>CM073124.1:8411509-9011509 GCA_037039145.1 Fundulus diaphanus | reverse complement strand
AATGCAGACGACTGTCCACAGTGGCTCTACGCTCTTTCAGGAGGAGTGAATGCTGCTTGGAGAGACTTGATGCAACCTGCTGGGTTTCCTTAGAGAGGAAACTTTCTCACCAACCTGGAGGATTTGATTGAATTTGACTCTGGAAAGAGCCTTGAGATGACATGTTTCATGAATTGGCGCTATATAAATAAAATAAAATTGAATTGAATTCATAGTCAAGCAATTCCCTACATTTCTTGTGACAGCTATTATTAAGTTTAATGAGCTAGCTGAGCTCCTAGCGGCGTCTAGTCTCCACCAGACTGCCACTGCAGCGCAGGAAGTGACTGACGCTGCGCGGTGTATCAGCTCGTCGTCGCACATAAAACAGTTAAATGTCCCGAGAAAAATTCAGCTAGTTTGTGCAAACATGTCGGGTGGACGTGTGCATGTGAATATGTGGGAGCCTTTAAGTAGCAGGAGGCAGGAATCACCTCTGGAGTCCTACCTAATGCAAGGTAAACATGACGGCTATCTTCCTCATGGGGTTTCTGTGAATGTTTAACACTTAACATTCACAGTAACCCCCTTATTGCACTTTTTTAATGATATTTGAAAGCTTATGATTTGTTGGCAGTATCTTTTATTTGTGCTGATCACATGAAGCACAAATTAATTATATAATCTTGGCACTAAGAGAAAAATGTGGCCAGGAAAAAAAGACATATTTCTAACAAACAGATCTAGGATTGCTCTGTTAGTTTCCCTGCGTCGCATTACCAACCTGTAGGTCATTGCCTCGATCAGGAAAGGCTGGTTTTCAGCCACAGCCCTGCGCCGTGCTTCCTTTGTGGCGTTGTACACGGCGAACACGTCGTTCCCGTCAACGCGAATGGACAGCATGCCGTAACCAGGCCCACGTGCGGCTGTGTGGGGGGGGATTAGAGGTGTGATCAAACTGTGTTCACGTCTAAAAATCAGCCTCAGCAGAATCCCCACCCGGGCTCACCGATGCCGTCTCCTCTGTACTGCTCGTTGGTCGGGGTGGAGATTGCGTAGCCGTTGTTGCGACAGAAGAATATCAGCGGACATTCGAGAGTTGCAGAGAAGTTGAATCCGGCATGCGCGTCCCCTTCGCTGGCCGCTCCCTCACCGAAGTAACAGATCACGGCTCGGTTCATGTTCTCCCGCTTCAGCGCGTACGCAGCTCCGACCGCTGAGAGACAAAAAAAAACAAAAAAAAACAGGAACGTGCATTTATAGAGGGATGAAAACACAGATTCCTCACAGCTTTGTCTACGTTTACATATCAGAGGGGTTGGAGGTGCCGCCTCACCCTGAGGAATCTGCGTGGCCAGCGGAGACGAGATGGTGACGAAATTCAGATCTTTGCTGCCGTAGTGGACGGGCATCTGCCGGCCCTTCCCGAGGTCGTCGGCGTTGGCGTAACACTGAGCCATGAAGTGATCCAGAGGGAAACCACGGTACATCAGAACCCCTGTTGGCCACATGGGATCGCTTATAAAGGATAAACCCAAGACATTTATGGGAATCACACTTCTAACGGGACTCTGTTTGCCTCAAATATTAAATATTGCAACCAGACTTCAATGCGTCTTATTTGATACACCAGGAATGCATCCCTTCTCCAGCCCCACTGAATCCAACAAATGGCTCCTCACCAGGCCTCTACAGAGCTGAATAATAAGCTGATGAGGGATTTCAACCATTAGATTTAATTTTGTGAGTTGGAGCAGGGATGCTTCTAAAAGTTGCAGGACAGCAGCTCCGCACCAGGTGGGGCACAATGCCCCAGAAGCTTCTCTGCTTCAGCAAAAACGGCAACACAACGGACCATCAGCTGTTAATCTCTGCCCGGTTTTACTTATCGACCCCGTACCAATACGTTTCTGCCCGTCCATGTTGTGTATCCCCAGAAAAAGATGCACGGTGTTACATCTGAAAACTCTCACAGGCATTTGCGGTCAGCCCAAAAACAGCTGCAAGTCTTTTTGCAGGATGACTCTACAAGCTAAAGTTTTACCCTTTCTTCTTTGCAAAATGGCGAAAGCTAGTTAAGACTGAACGGAAAACATTGGTGAGCATACATTTTCTGCCACATCTTCTCAAGTTGATTTAAGTCTGGACTTTGACTAGGCCATTCTGTAGCTCTGGCTGAATGTTTAAGGTTGGTCTGCTCCTTGCTTCCAACAGCTTTTCTCACACAGGACTCTCCTGCATCCATCTTACCATCAACCTCCAGTAGCTTCTCTGCTCCTGCTAAAGAAAACGCAGCACAGCGTGATGCGGCCACTGGCATGGCGTACAGTGGGAATACTGTGTTCAGGGTAGAGGTGCACCGATCCAGTATTTTCCGATCCAATCTGATACCGATACCGGGGCTGAATGTATCGGCCGATACCGATCCCATACTACTGTTGAATGAACGAACCGTAACGTTTGCATGGTGCTTTTGGAGGTGCTTGTTTAAGTTTATGATGTTGAATTTACCAAGTTTATCACCACTCCTCGCAATTTTTGTGTTGCAGATATTCCATGTTGCAGTCGGACTTGTTGCCGTATCAAGTTTGAAATGTGTCCAATGAGCAGACTTGGCTCGGTCCGGGATTTCCTCCGTGTTGCGCTAGCTGCTGTACGTTGCAAACATAGAATTGAAGCGACTATATCAGAATTAATAAAGACATGACCGGATCGAAATGCTGGATAGACGTCATTCATCCGTTATCCGATCCAGCAAATCGGTCAATATCGGAGCCCATATCCGATCCGGGTATCGGATCGGTGCAGCTCTAGTTCAGGGTGAAGCGAAGGATCAGATTTCTGCCACACATGAAGGCCAGAATGTTTTAATTTTGGTTTCATTCGGCCAGAGCGCCTTCTTTCACGTGCTTGTTGTTTGCACACAGCAGACTGGACGGTGGCTTTCTTTCAGCAATAGCTTTCTTCATGCTCCCTCTTCCATACAGGCCAGCTCTGCGGCGCACACGGCTAATAGTTGTCCTGTCAACAGATTCTCACACCTGAGCTGTGGATCTCTGGAGCTCCCCCAGACTCAAGGTCAATACATACGCCGCGAGAGAAGAGAAATGTGTTTGTTGCCTTAGGATTGCTAAAACAAAGTGACTTTAATCTGTCATGGCAGCCTTAGTTTGGGAGGGTTGCAGCGCCGTCGTTCCTACAATGACTGATGCTGTAGTGGGAAGGGCCTAAAAAGAAGACTTCCCAGGAGCTTTGCACTTGAGTTCTTGTGAAGTCTGAAATATCCTGTCCAGAAACAAGTTTTATTCTTGCCACATTTATCTAACGCTGGCCCAAAGCTCTCTGGGTGTAAACAAAAAAAAAAAAAAATGCACAGAAAACCATGTGCAAATTTCCTTCTACTTTTACTCTGCAGTATTTATTTAGCCTACCACATAAGGAGCCAATAAAAAACATATTGAAGTTTGTGGTTTAGATTTGACAAAATGCAAAACAAAAAACATCCAGTGACATTCATGTCAATATTTTTTCAGGTGTATCATACATATATATGTATCATCAACAACAAGCTGACCTGTTTGCATGAAATGCAAAACATCCTTCAGGCTAAATTTATGTGCTTTGGATATAAGCAGACATGGTAAGACGAGCTTTACCCGGCGCTGTCTGAAAGGTTCAAGGTCATATTAAGTATAAGGAGAACGGCTTTATCCAGCCAAAGGTTTCCATGAATGTAAATTGAATCTCACCGGCTTCTCTGTATTGACCGAAAACCAGATCGTTGGACTCGAGGGCTGCAGCGCTACCAATGTGCGTCCCCTCTTCTCCATAGTTGGTCATGTAGAAGGAGATCCGACCCTGAAGGAGACAGAAACCATCACATCAAACTCCGCCTGTTGTCTGGTGGAACCACGACGCCCAAACTGAGAAACCGTACCTGCCGCTGAGACTCGTAGAGAATCCTGTCCATCGTGTTCAGCAGTGTCATCTTCTGGTAGAAGTTTAAAACCGTCTCTTTGGAGAGCTGCACAGGAGAGAAGCAACGGTTTAACCGGGGTACAGAGCTCCCAGTGTGCGCTCTAACGATGGTAAACGGAGGTAGACGGGCTTCACCTGAGGGTCTTCAGATGCGTTGATTATGTTGCCCTGCCTGTCCATCACCCGGTACACTGGGATCCCAGAAATAACGTTGGGCTGAATGAATTCAAGATGGTCCACGAACTCTGCAGAGGCTCCGGGAAACTGGGGCTTTTCCAGAGAGGAGTCAAAGGGCTGCTGCTGGTGCGCCGCCTGAGGGAGAAACAGCAAGGAGATCAGGAGGAGAATAAATTCAGAATCTACGTTTTATTTTCACGAACGCATACAGATATTTTTTATTATTTAACCCGGGAGAAAAAATCCCTTTGAGATTAAAAACCTCTTTTTCAAGGGAGTCCTGGCCAAGAGGCAGCAATGTTACACATTAACAACGGTACTGAAACAGCAATTTCCCTCTGGGATTATTAAAGTATATCTGATTCTGATTAAACAGAGACACATTAGATTAAATGACAGGTACATACAAAAAAAAAACATACCAAGTAAAACAATTACAGATAACAGGCCGTCTCAATTTCTCTCATTTTTAACTTAAAAGCATTTAAGGATAAACTTCCAGTGTCTGTAGACACAGATCTGACTGGAAGTCTTTGTAACCGTCAGAGACGAAATGTTTTTACAATCACAACCAACGTACGGTGAGGTAATAAAGAGAAAACGCATGGAAATTTGTGAAGATTCTTTACACAGCTCTAAAACAAACCACGCTTCGCCTATTTCAAACACAAAGAAGCGGTGCAGCACAAAGGGAGCGTCTGACTAACCGACTGTGGTTAGCCGTGGTTATCTCCAACAAGAGCAGCCGTGTTAGCATCCGAAGGGGTCAGCGTGGACGCAGTGGAGGATTCTAAGCACCTGGATAATAAACTGGACTCTTCCAAAAATGTGGACATTGTATACAGAGCGGCCTCAGTTTTTTGAGGCGGGTAAGGTCGACGGATGCTACGGCGGTTCTTTGGGTCTACGGGGGTTCTTTGGGTCTACGGGGGCTGGTGCCATCCTGTAAACTGTCGTCTGCTGGGGCGCTAGCTTGAGGATGAAGGACACCAACACAACGGCCCCGTCCCAATACTCGCACTTCCACCCTTGCGCCCGTCTAACACGCGTTCCCACTGAGGGTGAGGGCGTAGTGCGTCCCGAATCTCCAGAGTGGATCATTTTTTTACCTCACAACAGCTGTAGATGAAGTTGTAAAAAATACAATAAATTGTTATGAAAAATATAAAATGTCTTTATTTTTTTTACTAATTTTCAGTAACAAAAAACTAAATGACACATAAAGGTGCCATCATTAATGAATGATAGCTATTTTAGATTTATTCTGGGTATATATTTCACATTTGTGGTAACTCCCGCTCTACTATGCCCAATCCTCTCAATAAATTCGGTTCGTGCAATTTATTCCCCTGAAAACGATTGCTTGCTTCAAATTTTATCATTTTTGCAGTAAAGATGACAAAAACTGTGACGGTCCCGTCATTTTTGGTGTCGCAGGTATGACACGGAGGCGCAAGTCGATGACATAACCCGTAGTTTTCCAATCCTCCTGTTTTGGATGCTTGTAACCTGCGCACTCTGACCCCTATGTGCACTTCCACCAAGTGCACACTTCAAGTACGTAGGGTTTAGTGTGAATATTGGGACCGGGCCAATCAATAAGATCATTAGGAAGGCCAGCCATGTTGTGGGTGGGACAGCGGTGTTGAAGAGGTAACTGTCCAAAATAAGACAATCTTAGACTTCCAACCCTCTGAGGAGCGATAGGAGCGTTCAGTAAACGGTTCATACGTCCACGCTGCACAACGGAGACGGACGAGATCCATCCCACCTAGAGAAGTCAAGTTGTATAATGCCACAGTTTAACTGTGAAACATTAATTCAACATGTCCACCATATATACTTTAAATTAGAGGCAGAGTTCTTATTGAAGTTTACTTTTCCATTGTTTTGTCTAACGTTTCCTAATTTTATTCAGTTTTAATTGACTTTCAACTTCTACCTTTAGACTAGGGCTGAACAATTGATAGAATTTGCAATATAATCGCAATTTCTTTTTTTAAAACTGCAA
Organism: Fundulus diaphanus; assembly: GCA_037039145.1. Classification (NCBI taxonomy): domain Eukaryota; kingdom Metazoa; phylum Chordata; class Actinopteri; order Cyprinodontiformes; family Fundulidae; genus Fundulus; species Fundulus diaphanus. The sequence goes on along the minus strand of CM073124.1, from coordinate 9,005,364 downwards.
TTTCCAAATCGCAGAGGTCTGCAATTTGTGGCTATGTAACAATTAATGGACCAGACGCATCCTTTGGGTGTCTGTAAAATATTTAAAGTGTGTTTGTCTCCACATGGAAGAGAAAAGAGTTGCAGCAGTGAGATAACCTAACTTTATTACTTGCTTTAGAGTTTATATAATTATACTTTTCAGAAGTCTCACCATAGCATTAAGTATCGGTCAAACTGTTTAATACTTAGACTTGTTTGTTGGTTTCACTTTATGTTCAACAAGGATTGAGGTCCAACTCAAGTTATTCTCTTGAATAATAATATTCTGATTAATAAAAACAGTCAAATGTTTTGTTTTAAATAGTCCTTGTTTACAAGTATGTTTGTCGACAGTCCATGTTTGTTGCTTATGATTAATGCAGAGAAAAGTCCAAATTAATTGCAATTATAATTATGGTTGAAATACATTGCAATTTTGATATTTGGCAAAATTGTACAGCCCTATTTCAGACACGTTTCACCTTAATTCTGGAGCTTTGTTGCAGAGTTGAATTTCCACTTTGGGAATAAATAAAGGCAAGGCAAGGCAAATTTATTTGTATAGCACAATTCAGTACAGAGACAATGCAAAGTGCTTTACATGATTAAAATATAGGAAAATAAAACAGAATAAAAGCAAGTAGGAATAAAATGTGGAAACAAAATAGAACATTAAAAACAGTTGGACTAAAAAAGTTGAAACTAGTGATGTTTCAGTAGAACAGTTTAACTAGAGCAGTTGAAGATAATCCTAAACAAATGTGTTTTTAATCTTGATTTAAAGGAACTCAGGCTTTCCGCACTTTTACAGTTTTCTGGGAGTTTGTTGCAGATCAGTGGAGCATAGGAACTAAATGCTGCTTCTCCATGTTTGGTTCTGGTTCTAGGTAAATAAAGTCATTTCTGATTCTAAAAGGTTTAATGGGTCGCCCTCCCCTGAACAAAGTGCAGATCTCTCAGCACAACATCCCACCACACACGTCCTCTGGGTGGCGCCACAGGTCAACTAACATGAACAGACTCAGGTGAAGTGGTTTCTGTCCAAAATGTAAAGACACGCTGAGCTAAATCCTTCTCTGATTTGCTCACTTCGTGCAGATTTACCCAGACAGCTGAACACTAAACTACCATCAACCCGATGTCACAACGTTATGAACAATGTGTGCAAAATACCTTTACAGACTTCTACATAGTAAGAAAATATTTTATTTGCACGTTAGTGGCTTTATTCTGTGCATTTGTTACATCTCTATTCCTGTTGATATTTGCTTTTAGTTTCCATTTTCCCACGTTTTATTTTGTTTAGATTATCCCACATTTTATTCCCACTTGCTTTTATTTTCCTATGTATCTCCCTGTACCCAAATGTGCTATACAAATAAATTTGTTTTGCCTTAAAACCGGACTCATGTGCTCTCTTTTGCGTTTGCTTGTTACATGAGGGGTTTGACTTCTGACAGCTGCCTCAAAAGAAAGAATTTAACCACAGCGTTGACATGCGAGTCAAGTTTTAGGCCGGGGTCCGGTTTTACACCTGAATTAGTGACGCTGGATTTATCAGCAGGGTCAAAGAGGAAAGGTCAAAGAAAGAGACACAGCTGGAGCCACTGGATTATAAAAAGAAAACATGACCTAAGTCATCAGTGTGGCCCCCATGCTGGGAAATTGCACAACATTCAATCATTACACACGCTCTGTTATGTACATTCATGCCTGTTAAGTTTGATGATTAGGGCTCAGATGTCATTAAAACCTCCAACTTTTCTGTTCTGCAATACATCTGTATGCTGCGTATATTTTTCACCGTGCTGTTTTAAATCTGTACAACAAAAGCATCACAATGCATGTCCTTCAACGTTTATGACAAAGCTGTTTTTTTCCATCGGTAGGTGGTCTCTCCTGTAGGGGTCTTAATAAGTGGTCCCAGGCTGGTTTGAGTCCTCACGCCCCTTTGTTTGACCAATAGGAAGGAAGCAACACAAAGGTTTAGCCGGCTAGCTAACTAGCTAGCTAGCTTCAGAGCACAAACAAGAAACGCCAAGTAGCGAAAAAAATACACCTCTAATTGATAGTTTTATTTCATTTATACGTTAACAAATCACGATTTTTAGTTTACTTTGTCGTCATTTTCGTAATTTTAAGAGACAATATGGGGAGAAATGATGCATTTGTCTCGGAGAAGATGCTAACGTGAGTACCTGGTTTACAAACAATCGCGAGAACTCAGTAGGTCAAATAACGCGTTTGTGTGGATTCCTGCACTACTCAAGCGCAGCCCCTGTCCTCGTCTAGGCCAATGTAAGGCCTTCTAAAGTGACCGCTGCATTATATGGGGAAAACTAAAGCAACTTCAAGTTTTAATTTGCATTAAAGCGGCTTGAACTTACCGTGACTCTGAAGGACCTACGCGTCATCGGCCGCAGCGCCTTCAGGGCAGCCGTTTGACGAGCAGCATGAAAACAGAGCCCAGACATCCTGCTCACACCGCTTACAGCCGCCATCTGGACTCTTCCGCCACTGGTTTAAATTCCCGGGAGACGGTAACGCGGAACTTTAGTCGTACTGTTTGTTTTTCCACTTCACAACAAGTCAGCACGGCTCCCATCCGCTGCTGCTTCTTCTTCGCGTAGATTGGGCTACAGGACAACATGCTGCTGCCCCTTCAGGCCAGACGGCGACATTAACTGGACGTTGAGGAAAAACAGCATGCAGGTGAATCTCATATCTGATATTTTTCTTTAAAAATAAAATGGCATAAGACTGATTTTAAAAATATGTATTTTTGTTTCAGGAAAAATGACTTGATACCTGCTTGGGGGTATTTAGCATAAACTCCTGCAACAAAGCAGTGTATCATGGAGACACAGGCCTTCATCTTTCTTGACGACGCTTGGGACAAAGCAGACCAGCATCAACTGTACTTGACTGCATTGTTTGGTAACTAGGGTCAATTGGGATGTGTGTACCTGATTTTGAATCGCTGCTATTAAATGAAACTGAATAAAACAAAAACAAAAAAAGGATTTTCGGTTTCTTCACAATCAACACAAAGCAGCTTGGATTTTGAGTCTCTCCACTCTGAAGAAACTGGGGTATTGACTTCCAAATGAAGTCCAAAATTTACTTAAATGTACCGTTTGAAAGAATCAATGACTTGCAACATTCACTCCACCTGCATGGCCGTGTAGCCACAGTGGACAGTTGCTGGCATTGTGTTGTGGACTTTGCAGCAATCCCTCATACCGACCACGCATGTAGCGACGATGGAGAGGAAAACTCCCCTTTAACAAGAACACACCTCCAACAGCCAAATATACAGCATTTCTCTTTACAGAGCAAAGATACTTTGCTGGTTTGCCATCTGCTGAGGCTGCTGTTATAACATGGTTCCTGCAAAATGGGTGCCATTTGGGGCTGAATTTAGGATGCAATCTTTCGTTTGCCAGCTAATTTCTTACAAATTTGGACTTCCTGTCTCTATACCTTTTACTCATTTGTGAACGATTTTCTGTTCTTGTAGGGAAATGTAGCACATTGGCCAAAAGCCAAGAAGTTCTAACACTGGTGTCAGTCATTTAGGAGCTTTAGATACCAGGCTTGGCAGAACCATCTGAATTCCCTTTCTTGCTTATGAGGTCCGAAACCATTTTGTCAGCTTAGTTTTAGTGAAAATATCACCCAAACATCACAGATCAAGGTTTTATGAATCCAATGCATCTGAATATATTATGTAATCATTACATTTTGCTTCTGTTATGACCAAAAGGACACGGACAGAAGGTAAGAGTTTTAACGTTCAATTAATTATCAGCAGGAACTCTTAACACCCGAATCCCAAAAAACAAAGGTTTCAACAGAAAGATGGACCTGATGAGCCAAACATAAACAAACAGGTGCGACAGCGGGCCAACCATGAACAGAGCCGACTCCAGACTAAGGAAAAAAAAAAGGAAAAAAAAAGAACCTAAACCCATTAAAAGATAAGACCAAAACAGTGCAGCCGATTCCACCAGGCCAAACAGCAAAAAACTAAGACGAAGGCCAAAGAGCATCCAGGAGCATGCTGCCTGCAGCTAGGATCAGCTGAACCTCTCGTGCGTGCTGGAGGAGGCACGCCCAGGTGTGGAAGCAGCGAACATCTGGAGGGAGGCGTGGAGAGCTTAGAACCCAGGCTGTTCATAGGCGAGCACTCTAGAAAACCACACACAAAGGACAACACATTAATCATCACAAAAAAAGTCAAGGAAAACAAAAACTCCAAAGTACTCCAAACATAAGAAGAATATTAGCTGCAAAATTACCTTAAAAAAATATACAAAAGTGCTCAAAGCACATAATTCAATGTCATACAACAGAAAAAAGGAAAAAAAGGCCAATCTTATTGTTGTCAGGCTCATCTCCAGTAGACCTAGCTTCCATTTTAGGTACGAGTCACGCCTCCAGTCTAAAACTCTTCCTCAGTAAAGAAATTATTGAAGAGCCGGTTATTTTTGGCCGTTTTATGGTTGAGAGAAAAGGGTTTGTAGTGGAATGTAAATAAAGGTGTGGTATGCCAGCAGTTGCATTAGTTTAGAGTTTAGTGCAAAAAAGACAAACGTTCTTCCACAAAAGATAAGATAAGATACGCTTTATTGATCTCACAATGGAGAAATTCACTTGTCCCATCGGCTCAATAGTCAAAAGTCAGAAGAAGGTGCCAAAGTAGGTAAGTAGAATCAGTTAGATACAGTTATACAGCTATATACAATTCTATACACTTCTATGTATAAATAGGTTATTGCACATATGTTATTATACACTTTGTACAGGATTATTGTACAGGTTATAGCACCTTGTTTAATAGCTTATTGCACATAAGTTATTACAGTTATTGTTGCATCTATGGTGCATGGTTGCAGTAATTACTATAATGGTTACAGGTATAGAGCAGCGAAGTATGATCAGGTAGCAGCAGGAATGAATGACCTTTATGTTGACAATATACCACAGCACATTATTGCACATAGTAACTGCAAAACACTTATTACAGTAATTGTAACAGTTATACAGTTATACGTATAATCCAGAGATTGAATTCACATGAGTTGCATATTATTGTACGTTAGTTATTGCACATTACTTATTACGGTTACTATTATATAGCAGCGTTATATAATCTGGTAGCAGCAGGAATGAATGACCTGCGGTAGCGCTCCTTTTTACAGACAGGGTGTGTAAGTCTGGCACTAAAGGAGCTGCTCAGCTCCTCTACAGTCTGATGCAGGGGGTGGAAGGTGTTGTCCATGATGGATGTGAGCTTGGACAACACCCTCCTCTCAGCCACTTCCTCCACAGAGTCCAGAGAGCAGCCCAGGACAGAAGTGGCCTTCCTCACCAGCTTATTCAGCCTCGTTCTGTCCCTCTCTGCGCTGCCAGGGGCCCAGCAGACGACAGCGTAGAGGAGTGCTGAGGCCACCACAGAGTCATAGAAGGTCTTTAGCAGAGGTCTACTTACGCCAAAGGACCTCAGCCTCCTCAGGAGGTGGAGGTGGTTCTGGCCCTTCTTATACAGAGTGTCGGTGTTATGAGTCCAGTCCAGTTTATTGTTGACGTGAACACCCAGGTATTTGAAACTCTCCACAGTTTCTATGTCCTGCCCCTGGATGTTCACAGGTGAGTGAGGTGGGGGTCTTCTCCTGAAGTCGATCACCATCTCCTTGGTCTTACTGGTGTTTAAGCACAGATGGTTCTTCTCACACCAGTCCACAAAGTCCATGATGACCGACCGGTACTCCAGCTCGTTCCCCTCAGACACACAGCCCACAATGGCCGAGTCATCGGAGAACTTCTGAAGGTGGCAGCTGTACGTGTTGTAAGTGAAGTCTGAGGTGTAGAGGGTGAAGAGAAACGGAGACAGAACGGTGCCCTGGGGGGCCCCGGTGCTGCAGAGTGAAGCAGTAGCTCTAACAAATACTACGGTTTTCAGCCTCGCCCCAACTCTGCTCTACTCCCAATCCGTTGGTTTTCCACAGACACAGAAAGGACAGAGGGTGGGAAATGTCTCCTAGAGGTGGGGACTTCATGCCATGCCTCAAGGCGTCCTACGTTGCGCTTCATAACCAAAACGAGTCATTTTATGAGACACAGACACCAGAAGAACCCAGAGCTATAGAGGTTATGGAGTCTGTTCTGTTTTTTTCCTCACCCTGATCTGGGTTCCTCAGAGATTACAAGAGACGGACGCAGGGAGCAATGAGCTGGATGCAGCGATTTTTGGCAAGAATAACAGCAGAAGTTTGTTTCTCAGCTGAGAGGTTTATGGTGCCAGAACGAATTTGTTTCCCAGACGAAAGGAGGTTCAAAGAAATACATTTGTCTTTAGGTGGGGAGTGTTCCCCATTTGTGTTGGTGCAATTGATGGCTCACATATAAACTGTAAGCGGTGGCACTCGGTAATCCAACAAGGTGCTGCGGATAGTAAGGGGCTCTTAGGGCACGCCTTTGCAGGACTACCTGGGAGCTCACATGATGCCAATGGTGCAGTTGTCTATGTTGTGGGAGCTGGCTAGCCGTGGATTCCTTCTTCCTGCAGAGAATAGCACATAATTGCAGAGATGTTAAAAAAAAGCATAATTCTATTCAAATAAAACAAAACCCATCTAGTGGACTAAAAGGTATAGGGGACGATCTTCTTTCGGTGTTAGCCGTTCATTGGAGCTCTGCTGCTCTCACCGTAGACTTTGAACATGACTGAGAGTCTTGCAGTTTTCTCTGTAGCAAATGAAACATTTCATTGTGGGGGAACAGCTGAGTAATACTCTGGATTGCCAGTGAGATATTTTTATTGGTTGGCAAACAACTTGTTGCAGTAGTGCCTCAAACCACAATCAGGTTCACGGTGGTGCAATTTGTCACTTTTTTCCCCCCATGACAAGCGGAAAATATAAGCTGGAAAAAAGAAGTAACAGGTTTATCTTCAAAATGTAAGGAGTAGAAAGTACCGATAACTGGAGTAGAAGTAAAAAAGGTGAGATAAAAAACAACTACTCCAGGAATAACCAAAAGTTCTGCTTGAGGAAGCTAACAAAGTATTTATACTTCCTTACTTGCCAACTGTGAAATGCACTTATGTCCTTGATGGCACTTGTGCTTCTGTTGTCCCAGACAGCACCATCAATACATGTTCCCATATGTATTGATAATGCACACTTCCCAATTTTAAAAATGATTTTGTATATCTGCTTTTTCAGGGGTCGTATGAAAGAACCAAGGGTCAGAGACACCCTGTGGTGGGAGATTGGCAGAAACATCCCGAGGGTCACAAAGACAAACCGGCTGTGGAGCATGATGGCGCAGGATGAAGAGGAAGACTCTTGAATCTGAACTTCTTTTTTTTATTTTGAAGACCTTGCATCACATCGTCAACCAAAAGCATCGCGCTGCGACACAGGATGGGAAGAATTTAGCCCTGAGTGCAAAAGAGCCTGGCTGTGGTTGGAACCAATTTAAATTTTTCAAAAGTTTTTATTGGTTCTTTTCAAATTAAATTACAAGACAACATGAAGAAAAATATTACAATACAACCACGATTCATATTATGTTTGTATTAGTTATAAGCTAAACAAAGGTTCTACTTTAACTGCATTATTACTATTTACAAATATGCTGATACATTTCTGGTTATTTTCCACACCAAGATCTTTTCTTCACTTTTTTTTTTAACAAAGACAATCTTTCAAAATATAATCTTTAACCTAAAGTAACAATAGTTTTATTAAACTTATTACACATTTATTAAACGGCTCTCAGTGAGGAGCCCCATCACAATTTGGCTGGCAGAGGATGCTGAATGGTGCGCAGCAGGAGGGATTTACACAAAATGCTGCCAGAAAAATAAAGTAAAAACCACAATAACAGCAACAATTTCATCAAACATCAGTTTTTTTCCAACTTTGTATGTTCAGGACATATTATCTTTATCATTAAATCAGGGGAGAGCACGAACGCAGTCCCCCACTACCAGAAATTATGAAGTCGAGATTCCCGCATTTGGGGAATTCACATAGGTCAGCACAGCCCAGAGTGCAATGGCTGAGCCTCACCATGGGTGAACTAATTCAATTTAAAATTTTCAAAGGTTCTCATTGGTTCTTTCGCAATTTAAGTTACAGAAACATAACAAAAAGAGGGAAAATATAATACAATATTTACATTCTGTTTGATTCAACAAATATATATGAACAAACGAAAAGAGCGACATTACAATACAAACTTTACATTGTCTTTACATTTGACTCAAGTAAAAGTTCTACCTAGATTACCTCAGCATCATTTGCACAAGTCCCGGTATGTTTCTGGTACTTTCCGTACATATCTTAATTTCTTCGTTGTTTTTACAAGGAATATCTTTCAACATGTAATCTTTAACCAAATAAAACAATAGTTTTAATTACTTTCAGGCATTTCATATTTCTTAAAAAAAAACTTAAAAGCAAATCTTTTACACAATTGACTATTATCCACCAATACATTTCATTCCTTTCCCAGTTCCCCTTAAACCAGGGATGTCCAAACTTTTTGCCATGGGGGCCAATAATGTCACATAGATAGTACGCAGGGGCCACAAAATTAAACCCTTTTTTTAATCAAAATGGCAAAAACCTTACTTTAATAAAACAAGCAATCTAGTCTGATTTCTGTAGAAAAGGAATCTGTTAATCATTTTAGATTTGAATCATAAAAATACTATTGCAGATTCGCCCGACAAACAATGTCCTCAACTGTTTGGGTTGATCATCTTTTTCTGTTTTTTTGTTTGTTTCTTTGTGTATGTCTCTTTTCAGCAACAAGAACAGGATTAATTTGGGCTCACTCTTTCTTTATTTTACTGAGTGAAATAAATGTGTGTACCCAAGCCTGCCTTTTGGTAAAACATTTGTGGTCTTATTTACTATTAACTTAAAAGCAAAAATATGGCTGATAAAAGATAAAAAAATTTATTGCACCTTATATTTTCCGTTTTAAGAAGATTTTAATTTGTCTCTTTTTTTGTATCAGTGAAAATTGCACAACTCTTTAAAAGTGTTATCTCCTCAACCATCTGAGCTGGCAAAACCAAATTTAGGCCATTCTTGAACTGTGATTGAGGGCCACCCAAAAGCATTCAGAGGGCCACAAATGGCCCCCGGGCCGCAATTTGGACACCCCTGCCTTAAACAGTCCATATGTGCCAATCTTTTTATTTTGGTTTTACAGATATTTTTTTTTACCATTTCTTTTTTATTCTCAGCGGTTTCCCAGTCACTGACGAGTCTGTGGTGTTGCCATTTTCATTGTGTTCTTTCAGCATGAGTCTCTCCAGAAAAAGTGTTCAACCGACGCTCCTCCATTGACAACCTGAGAATAGTTAGTATGTTGGGTCAATATTTTCTTCAACAATAAATCAGGGGAGAGCGCGAACGCAGTCCCCCACTACCAGAAATTATGCAGTCGAGATTCCCACATTTGGGGAATTCGCATAGGTCAGCACAGCCCAGAGTGCAATGGCTGAGCCTCACCATGGGTGAACTAATTCAATTTAAATTTTCAAGGTTTTTATTAAGTCATTGCAAATAAGGCCAGTACAGACAGTTTGTAACCAAAGTTACAGTTTCACGGTATTACAGATACACAAATTTGTTTACACAAGACAAAAAAGAAAAACATACCGTTTCATTTTGCTTAAACAATCCTGTTATTTAAAAATGTTCAACAAAAAAACAGGCACTTTCCATGCCAACACCTCATCCTCACCCTTCTTTCCCAAACTATCCCTCCTGAAATATTCTCTGACTTGTAAACCTGCGCTCTTCATAACATTTATTTCCGTTATCTCATATTTTTTGTATATCACAATATTTCTTGCTTTCCATATGGCTTCTTTGACACAGTTAACTACAATCCACCAGAAGAGTTCGTTTCTTTCCAATTCATCTTTTAACAAACCATAAGCAATCTTTTCATAGGTTAAGTCCTCTTTACATAAGTTGCTTAGCCAAGGTGACATCAGGGACCATACTTTTTGTGCAAACGAACATGTCCAAAACAGATGTCTAATGGTCTCCTCATCGCCACATTTTGCCCTGGGGCATTGGGGACTCCTTGTACAGTTTCTCCTATACAAAAACGCTCTTGTGGGTAGACATTGATTGGCAATTTGCCAGGCTATGTCTTTGTGGGTATTTAACAGGTTTTTATTGTTAACATTTTTCCATGTTTTTTTAACATTTTCTTCATTGAATTTCTCAACTTGAGTCAATCTGTCCAAGGAGGATAACTTGTTCTCTATTGTTGTTCGTTTAATTTTTTCTGGTGTGATCTCCTTAAGGCCACGTCTCAATGACTGCACTACTGTTTGGAAGATAGGGGGATATATATCTGAAAAAGGTGTGTGTAAAACCACCCTCTTGTTCCACACCTTCAGCACACGACTTCCCAGCCAAAATCTGACAAAAGGGGCCCAAATGGGTTCTGGGAGCAGGCCTAAACAAGTTCTTAAAATGGGTGTTATAAACATTGCTTTAAACTTGACTGCTATATCTGGCACGGCTCTCCTTCCTTTGTCAAATGTTCTGTACATAATTTCTCTTTTTAATTTTTCTTGTTGGCTTCCCCATAAAAACTGAAACATTATTCTTCGAATCGCAACCATTATCTTATGAGGCATTGGAAAAGTTGTTGCTAGATAAGCTAGGGATGATATAACTTCTGTTTTTAATACCAGCACCTTACCAATAAGTGATAATTCTCTATCTTTCCATTGTATTAATTTGCCCTGTATTTTTGCCAGTTTAATTTTCCAATTCTCAACCTCCATATCCCTATTTGAACACCTAAAACTTTTATCGTGTCATTTTTCTCTAGTAAACCCCATTTTTCTTTAATTTCCCTCCAATTGCAATAAGAGACCTCACTTTTATGTTTGTTAACCTTCATACCTGAGGCCAGTGTAAATTTCTCACATGTTGTTAAACATTCGGATATAGAAACATTATCAGATAACAAAAGAGTTAGATAATCCATGTACATGGTTAGTTTTATGTCTTTACCGTAATTTCCAGGAGGAATTTGTCAGGGTTCTCTGTGTTTCCGTGCTCTAACTCTGCTCCACAGGTGGTTCTAGTTGACTGGGGGGCGTGGCCCACACCTGCGGCTCGTCAGGAGCGTCTTCCCACTGGCTTCTTAAGTAGTGCTCAGACAGATGGAAGACGCCAGAGTGTTAACCCAGTCGTGGTATGCTGTGGCCTCTGACCCGTCTCCTGAACCTCGTACCTGTGAGTCTTTTGGAATCCTGTTTTTGGACTAATTTTTGTCTCCTGTTCTTAGTTTTTCGTGTTTGGATTTACTCACCTGTCTTGACGTCGTGCTCAAAGAACCAGCTCCTCAGAATCCCCGCCGCTCAGATTTTGCTCTGGCATCTTCCCTCATACTCCCTTGGTGGTACCAAGCCAGGCGTGAGATCTCTTTCCTGGATTCACCTGGTTCACCCGCAACACTCCGGTTCTTCCATCTGCTTCTGCCGTCTACTGTGGTGCGCTCCGGATCCCTCGCCAGCATTACCATCTGTCAGCCCTCCAGTCACTTAGCCACTTGTTACCATCAACGAGTTATAGTCACAGTTCCCTCGTCACTTACTCTCCCCGGATAGGTCATCTCGACTAAGTGGTAAGCGGCGCAGCTTCTGGTATTTTCCCCTGGTTCGCTCTCCCGTAACATTATTCCTCCTTCTTTTCGCAGTCGTTCCAGCACTGACGTTCGTTCAGACCTCGCCCGAGCCACACGTAGTGTCTTTTTTGTTGCCTGAGCCTTTAATAAACATCTTTAAATTGTTCCTGTCTTCCATCTGAATCTGCATGTGGGCTAAACACTTAAAAAACATGACAGAATTATTCCATTAATTGCTTTGCTTTGCCTCAAAGCGCATGCTAATGGTTCCATAGCTATAATGAACAATAAGGCAGACAGTGGGCAACCCTGTCGTACTCCTGCTTTTATTGTGAAGGGGAGGGTTAATTTCCCGTTCACCATCACCACACTGCTACATTCATTATACAAGAGTTTAATCCACCTTTTAAACGTCTCCAAAGTGGTGCTGGCATAATATTGCTTCTAGAAACTTATGGTTGACGCTATCAAAGGCTTTTTCTACATCTATCCCCACAATAGAGAGGGGAGGTTTCCTCTCCTGACAGTAAAGATAAGTATCTCTGATCAGAGCCAGCTGTCATTCTGCGTCCTGGAATCCCGCAGGTTTGTTCTTTATCTATTAAGTTAGAAATAATTGGCTGTAAACGAAAAGAAAGCTTTGGATAGTATTTTAACATCAATTCCTAGCAGAGTTAAGGGGCCAGGCAACCTGTTCTTCTCTAAGGCTCCTTTATAAACCTGTAACAGGGGGGCTTTTAAGAGGTCCCAAAAGGTGAAATAGTACTCTTTTGGCAAATTGTCTAGTCCTGGTGATTTATTATTCTGCATGCTCAACATAGCTGTAGTTATTTCATTAATTTTCATTTCTTGGTCTAAGTTTCCGTTAGTTCATTATTAATTTTAGATAAAAAAAAAATAGAACATCTCTTCTTGTATCTGCTGGCTTCCATATAATTTCTTATAAAAATCAAATTTCATAGGTGATCTGCTGATGAATTCTTCCTCTTTAGTATTGACTAATGTATTTATAGATGTTAGTTCGAAATCATTTCCTAAAAAAGTATCTTGTACATTTTTCATTCTCCTCCAGGTGTTGTACTCTACTCCGTACCAACACCCCTTTACTTTTTTTCATTCAATACAGTCGTTAAATCTTTTTTAAGTTTAACTATTTTGTCATTCACTTGAAAACCAGCATGAAGGAGGTTGTATCTTTGGAGCTTTGCTTGCTTCCTCTTTGGCCACTTTCTTTTTTTCTTCTGCTATTCTTCTCCCTTCTCTACTAAAGAATTTCTTGGTTCTATCTTTTGTCTTCCCACCATTCACCAACAGTGTCAAAAAGAGGACATAAAGAAATCCATTGCTTAAACTTAAATTGATATTTTGTCACCACTCTAAAATTGGTCAATAAGCTCATATTTAATTTCCACACTCCCAAGGTTGGCTTTTGGGAGTTTTGGATTCTGATGACACATGTTAGTTTATGGTGGTCTGAAAAGGGAACAGGGTCCACTGTATATGAAACTGGAGTAATCCCACTAGATGTTAGTACAAAATCTATTCTGGAGGATGTCCTTCCATTAGACCAAGGGAACCCTGATTCCCCTGGATGAATAAATTTAAACACATCCGTAACTTTACAGTCTTTTATGAGATTGCTTAATACATGAGAACTAAAGTCCAACTTGCCTACTGAACAGGCTGTAGTATTACCGGCTCTTTTATCAAAATTACAATTAAAATCACCACCGATAATGATGTGTCTCCCACTACATATATAAGACTGAAGAGTCTGCAGTAGTGATATTCGTTCCTGTAAATCAGTAGATCCATAGATATTTTATTTTATTTATTTATTTTATTTTATGTATTTTTTTATTTTTAGGTTTGGTGGGTGGGTTGGGGGGTGGTGGTGTTGGTCATGGTGTGTGGTCGGCTCACGGGCCCTGCTGCCTGTCCCTGGCCCCGGGTAGTGCGGCTGCGGGAGCCCCCCTCGCCGGGTGGGGTTTCGGGGGAACGGAGGTGCCTATCGGAGTCAGTAGGGGAGCTAGCTCCCTAGGAGAGCATGAGGCTCCTCAGTCCTTCCCTCCCCATCCCCGACTCCTCCCTCTGCCTGCTCCATCACGCTGCCTCACATGTAGGACCTTGGGGAGGGGGGCGTTGTTGGAGGGTACCACTTCCAGTTGACGTGCCACACTCTAATTTTGTTATGCATCTTAGACATTTTCATTTACAACATTTTCACAACACACACATATATATATATAGGGCTCTGTTTGGGGGGAGGGAGGTAAAGACATCTGGGGGGGGGGGGGCTGATTATGTAGGCCTCACCCCTGATGGCTCCCTTTGTCCCCATTCACATTTAGACATTGAGGGTTCTGGGCTCACCAGCTACCTTCCGGAGGGGGGGTGGACTGTGCCGGGCACCCCCTTTGGCACTCCCACTTTTAAACACACTCGAGAACAACACACAACAACACAACATTTGAGCAGGCGGAGGGAGGATCGGGGTCTTTCTCACACCTCTGTTCTCCGATTACCGCCCGGAGTCTGGGACCTGAGGGAGGAGCGAGCCACCTGGTCGGGGGTCTTGGCTGGCAGCCGTTGTTGGGCCCGGGCAACTGGCCGGGACTGGGGCTGACACCACTGCCCTCCCTGGGAATAGGTGGGGGTGTGTGGCTAGGGCATGGAGGGGGAGGGAGTGGGGGGGATAAATATTCAGGATTTATTTGTCCCGTGGGATGTCTGGCCTGAGTAAGGGATGGGGGGACGGGACCGGAGCAAGAACCGGGAAGCTGGGGTTGTGGTGGAGTCCCCCCCCCCTCCTCATCTTGACTTTAGGGTTCACGTATCGGGTCTGGGTGTCTGGTCCTCCTTTAGGGTAGACCTGGGAACAGGGAATGTGTGTGATGAATGCAAAGGTGTGTATTGCGTCACCCCCCCCCCCCCCCCTTTTTTTTTGAGTGCTTGTGTATTGTGTGTGGGGGCACTGGAGTGGGAGTGAGTGATTGAGACTGTGCGTTTTTTTTGTCCATTTGTCAGGTTGGGTTTGAACTGCTACCTCTCTCAAGGACATCTCAAGTCTCCGCTTAGTGGGCTCTTTCTGGCATTAAGACAACAATTCTTATTGCCAGACAGGTTTTGAAATTTTGCATAATTATCCATAAAAGATAACCGACATTCTTGTAAAAGAAAAACATCTCCCCCACTATTATGCAAGTAATTGAATACTGTTTGACACTTTACAGCATCATTCAACCCTCTGGTATTTATTGTTGTTACCTTAAGGACCGACATACCCTTGAGTAGGAGTAAGGTGTAGAGTCAATCACAGGACGTTCATTTTGGTATTACATATTTTTTACCTTTTTTCTTCTTTTTTCTCTGGATTTTCGTGAGTCTTTGGTGTCGCTGTCATCATTGGGTTCTTCCTTCAACATTTGAGTCACTCCAGAAAAAGTGCTCAAACGCTGTTCCTCCAAATACGGCATGGGGTTTTGTTGTGGGCCTGGCCATCCTTCTTTTTTAGGAGCCCCGCCTTGAGACTCTGCTGATTCTTCTTGTTGCCGCTTACGTGAAGCTTGTTGGTCCAACGTATCCTCCTGGGGGAAAGACTCCATACAACCACCTCCTTTATCACCAGGGGGAAAAAGGGAAATACTCAGTTCCTCTGTATCTTGGGTAATTCTTAATCCGTTGATCTGTAGTTATGTTGGTCAGCATAAGATCAAGCATGTTTCTACAGTCCATTGCTGTTACCACTCTAGGAGACTTTTTGCCCCTTGAAGATTCTACGGTCTCGTCAGTTGAACTGTCTTCACTAATTGGCCCCCTTAGTTGCCTGTTGTCCTCAGGAACGTCGAAGTCTGTAAATGGCTGCTCGCTCCAGTCCATCTGGGCCATGGCCCCCTCCTGAGTCTCTGTTGTGGGTTCCTCGGTGGGGGTTGTTTCAGGATCAGAAGATGTGAAGACAGGTAGCAGGGTGATGCTTCCTCCTTCCAACCTCTCCTGTTCTTGCTCGTTAGAAGTTTCCAGCTGAGGGTCGTTGACATCATTTCCAGCAATATCAGCTGCACTTTGAAGTGTGTTTTCCACTGCCGCCTGCCTTTCTTCTTGCTGAGGGGCTCTTACTCTGTTTGCATATGATTTGGGGCATGTTCTGAATGTGTGCTGCTCTTCCCCACAAAGGTTACATTTCATAGGGTGTGGACAGTCCTTAGTTAAATGTTCTTTACTTTTACAGTTCTTGCAATGCAGATTGTGACATTCGGTAGCCAGGTGCTCATTAGACCCGCACTTACGACAAGTCTTGGGTTGATCAGGGCAAAACACATAACCTCTGATTGCACCTAATTGGGTGATTGGTGGCAGGTGCATCGGCTCTCCAGACTTTTCATCTCTTCTTAATTGGACAAAAAAAACGTCTTGCTCCGGTACGAATGCCATCTTCATCTTTCAACTCAATTCCTCTTGTTACGTTGCATTTGAAGGAGAGCCACGTGAAAATGTCTTCAGTTTTAACTTGTTCAGAGTACATGATGACGGTGACAGCTTTTGGTTCCCTCTCTGACAACGGTGTCATCTTAACATTCTAAAGGTGAGGTTTAGTCTCTTTGATTCTATTAAAGGTTTGCAGATATGTCTCAAAAAGGGTAGTAGTGGCAAAAATCACCTCAAACGTTTTTCTTCCTGGTAGTCCAAAGATGTATTCCAGATGCATTGCTGAAAATCCAAGTTCCTTCTGAACGATTGTTCTGCTGAACTGAAGTCTGTCCATTTGCAAATCTCCTTGAAGCTCAAAACGAATTGCATTCCTTCTGGAACCAGTCATAGCATAAGCAGAAGTTATCTTACAGGCCTGTACCTCCTCAAAGGCACCACCTGCACCACCTTCTTGATCATGGTATCTCCCCTGCCAGGTAAGTATCTCGAAAGAGGGCGGGCAATGGGCAACATTAATAACAAGAAAAAACATCTGCGTCTCTCAAATGGCATTAAATGGCATTTAGTAAATTAACATCTCCAGAAGTTGGGCTGCTTTAAATCTTATCTGTCGGACAGATTCCAGTTTGTTCATGTTAATAATAAATCTTCAAACTCTAGGGTCACTTGTGGAGTACCACAGGGTTCAGTCCTTGGGCCAATTCTCTTTACTATATACAGTATATGGTTCTGATTGGTAAAATTATCAGACAGCATGGGATTAATTTCCACTGTTATGCTGATGACACTCAGCTATATTTATCCATAAATCCTGACGAATCCAATCAATTACTTCGACTGCAGTCATGTCTTGATGACATCAAAAGCTGGATGACTTTAAATTTCCTGCTTTTAAATTCTGACGAGACAGAAGTTGTAATCTTTGGGCCAGAGTCCTCAAAAATTAACTTCTTAACCAATCACTTAATCTGGATGCCATTAACTTGGCCTCTGGTAATAAAGCAAAAAATCTTGGTGTTATGTTTGACCAAGACATGTCATTTAAATCCCATATTAAACAGGTTTCCAGAGTTTCCTTTTTTCACCTCAGGAATATTTCCAAAATTAGAAACATTCTGTCCAGAGGTGATGCTGAAAAACTAGTCCATGCATTTGTTACTTCAAGGCTGGACTATTGTAATTCTTTACTATCAGGAAGTCCACAAAATACAGTTCAAAGTCTTCAGCTGATCCAAAATGCTGCAGCAAGAGTTCTGATGAAAATCAAAAAGAGGGATCATATTTCTCCAATTTTAGTTTCCCTTCATTGACTTCCTGTTAAATCAAGAATAGAATTTAAAATGATTATTCTCACGTATAAAGCCCATAATAATCAAGCTCCATCATATATCAGAGCTCTGATTACCCCGTATGTTCCTAACAGAGCACTTTGCTCTCAGACTGCAGGTCTGCTGGTGGTTCCTAGAGTCTCTAAAAGTAGAATGGGAGGCAGATCCTCCTCTCCTGTGGAACCAACTCCAAGTTTTGGTCCATGAGGTCCAATTATTTAATTTTATGATCAATATAAGTAATAATTTATTGTCATCTAGACTACTAATGACAGGAGGTGGAATCCAGACAACCTGTGCGTGTGGTGACGTCTCGAGTACATACGTTGTGCACGCTCCCGTTCTCCAGAAGTCCGTATTTCCTGTGTTGTTGCCAAGAACTGACTTGACAAGTTAATTATGAAATGGCCCAAGTTACACACATTAAAGTTGGAGTTTAATACTTAATTTGCTACTAACTAGTGATGTTACGTGATGTGCCAAGGCTTCGAGGCGTGTGTCGAGTAATGGAGGGGGTGTTTCCGTAAAGCGCGTATCGAGGCTTGCTTCATTTAGGGGAGGAGCTGAAAACGATGACGTCCAAAGCTTCGCTGCCCGGCTGTACCACGTGACTGCTTCGGGAAGTGGTTCAGATTTTGCCAGATGACCGGTTCATTCAGAACCAGTCATGGCTGCACGCTGGATCATAAAACAGTTCTGCTAACAAGATGCATTTTAAAACGCCACTTAGTCTGTTTATAAGTTTTGTTTTTATTAATTCTGCATTTTTTAACTACATGCACCGTATTTCTGTGCCTCAGCGCTTGCTCCTCTCCCCCCCTCCTTTCCCTCGGAGCAGGTGCTTTTATCACCGTTCACCATTCAAAACGTGAATCACTACGTTTAATGTCCTCACATCGGTAGCAACGTGTGCCAGTTAAAGTCAATAGGAGAGTTAGTAGCTGTGTTTCATGCTCTTTTGTTTTTAACAACATAGAATCAGTGGCGCTTCGGTGGGCTGCTGCCTCGCGCTTTAATTCAGGTGCGCACTTTTAAGGGTCATTTTAAAGAATTTGTAACATCAGGGGTTTCATCTCAGATCTGTCAGTACCCCTGTTCCCTTTATAGAAGCCCTTTACAGTATTTAGTTATGCATTTTCCCCACTGTTTATCCGTCGCACGCAGCGCACCAACAGGGGTAAAATCCGCCCACCGCACCGCCGCACTGACGAGAGCAATAGAAATTTGTCTGGTCAGCGCGGCGACTGACTGAGAAACCTGTCGCTGTGAAAGGTGATGAGAATGTTATAAACTGTAACAGTCTAGAAGTGCATTGAGCTGAAAAGAGGGAGACATCAGCAGCTGGATCGTGCGTAAAGACGCAGCGGAAACCTCTGTGTGCTTCAGTGTTGGTGCTGAGGGGAAACTGTTGACCATAATCCCCCCCCCCCCCCCCGCCCCCAAAATTAGCATAATCTCACTCTTAACTTTTGATCAAAGTTGATTATTACACACCATGCCATATCACATGACACTACTATTTTGGGAATATTTACACACAGAGTAATATTACACACAATACATTCAAACAATATTTTATTATACACATATGTGTATACATAATTTATGTTGACAAATGATTTTGTCCTACACCTTTTGTGAAGTCATTCCCAAGAGTCATAATAGACAAAAAAATCAATGCATCACACGTGTTAAAGGGGAAGTCCGGTCAACAAGGAAAAATCAAGGTATCATTAGCTATAACTAAAACTAATACATTTGTGGTTATTTAATGAACTTATCTTTAATCAATAAGAAAATAAAAACATAAATTGTCGTCTGAATCACTGTGTATGGGGGCTGTCATGACTGCCCAAATATGGGCAGTAAGGGGCGTTTGACATCACATCCTGCGACGTGGAAGAGCGGAAGCGGCGACAGTATTTCTCTCCGCTTTCCATGCAAAGTCAATAGGAGCCGTTCTACACAGCTGCGATCATCAATAATTATTTCGGATTTCCAGAGGACTTCACCGCTGACATTCCCAAGAGCTATTGCTGAAGCAACAATGCCCACGTGCATGGCCATCGGATGTTCCAACACAACTGGTAAAAGAGGAAAAAACATTGCTTATTTCAACACAGTCATTTCAGCGATCTCTCCTCCGATGTGTGTGTGTGTGTGTGTGTGTGTGTGTGTGTGTGTGTGTGTGTGTGTGTGTGTGTGTGTGTGTGTGTGTGTGCGCGCGCTCAGCTGCAGCGCCGGTGCAAAGCCGTGCTCAGCCCAGCATGTGCTGGAATGCTCTTATATTTTAATACTTATACTATAATAATCAGCTAACTTAAGTCACTTCAGCGATCTCTCCTCCGCTGTGTGTGTGTGGGCGCGCGCTCTGCTGCAGCGCCGGCAAAGCCCTGCTGCGCGGAGCGCGCACACACACACACACACACACACACACACGCGTGTATAGATATATACTGTACAGTGTTTCCCGCAGGAATGTGGTTATGCGAGGCGGGGGGTTGTTGGACGACACGTTGTCCGCGGACCGACTCACGGAGCGGGGGGTATCCATGTGTTTTTTCCCTGCCATTCACGCACGCGCGAAAGCAACAACAACAAACCGCGTGTTAACGTCACTTTTTTTTTTTTTTTGGGGGGAATGTTGGCGAGGCGGTAGCGTGAGTTTGGCGAGGCGGCCGCCTCGCCAAGATAGCGCTGCGGGAAACCCTGCTGTAGGACCCGACTGAGTTTGATCTTGGAAAATAGTGCGCCGTGACAAACAGAGCGCTGAAACTTGCTCAACAGCGGGTCCGCCGAGTGACGTCAAAAAATGGGAGGTGACAGTACTATTCTTGACTAAGATGGATTCCTCCACATAAACATGATTAAATGAGAATTATTATTAATTAAAAAAACTTATAATTTTTTGCACAGTATGTAGTAGTTTTATATTTAAAGTACTTTCAGCAGTTTGAATTCTGATTTTGACCGGACTTCTCCTTTAAGATACAGCTGGCTGTGATTATACACCTCGCCAGTAGGTGGTGTCGTGTGCACATGAAGCTCCAAGAAATGAACCCTTTCTCAAACCAGTTGGCTCAAGTGGTTCAATGCCTCATGAGGCACCATCTACTACTAACTGATTATAGAAGCATCTGAACCAGCTTCCCATAATCAAAATATATTTTCTTTAACAATAAATCAGGGGAGAGCGCGAACACAGTCCCCCACTACCAGAAATTATGCAGTTGAGATTCCCACATTTGGGGAATTCGCATAGGTCAGCACAGCCCAGAGTGCAATGGCTGAGCCTTTTTCAATTTTTCAAAGGTTTTTATTGGTCCTTTTTCAATTTTATATTACAAAAAACATAGAAGGTATAAACAAAAATACAATATTTACATTTTGTTCCCCATTTGGCTCAGCAATACAACTAAATTATATATATATGTATATATATAAATAAGACAAAAAGGGGGGGGGGGGGTATTGTCCTATAAACAAAAAAACATATTTTTTTTCTCTTTTTTTTTTTTTTTTTTACAAGGATTCCATTTAACTCAGCCACAATGTAGATTTGTATAGATAAAACAAAAAAACAAAGACAAAGAAAAGACATCTCCATACATGACCAAAAACTACACATTTTTTTCCTTTTAACGCCACCAATAGGGTTCTATCTAGGTTACATTTAGTTTTATTTACACATGTCCCAGTACCTTTCGGGTACTTTCCACAACACCTTGGTTTCTTTATTATTTTTACAAAGAATGCCCTTCAACATATACTGTAATCTTTAACCAAATGGGCCACGCTTTTAATCACTGCACTTTCCGGAACCTCATATTTTTTAAAAACTATATTTCTTGCTTTCCAAAGTGAATCTTTTACGCAATTAACTATTATCCACCAATATACTTCGTTCCTTTCCCAATTTCCCTTTAACAGTCCATATGCAATGTTTTCATATGTTAAATCGCAGGTATACAAATCATTTAACCACGGTAACATTTGATACCACACCTTTTTAGCAAAACTACATTTCCAAAACAAATGTTTTATTGTTTCATCATCCCCACACTTTGATCTTGGACACTGAGAACTTCTAGTACAATTCCTTCTTTTCAAGAAGGCTCTTGTTGGTAGACTCTCCAGTGCTATTTGCCATGACAGGTCTTTATGTGCATTAGTCAGGTGTTTATTGTTGACGTTTATCCAAGTTATTTTACTCAAGTCTTCGGACAAGGTTCCTACGGGTGTTGTTCTGTTCCTAAGAGAAAACAGTTTTTCCTCTATCCTAGTTCGTATTATAGTTTCTAATGTTGTTAATTGCAGATTAGAATCTAATAGTTTAAGAACTGGTTGATACACTTGAGGGCATTGTTCTGAATAGGGGGTATTTAAGTTCACCCGTTTACCCCACGCCGTCAAAACTTTGCGGCCCACCCAAAACCTAGCAAAGTATGCCCAAATTTTTTCTATTGAGTGGTCAAGACAAGCTTTCAAAATGGGCGTCACAAACATTGCCTTTAATTTTATCTCAATGTCGGGGAGAGCTTTTCCTCCCTTTTCCAAAGGTCTATACATTATCCCCCTTTTTACTTTTTCGTGTTGACCACCCCAGAGGAAATTAAAAATTATTTTCCACAAGGTAACCATTATTCTGTACGGGACTGGGAGAGTAGTTGCCAAATGGGCCAATGACGCTATAACTTGCGACTTCAACACAAGGATCTTACCAAGAAAGGAAAGTTCTCTGTCTTTCCACAGGAGTAATTTACCTTGAATTTTTGGGATTTTCGCTTTCCAATTTTCTTTTTCCATTTCTTTTCCTATTTTTACTCCTAGAACCTTTATTATATCCCTTTTCTCAGTTAAGCCCCACATCTCTCTAGTCTCCTTCCAGTTAAAATAAACAATCTCGCTTTTAGTCTTGTTAACGTGTTATATGGTAATATAAGGATTATCTAAAATAAGATAACATGAGATAATCCTTTATTTATTCCACAACGGGGAAATTTGTAGAATTAAAGCAACAGGAAAATGCACACAAAACAAATAAAATTACATAAGGATTCAAAGATATATCATAAGAGGTGGATTGGGGGGAAAAACCATAGACATAATATAAGAGTAGACGCGTCATTGGGCGGGTTCTGCCTATGCTGCGATGCGTCAGAGCGTCCGCCATCTTAAATGTGGCAAATCTGCAGTTACTCAGTCTCTTAAACAGAATCAGAGGGACTTTAATCTCTGAATATACTTTGTATTCGTAGTATTTTTTTTGTAATATTACAAGTTTATTTTCGTATCCCTTTAGCTTCATTCTCCTGAATTTATTCTCCTAAAGAATAAAAATATTTAAAATAATCTAACCTGGCCCTATTACTCCAGGAGTGAAATAATTCTGCAAACTGTGATTATTCTGGAAATGTTCCCCCTTAATTCTCATAATATGATGTTTTTATCATAACATTATCACTTTTGTGTTTGTTTGTTTATTTTTACTTTATTGACCTAGGACTTTTTTTCCTCATATTATTAATTTTACCTCTTTAATACTCACCCAAAAAGTCTGTTCCTAAAGGTTCACATGTGACATGGTTTTATGAAATAATGAAGACCACAATGTTTAGATTTAACAAATTGATCCTTATATTCATAACACATACACACACAAATATATATATATATATATATATATATATATATATATATATATATATATATATATATATATATATATATATATATATATATACATATTTGTGTGTGTGTGTGTATTTATTGCAGCACAGGAATGAGGCATCTTCTCCGATCCACGTTCACAATAACAGAACTCAACTTTTTTCTGCCACATACAATATGGCGGTGACGTTGACGTGCGAACCTGCGCCCTATGACAGGTCTACGTATATATGTCTGTGGGAAAAACCACCTGTGCGTGTGGTGACGTCATATTGTGCGAGCTCCCGTTCTCCCAAAGTCCGTACTTCCTGTGTTTTTGCTAAGAACGGACTTGACTGGGTTAATTATGAAATGGACCGAAGTTGCAGAAACATCAAACTTGGTGAATAACGCTATACTTGATACTGACTGAATCTAGAAGTATCTAAACTAGCTTCCTATATTCAACTGATATTTTCTTCAACAATTAATCAGGGGAGAGCGCGAACGCAGTCCCCCACTACCAGAAATTATGCAGTCGAGATTCCCACATTTGGGGAATTCGCATAGGTCAGCACAGCCCAGAGTGCAATGGCTGAGCCTCACCATGGGTGAACCACCTTCTTGATCATGGTATCTCCCCTGCCAGGTAAGTATGAGTTGTTCACCTCACACTCTGCCATGTCTTTCACACACACACCTTCATGGGTCACGGTGCCGTCACTCTGTCAGCTGACAAAACCACAGCCTGGAAGCTGCCATTCTACATCTGTTAAACCATCTCTGACTAACTGTGTGCTACAAAGCAGCACTTAGGATAGATCTAACGTTTTATAAACACCGTTTGGTTACCCACAATTCAATGCTGCATAACCAAAGCTAAAGCTGTTAGCCTTCTAACACGTTTCTTCTATTTTTAACCCCCAATAAAACAGCAAGAACTCAACATTAAATTAATATGCAGAACATTAATCTATTGCTTATTATTAAGTATTTTTAAACACATCAGATAGAAACGTTAATATGCTTGTTTTCCTGTTTGCACAACCGCTTCCTGTTGCTTAGTTCAGAGAAACAGGTCTGGTGCTGCCACCTGCTGGTGTGGCTGCGGAATAGCATTTATCCAAGAGGAAAAAAAACATGTGGCAAATTAAAGGAAGAAAATCCAGCTTCAACCTTCATAAAACCAGATTCTACAGCTCTGTAAAGCTTCCGAAGCAACCAGGACATCTTTGTACTCAAATCATGATAAACGGAAAATAGCCTGTCGATTTTATTACTATCACTTCTGTTCATTGACTTCTTCATATTTCACCAGTTAAAGACAGAAGCAAATAACCTTAGTTAGCTTCATGCTTCAGGACTCTCAACACCTCATTGGTCATTTGAAAGATGCAGATGCTGGTTGTGAACATAAAACAACTCCTGTAATGTGCATTTTACTGTCTAGCTACCAGTAATTAGGCTCTTCTCAGACCAGCATTGTTGCCTAGAAGCCAGATGATCGTTAGACCCAGATCACGGTTCCCTGATGTCACCGAGCAGAAGACGTCTCACAATCTTCACTTGTTACTGCTCCAGTCTTTGTCCGTTTGAATCCAAGGCCTCATATCTGACGATTTAAAGGCCACATTTTATATTTTACATAAATGGAAAAAACTCACCTAAAGAAAGAGAATAAAACATAATTTTATTTAATGTTCTGACAAATTTATCAACACAACAAATGAGTTGCATTCACATTCTACAAAACACAGGAGCAAACCTAGAACAACAGTGATATTAGTGTCACTAATAGTCATTTAGCATTTCAATTTAGTTTCTCCTTCCACACAGATATCCCACATAATGTACCGCTAGTCTGCCTTAAGAAAATGTGGTAATAAAACTTAAATAAACATTATTTACCAGCAGGAGATCACAAGTATATTTAGTTTGAGCTGAGGGGTTCATAATCCGTATAAGAGTGAAGTGACCTAAACTTGGATCAGATGCATTATAAATTAAACAAGGATCTTCAAAAATATCTGATTAAATTATCCAGGAGATTCAAATCTTTTAAGGATTATTTGTCGTCATGGTTTATAAAATAACCAACTACAAAATTACATGAATGCAGTACAGCAGGCAGAATTCCCCTGATTTATCCAATGGCTCAGCCCCCAAACAAGATCGTGGCATCTAGTAAATTAATTAACGTCTTTTTAAACGAACCCAACCTCTAAGGATGGCAGCACTAAAGGCTCCTCCAAAGTCAGGAGTCCTGAGCGTCTGCTATGAACCAGGCGGACGGCAGCAGAGTCTACAAACATCGGCACGACACCGGTCCTTTAAGCACATTTAAGCTTTAATGCTCACCGATCTGACAAAGTAATCAACCCCGGAGAATTTGTGTCCTCCGCACCAGGAGCACATCTGGCAGGACGAGCGGATCCATTCGACACCGCCTCACTTCCAACCATCTATACGTGGAAGTAGAGATGTGTTAATTCCTTGGAAAAGTCAAATATAAGTGTTGTTACTTCTTCCTTTAGTGAGTTACAACTAGGGATGGATACCAAGTACTGCCACTGACACACAAACCGGTGGAACAATGATAAAAAAGGTGTTTCATTGCCAATGTAAACCATTTCTGTTAATAATCTCAGAAAAATCAAAAGTTTTTTTCTTCTGCTTTGTTGTAATGTTGTTGAACAGCTTTTATTAAACTTCTGTTGACAAAACAGCCATTTTTATTTTATTTTTATAATAACAAATAATGTCTTTAATAAAATAAAATGCCAAATAGATTTAAAAACGGTTTTGTGCGTCCTGGTTTTCTGGTTAGATTATTTGCCGTTTTATTTCTGCTTCCACGGGTCCTGGTTTTATTTTTCTTATATTATTTTTAAAGAGGCTCACACCAACATAGAAGCTCATTGCTATTGTTTTCATCTGCCTGCTTTTTCTCCACATAACGTCCTGCCATCGCTGCGGCACATTGCAGCTGCCTTTGGGACGATAACGACAGACTAATAATGAGTGCAGTTATTTGTAGTTTTAGTAAATAACACTGCATGTGTTGTTTAAAGGTGACCCGGCACTGCGTCGTTGAAGCAAGCCTGTTAACTGGACGGGGTGATATTTCACACTTCTTACCTCGTTGTGCATGTAATTAAATTGCGCTGCATGTTTTTCCAGATGCTGACGGGTTTCTAAACATGCAAACATTTGGTTTATATCTTTTTCGTCTCTACACAGCAGGAGCACAAACTAAAGAAGAGACGGGGAGAGAGAGATCCGCCTCAGCCTCTCTGCAAAATCTGATCCGGCCTGCATGAATGTCCGGTGGGGCCAGATCACGGGTGGGTAGGGCCGTAAAGTAGGGGGGCACCAGTGGTGTCAGGCCCAGGGGTTGAGCAACAAGGACCTGCTCTCCTCAATTTATAAAAAATAGCATTTCCAATGGGGAACATAATGAAAAACCTGCTCATCTGTAATCCCTATCAGACATAGGATCATGTAATATGACTCTTTTAGACGTTATAACCTTATTTTTCTGTTCAGAAAAGGATGTAAACTTGTTTTTACCTTTACCAAAGAAACAATTTAAACAAAATCAATGTCTACCCTTTATACCTGTGGTTTTAATTCTCTGCAACAAATTTCAACCATCTGTCCATCATTTCTGCTAGCTTATCCATGCAGTGGGGGACTGTTACTGGGTGAGAGGGAGGGTCCACCCTGGACAGGTCGCCAGTCTGTTACAAGGCACAACAAAGATTGATTGTTTTTTGTAATTAATTAGATACTTTGTAAATTACAGACCAATTGTTTTAACACGTCAATAAAATCACTTCTTCACATTCAAACCTCCTTGAGCCTCAGGGAGCTCTCAGCACCCAAAGCTCACCTTCTTATATTTGCCCCAAGTGCTGCAGAGAGAAACCAGCCAAAAATAAGCAAAGTTAGAAAGAAAACAAGCCAGCAATAAAATATAACAATATTTTCTGTAGGTGTCATCTGCACAAATTGCAGACAAAACTTAAACACATTTTACAGTGACTGTCACAGCTAATCAAGACCATAATGACAAAGTTTGGTATACAGAAACCAAGAATCTCGGGTCACAACTTAATTACCATTTAACAGGTTTAGGGGGGTGCACCGTTCCTGGAGGTACTGCAATACCAGGTCGATGCGTGGAGTGGACGGAGCAAGCCCCTATTCCATCTCCCTGTTCCAAAAATCAATTTAATATATGGTCCCCGGGTAGGGGACGTATCAGATATTAAACTGATAAGAACAGATACTACACTTGATCTTAGCCAAAAGGCCGAGAAGCGATACCGGGAAAACGCTGGAGGAGACCACCTCATTCTCGCAGACTACGGTTTCACTCCTGGTTCGGGAATCTTTAACATTTACAAACCCATAAAACAAACTGTGGAGACAGAAAATGGCGATTAAAGGCTACTCGTGTTGTTCTGTCGTGTTAAATAACGATAAATGAGCCAAATTAAACTACAAACGTCAATGAAAAGACAAGCCGAGTTGTTTATTTCTGGTCACGTGTTACGCTCTCCTCCAATAGGACGCCTAAAGGCTAAAACAACGTTTAAAATGGTACTTTCCACACATAAACGTTTAAATGTGGACGTAACTATTATATATGTGTGTAAAATTAAATATGTTTGTGTTTGATCGGTTTGAATAAAGCTGTACGGCTGAAATTGATGAAACCTTTGACGGTATTGATTCTGCACAGAAAGTCTGCAGCGGTCTCTAGTGGCGACTCTGTGTTACTGCAGTTTCTACACAAGTGATAAAACAGAACGGCGCTGTTCTGCACAAACTAAACGTTACATTTTGGGAGTTCACAATTCCTAAGTTTTTAATTTTGTTTTAACAGTTTACAAAATAAAGACTTTAGGGTAGATATTAAAAAATGCTTTAAAAGTTGTCGTGATAATGTAACCGAGGCCTGCACAGCACACCGCGACCACCACCCCGACCACCACCTAGACCATCCGACACCATGAGTCAGAAAAGTTAACATTTGCATTCTGCCCACATTTCAAGTAAACTAGTTTAAAAAAAACAGTTAAAATACAGAAAATGTGAGAGAAGAACACGAAACCGTCAAAAATACAAAGTGTCAAACTCAGAAACGTCTGTAAATGGCGTTTGTTACAAATGTTAACCAATCGTGCGTTAGCGGCAAAAGAAACCTGAAATTACTTTTTAACTATTTATTACAACTATTTATTCTATTCTATTCCAACTACTTATAAGACTAGCCTGAGATAACATAACAGATAATTGTGAGATAAAAAACTCACGAATTTGTCGCGTTGTCCTCAAACATGCCGTGTTGTTCGTGAGCTACCAAGTTCCTCTGCCAGTGCCTTCGTTTTGCGCATGCTCAGACAACGTGACTTTATAAATGTTTAGCTAACAGTAAATATATTTCGACAAGTCAATATTAAAAAATAACACATTTTAATTTATTGATTTTTTTCTAAAGTGTGGTTTATTCCTTACCAAGTTGTGAATGCAGCGAAAAACGAGCAAATCTTTTTTAACATATCTTTATTTTTGTGCTGATTAGGCCCAAACAACGTCGGAGAACACGAAGTAATATTTTTTAAACCTAAATCCTATTCTAAAATCCAAATAGTTTAAGAAATAAACAAAAACTGAACAATGAAAATATAACTAAAACATGTTAAAAATAATAAAATAAAAAATGTTAGTGTCTGCAGCTCATATATGGCGATTTAAGGAGAAATTGATCAATCAGCTTAAGGTTTTAATATTTAATCTTTAAAGCCAAGACCAGAGGGCAGATAACTCAACAAGGTAACTTAGAAATACCTCCCACTTTATCAAATACCAGAGAGGGCAGAGCAAACTAAATATTGGAAACCATAAGTTTTTAAAACACCATTATTTCAAAATGTATTGCTTAAATTCCTCCTTCATATTTTTTTTACTGCATCTCATTTTTTGATATATTGATGTTTATTTCTCCAGATGAAGATAATTTGTTAATTTCCTTAATAATGTTTGAAAGTCTGGGTAAGGAGAGTATGTGGGTATATAATCTTGATAAAGTCGCTCTGTTAGAGAGCTATTAATCAGCTGTTAATAATTTATTTACATTTATTAATGTTGTTTTCAACATTTAATTTGACACTGCTGTTTGCAAATTTTATTACCCAAATCCCCAGGTATCCAACCTCCAGTTGGACCGTTATGTTGTCGAGAGGTGATTGAGAGCAGATAATGAATGCTCATTAATTCACACTTCTACAAATTTTAATTCAAACCTGAAGCTTAATGGGGGAAAACAAATAGATAGTAATTCAGATGTAAGAATAGCCATATTTTTTTACTCATTACAGGAAAACAAAACCACCAAACATTACATTTTTGTAATGATTTGTAAGGAGATGAACCCGGTATTCAGCCAGACACCTAAATAATTCTTGACATGATTTATTGAGGAGACGATGAGGGTGGATCAGGCAGGTATACAGAAAAATAGTCCAGAGCCGAGTTCAGAGCAGTCATCCAAGCAAAAAAAAACAAAAATGTAAACAGGGTGCAGGCAGACTCAAAAACAGAGAAACAGAATGGGATCAGGTAATCAGGCAAAATACAGAATGCTGGATGGCTCTTACCGCTGTGAACAGGAGGCATGAGAAAAGAGACATGTGCAAAGTTCCGGCAACAAACAGAAAACTGAGGCAGGTTTAAATAGACGGGCGGACAGGTGAGCAGGAAGAATAATTAACCAAAAACAGGTTAGAACAATCAAGGGATGATGTGGTTGAAAGATTGACAGGATAAGTGAAAACAGGACAGAACTGAACTAGACAAAATACAAAACCAAAGTAATCATACAAACTAAACCCTAGAAAGAAAACAAAAGCTAAGACAGAGCAAAACACAAGCACATAATAAAAACCAGGAACTAATGCAAATACAGGAACCATGACTAATCTCAGAAAATAACGATTAAGACTAAAACTAATGACATGATGAAAAACTATAACCGTGCAGAAGCTAGGAAAGAATCCAAAACAAGACCTAGACCTAGAACAGAAATAAAACCTGAGGCAGAAAAGTGAACTAACTGATCGTATAATAAACAGAAACCAAGACAGAAACCAGAATATTACAATTTTGCCTTTAATGCTACAAAAAGTTACAACTGCTCCTCAAACGAAAAACAGTCAACATCATCATCATTAGAACAATATTTATTACCATCCACATTAAGAAGAGCAAACGGCGAGAGGATCTCAGCCATTTAATGAACACATGTCGAGTTCAGGCACAGGGAGTAAAAACAGTGAAGTAAAATCATCTGAAGCATCAGATGTTTCTGTTCCTGAGAATCATAAACAACGTATTAAACCATTAAAGCTCAAAGTACCAATCTCCACATTATTTGCACATGTTTTGGTGAGTTAAGTTTTTTTTTAAACTAACTCTGATGAACGTTCTCGTACGTTTTTTTAAACAAGCTTCATGCATCTGAACCTCTAAAATAGCAAAAAGAGGGTCTGAACTTGAGAAAACTATCCACTACTTCAGCAGGAAAATCAGCTTAGACAGATTAAAACCTGGTGAAAACAAAATCATGGAAGTAAACAACAAACCACATTGTGCAATTCCCATTTTATAACATAAAAAAACATCCTAGTGAAATATTGTCGACCGTCCCATAACAACTAAACGCTCCCAAACAAACGATGCAAACAAAAACACAAAATGTTTTTTTTCTGTACCAATTCACAGAGAATCCAAAGAGCTGATCACACATCCAATTCCTCAAAAAAATATTTTTCTCCTCTGAGGTTTTTCCATCTTCAGAAGAATCTGTCACAGGCTTTAGAGATGCAGCTGAAGCACTTTAGGTCAGAAATGAGAAATTAAATCTGCAGCACAGATTCAAACAATCAGCTAAAGTCTGAATAACGGTCGTATTCAGGCCCAGCAGCTGTCCTCACTAAAAGTGTCTGTAAACTGTCAGAGATCAACATGTAAACTCAGACTGAGAGGATCTGATTTTTTTTTTTTTTTTTCCAGTGTCCTGTCTAGCAATGTGGCAATAAAAATTGATATCTTAATGCCAAATAGAGCTCGACAGATTTTACTTTCACAAGTGGAGCAAACAGCTTTCGCCATAATGCTCCGCTTGATTTGTGCGTGTAAATAGCTTTATTGTGATTCCTGCAGGGAGAATTTCAAATTATATGGACACTACAATGGGAAAGTAGGAGAGTAAAAGAAAAACAAGAAGAGAAAAAAAAAAAAAAAAGAGAAAGAAGAGGTGAAAGAAAGAAGAGATAAAAGGAAGAGAATGATGAAACTTCCTCTGTCTGCTCCATCACCTGGAAAGAGACACAAAAAGAACAGCACAACCAACAGACATAAAGCAACAGATACAATCGTGTAACACCTTGATACCATTGCTAAATCATATGTATTATTATTTAAGCTGACATGTGTAATGTGATACCTAAAAAAAAGGTAAAAGAAAGTAAATAAATTATAGCCTTTCTGTATATAAGTGAACATTTAATACCTGGGACCCAGCACCTGTGGGAGATTGTGAGAGTGCACTAGTTTAGGTGAAAATTATCCAGAAGGAAATATATTGATAGTGATTGTGGAGAACCGAAGACCCACCTTCCCCGAGCACAGAGGCAGGGGTCAGGGGACCCATAACCCCGGACTCCCAAAGGGGCCCCCAAAGCAGTGCGCCCGAGAGGGGCCTTCACAGGAAATGTACAACCCCCCCCCCCCCCCCCCCGAGGAAAGAGGAGAGACGACCCCGAGGAAATCCCCCAGCCACCGCAATGCCGAGGATCTGATTTCAAGCCATATTCTTCAGCTCTTCTGTCAGTGCAGACCTCTGATGGCAGCTTGGGGTATATTCAGTTTTTCTTCCAGTGTTTATAACAATCATATCTGAAATACAATCAACAGTTTAAGAAAAGAAATTCAGTAAAATCCTGAAATGAAAAACCAACACTGGTTTTGGTCTTTTGGCATCAGTTTCAGATTATTTCTCCCACAAGAGGAAAAAAAAAATTCAGCTCCATTTTGAGCACAAAGCTATAGAGCATCTTTACGACTCCATCATTATTAGGGGGCTCCCAGCGCCATAGAGATTGAAAAGAGTTGCGACACTCTTTGATGTCACCGCCAGGGCAGTCACGTGGTTCGTGTAGACCGCTATAGTTCCAAAACATACGCTGGCTGTCGTGTTCTTCTATGGGACAGACAGCAGCGATTGCGTTATTTAACGGTAAATACATATATAAACATACACCCTACTACTTTTTCAGCTGTTATTGCATGATTACATATTTGTTAATGTCATTTTTCCATTTTGAGAGGCAGGGTGACAACAAAAAGCTGTATATTACTTAGATACGTTCTACATTTTTTGGAGGGAAAAGCTTATGTTCATGTTCGTATGGACAGGAGTACAGGCTAGAACGGCTCTAACTTAAGTTTTCTTTTCCATATCATTCATGTGATGACAGATATCTCATGATTTTCATTTTATGGCGACTGGGCTGTATTATTGATTACCGTGATTTTGCTTATAAATTCCGATTCAACCATTAGCTTACCTTGGTGGTAGCGTTAGGTCTGCCGTGGTCCATTCAGCATTCGCCTAGCAGCTAGCTCACATCTGATAAGTGGTCACCCCCAGACCACAACGTGAAACATGATCATGTCAAGACTAAGAATATAATTTTAAGATTAAGCCATTCACATATTATCAAAAGCATTATGCTTATATGTTTGGGTCTATAGGTAAGTGCAGAGCTATTAAGATTTTTCTCTACGTCTCTGGGTTAATGCACAGAGTAAGAGTAACGTTAGCTGCAGAGAGAGTGATAGAGAACAGTGACAGGCAACACTCCCATTGGACTCCGTTGTTGCTTTTTGCTTTTTTGAGGAAGAACAGTCCATTCAGCATTTACACCCACTTTTTCTGATGAGGCAGGAGTTGGTCACACAACAATGATAATTTTAATACTAAGCCATGCACAAAGAATCAAATATATTAAAGAATAACAACTCATTAAGCTTGGATGAATGAATAAAATATTGTTTAATAAAAAATACTGAGTGAGACAACAAGATGTGTGTAAATGTGTGTATCTAACTGGAAAAACAAGAACAAAGTGAAGGAACAGGGAGGAATATTATAAATACATTTAAAAAAAAAAATCCTCCACATACATCAGGCTTCAGAGTGCATCAGGGCTGAAGGGAAGGACAACATTAATAATAAAGGTATAAGCTGGCATAAGATAAAAATTAACAATGTGGAACAAAAAAATGGGAACAAGCATAAATAATATCAACAAAAAAAGGCCATCAGCTTCCTCCGTGACTCGATCCATCTTTTTCAGGGCCTGAAGATCGGTCCCCAGGGCAGCTGGAAACCAGTCCAGACAGGACTGATGATGGCCACAACAACGATCCTGGAGATCCAGGAAGATCTGTTGAGACAGGGGCACAAATTTGTCCTAACAAGCCGGTTCACTCAGGACTGCCTACAAAAATACTTTTTCTTGCATACGTCAGAGGAACTCAGTCCCGACACCTGTGGAGTTCCACTATGCACTACGGGCTGTCACTGTAGGGCAGTTCCTCTCGACAACGCATACTGGCAGTTACCTGGATGATGCATCAGACCACTTGGCGGACTTCTTGGACAACAAGAACAGCAACTGCAGTGCTTCTAAGGTTGTGAGAGTGGAGCAGCTGGTAGACCCATCACCACCTGACCTCACAAAGACCGAGTCTTGTGTCCTCTACCACCTGGCAGGATACATAGCGAAGAGGGTTATCAGCTTCTCGCACTGTGAGGAATGCCAATGTGCACTGGTTGAAAAAGTAACCAACACAACATGTGAGAAAGCTGTTTTACTACAGTTAAAGGAATTTAAAAGGGGTGCATTATACCGGCCATCCGATGAGCTGTTCACTCTCCTGCAGCACGTGGAGCAGCTCTTCCGTTCCAAGACGAGTGATTCCCTTATGGAATCCTCCAAGGTAGTGGAACAGCTGGAAAGAGAGGCCATGAGTCTGGACAGCAACCTTCCCTCATGCCATGAGCTGAAAAAAAAAAATCCTTTCAACATACATCAGGCTGAGGTTAAGGATTCACTCAACGTGCATCGGAGCTGAGAGGAAGGCAAACAGTCGTAATAAGGGGTACCTTGGCAGCAAGAGTCAGACCAAGAAGGCGATTTCCACACAGCAGACCTCCTCACCTAAGGTCATACCATCTAGGCCACTGTCGAACACCTTACTGGTTGCCATGTTTGGGGAACAAATTAGTCACACTACTGTCTGAATAATAAACATTTTAAAGCTTATTACGGCTTATGATAATTTTTTGTGTGGAATAATTTGTATTCCTACATGCAATACAACTAAACAGCCCTTTCAAGGGTGTGATTAAACAAACCTTATTTCTACTAGCATCAGATACACAGTACTCAGCTGACTGGCTAACACCGCCAGGTTCAGCAGATACAACCTAAAAAAAAACGTCCTAGTCAACCTTGATGATCCTAGTAATCTAACATCAATAACTTACTTAATAAAAGATGTCAGAGATTCACTAATGAACTGTGTAATTTCTGGTGTGGCGATACCTTCTTCACAGCTGGCAAAATCGAGATAAAAGTAGCAGGCAATGACTGAAAATCGGTTGTCTACCAAGTTAAGAATATATTTATAAATTGCACTGTGCACATACAAATAAATATAAGCATATGCACCATAAAGGGCCTATTTATATAATATACAGAGTTGACAATTCAAAAGAGGTAGCTATTTAATCAACTTACGCCTGGATATAACGTTAGTGCTACCTTTACAGAGGGCGAAGTCAAGCTAACAAACTAGCAGGCAATCGGTGGTCTACCAAGATAAAAAAAAAAATATATATATATATATATATATATATATATATATATATATATATATAAATATAAATAATTACGCTGTGTACATACAACAAAAGATCAGTATATTCACCATAAAGGGCCTATTTATATAATATACAGAGTTGATAATTCAAAAGAGGTAGCTATTTAATCAATTTACCCCTGGATATAACGTTACCTTCACAGAAGGCAAGTCAAGCTAACAAACTAGCAGGCAATCGGTCGTCTACCAAGATAAAAAAAATATATATAATTACGCTGTGTACATACAACAAAAGATCAGAATATGCATCATAAATGGCCTATGATACAATATAGACAGTTGACAATTCAAAACAGGTAGCTATTTAATCAATTTACCTCAGAAGTTACTCGAGAGTCAGCAATGGAAGTGAATGATGTCCAACGCCATAGAACGGCTTTTTGGAACTATGCGAGGCTGCATACCCCGGAAGTGGGCGGCAAACAGCGTACAACGGAGTCCAATGGGAGTGTCGCGACTCTTTTTAGCTCTATGGCTCTGGGGGCTCCAATCCAATCCAGCCAATCACATCACTCGCTGACGAAGAGTCCCGCCCTCTCCGGTTTTACTGCCTGTCTCATCGAGTCCTGGCAGCAGTGGACTGAGCTCTAAAATAAAAAATAAAACACAAAATTCAATAAGGAAGATTCATATTCCTCTCTACTGCAACCTGCCAGCATTTCTTTGTCGTTCAACATCTTTTTATAACTTTAATATGTCAATTTGATTTGAATCTGATTTGGTTGTAATTCAATGCAATTAACACTTTTGTAAAGGGTATCTGCAATTTCTTTCACAATATTGCTTACACAGTCATGCCAAATCAATCCTATCTTAAAATCTGTCTGCTTTTATCTGTCTTTTCTGTTTGTTCTACAGGAAACCAAAAACTGGTTTCCCTGGATATAGCAGATAAAGACGGATCTTTCTACACCTGCATGAAGACTTCTTCTCTGATCCGTGACGTTTTTAGAACAAGTTCTTTACAAAAGTCAGATCTAAGCACTTGGGCTAATCTTCCAGCTCTTGGATTTGTTGATAACATGTTAATGAACAGTGCATTTCCTTTTTGCACCACAATATATCAATTATTTGTTCTAAATCACATTAAATAATAAAAAAAAAACTGTGAGAAAGTGAAAATATTCTACTGAACACAACATAACCTGTTAAATATAAAAGCCTTTAAGAAAAATAATTTTCTTTTACAGCAATTCTTTGCAAAACAAAAGCAGCAGTCTATGGGGGAATACATTTATAAAACTTAAATAAAAATTAATTTAAAAACAGCAGCAAACTTAAAGCAGCTAAACAATTTCCTGAGTAAGGATTAGATCTAGATCTAATCTAGAAACGTAGTGAAATCTACTATTTATTTACTACTAGGCAGCTTAAGCAGTTTACGAAAGTAGTAAAATACGTTTTAAACCCTGAAAATACCTGATTAAAGGCTCAGGTGTGCAAATCAAAACATGAAGGCAGCTCTGTGAGCACAGCTGCAAGATGAACTAACATATGGGGTTCCGTTTGTACCAAAAATAAGCAGATGTAATATGTCTAGATGTTGTGTTGTTGTTGCATATGTGTTGTCTGCATATGTAGAAGTTGCACATGTATTTGTTGTATATGTAGATGTTGCATATGTCTATGTTGCACATGTCTGTTGTATATGTCTATGTTGCACATGTCTATGTTACATATATCTATGTTGCAGATGTAATATGTCTAGATGTTGTGTTGTTGTTGCATATGTGTTGTCTGCATATGTAGAAGTTGCACATGTATTTTTTGTATATGTAGATGTAGCATATGTCTATGTTGCACATGTCTGTTGTATATGTCTATGTTGCATATGTCTATGTTGCACATGTCTATGTTATATATATCTATGTTGCACATGTAGCCGTTGCATATGTCTAGGTTGCACATGTCTATCTGCTATTGTGTTGCTAAGTCACTGTGATCTTGCCAGTTCATTTGCAGTAAACTAACCTACACCTTGCAGTTGTTTTATGATGTTGTTGCCACCTGTTGTTGGTTCACGCAATTGTCTGCACGTCTGTAGCTTCCGTCATTGGTTAATGTCATTGCTCTCAGCTGTTGGTATATGCTGTTGGTCCTTGTCGTTGGTTCATGTCGTTGGTCTTTGTCGTTGGTCTTTGTTGCCTGTTCCCCTCGCCATTACAAACAGTGGAACTTTATTTTCTGTTGTCTAAGTGTTTGTTTAAAAAAATACAAAAATGTTGGTTTATCATTATCAATAGCTCCAAAATGTTTAGATTTCCACGAATCTCGTGGTATTTACTTCAGGCATTAATTAGGACAGCAAAGCAGGAAGGAGGGGGCCTGGCGCAAATAGCTTTGGGATAATAATGAGGGGGGAGAGGTACATTTATAGGCTTAAAACTTTAAAATAAAACCAAAGGGCTCCGCCTATGGCCCGTGAATAAATGTGTGCTCGCACTGGCAGGATTCAAAGTGCTTTACATGGTATCTACTGTCTGGATCGCCGGGTTGTTTAATCGTAGCTTAACCAAAACTTTTTTCAGACACTAGGGGGCGTAAAAAGCCAATGGACGCTAACTTGGTGCAGTTTTGTCAAGATCATTTATATTATCAATTGACAATACATACTTATCCTTGGAGGACTCTAACAAAATGCAACCCATAATTTATAAAAAAAAAAGCGTTCACTTAAATAATAGGCAATAATATCGTATTTTGATGTTTAAAATGATCAAAATGCCACCCTTTTTAAATCAGAGGCTCTGGGGTCTCCCTACAAAGTTTTAGGATAAATAACATCTGATTTCATACAAAGCATTCTAGGTTTAGCACAAAGTCAGGATTGGCACAAAGTAAATCTTCCCCTTTGTTTACAGTCAACATCCATGCTCGGACTGCTGCCTCCGTGACCCAACTCCAGAAAAAGAGAAAGAAAATGGATGACTGCAATACTGTTGACAAAAATCAAGTTTACAGAGGAGGAAAAGGACAGTATTTCTGTAATGTACAACAACAGGGCTAAAATTCTGCCAAAAGCACTGTTACAATATAAGATCTAGTACAGTTTTACTGTGTGCACCATGCAAACTCTGTCACCTGGAGCCATCCACTGACCTGTGACACAACCACACCATGTTCAAAAGAAAGCTGATCAGTTTTCTATAAGTGTTGTGAAATTTTATAAATTAAGATATAACAGATGGAGATTCTGCTTTACAGTAGATGATAAATCACAATATCATCCCTCCAAATTAAGTATTCTGAAGAGTTGGTGCTGTTTGTCCCTCTGTATTTCACTTTGTTGGGGAATAGCCTGCTCAAATCCAACCTTTAGACACAGAAAGACAACTTGATGTCAGACACGTTTATCACATTCAAATGTGTGGTAATTCACCTGTTTTGGTGCTGCAACTTATACACGGCATGTATACACAAGCAGTTAGGTGATGTTTGTTAGCAAAGCTTTTAACAAGATTGAGGACTACTTAAACATCACTGCTGCTACAGGAGGTGTATGCGCTGCCCCCCTCAATAATAGAACCGTTGCATTACAACAGAAGTAATTCATAAAAAGGGTTAAATCTAGTAATGGGCCGCAATAATGACAAATATTTTCCATCCACAAATTTTTTTAATTGGAACAATGTGAGCAAACATTTATAAAAAATAAAACCATATTAAGTGGCTCTTGCAGTCAAAAAGAGAGTGACCTGCTTAGCTGTAAGAAGCAGCAAAAACGTCTATCAACACAGTCCAGTCGCTAATTCACTGTGATGATTAGAACCTGGGTTGATGAGACTTCACAAACTAATTTTGAAGTAAAAAAATGGATATAGTTTCAAAAATAAAATTAAAAATAAAATGAAATTCCAATATTAGGTTCATAAAAAAAATATTACACGGAAAAAAAAGTTATGACAAATCTGGGAATGTCTGCCTAGCCAACTGCAAGGCCTCCAAACAGATGTCCATTCCAAAACAGTCACTGTCCCTCAGAGGGTCAATTCTTTCCTGAAGGAACGTGGAAACCTGTCTTCTGATAACTTCTGGTGTGTCTGGAACAATCACAGTGTCGTCTGTGTCCAGCGGGGTTGGTCCTTCCCAGTCAACCCCATAACGTTCTTCATCAATCTACAAAACACAACAGCAGTAATAAAATAATAATAAAAGATGATAATAGTGCAAACATATTTACTTGTTATGGTATGATAAATAATCCAAACCTGCTCGCAGGAAGGGTCCGGTATTGAGGTGTTTGCCAGTAACTGACCCCTAATCCACAATTGTTGAGGTGATCTGCCTCGCTCTGTGGATAGTGAATGTCTGTCCCAAGCCACAGAAAACAGTTCTAAATGCCGGTTTAATCTGGGCAGCATTACAAAATGAATGCAGGCCAAATCCAGTTCATTATCAGAATTCAAAGCTGCAGTGTCAGCCAGATACTCCAGTGCATAACGGTAGTTCACGGTGACAACACACCAAACATCTCTCCACAGCCTCTCAATTCTTTGGTTATGGACACTGCGCCCCGTTATAAAGCTTCTTCTTTCTATAAAGAGCAAAGCATAATCAGGTGTAATGTTCTACAACAACAGGATATTGTGTTATATACATAAATAAAACTATGACATGATGCTAAAGAACATACCTCCTCCTCGTTCGGGATGTTCTAACATATATCGAGCTACTTCAACATTTTCTCCTCCTTTGTCACTTCGTACTCTGATGGGCAAGCCAAACTTCTGTACAGCTCCCAGGAAGGCTCGAAGAACTGTGGTAGCTCGGTTGTTACTGCTGGCAGTGAGGAACATTATCTTTCGGCTGTATCCGTCTATGCCACCATGAATCACAATTCGCCACCTTCAGAAAGGAAAACAAAGACTGTTGTGAAAAATCTAGTTCAGGGGTTAAAGCAAAAATAATCA
The DNA here is from genome assembly GCA_037039145.1 of Fundulus diaphanus. Taxonomy (NCBI): domain Eukaryota; kingdom Metazoa; phylum Chordata; class Actinopteri; order Cyprinodontiformes; family Fundulidae; genus Fundulus; species Fundulus diaphanus. The sequence continues at coordinate 8,965,329 of CM073124.1, read as the reverse complement.
ATTTGACAGAAAATATTTTCTAGTCAGCCCATATATTCCCGAGCCGTGGACGTCATGCTACCTTAGTAACCTCATTTGCTGATTGTGCAAAGTCCACTTTGACCAAATCTGGTAGTTCCATTGACAATTCCTGTATCTCTCCACCTTCCAGCTTCAGAGCCTTGGCGCCATCCTGGTGCCCTCTGCATAATCTCCTTCACTTTCCACATCCATAACATCATCTGGTTAACTTTTATATTTGCAGCATCAAGCAAGTTCTTCCTTCACACTTTTGCCAAACTGGTCCACAGTCCCCTCACCTTTCCACTTTACAATTTCAAAACTCTTCCCTCCAATTGCTCACCAATTTATTATCACAACTCATGAGTTTATCAAAAGGCCTTATCTTTTTTGAAGTTTATAACTTTAAAAAAGATAATACCTGCGCTGACTGCAGCTCTAACTTCTTTTTTTTTTAAAGAAAAGTGCAGGTGGAATATTCTTTATGATTTTTTTTTTACTTTTTCCGAATCAGACCCAGTCAAACCGGGACATCGTTTCACATTCCAACCCTCCTTCAAAAAAACAAAACAAAAACGTGTCATGTTAAATTAGCTGAGTTGAGCCCGTTCTTCGTACGTTGCTTAAAACATCCGAGATCAAATGAGACATCCAAGATGATTTCATCCGGCTAATCCTGATCTTCGAACACACCTGTTGTTTAGGATTAGTATGGCTGGATTGAGTTATCTGAGATAACTGCGCGTTCATGCGTTTGTTTAAAAGGGGAAATGTATCGATAGTAGAAACAATGATCAGCAACGCTGCTATTGGCTGTTCAGCAAAGAACGCCCACAGTTTTTCTCCCAAGCAGAACAGGAGCTTTTAATGGAAGGAATTTGTGTCATTAATTAAAACACCTCAAAGTCTACTAAAGCCAGGAGAGAGGGCTGGCAAAAAGCAGCAGACAAATTAATGCGTAAATACAGTCCATGGTAGATGTTTCTATCACTTTCTACAGTATGTATTTTTGCATTTTAATAATTTCATATTTACTTTGTTCTTTTATATCAGAGCCTCCACGGGACCCACTAGAACATGGGGAAAAAAGTGAAGTACAAGAATATTCTACAAAATGGTAGCCTTTAATTATTATACTGTATTTTAAAAAGCAACTTCTTCCTTTTTTTTAAAAGCCACTGTTAAATTATGTGTTTGTCCGTTTAGATCACCATTTTGAGCAGAGATTGGTTCTAAAGCTGAGTTTTATACTCATAACATTGCAGAACCCAACCCATAAATCATACTTTAATGCTTATTTGTTGTCTTTGTATGTCTCTAAAATGTAAAATTAGTATTAATTTAAATTTTAATGCTTAATAACATGTCTATCTTTGTTTAAGTGGTTAAAAAAATATTTTGGCATGAAAACAGATATTTATTTACAAGGGACAGATAGGGCATTGGGATCTACAGCCGATATCGCACAGTGACGTCACAAACTGGGAGGTGGCAGTACTGTTCTTCACCAAGATGGCGGCCCCCATAAAAAGACCTTCAAATAAAAATTATTTTCCAAAAAGAGCTTACCGTATCAATTTGTGATTGCCGTCAATGTGCCACAGTGCTAGGGGTGATGGTACAGAGTAAACTCTTCTCTGTATTATATTAATGCCAATGCCACGACAGATGGTGCCCACTGGATCCACCACCCTCATTGTTTCCATAACTCTGGATCTCTGGACTCTAGAAGACATTATTTAAACGTTGATTTAATACACTTTTGTAAAACGGGGTTAAGTAATCATTCACACATTTAATGCAACACCCACCTTAGTCCTACACTATTAAGATATCCTAAGACGGTTTTTATTCCAGAATCAGGACACTCCTGGATAAAATCACACACCAATCTTTGGAGATCCTCATCACTGATGTTGCTGTAATTCATTCTGACAGAGAGATTGCTGTCAGTCATCCTTCTTCTTACAGTGCTGTAGCTAACACCTAACAGTTCCCCAATTTCACGGACTGTGAAATTGTACTCCAACAGGTACTTTAGTTGATCTTCTGAAATGTCCCATGACGGCCGTCCTCTGCCACCAGATGTGATCAACGCAGGTCTAAACCCACCAGTGTGGTTATTTTTTTCACCTAAGAAGCAAAGTAGCGCCTTTACACTGTCCAAGATGTCATCAATATCAGTGAATATTCCGGTTTGTTGAGCTCGTAATAAGATGTTGTAGATATCCTCATAGCGTTGCTCAAGGAAATCCAAATCAAATTGTGATGCATTAGCCTCAAAATTTTCAGATAATCGTTGACATTGAGTATAGAGGTACTGCATCAGTTGACGGCTGCGCTGGTCGTCTTCAGAACTATAAAGAAAAATACAGGTATTGTTAGTGTTGTTGAAAGAAGCGCATCCAAAATACAATCTAATAGTCATAGTGAAACCCTATCAAATTGCATGTTAAAATAAAGTAAATATCCACTTTGTTCTAGGATCATTGCTATTGTTGTGCGTTTTATTATTTTACATTTGTCAAGCGTTACATCAATTTATATATATTTTTTTCGCTGTTTTCACTAATCAATTTATGTATGGATTATTTTTTCAACTGATCAAAAAATAGAGTTTTAGTAAATAAATTGTCTATAAATAAGCATTTGGAATTTAGCAACAAAAACTCACAGCACATTTTACTTTAATTTTATCTCAATTATGGCTGTAACAAGGTTGTTTCAGCAAAAGGCATATTCTGGAGTCTGTACCATTACTCTAGGTCGATCATCAAATTAATTGAAGAATAATTTAATCATTGATTATTCACGAGTACCCGCTTCATTCATTCATATATATATAAATACATACATACACACACACATATATATATATACACACGTATATGTATAATATGAATAACTTAAGGGCTTAAAACTTTTAAAATGTCAAATGCCATATACTTTTATGTTATGTTCTAAAACTATCAAGTACTGAGAAAGTCATGTGCTGAAATATTTTGCATTTTATTAATTTAAGTATATATCCATCCATCCATTTTCCAAACCGCTTAATCCCTCATGGGGTCGTGGGATATATATATATATATATATATATATATATATATATATATATATATATATATATATATAATATTTATTGATATATACATAACAATATACAAAAACATATTTACATATACTTATATATTTAATATGAATAACATGTAAAATATTTCAGCATATAATTTCCTAGTAGTTGATAGTGTTGGTACATCCACTGACTGTAGAATTACCTAAGAAACGTTTTCACACAGCCAGAAAACTGCTTGTTGTTGCAACCAAATCCTATGGGATTCTGAGAGAGTAGGGAGTAGCAAGATGGCGGCCAGTGACTTCAGTTTTTCGGCCAAATGAGCACTCCAGTGTTCAGTGAAAGTAGCCCACAGCGCAGTGAGGTTGTTACGTCACTATTTCAAGCCCTTTTGTGCAATGTACAACTGAAATAGCCCAATGAAATGAAAATAAGTCAGGCACAACGTTAAAGAGTTGTTTAGTTTTTCCACAATGAATTGGGTTTACCATTTAAAAAAGAAGTTTACTTCCTCTTGGCACACAGCTCAGCTAGATAAACATGAACAAACAAATCCGTCGTCGCGAAACAGCCCTGCATTTTTGTCCGTCATAAATGTCAAAGGGATAATGTTTTGGTATGAGAAGCATTTTAGAGACACTCTGATATGTTCATGCAAGTAAAAAAAAAAGTGATTCCCTGGTTTGAGCGCGGCGCGTCCGTTGTTGCGTTCGCTGCGCGCAGTTTAGTTAGGGGCTAGGGTCCTTTCAGGAATTTAGCCTACCGTCTTGAAATACCTATATCTGGATTGTTGATATTTACTTTTGGTATGCCAGGACAGAACAAATACAAAATATTTGGAATATACTTACCATGTCGCCATTTTCACAGCTGCGCCTGGCCCAATGTTTTTCGTCTACTTCTTTTGATAGACGGCGGACTGTTGTTCCGTACGACCATCAGGTTAGCGTAAGTCGACCGGAAGTAATCCATGTGGCGGGCGGAAATACGTCACCAACTCAGAAGATAAATTGGCGCAAAAATCACATCATTCGCGCGTTTTTTCTCAAGAAAGGTAAGAGTGCTCCTGTGAACATTTCATAAGTTAAAAATATTTTAAAAATCTATGTATTTTTAAGAAAAATATTTTTGTGTAGTCATCTTCATTGATATTACTGTCATTTTAACACTGTAATAGCATGTCGTATGAGTAATTTGGTTTGCAGATAATGTTCTAACTTCAGAAAAACCTATATATATATTTATCTAGATGTAGATATACATAGATATATCTCTATATATATAAATTATGTATGCGTTTTCTGTTGTCATGTTCAAATTGGCTTACCTTATTTGAAATTTTTATAAGCTGTTTAAGAGTTTATATAAGAAAAAATATTCAGAAAACAAAAGGATAGTTAATTAAAGTGCAATTTTGTTGCTACATTTAAAAAGTAATGACTTTACATTAATACGTTAGTATTAATGCTGTCGTTTCACAACTCTTGAGTTGATTAAGGTGTTGAAATATTGGCTTTACGATAATTTTTTATGCAATTCTGCCATATTTAACTTATCTATAATTTTGTTACACAATTTAACTCTGTATAAAAAAAAGCTAATGCTCCAATGATTGTGCTGAATAAAAAGTGCTTTGCATTGAGAGTAAACTTTGACAGTTGCAGTCATAAATTGTCAGACGGACATCTATACATGCACGGAGCTTCAAATATTTGAATTATTTTTCTGTAACTACACCCTTAATTTTTATTTTTTAAGATGTTGGAATAGATCTAAAAACATGTGCACAACCCAAGGCAGTTATTGTTGGCCCTGCTTATCAAAACTAATGCATAATGAAAAAATGCATAATGCATAATGAAAAAAGTGAACATAGATAGACCCCATGTGATAGATAGACCCCATGTGAAATAATTTATTACCTTGACTAGAAACAATGTTGAGGTCAGGATAATTTTGTCCTTTATGTTATTAAATGTGTTGCACTGTGGAATTCTGCTAATTCTGGTTTGACTTTTTGTCACAGATTGCCAAAATGGACCGAGGAAGTCAAAGACAAGTGTAAGTAACAAATATACAGTTTCTAGATTGTTGACAGCTTTCTAAGATGTACTACTCCATTTACTTAATCTTTATCTTCCCTTTTAACAGTCCTGAAGAAATGCGAGAGTTGCTTCGGCAAATGCAGCGCACTACGGCTCTGCTGCTGGACAGAATGGAACACACTCCATCTGCTCCACCACAGTCCAGCTTACCTGCTACAACAACAGCAGTCCAGCCTTCTCCCACTGTCTTCCAAAGACTTTCCACCCGAATGCCATCTTCATCACGGCTGCAGCATGCATCACCCTATAACACCCCACCCGCTGAATCAAGCCATACCATGCCTGGTCCATCTTGTCATATCCCACCTGCCCCAGCTTCTCACTTCCAAGCTGTTACACCTCGGCACACCGTTTATCAGCCCCGTACTGACAACGCTCAGGCCCACTTGTCAAGGCTGTTTCGGCCTCATCATGGAGGAGTAGCCAGTGGGGTTAGGAAGAGGAAGCGGGAGACCCCCTGGTCACACACCTTCATTTGTTTGCCTGAGACACAATCAAATGTTATGCCCACAATGGAAGAGTCTCGCTACTATACATCTTGTGGATTGGGGAAAAAAAATGTATTTTTCCCACACAATGAAGGAGACCATTCTTTCGTCAGTGAGCATCTCCTCTCTGCGTTCCCACCTCTTAGAGATGCTGGTGGGTTTGTCCTGGCCCGTGGCACCAGGGGAAAGATGTTAGAGGAGCTTCCCATACCACCATTGGGATACAGCCTGAATTATGTAAGGTCGGCTTCAACAAGGGCTCCCTTGTATATAATTCCTCTCCAGCAAAGCCTTACTCTGATGCCACCGCCAGTTGATGATGTAGGTCTCAACCATTACCAAAACGTGTGCCTGTTTTTTATTGTATGGACATTCAACTTGTTTTTTTTGTTTTTTTTATACAATGTGCTTAGGCCCCAAAAGTGATGGAAAGGTGTCTCTCCTGCCAGTCCTTAATCCCTCTTTGTGACTTGGTTGACCATATCCAAGAATGGTAAAAATGACAATTAATTCTTCCAAAACATAGAGCATTACATTAGAAGATAATTGTAATTGTGCAAATTATGTATTTGCAAATGATAAACTGTTCATTAGAGTAATACAGTTTAACAGACTCTTTAACTTTCCTTTGGTTTTCTTCTTTCTACAGTACACAAGAGGAATCAAGAAATGACACGTATGGCCCATGCTCATGTCAAAATCTTGAAGAATAACGTTTAAGTTAAACTATTTTTTCTTAGTGACCCATACTGTTTTTGCGGGTGGGGGTTTCACAGAGAAGACTTGGATGAGGACCTAGCCATGGCTATCCAACAGTCTTTGCAGGTCTGTTAATGTTTGTAAAACAAGCATTAAAAATTGCCACTACTGTCCTGATAATCCAATCTTTTCTATAATACTTTAATTATTTTTTTCCTACCTTTTCAGCACCAAATGTCACCTGTGCAACAGTAAGTGTGTATTGGGTTAACTTTAGTAACAGACACAAGGACAAAATGCTTTTTTTAAATGTTAATCTGTTTTGTTATTTTTGCAGGCTGTCAATAACTGTTATTGAGGATGAGGTTGAAGCAGCTTCCGCTTTGATGAAGTAAGTGTCCTGATCCTGACGTGTTAAGTCTTGGTTATTACTTATTTCACCTTTGGAATAAATTAAGTATTTTTGAATTTGAGTTTAATTGAATTTGAATTATATTTTTGTATTTATGTCTTTCTGTATTTTCTTTGCTGTTTCCAAAGGTTTTTTCAAATTCTCTTTTTATTTTTGCAATACAACTCAATAATATCAAAATTCTTAATTTCAGTCGATACAATATAATTACAATATAGAAATAAACAGCATAAAAGTGGGCACTTCTGCTAGTCTTTCGGAGGCTTCTATGCTGTTTTGATATAAACAGCATAGAAGCCTCCGAAAGACTAGCAGAAGTGCCCACTACAGATAAGTGAACAAACTTATGACAACTGTTTTGCCATGTTTATAAAATTCCTCCAATATACCCTTTTAGAAATATTTCCTTCAATTGTTTGTAAGTGTTTGGTTTTCTCATTAACTTTCTGTAATGCCAACATTACAGTAAGGTGTTCAAACCCAATATCTATCACTTTTCTGATCATTCTTTGCTTTAATTCTACTTTTTATAGCTTTTAATATTGTGTTTTCTTGTAGTCACAATGAGTACTCAGAGCAGCACCTTGCTGTTGAGGTTGAAGCTGTTGGGGCACCTCAGGGTGTTACAAGGTATGTAATTTGACGGAAATATATTCTGAGTATTATGTTAACATCCTTAAAGCTACAAATATCTGGTATTATAGTGCTCAGCAGCACGTCTGGGAGCAGGACACGGTGGAAGTGTTAGAACTTGTCACCGAAAATGAAGGAACAAGCCAGTAAGTTTTATGCACAGTTGAATTTATTCCAAATATTAATAGATGTTTTTTGATTGACTTACCCATCTCATTAGTTTTTATCAGATACCTTTGCCGAGATGACCCTTGTATTGTATATTCTCCACACCTCAAAATAAAAATTAATTTAAGATTTGTTTTAAACAGGTCTCCCGATTTAAAGACTGTGCTTGAAAGTTTAGAACAAGGTGTTCAGAGAGGGTCAGCCCCCATCCACAACTGCATAAATGTGTGCCGCGAGTTCCTACTGGAAGGTTCTTTTAGAGCTTTTCGAAGAGCACACTTCAATCCCCTTCATCATTTAAATATAATGTTTGTTGATGGCGAGGGACAGAGTGAGGGGGCTGTGGACGACGGTGGTCCCAGCCGCGAATTCCTGCGACTCCTAGTTGCAGCACTACGAGATAGCCGCTACTTTGAAGGGCCAGAGGGCAGCAAAAATCTGTCACTGGTACACCGGGGTAGGTAGCAATTAATAACTGTTTAAACATGAAGTTCTTAGTCTGTAGGAGCCATTAGGTGTTTCATTTATTCTGGGAGCATTACTTTGATGATAAGACATTTTTGTTTTTTGATTTGTCTATGTTGCAGGCGTAGAGTTTGGTGACTATAAAATCATTGGCCAAATGCTGTCCCTGGCCCTTCTCCAAGGAGGAGTACGGCCCTCTTTTTTATCTCAAAGGCTGTATACGCAGCTATGTCGGCAACAAACAGGCCCAGTCTCATTGGAGGAGGTTGGCGATTGGGAACTGCGTCAGCACCTTGATAAAGTGGGTCACACAATTTCTGTGCACACACACACATATCTCTCTCTCTCTCTCTCTCTCTCTCTCTCTCTCTCTCTCTCTCTCTCTCTCTCTCTCTCTCTCTCTCTCTCTCTCTCTATATATATATATATATATATATATATATATATATACGTATTGATATGTATATGTGCGTGTGTTTGTGTTTTCATTAACACAGATAAAGGCTGCAGAAACCTTTGATGAAGCCCAGCGTGCTGTTGGGGAAGCCTGGCCGGCACTATGTACCCTGGGCTGTGCAATGTCTCTCCTAAACATGGAGAGCCGGCAGGCTCTTATTGAGGAGGCAGCAAGGGCCCATGTTGAGGGGCGCGTTAAACCTGCACTGGACCAGTAAGTAGAATCCCATGTACTGAATATTTTGTGTCAACAGAGATCCACTGTTAAAAAAGTATTGGCTTGTCTTTGTTGTTGGTATTTTTGACTAGTACTCGTTATACAGTGGTGTGCATACAGACTAGGTTGTATGCACACCATACTCCTTTGTGGGGGAGTGTTGGCCTAGTGGTTAGAGCAGCGCACTTGCATACAGAGAAGGATGCAAGTACCCGGTTCAATCCCCAGTGACGGCACTCTGGGTCCATGAGCAAGACCATTAACCCCCGATTGCTCCCCGGGCGCCGCACATGGCAGCCCACTGTTCCCCAAGGGGATGGGTTAAAAGCAGAGCTGAATTTCTCCATTGTGAGATCAATAAAGTAACTATTATTATTATTATTATTATTATTAGGTTGTAAACAGACAATTAATGTGCAATACAAATGTCTTAATGTTTGGCTAGGGACACAATACATTGAAGTTATTAATTGTGGCATTTACGTGTTCTTTAGACTAGATCTTTCAACCTATATTCTGCCACAGTTCTGTTTTAGGCTGATATGTTAGCACTAAGGATTAAACAGACTTTTGACTTTCCCTGTTCATGTCTGAAGGGTGTGTGTGGGGAAGGGAGACTTCAGCTCTCTAGACTTAGACTGTCATGTTGCGTCTTAAATATGCATACTGTATTTAATAAACCAAATCAGATCAGAACATGGCTGGCTCTGCTTCTGCAGTAGGAGTAGAGAAAGTAAAATCTGTGCTGTGTGTTTATTCTATAACAATAACTTAGCTGGCAGCAAAATCTGTGGTATTGTTCTGAAGAAAAATTTAACCCTGGAGATTTTTGCCAATTTACAAAAAACTATTCAAACCTCTAAATGTAAGCTCTGTGAGGAAAACTTTGGACCATATAGATTGGCTCGGCCCCACCCTGTGCCGTCCCACTGCAGTCCCTGCGTGAACAGAGGTGGTTTATTTAAATTTATTTGTATCAACAGCAGTAGAATAGAATGGTGTCGACAGGCAGGAATAGGGTAGCACCAGTGTAAAAGGGGCTAAGGATGGTTAAAACCTTTAGCAGATGTTCTCCGTCCTGTTTCTCCAACGTCTGGATGAGTAGCAGGAGACAGATTCAGCTCTCAGTCTGCCTTTATCTGTTTGACCTGTGCTTTCTTGACCTATGCTGACTGGAGTGATAATACATTTTTCCTCACAACTTCTCTATACGCAATTGGGCTGCGTTACATAAATCGCCCCCAGTGAATGGTAATGCATCAAGCTTTAAAGCCCCAGACTTTGGTTCAACCCTGGAAACCAATGCCTTGTATTTAAATATTGGGTGTTTTAATGGAAAGTGAAGTATTGTTAATGTTTATGTCCAAATATGCCTGGGGTTTGAAATATACTTATGGGCCAGTCTTTACAGTTAAATTGTTGTGCAAACCAATTTTTAATAGCTTTTATACATGTCAAAATATTCTTTCCTGACAGGCTCATTGAGGGATTGGATTGCCTCAAGGTCGCTGAGGCAATGAGGGCCCACCCTGACATCCTTCGCCCCATCTTTGTTTCTGGACATGCCCAGCTCACAGTCCAGAGCATGATGACCCTTTTTGAGACAGTCTTCTCTCCACCTGGCAGCAATGCCCGGAGAAGGGAAAATCTGACACTCACCTTTTGGAGGGACTGGCTTATTGAAGTTGGCGGTATGTTGGGATATACATAATTACTTGGTTATATACAAACTTTCAACAAAAGTAATCAAAAATTGTTTTTTTTTCTTCTTAGATGGTTCAAGAGCAGTCACCCTTCAAAACATATTGATTTTCGTTTCTGGAGTGGAACAAATCCCTCCACTTGGCTTCCCCCACAAGCCTCAAATTGAGTTTCTACACACCCCTCTCGAAGATGGTTCCCGGCGGCGCTATCCGGAAGCCAACACGTGCAGTGTTATTTTAAGGCTTCCAATTCATGAGACGTTTGACGACTTTGTAGATTACATGGAGTCAGGCATTTTGCAGTCTCCAACTTTTGGTTTTGTTTAGTGTGTGTGTGTGTGTGTGTGTGTGTGTGTGTGTGTGTGTGTGTGTGTGTGTGTGTGTGTGTGTGTGTGTTTCTGTCATTTTGAAGTTTGCCTTATAGGCCAAAGTATATCATTTGTTCCAAAATAAAGTTAAAAGATTTGTTCAGAAAATCAGGCTCTGACTTTTTCTAAAATGGTATTAAAGGTAAATTCTAACAATATTACCGTGACATTCTCCTACCTATGTTGTTGTCCCTCCAGCGTATCCTAGGTCAATAGTATTATCAGTTTTTAAAGGATCAAAGTGGGGATACATTACTATAAAACCATCGAACAGGAAGCAACAAAACAGTGGCATGTTCAGCCCCAATCGTCATCATTGCGTCCCACGAGATTATTCTGTTAAAAGTGTGTCACTAGTGAACAAGCTAGTTTGGCCAAGCCTCAAATTAGAATGGGAGAGAGTTGGAAATGTGAGCAATAAGCATTACTTGCTCTTTTCTTTTGACATAATTTAACTTATGGGAGTGGATTTATGGTATGGTTTTGTACCATGTGTTTATTGAAAATAAATTTATTTTTGTGAAATTGCCTGTTATCTTTTTTCAGAACTTGAATTTTAAAAGTAAATTTTTATGAAGCATTAAAAATTACAACTGACTATATTAAAGTGAAAGGGAAGATTTACTTTTTGCCAATCCTGACTTTGTTCAAAAGCTTGAATGCTTTGTATGAAATCAGATGTTATTTATCCTAAAACGTGGTAGGGAGATCCCAGAGCCTCTGATTAAAAAGGTGGCATTTTCATAATATTCATCAAATGCAAACGTCCAAATGCAATATTATTGTGGCCTTTTATTTGAGTTAACCCTTTTCATGATTTATGGGAGGCATTTTTCTCATTTTAAATGTTAGTCCTCCAAGGATAATTATGTATTGTCAGTTGATAATATAAATAACTTTCATGAAACTGCACCGTTAGCGTCCATTGGCTTATTACGCCCCCTAGTGTCTGAAAAAAGTTTTGGTTAAGCTACGATTAAACAACCCGGCGATCCAGACAGTAGATACCATGTAAAGCACTTTGAATCCTGCCAGTGCGAGCACACATTTATTCACGGGCCATAGGCGGAGCCCTTTGGTTTTATTTTAAAGTTTTAAGCCTATAAATGTACCTCTCCCCCCTCATTATTATCCCAAAGCTATTTGCGCCAGGCCCCCTCCTTCCTGCTTTGCTGTCCTAATTAATGCCTGAAGTAAATACCACGAGATTCGTGGAAATCTAAACATTTTGGAGCTATTGATAATGATAAACCAACATTTTTGTATTTTTTTAAACAAACACTTAGACAACAGAAAATAAAGTTCCACTGTTTGTAATGGCGAGGGGAACAGGCAACAAAGACCAACGACAAAGACCAACGACATGAACCAACGACAAGGACCAACAGCATATACCAACAGCTGAGAGCAATGACATTAACCAATGACGGAAGCTACAGACGTGCAGACAATTGCGTGAACCAACAACAGGTGGCAACAACATCATAAAACAACTGCAAGGTGTAGGTTAGTTTACTGCAAATGAACTGGCAAGATCACAGTGACTTAGCAACACAATAGCAGATAGACATGTGCAACCTAGACATATGCAACGGCTACATGTGCAACATAGATATATATAACATAGACATGTGCAACATAGACATATGCAACATAGACATGTGCAACATAGACATATACAACAGACATGTGCAACATAGACATATGCTACATCTACATATACAAAAAATACATGTGCAACTTCTACATATGCAGACAACACATATGCAACAACAACACAACATCTAGACATATTACATCTGCAACATAGATATATGTAACATAGACATATGCAACATCTACATATACAAAAAATACATGTGCAACTTCTACATATGCAGACAACACATATGCAACAACAACACAACATCTAGACATATTACTATGGGGTTCCGTTTGTACCAAAAATAAGCAGATGTAATATGTCTAGATGTTGTGTTGTTGTTGCATATGTGTTGTCTGCATATGTAGAAGTTGCACATGTATTTGTTGTATATGTAGATGTTGCATATGTCTATGTTGCACATGTCTGTTGTATATGTCTATGTGGCACATGTCTATGTTGCATATGTCTATGTTGCACATGTCTATGTTATATATATCTATGTTGCAGATGTAGCCGTTGCATATGTCTAGGTTGCACATGTCTATCTGCTATTGTGTTGCTAAGTCACTGTGATCTTGCCAGTTCATGTGCAGTAAACTAACCTACACCTTGCAGTTGTTTTATGATGTTGTTGCCACCTGTTGTTGGTTCACGTAATTGTCTGCACGTCTGTAGCTTCCGTCATTGGTTAATGTCATTGCTCTCAGCTGTTGGTATATGCTGTTGGTCCTTGTCGTTGGTTCATGTCGTTGGTCTTTGTCGTTGGTCTTTGTTGCCTGTTCCCCTCGCCATTACAAACAGTGGAACTTTATTTTCTGTTGTCTAAGTGTTTGTTTAAAAAAATACAAAAATGTTGGTTTATCATTATCAATAGCTCCAAAATGTTTAGATTTCCACGAATCTCGTGGTATTTACTTCAGGCATTAATTAGGACAGCAAAGCAGGAAGGAGGGGGCCTGGCGCAAATAGCTTTGGGATAATAATGAGGGGGGAGAGGTACATTTATAGGCTTAAAACTTTAAAATAAAACCAAAGGGCTCCGCCTATGGCCCGTGAATAAATGTGTGCTCGCACTGGCAGGATTCAAAGTGCTTTACATGGTATCTACTGTCTGGATCGCCGGGTTGTTTAATCGTAGCTTAACCAAAACTTTTTTCAAACACTAGGGGGCGTAATAAGCCAATGGACGCTAACGGTGCAGTTTCATGAAAGTTATTTATATTATCAACTGACAATACATAATTATCCTTGGAGGACTAACATTTAAAATGAGAAAAATGCCTCCCATAAATCATGAAAAGGGTTAACTCAAATAAAAGGCCACAATAATATTGCATTTGGACGTTTGCATTTGATGAATATTATCAAAATGCCACCTTTTTAATCAGAGGCTCTGGGATCTCCCTACCACGTTTTAGGATAAATAACATCTGATTTCATACAAAGCATTCAAGCTTTTGAACAAAGTCAGGATTGGCAAAAAGTAAATCTTCCCTTTCACTTTAATATAGTCAGTTGTAATTTTTAATGCTTGATAAAAATTTACTTTTAAAATTCAAGTTCTGAAAAAAGATAACAGGCAATTTCACAAAAATACATTTATTTTCAATAAACACATGGTACAAAACCATACCATAAATCCACTCCCATAAGTTAAATCATGTCAAAAGAAAAGAGCAAGTAATGCTTATTGCTCACATTTCCAACTCTCTCCCATTCTAATTTGAGGCTTGGCCAAACTAGCTTGTTCACTAGTGACACACTTTTAACAGAATAATCTCGTGGGACGCAATAATGACGATTGGGGCTGAACATGCCACTATGTTTTGTTGCTTCCTGTTCGATGGTTTTATAGTAATGTATCCCCACTTTGATCCTTTAAAAACTGATAATACTATTGACCTAGGATACGCTGGAGGCACAACAACATAGGTAGGAGAATGTCACGGTAATATTGTTAGAATTTACCTTTAATACCATTTTAGAAAAAGTCAGAGCCTGATTTTCTGAACAAATCTTTTAACTTTATTTTGGAACAAATGATATACTTTGGCCTATAAGGCAAACTTCAAAATGACAGAAAAAAAACACACACACACACACACTAAACAAAACCAAAAGTTGGAGACTGCAAAATGCCTGACTCCATGTAATCTACAAAGTCGTCAAACGTCTCATGAATCGGAAGCCTTAAAATAACACTGCACGTGTTGGCTTCCGGATAGCGCCGCCGGGAACCATCTTCGAGAGGGGTGTGTAGAAACTCAATTTGAGGCTTGTGGGGGAAGCCAAGTGGAGGGATTTGTTCCACTCCAGAAACGAAAATCAATATGTTTTGAAGGGTGACTGCTCTTGAACCATCTAAGAAGAAAAAAAAACAATTTTTGATTACTTTTGTTGAAAGTTTGTATATAACCAAGTAATTATGTATATCCCAACATACCGCCAACTTCAATAAGCCAGTCCCTCCAAAAGGTGAGTGTCAGATTTTCCCTTCTCCGGGCATTGCTGCCAGATGGAGAGAAGACTGTCTCAAAAAGGGTCATCATGCTCTGGACTGTGAGCTGGGAATGTCCAGAAACAAAGATGGGGCGAAGGATGTCAGGGTGGGCCCTCATTGCCTCAGCGACCTTGAGGCAATCCAATCCCTCAATGAGCCTGTCAGGAAAGAATATTTTGACATGTATAAAAGCTATTAAAAATTGGTTTCCACAACAATTTAACTGTAAAGACTGGCCCATAAGTATATTTCAAACCCCAGGCATATTTGGACATAAACATTAACAATACTTCACTTTCCATTAAAACACCCAATATTTAAATACAAGGCATTGGTTTCCGGGGTTGAACCAAAGTCTCTGCTCTGCATTTAACCCATCCCCTTGGGGAACAGTGGGCTGCCATGTGCGGCGCCCGGGGAGCAATCGGGGGTTAATGGTCTTGCTCATGGACCCAGAGTGCCGTCACTGGGGATTGAACCGGGTACTTGCATCCTTCTCTGTATGCAAGTGCGCTGCTCTAACCACTAGGCCAACACTCCCCCACAAAGGAGTATGGTGTGCATACAACCTAGTCTGTATGCACACCACTGTATAACGAGTACTAGTCAAAAATACCAACAACAAAGACAAGCCAATACTTTTTTAACAGTGGATCTCTGTTGACACAAAATATTCAGTACATGGGATTCTACTTACTGGTCCAGTGCAGGTTTAACGCGCCCCTCAACATGGGCCCTTGCTGCCTCCTCAATAAGAGCCTGCTGGCTCTCCATGTTTAGGAGAGACATTGCACAGCCCAGGGTACATAGTGCCGGCCAGGCTTCCCCAACAGCACGCTGGGCTTCATCAAAGGTTTCTGCAGCCTTTATCTGTGTTAATGAAAACACAAACACACGCACATATACATATCAATACGTATATATATACATATCAATACGTATATATATATATATATATATATATATATATATATTTATATATATATATATATATATTTATATATATATATATATATATATAGAGAGAGAGAGAGAGAGAGAGAGAGAGAGAGAGAGAGAGAGAGAGAGATATGTGTGTGTGTGTGTGCACAAAAATTGTGTGACCCACTTTATCAAGGTGCTGACGCAGTTCCCAATCGCCAACCTCCTCCAATGAGACTGGGCCTGTTTGTTGCCGACATAGCTGCGTATATAGCCTTTGAGATAAAAAAGAGGGCGTACTCCTCCTTGGAGAAGGGCCAGGGACAGCATTTGGCCAATTATTTTATAGTCACCAAACTCTACGCCTGCAACATAGACAAATCAAAAAACAAAAATGTCTTATCATCAAAGTAATGCTCCCAGAATAAATGAAACACCTAATGGCTCCTACAGCCTAAGAACTTCATGTTTAAACAGTTATTAATTGCTACCTACCCCGGTGTACCAGTGACAGATTTTTGCTGCCCTCTGGCCCTTCAAAGTAGCGGCTATCTCGTAGTGCTGCAACTAGGAGTCGCAGGAATTCGCGGCTGGGACCACCGTCGTCCACAGCCCCCTCACTCTGTCCCTCGCCATCAACAAACATTATATTTAAATGATGAAGGGGATTGAAGTGTGCTCTTCGAAAAGCTCTAAAAGAACCTTCCAGTAGGAACTCGCGGCACACATTTATGCAGTTGTGGATGGGGGCTGACCCTCTCTGAACACCTTGTTCTAAACTTTCAAGCACAGTCTTTAAATCGGGAGACCTGTTTAAAAAAAATCTTAAATTAATTTTTATTTTGAGGTGTGGAGAATATACAATACAAGGGTCATCTCGGCAAATGTATCTGATAAAAACTAATGAGATGGGTAAGTCAATCAAAAAACATCTATTAATATTTGGAATAAATTCAACTGTGCATAAAACTTACTGGCTTGTTCCTTCATTTTCGGTGACAAGTTCTAACACTTCCACCGTGTCCTGCTCCCAGACGTGCTGCTGAGCACTATAATACCAGATATTTGTAGCTTTAAGGATGTTAACATAATACTCAGAATATATTTCCGTCAAATTGCATACCTTGTAACACCCTGAGGTGCCCCAACAGCTTCAACCTCAACAGCAAGGTGCTGCTCTGAGTACTCATTGTGACTACAAGAAAACACAATATTAAAAGCTATAAAAAGTAGAATTAAAGCATACAATGATCAGAAAAGTGATAGATATTGGGTTTGAACACCTTACTGTTATGTTGGCATTACAGAAAGTTAATGAGAAAACCAAACACTTACAAACAATTGAAGGAAATATTTCTAAAAGGGTATATTGGAGGAATTTTATAAACATGGCAAAACAGTTGTCATAAGTTTGTTCACTTATCTGTAATGGGCACTTCTGCTAGTCTTTCGGAGGCTTCTTTGCTGTTTATATCAAAACAGCATAGAAGCCTCCGAAAGACTAGCAGAAGTGCCCACTTTTATGCTGTTTATTTCTATATTGTAATTATATTGTATCGACTGAAATTAAGAATTTTGATATTATTGAGTTGTATTGCAAAAATAAAAAGAGAATTTGAAAAAACCTTTTGGAAACAGCAAAGAAAATACAGAAAGACATAAATACAAAAATATAATTCAAATTCAATTAAACTCAAATTCAAAAATACTTAATTTATTCCAAAGGTGAAATAAGTAATAACCAACACTTAACACGTCAGGATCAGGACACTTACTTCATAAAAGCGGAAGCTGCTTCAACCTCATCCTCAATAACAGTTATTGACAGCCTGCAAAAATAACAAAACAGATTAACATTTAAAAAAAGCATTTTGTCCTTGTGTCTGTTACTAAAGTTAACCCAATACACACTTACTGTTGCACAGGTGACATTTGGTGCTGAAAACGTAGGAAAAAAATAATTAAAGTATTATAGAAAAGATTGGATTATCAGGACAGTAGTGGCAATTTTTAATGCTTGTTTTACAAACATTAACAGACCTGCAAAGACTGTTGGATAGCCATGGCTAGGTCCTCATCCAAGTCTTCTCTGTGAAACCCCCACCCGCAAAAACAGTATGGGTCACTAAGAAAAAATAGTTTAACTTAAACGTTATTCTTCAAGATTTTGACATAAGCATGGGCCATACGTGTCATTTCTTGATTCCTCTTGTGTACTGTAGAAAGAAGAAAACCAAAGGAAAGTTAAAGAGTCTGTTAAACTGTATTACTCTAATGAACAGTTTATCATTTGCAAATACATAATTTGCACAATTACAATTATCTTCTAATGTAATTCTCTATGTTTTGGAAGAATTAATTGTCATTTTTACCATTCTTGGATATGGTCAGCCAAGTCACAAAGAGGGATTAAGGACTGGCAGGAGAGACACCTTTCCATCACTTTTGGGGCCTAAGCACATTGTATAAAAAAAAAAAAAAAAAAAAAAAAAAAAACCAGTTGAATGTCCATACAATAAAAAACAGGCACACGTTTTGGTAATGGTTGAGACCTACATCATCAACTGGCGGTGGCATCAGAGTAAGGCTTTGCTGGAGAGGAATTATATACAAGGGAGCCCTTGTTGAAGCCGACCTTACATAATTCAGGCTGTATCCCAATGGTGGTATGGGAAGCTCCTCTAACATCTTTCCCCTGGTGCCACGGGCCAGGACAAACCCACCAGCATCTCTAAGAGGAGATGCTCACTGACGAAAGAATGGTCTCCTTCATTGTGTGGGAAAAATACATTTTTTTTCCCCAATCCACAAGATGTATAGTAGCGAGACTCTTCCATTGTGGGCATAACATTTGATTGTGTCTCAGGCAAACAAATGAAGGTGTGTGACCAGGGGGTCTCCCGCTTCCTCTTCCTAACCCCACTGGCTACTCCTCCATGATGAGGCCGAAACAGCCTTGACAAGTGGGCCTGAGCGTTGTCAGTACGGGGCTGATAAACGGTGTGCCGAGGTGTAACAGCTTGGAAGTGAGAAGCTGGGGCAGGTGGGATATGACAAGATGGACCAGGCGTGGTATGGCTTGATTCAGCGGGTGGGGTGTTATAGGGTGATGCATGCTGCAGCCGTGATGAAGATGGCATTCGGGAGGAAAGTCTTTGGAAGACAGTGGGAGAAGGCTGGACTGCTGTTGTTGTAGCAGGTAAGCTGGACTGTGGTGGAGCAGATGGAGTGTGTTCCATTCTGTCCAGCAGCAGAGCCGTAGTGCGCTGCATTTGCCGAAGCAACTCTCGCATTTCTTCAGGACTGTTAAAAGGGAAGATAAAGATTAAGTAAATGGAGTAGTACATCTTAGAAAGCTGTCAACAATCTAGAAACTGTATATTTGTTACTTACACTTGTCTTTGACTTCCTCGGTCCATTTTGGCAATCTGTGACAAAAAGTCAAACCAGAATTAGCAGAATTCCACAGTGCAACATATTTAATAACATAAAGGACAAAATTATCCTGACCTCAACATTGTTTCTAGTCAAGGTAATAAATTATTTCACATGGGGTCTATCTATCACATGGGGTCTATCTATGTTCACTTTTTTCATTATGCATTATGCATTTTTTCATTATGCATTAGTTTTGATAAGGAGGGCCAACAATAACTGCCTTGGGTTGTGCACATGTTTTTAGATCTATTCCAACATCTTAAAAAATAAAAATTAAGGGTGTAGTTACAGAAAAATAATTCAAATATTTGAAGCTCCGTGCATGTATAGATGTCCGTCTGACAATTTATGACTGCAACTGTCAAAGTTTACTCTCAATGCAAAGCACTTTTTATTCAGCACAATCATTGGAGCATGAGCTTTTTTTTATACAGAGTTAAATTGTGTAACAAAATTATAGATAAGTTAAATATGGCAGAATTGCATAAAAAATTATCGTAAAGCCAATATTTCAACACCTTAATCAACTCAAGAGTTGCGAAACGACAGCATTAATACTAACGTATTAATGTAAAGTCATTACTTTTTAAATGTAGCAACAAAATTGCACTTTAATTAACTTCCTTTTGTTTTCTGAATATTTTTTCTTATATAAACTCTTAAACAGCTTATAAAAATTTCAAATAAAGTAAGCCAATTTGAACATGACAACAGAAAACGCATACATAATTTATTTATATAGAGATATATCTATGTATATCTACATCTAGATAAATATATATATAGGTTTTTCTGAAGTTAGAACATTATCTGCAAACCAAATTACTCATATGACATGCTATTACAGTGTTAAAATGACAGTAATATCAATGAAGATGACTACACAAAAATATTTTTCTTAAAAATACATAGATTTTTAAAATATTTTTACCTTATGAAATGTTCACAGGAGCACTCTTACCTTTCTTGAGAAAAAACGCGCGAATGATGTGATTTTTGCGCCAATTTATCTTCTGAGTTGGTGACGTATTTCCGCCCGCCACATGGATTACTTCCGGTCGACTTACGCTAACCTGATGGTCGTACGGAACAACAGTCCGCCGTCTATCAAAAGAAGTAGACGAAAAACATTGGGCCAGGCGCAGCTGTGAAAATGGCGACATGGTAAGTATATTCCAAATATTTAGTATTTGTTATGTCCTGGCATACCAAAAGTAAATATCAACAATCCAGATATAGGTATTTCAAGACGGTAGGCTAAATTCCTGAAAGGACCCTAGCCCCTAACTAAACTGCGCGCAGCGAACGCAACAACGGACGCGCCGCGCTCAAACCAGGGAATCACTTTTTTTTTACTTGCATGAACATATCAGACTGTCTCTAAAATGCTTCTCATACCAAAACATTATCCCTTTGACATTTATGACGGACAAAGGCGCAGGGCTGTTTCGCGACGACGGATTTGTTTGTTCAGGTTTATCTAGCTGAGCTGTGTGCCAAGAGGAAGTAAACTTCTTTTTTAAATGGTAAACCCAATTCATTGTGGAAAAACTAAACAACTCTTTAACGTTGTGCCTGACTTATTTTCATTTCATTGGGCTATTTCAGTTGTACATTGCACAAAGGGGCTTGAAATAGTGACGTAACAACCTCACTGAGCTGTGGGCTACATTCACTAATCACTGGAGTGCTGATTTGGCCGAAAAACTGAAGTCACTGGCCGCCATCTTGCTACTCCCTACTCTCTCAGAATCCCATAGGATTTGGTTGCATCAACAAGCAGTTTTCTGGCTGTGTGAAAACGTTTCTTAGGTAATTCTACAGTCAGTGGATGTACTAACACTATCAACTACTAGGAAATTATATGCTGAAATATTTTACATGTTATTCATATTAAATATATATGTATATATAAGTATATGTAAATATATGTTTTTGTATATTGTTATTTATATATCAATAAATATTAGAATTATATATATATATATATATATATATATATATCCCACGACCCCATGAGGGATTAAGCGGTTTGGAAAATGGATGGATAGATATATACTTAAATTAATAAAATGCAAAATATTTCAGCACATGACTTTCTCAGTACTTGATAGTTTTAGAACATAACATAAAAGTATATGGCATTTGACATTTTAAAAGTTTTAAGCCCTTAAGTTATTCATATTATACATATACGTGTGTATATATATATATATATATATATATATATATATATATATATATAAATATGTGTGTGTGTATGTATGTGTGTATATATATGAATGAATGAATGAATGAATGAATGAAGCGGGTACTCGTGAATAATCAATGATTAAATTATTCTTCAATTAATTTGATGATCGACCTAGAGTAATGGTACAGACTCCAGAATATGCCTTTTGCTGAAACAACCTTGTTACAGCCATAATTGAGATAAAATTAAAGTAAAATGTGCAGTGAGTTTTTGTTGCTAAATTCCAAATGCTTATTTATAGACAATTTATTTACTAAAACTCTATTTTTTGATTAGTTGAAAAAATAATCCATACATAAATTGATTAGTGAAAACAGCGAAAAAAATATATATAAATTGATGTAACGCTTGACAAATGTAAAATAATAAAACGCACAACAATAGCAATGATCCTAGAACAAAGTGGATATTTACTTTATTTTAACATGCAATTTGATAGGGTTTCACTATGACTATTAGATTGTATTTTGGATGCGCTTCTTTCAACAACATTAACAATACCTGTATTTTTCTTTATAGTTCTGAAGACGACCAGCGCAGCCGTCAACTGATGCAGTACCTCTATACTCAATGTCAGCGATTATCTGAAAATTTTGAGGCTAATGCATCACAATTTGATTTGGATTTCCTTGAGCAACGCTATGAGGATATCTACAACATCTTATTAAGAGCTCAACAAACCGGAATATTCACTGATATTGATGACATCTTGGACAGTGTAAAGGCGCTACTTTGCTTCTTAGGTGAAAAAAATAACCACACTGGTGGGTTTAGACCTGCGTTGATCACATCTGGTGGCAGAGGACGGCCGTCATGGGACATTTCAGAAGATCAACTAAAGTACCTGTTGGAGTACAATTTCACAGTCCGTGAAATTGGGGAACTGTTAGGTGTTAGCTACAGCACTGTAAAAAGAAGGATGACTGACAGCAATCTCTCTGTCAGAATGAATTACAGCAACATCAGTGATGAGGATCTCCAAAGATTGGTGTGTGATTTTATCCAGGAGTGTCCTGATTCTGGAATAAAAACCGTCTTAGGATATCTTAATAGTGTAGGACTAAGGTGGGTGTTGCATTGAATGTGTGAATGATTACTTAACCCCGTTTTACAAAAGTGTATTAAATCAACGTTTAAATAATGTCTTCTAGAGTCCAGAGATCCAGAGTTATGGAAACAATGAGGGTGGTGGATCCAGTGGGCACCATCTGTCGTGGCATTGGCATTAATATAATACAGAGAAGAGTTTACTCTGTACCATCACCCCTAGCACTGTGGCACATTGACGGCAATCACAAATTGATACGGTAAGCTCTTTTTGGAAAATAATTTTTATTTGAAGGTCTTTTTATGGGGGCTGCCATCTTGGTGAAGAACAGTACTGCCACCTCCCAGTTTGTGACGTCACGGTGCGGTATCGGCTGTAGATCCCAATGCCCTATCTGTCCCTTGTAAATAAATATCCGTTTTCATGCCAAAATATTTTTTTAACCACTTAAACAAAGATAGACATGTTATTAAGCATTAAAATTTAAATTAATACTAATTTTACATTTTAGAGACATACAAAGACAACAAATAAGCATTAAAGTATGATTTATGGGTTGGGTTCTGCAATGTTATGAGTATAAAACTCAGCTTTAGAACCAATCTCTGCTCAAAATGGTGATCTAAACGGACAAACACATAATTCAACAGTGGCTTTTAAAAAAAAGGAAGAAGTTGCTTTTTAAAATACAGTATAATATTTAAAGGCTACCATTAAAGAATATTCTTGTACTTCACTTTTTTCCCCATGTTCTAGTGGGTCCCGTGGAGGCTGTGATATAAAAGAACAAAGTAAATATGAAATTATTAAAATGCAAAAATACATACTGTAGAAAGTGATAGAAACATCTACCATGGACAGTATTTACGCATTAATTTGTCTGCTGCTTTTTGCCAGCCCTCTCTCCTGGCTTTAGTAGACTTGGAGGTGTTTTAATTAATGACACAAATTCCTTCCATTAAAAGCTCGTGTTCTGCTTGGGAGAAAAACTGCGGGCGTTCTTTGCTGAACAGCCAATAGCAGCGTTGCTGATCATTGTTTCTACTATCGATACATTTCCCCTTTTAAACAAACGCATGAACGCGCAGTTATCTCAGATAACTCAATCCAGCGATACTAATCGTAAACAACAGGTGTGTTCGAAGATCAGGATTAGCCGGATGAAGTCATCTTGGATGTCTCATTTGATCTCGGATGTTTTAAGCAACGTACGAAGAACGGGCTCAACTCAGCTAATTTAACATGACACGTTTTTGTTTTGTTTTTTTTGAAGGAGGGTTGGAATGTGAAACGATGTCCCGGTTTGACTGGGTCTGATTCGGAAAAAGTTAAAAAAAAAATCATAAAGAATATTCCACCTGCACTTTTCTTTAAAAAAAAAAGAAGGTAGAGCTGCAGTCAGCGCAGGTATTATCTTTTTTAAAGTTATAAACTTCAAAAAAGATAAGGCCTTTTGATAAACTCATGAGTTGTGATAATAAATTGGTGAGCAATTGGAGGGAAGCGTTTTGAAATTGTAAAGTGGAAAGGTGAGTGGACTGTGGACCAGTTTGGCAAAAGTGTGAAGGAAGAACTTGCTTGATGCTGCAAATATAAAAGTTAACCAGATGATGTTATGGATGTGGAAAGTGAAGGAGATTATGCAGAGGGCACCAGGATGGCGCCAAGGCTCTGAAGCTGGAAGGTGGAGAGATACAGGAATTGTCAATGGAACTACCAGATTTGGTCAAAGTGGACTTTGCACAATCAGCAAATGAGGTTATTAAGGTGGCATGACGTCCGCGGCTCGGGAATATATGGGCTGACTAGAAAATATTTTCTGTCAAATTGATTATTTTTGCTTTAACCCCTGAACTAGATTTTTCACAACATACTTTGTTTTCCTTTCTGAAGGTGGCGAATTGTGATTCATGGTGGCATAGACGGATACAGCCGAAAGATAATGTTCCTCACTGCCAGCAGTAACAACCGAGCTACCACAGTTCTTCGAGCCTTCCTGGGAGCTGTACAGAAGTTTGGCTTGCCCATCAGAGTACGAAGTGACAAAGGAGGAGAAAATGTTGAAGTAGCTCGATATATGTTAGAACATCCCGAACGAGGAGGAGGTATGTTCTTTAGCATCATGTCATAGTTTTATTTATGTATATAACACAATATCATGTTGTTGTAGAACATTACACCTGATTATGCTTTGCTCTTTATAGAAAGAAGAAGCTTTATAACGGGGCGCAGTGTCCATAACCAAAGAATTGAGAGGCTGTGGAGAGATGTTTGGTGTGTTGTCACCGTGAACTACCGTTATGCACTGGAGTATCTGGCTGACACTGCAGCTTTGAATTCTGATAATGAACTGGATTTGGCCTGCATTCATTTTGTAATGCTGCCCAGATTAAACCGGCATTTAGAACTGTTTTCTGTGGCTTGGGACAGACATTCACTATCCACAGAGCGAGGCAGATCACCTCAACAATTGTGGATTAGGGGTCAATTACTGGCAAACACCTCAATACCGGACCCTTCCTGCGAGCAGGTTTGGATTATTTATCATGCCATAACAAGTAAATATGTTTGCACTATTATCATCTTTTATTATTATTTTATTACTGCTGTTGTGTTTTGTAGATTGATGAAGAACGTTATGGGGTTGACTGGGAAGGACCAACCCCGCTGGACACAGACGACACTGTGATCGTTCCAGACACACCAGAAGTTATCAGAAGACAGGTTTCCACGTTCCTTCAGGAAAGAATTGACCCTCTGAGGGACAGTGACTGTTTTGGAATGGACATCTGTTTGGAGGCCTTGCAGTTGGCTAGGCAGACATTCCCAGATTTGTCATAACTTTTTTTTCCGTGTAATATTTTTTTATGAACCTAATATTGGAATTTCATTTTATTTTTAATTTTATTTTTGAAACTATATCCATTTTTTTACTTCAAAATTAGTTTGTGAAGTCTCATCAACCCAGGTTCTAATCATCACAGTGAATTAGCGACTGGACTGTGTTGGTACACGTTTTTGCTGCTTCTTACAGCTAAGCAGGTCACTCTCTTTTTGACTGCAAGAGCCACTTAATATGGTTTTATTTTTTATAAATGTTTGCTCACATTGTTCCAATTAAAAAATTTTGTGGATGAAAAATATTTGTCATTATTGCGGCCCATTACTAGATTTAACCCTTTTTATGAATTACTTCTGTTGTAATGCAACGGTTCTATTATTGAGGGGGGCAGCGCATACACCTCCTGTAGCAGCAGTGATGTTTAAGTAGTCCTCAATCTTGTTAAAAGCTTTGCTAACAAACATCACCTAACTGCTTGTGTATACATGCCGTGTATAAGTTGCACCACCAAAACAGGTGAATTACCACACATTTGAATGTGATAAACGTGTCTGACATCAAGTTGTCTTTCTGTGTCTAAAGGTTGGATTTGAGCAGGCTATTCCCCAACAAAGTGAAATACAGAGGGACAAACAGCACCAACTCTTCAGAATACTTAATTTGGAGGGATGATATTGTGATTTATCATCTACTGTAAAGCAGAATCTCCATCTGTTATATCTTAATTTATAAAATTTCACAACACTTATAGAAAACTGATCAGCTTTCTTTTGAACATGGTGTGGTTGTGTCACAGGTCAGTGGATGGCTCCAGGTGACAGAGTTTGCATGGTGCACACAGTAAAACTGTACTAGATTTTATATTGTAACAGTGCTTTTGGCAGAATTTTAGCCCTGTTGTTGTACATTACAGAAATACTGTCCTTTTCCTCCTCTGTAAACTTGATTTGTGTCAACAGTATTGCAGTCATCCATTTTCTTTCTCTTTTTCTGGAGTTGGGTCACGGAGGCAGCAGTCCGAGCAAGGATGTTCACTGTAAACAAAGGGGAAGATTTACTTTGTGCCAATCCTGACTTTGTGCTAAACCTAGAATGCTTTGTATGAAATCAGATGTTATTTATCCTAAAACTTTGTAGGGAGACCCCAGAGCCTCTGATTTAAAAAGGGTGGCATTTTGATCATTTTAAACATCAAAATACAATATTATTGTTGCCTATTATTTAAGTGAACGCTTTTTTTATAAATTATGGGTTGCATTTTGTTAGAGTCCTCCAAGGATAAGTATGTATTGTCAATTGATAATATAAATGATCTTGACAAAACTGCACCAAGTTAGCGTCCATTGGCTTTTTACGCCCCCTAGTGTTTGAAAAAAGTTTTGGTTAAGCTACGATTAAACAACCCGGCGATCCAGACAGTAGATACCATGTAAAGCACTTTGAATCCTGCCAGTGCGAGCACACATTTATTCACGGGCCATAGGCGGAGCCCTTTGGTTTTATTTTAAAGTTTTAAGCCTATAAATGTACCTCTCCCCCCTCATTATTATCCCAAAGCTATTTGCGCCAGGCCCCCTCCTTCCTGCTTTGCTGTCCTAATTAATGCCTGAAGTAAATACCATGAGATTCGTGGAAATCTAAACATTTTGGAGCTATTGATAATGATAAACCAACATTTTTGTATTTTTTTAAACAAACACTTAGACAACAGAAAATAAAGTTTCACTGTTTGTAATGGCGAGGGGAACAGGCAACAAAGACCAACGACAAAGACCAACGACATGAACCAACGACAAGGACCAACAGCATATACCAACAGCTGAGAGCAATGACATTAACCAATGACGGAAGCTACAGACGTGCAGACAATTACGTGAACCAACAACATCATAAAACAACTGCAAGGTGTAGGTTAGTTTACTGCACATGAACTGGCAAGATCACAGTGACTTAGCAACACAATAGCAGATAGACATGTGCAACCTAGACATATGCAACGGCTACATGTGCAACATAGACATACATAACATAGACATGTGCAACATAGACATATGCAACATAGACATGTGCAACATAGACATATACAACAGACATGTGCAACATAGACATATGCAACATCTACATATACAACAAATACATGTGCAACTTCTACATATGCAGACAACACATATGCAACAACAACACAACATCTAGACATATTACATCTGCTTATTTTTGGTACAAACGGAACCCCATATATTACATCTGCTTATTTTTGGTACAAACGGAACCCCATACTAACAGGATAAAACCAGAACAATAAAGCAAATCAGATCCTTTTTACTCAGGCAGGAGGTCCAGTTGAACTTTGATCTGTTTCATAATTTTCCAGAGTTTTCTGGACGCTGCAGGAACCCCGTTAATCCAGCAAAGACTCTACTCACCTTGCATCTCCGTTTCCATCTTGCTGTTGTTTCCAGACGCAGAGTTCGGACGGCTGACGTTGTTCTGAGCTGCTCCGTCGTCGGCTGCTGCCTCTGCAGGACTGGTTTTCACTTGATCCGGTTTGGCCTTGGCAGCAGTGGTTCTGTGTGCGTCCACGGTATCCATCTTCACCAGGCAGAGGGTCTGAGGCAGCCCCACCGTGTCAAAGTTTTCATCTCCAACACCTGCAGAGAGAAAACGCACAACTTCAGCTTAAAGATGACTAGGGCTGTGTATAAAAATATAAACAAAGATTAATATTGATGTTTTTAAAAACTATCACAGTTAAGCAAGATCCTAAAGATTAACGTGAAAAGAAAACAAACCAATAAAAGATATCTGCACAAAATGCTTAGATAAAACTGTACTACACATTTTACACAGACTATCACAGTTAAGCAGGAGCTTAAAATGAGTTAAATAGACTGAGACCAAGAACAATTTAAACAAAATCAATGGGTAGAGCAGAGATTAAACTGTCTACCCTTTATACCTGTGGTTTTAATTCTCTGCAACAAATTTCAACCATCTGTCCATCATTTCTGCTAGCTTATCCATGCAGTGGGGGACTGTTACTGGGTGAGAGGGAGGGTCCACCCTGGACAGGTCGCCAGTCTGTTACAAGGCACAACAAAGATTGGTTGTTTTTTGTAATTAATTAAATACTTTGTAAATTACAGACCAATCGTTTTAACACGTCAATAAAATCACTTCTTCACATTCAAACCTCCTTGAGCCTCAGGGAGCTCTCAGCACCCACAGCTCACCTTCTTATATTTGCCCCAAGTGCTGCAGAGAGAAACCAGGCAAAAATAAGCAAAGTTAGAAAGAAAACAAACCAGCAATAAAATATAACAGATTTTTCTTTAGGTGTCATCTGCACAAATTGCAGACAAAACTACAACACATTTTACAGTGACTGTGACAGCTTATCAAGACCATAATGATATAGTTTGATAGGCAGAGACCATGAACACTTTGTTGCGCCACATTATGATTATCATTTAACAGGTTTAGGGGGGTGCACCGTTCCTGGAGGTACTGCAATACCAGGTCGATGCGTGGAGTGGACGGAGCAAGCCCCTATTCCATCTCCCTGTTCCAAAAATCAATTTAATATATGGTCCCCGGGTAGGGGACGTATCAGATATTAAACTGATAAGAACAGATACTACACTTGATCTTAGCCAAAAGGCCGAGAAGCGATACCAGAAAACGCTGGAGGAGACCACCTCATTCTCGCAGACTACGGTTTCACTCCTGGTTCGGGAATCTTTAACATTTACAAACCCATAAAACAAACAGTGGAAACAGAAAATGGCGATTAAATGCTACTCGTGTTGTTCTGCCGTGTTAAATAACGATAAATGAGCCAAATTAAACTACAAACGTCAATGAAAAAACAAGCCGAGTTGTTTATTTCTGGTCACGGGGTACGCTCTCCTCCAATAGGACGCCTAAAGGCTAAAACATCGTTTAAAAAGGGTATCTTCCACACATAAACGTTTAAATGTGGACGTAATTATTTTATATGTGTGTAAAATTAAATATGTTTGCGTTTTATCGGTTTGAATAAAGCTGTACGGCTGAAATTGATGAAACCTTTGAAGGTATTAATTCGGCACAGAAAGTCTACAGCGGTGTCTAGTGGCGACTCGGTGTTACTGCAGTTACTGCATGTTCTACACCAGAGTGATAAAACAGAACGGCGCTGTTCTGCACAAACTACACGTTAAATTTGGGGTGTTTTATTCTCAAGACACTGTTTTTGGCGTTTTTAGTTTTATAAAACAACTTAGAGTAAATATGATAAGAACAGTTTTCATAACGAACCCGGGGCCTGCGCACCACGAACACCACCACTCCGACCTTCCACATCCCGCGTTAGATAATCTTAATTTTGAATTCTGCCCACATTTCAAATAAACCGGTTAAAAAACAAACGTAACACCCAATAGTAGCCAATAGTAGAAAATAACCTAAAATCGTCAAAAATACGGTGTATCAGACTGAAAAACTTTTGTAACTAGGGTTTGTTTAAATTGCTAAGTCATCGTAGTGGTGTGCTAGCCTGACATGGTCATACTCAATTCTAGTCAGAATTTGAGTCTGACACTGCTCCATAGAGCTGTGATTATGGGGCGTGTTTCGAACGAACGAGGAAAAAAATTCCTCTGCACTCAACTGGATAGACCTACAACCAATAAGAGCAACGGAGTGTGTGACGTATGTTAAGCGACGCATAGTTGTTGTCAACAGAACGTACAACGTTACCTACTATGTTTACAACATGGGATTCATATCACGACATTGCGAGTTATTTACTAAGTCAGACAGTCAGATGATCTCTTACCATTTGTAAGTTAGATGAACTTTGGCTTGAAAAACATCGGAGCCTTGCATGTCCCTCCACTTGTTGTTCAGCAGCCAGGATTCCGGGCTTCCGAAAAGGAGCTGGCAACGACCGCTGGCTATATCCACCTCGTCGTTCACGCCGAGTTGCATCGCTGTGATGCCCATTTCAGTTGCTTCTTTCACTTGGTCCTCCATGAGTGCGACCAAAGGAGAAACAACAATGACCAATGGGTTTTTATTGTGTCCCATCTTCTTAGCGACCAACGGAGCCAGCTGATAAATTAAACTTTTGCAGAATCCCGTAGGAAGGACGCCAAAAACATCTTTCTTTTCAACAAATGCCTTGATCGTGTTTCTCTGTTCCTCTTTTAAAATTAATTTGCTGTCGATATCTTCTAGAACAGACCTAATAGCAGAATCTACACACCTCAACTCTCCAGCGGCAGCCATTGTTGCTGTAAACGAATTCAACCCAAGCGCGCTTTGGTGACGTGGTTGATTACGTTACTGTTGATCATTAGTCCATCATTGTATAAAGCCCGCCCTGACAATTTGATTGGCCCGCCAGATATTGGGCGAGCATACTCGCACTACTATTGAGCAATGCCAGACCGAACTTCCCAACCTAAAACATTGTGGGCGGGACTAAGTTCGGAATGGCACCCAGGCTAGTGGTGTGCTAGCAGCAAACGAAACTTTAATTGACTCTTTGATTCCAACTATTTACGAAGTCAACATAATATAACATAGCATAACATGGATAACTGTAAAATAAAAACTTACAAATTAGTCGCATTATCCACAAATGTGTCCTGTTGTTTAAAAGTTCAGGAGCTAGCGAGAGGAAATTCATCTGCCTTCGTGTTGCGCATGCTCAGTCAACGTGACCGTAAATGTTTAGCTAACAGCAAATATACCATGACTAAATATTAAACAATAAAACCTTAAAAATTATTGATATCGTCTACAGCGTTTGTCTAACTCATAATAATTTATGGTGTTATAAATACAACGAAAAACATTAAATTTCCCTTTTTTAGACTCAAAACAAGGTAGATATAATAAAAAAGAATATTTTTAAACCTAATTCCTGTCCTAAAATCCAAATAGTTTAACAGAGAAACTAGGGGGGAAAAATCGGAATTCCCAAAACAATATTAGGTTGTACATTTTTGTTTGTTTTTGTCTTCTTTTATCCATCCAGTGGTTCCCCAAGTTGGAAGCTGGGGGTCAGGGGTCTGGAGATCCTCCAGACTGAACTAAATAACTAAAAATATTTTAGCAACACATGTTTATATTATAAATATTAATAAAAATAAATGTATAAATAAATGTAATAAAAATTATTAAAGTTAGATAAAAGCAATATATTGGATGATGGACATTCTTGTGTTGTCAGTGTGCTTCTGTTTCATTGCATTAGTAGAAATGTTTGTATATTCAACCAAGAGTTGAAGTCATTAGTCTCTTCCCTGGTTAATTTCTGGATTGGAAGCTAAAAGGTTTAGGAAATACACACTCTATAGTGTTCATAGGGTGAGAAGCTCATGTAAGCTGGGCAATCAGGCTATCTAGTCGACAATAAAAGACAAGCAGTGACCAGAGAGAAACAACTGTTGCTTTCCATCAATCTGGGAAAGCGGTATTATGCCACTTTCAAATAACATGAAGTCCATCATTCTAAAATAATATAATTTTAAAAAAACATTCTCTACTAGAACTCCCACTTAAAAACTGGAAAGTCAGACCATGTGAAACCTAGTTGAAACTGCAAAAGAACTATGTGTTGAACAAAATGGGCCTTTTTTTTAAAACATATTAAATGTTAAAGGTCACAGTAAGGCAATTAGAAAAAAGACTGAATAACTGTGGCAGGATTGCAAGAAAAAAAGCTTCTTCTCTCCAAAAAATAGAAATAAAATAATGTCAGCAAAACTTTTGTATGTCTGATAAATGAAACATGTCTTTTGAACAGAACAGATCAAAGCAGAAATGTTTGACCACAATGCATGCCAAAATATTTGGGAAAAAATGTAAAAGACGTGTGTCAAACAAGAGTTGTTCTTTTTTGCTTTCATCACGTTTGATCACTGTGTGGCAAATTTACTTGATGCAAGTGGCTGAGTTTCCCCTACATAAATAGCTTTAGACTTATAGACACAATAGTTTGAATAAGACTGCCTCGTATTATATTCACGATCCGACTGAACTGCCTGTCACTGAATTTGCGTACATGATTGGTTTAGATTGTGTTGGTATGGATTCCATTTGTTCTTTTTCTGTATGATGGGAAATGAGCGTGGCTTGTTTTCTTGAAGTACCTTATGGTGAGTTTTGACATAGACACACAAAATTTTTTAATTAAATCGGTTTGTATTCTCTCTTTAAACAGCCCTGATTACTGCTAATACACCATCAATCTAGATATCCTCCACCACTGCCGGCCTCCAACTGCAAGTGGATCCCCAGCTTCCTGACTGACTGCCAAGATAGGTGTTCCTAGGGAAAGTATTTTCATTCTCGAGAGCCATCAGCACTGCCTCCCATCAGGGGTGTGTTGTCTTCCCACTCTTCTCGCTGTACACAAATGACTGCATGTAATAGAACTTCTCTATGAAGCCCCTGGAGTTTGCAGATGACACCACTGTTATTAGTCTGATCCAGATCAGTGACTGGTCTGCATATAGACAGGAAGTGGACTGGCCAGTCGATTCGTGCCGTCAGAACCATCTGGAGCTCAACCCACTCAAGAATGTGGTGACTATGACACACTGCCTTCACTCACTAACCTTAACAAAACTGTCTGCTGTGGATCACCTCTTATAGGAACCAGCCTTTCCTGGGACCTGAGCTGATCCTCCCACACAGACATTGTTTGGAAGAAGGCCTAGCAGAGGCTTTACTTTCTGCACCAACTCAAGAGGTACAGGTACAGGAGCTGCTGGTCATCTTCTAGACTGCCAGCAGTCAGCCTGCCCTGTGTCGGTCTATCACTGTGTGGTTTGCCCCATCTACAAAACATGACAGGAGGACCAAACTGCAATGAACAATTACTGTAGGTCTGCAGAGAAGATCCCAGCGGCTGGCCTTCCCTCCAACCAGGATTTGAACAAATCTAGGGTCAGGAAAAAGGGTGCTAACAGCTCTGCAGACACCTCACATCCTGCACACAAACGGTTCAGACTTTTACCTTCAGGTCAGCGCTACAGAGCGGTATTTACAAAAAACAGCGACCAGAGAGACGGTTTATTCCCGCAGGCTGTCTCTGAACACAATGAAGACCTCACAGCAGGGTCGTGCAGAGGATGGGGTGAAGGGGGCTGGAGCACCTGCCCCGTTTTCCTCCTTGCCCTTTTACAAAAAGAGCCCTTTTAGTAAAATAAATAAATAAAATGTTAATAAAAAAAAAAATTCATACTCCATCCTCTGATATCAAATGAAAATATTAATAATGTTATTAAGGTATTAATAATGTTATTTCATAAGAGAAATGGCATGCAATGCCCCCCAGTCACCTCTTTGCCCGGTAACTGGTTTCTGCGGAGCTCTGTGTCGGTATGTGGGCTCTGTGTTCCAGATACCCAAAAAGTTTTTGGTCATAAAACCGGATATCTGTACTTTTAAGACGACACAGAAACTTTGTGTCGTTTCTGCTTTAGTCCGGAGGCGCAGAGTAGCAGAGAGGAGCTAATACAGCACACACCCTGGAGGAGAGAAGAGCCCTGCGCTCTTGTGACGCAGTCCTGAGTGGAAGGAGAAGGCAGGTGAGGAGAAGCTACTTTTATCTGCCCACAATCATTCAGAGAGTAGATGGCTGTTGTTAAACTATCAGCTAGCTGGTAACTAAAGCTGGTAACTAAAGACTTTTCAGGTCTCTAAAAAAACCTCTTCTTCTTAGCGTCCTTAACAACAGCTGACACTCACCAGTATTATTTCTAATGGATTAGTTTGATAGGGAGCTGGGATGCAGTGGTGCAGCATTTTATTTTTATTTAATCTTTTTGAGGGATAATGCAGCCCAAAAAAGGTTAAAAAATAAAACAGAGATGCAGCTGTTTATAAACAACTGGTTGCAACACTGGTTGCCAACTCCTCAGTAAGGAAAGTAGCTGTGCTAAAAGTCGCTAGAAGTCGCTGAATGACGTAATCACCTAATTTGCATAATCTGCCACATGATGTGATGTGCAAGTTATTGACGCTGTGGGAGAAATACCGTTGTTAGAGAGAGACAAAAAGTGAGTAAAAACACTCACAATATATAGAGCTACTTTTTTCTGTCCATTAATGTTTATTTATTATTATTATTATTATTATTATTATTGTTATTATTATTATTATTATTATTATTATTATTATTATTATTATTATTATTATTTTTTTATTAATGTTTAATTTATTACAATACTAACCCTCCTCCTTTACCTGGGTTTGAGACCGGGAAAATGAACCATAAAGAGACACTATGGTGGAGTTACAATTTTTTTTAAACTTTTTTTTAACATTTTCTTTTTTCCCTTGTGGTCCACCAAGGAGCCTACAAATCACGGTAAAACATGAACATGTGGCTGTGTGAATCAAACGCCGATATTTATTTAAGATAAAATATTTCAAATTCAGTTATTTATGATCAACATGCGCCGTCAATCCCGGCGCATGTGCGCTTTATTTGCAGTCTGGACGCTGAGGATAAACATCCTGTGGCTCTGACTGCAGCGCCGAGAGGTACTCCTGCGGTAGCGGGAGAACGGAGTTGGGAGGGGGGAGGCGCCCCACGGCAGCACCTGCCGCTGGAGGACAGGTGTAGGAACGATACGTGCTTTCACGTAAGAGTCTCCAAAAGTCGCTAGTCGCTTTTTTGAAAAAGAGTCGCTGGAGGGGTCTGAAAAGTCGCTAAATATAGCGACAAAGTCGCTGAGTTGGCAACACTGTTGGCAACACTGGGTCGCGCGGGGTAGCAGCTTCAGTAGGGACGCCCAGACGTCCCTCTCCCCGGCCACTTGGGCCAGCTCCTCCGGGGGAATCCCAAGGCGTTCCCAGGCCAGCCGAGAGACCCTCCAGCGTGTCCTGAGTCTTCCCCTGGGCCTCCTCCCGGTAGGACGTGCCCAGAACACCTCACCAGGTAGGTGTCCAGGAGGCATCCTAACCAGATGCCCGAGCCACCTCAACTGGCTCCTCTCGACGTGGAGGAGCAGCGACTGTCCTGTGTGATTAGCAAAAATAAAATAAAAATAAAGTAAAACAGGACCCTGAATCTAAAAAAAAAAACAAAAACAAAAAAATCTTATACTACAGCCCGCAGAGCAATGACTAATTTTCATAAAATCTTTTTTATTTAAATATGAGAAAACCATACTTCAGAGACGTTTCAGGTTGACGAGGTGTGGCCGATCTCAGCGTCTCTTTCTGTCTCTCGCTCTACGCTGCGCCGCCGATGCACCTGAAAATCCCCAGGATTCTGTTGTGGATGTTGTATGTAACTTTATTGCAATTTAATTCAAATTCTGTTAACCGAATTCTCGATTGAACATCTGTGAACCCAAGATTTATTTTTTTGTTTATTTTTCCTGTTGCTTTGGGGACGCCTCTGTTGAAAACACAAACGGCCAAACCATTTGCTCTAATTCCGTAGGTAATCAACACAAATAGTAACTCGCGTGTAAATGTTCATCAAAAACGATGTTTTAGCGGGATAATTGAATGCAGAGGTTAAAGAATGCGCTGAAAAAACGTAAAAGCCTTTTCTCCGTGCGGACATTGAACGCATCACGTAATGTGTCTCGAGGCGAGGCGAGGCGGGCCCGCGGAGGAGGGGCTGCTGGGAGTTTAGAGCTTCCGAAGGGGCGCTGCGTTTGAGCGGAGCTGGCTTTTATTTTAAGGGTCTTGAAGTTACTCTACTCCGCCACAAAACCGTCCTCGTCACCGAACTAATTTGTGAGAAAAGGCGCCGAAGATCTCCCAGCCGTTTGTGACATCCGGGGAGCGGAATAAAGAGGTAAAGTTTAGGTTAACTCTCGACTTTACGTCTGTGCTTCAGCTGGAAATCTTTCCACCGACCGCTGGGTTCATTCTAACCGTTTATCATTTTAACTACAACAGATTAAACGTTAAAAAAATAGCACATTTACGACCACTATTAGTAATCTGACACACTTCATAGGATGTATCTTAGCCCGTTGTTTGATTAATAAAACATTATTTATTCAGAAGGTTTCGTTTCCATCTCCCCCCACAACATTTCTTCTAACTTTATTGGTAAATTTCTCAATTTAAGAAAAAACAAAACAATAGTGAGCCCTTTCAAAGTAAAAGTAAAGTCAGAAGTCGGTTTCGGAGACTTGACAGCCCTGCTAATCAATTAATGTGTTATTTTTTTTAATCTGTTTTTATTGATTTGATTCTTATTTATAAACGTTTAACGCTCGTCCAACGGCGGATGAACGTTTCTCTGACAGAAGAACTATTCAGGAGATCATAAATTCCGATTATTGTTGAAACAAACGGAGTAAGAACAAAACAGAGGTTATCATAATGTAAATGCTATCATTCGTATTCAGAATTACATTTTCATATGCTGATTCAATCGGTGATTGCTTCACAGATCTTAAAAACCCTGCTAAAACTCTCCAGAAATAACCATATTATTGTAATTTACCGTAGCTGGACTGATTCGCAGAGCTGCATAAAGCTGTAGTGATCATTTGGCCTTCATTTATAAATAAAATACCTCTATTCTATGATATTTCAACATCTACTTCTGGTTGTTTTTATTTATCTATCACCCGATGTCTTCCTGGAACCACACCCATAATTTGCTGGTACTCCTCTTGTGGTTGCTCTATTGTCAAACTGCTGGCTGGGCGCTTTGTTGATGTTGGTGTGCTCAGAACAGCCCTAAACTGGTAACTATATGTTTTCCTTTACGTTTTCAAAATGCACGAAGTGTGAGGGTGAAGACCCTGTTTAATGTGAGACAGCAACACAGAAGAGGTCATGGTGTCGGTGTCCATCTTTCGTTTTGATGAGTCATTTTACGGTCACTTAATTTTTATCGCCTGTATCTGAATATTCTGCTCTCCCTTCAGAGTCTAGTGTTTTCAAAAATCCATGCCAGTCTTTGCTTCTTATTAAATGTTTCACAATTTACTCCCTATCATAAGCGTCTTCCTCTTATAATACCCCTATAATTTTAGCTGTTCTCTCTGCATATGTTTCTCTTTTCATAAAGTTCATCTATCCATCCATCCATCATCTTCCGCTTATCCGGGATCGGGTCGCGGGGGTAATTCATAAAGTAATTGTAAAAAGGCATCTCTGAATCAAAGCTTTATACCAAATGTTTCACAGGCCCATTTTTTGGGTCTCCAAATATGGTTGTAGCCAATCAGTGCGAAGTTAATTTGGTAAAGCTGCGTATCATTAGCGCAACCAACACTTTTACTGAGGAGGGACATTTGTCCTGACAAAACAAGCTGGTGTTATTTTTTTATGAAATTCTTTGGAAAATTTACATATGCAGCAATATCAACTATAAAAATGGTTTATGCAGCCATGTCATGGCACCTTTAAAAAAAAGTACAATATATAAGCACTTTTTTAAACTATGTATTACTATGTTAATATTCTTTGTTTCTATACTTATTTAAATGCTTATATTTTTTTATTATTTTAGTTTTAAACAGCTGTATACTTTATATGATTTTCACAGTTTGGAAAAGTGTAACATTCTAAAAAATATAAAAAAGATAACAGTTTGGAAAAATATTTGTATTTTGACTTTAGTTTTATCTGTCAACGTCTTTCTTCCATCCATCTAGCCATACATACATCTATCATGCACTCATCTGACAAAAGGTTGGCCCATTTGTCCATCATCCAAAAATTTCACCATTCCACCCAGTAAGGATGAGTGATATGGAGTTAAAACTTAACACAATAAAAATATGTGCATCATTATTACCCATCGAGCCGATCATACCGTCATTTGTCCATCCTTTTAAACATCCATCCTTCTGAGCTGTTAGTGGTTTCTGCAGGTTCCATATTTAAAGCCTGGCAACAGGAGAAATATCTGAAATATTTAAAATGGTGCAAAAAAGACTGAGCACTCTGGAAACTTGAATCTGGCATAATATGGTCTTTTGAGAAAAAAATCTGTAGTAACTCTGCGTCAGATTTTTTTCTAAAACACATTAATATACCCTCGTTTTCTCTCTCTGTTCTGTTCACTATCAAGTCCATTCTAAAGCCTTTAAGTGACACTGATTTAATTAGTGAGCGATGAGTCTCCTTAACTTTTTCTAGGTTGTTTGTAAAGTAGGTTCTGCTTTACATAATGTTTATTATTCAGTTTTATTTTTTTTATTCCATTCCAGATCTGTGGAAAGTTTAAACCCTCCTGAATACAAGACGTATTCAGAGTAAACAGATTTTCTACAACAATGGATGTTGGTCAATAAAATAAAATAAAATCTCTACAATATTCCGACTGTCTGAGCTGCAAACAAATTTTACACAAGTGTCAAAACTTGCGTTTAAACCAGCCAATATTAACAATCAGCTTCAGACAGCAGTTGGAAATGGACACCGGAAAAACATGCGTCACGAGACTCATGGTGCACTTAGTGAACGTGTTGCAGCGAGAAAAGAGCTTCAGTGGGAAGAAGGAAGAGAATAAACCCTGACCACCGCTGCAGTGTATGGATATTATTTTATGCAAAGTTAGATGCTGTATGCATAGTGATTGGTTCTCATTTGCATACATGATTCTCCATGGGAGCGAACACACACACGGCGGCTCGCCTCCTGGAGATCAGATTTGGGTTTTTAGACTGAGAGACAGACGCACCGCTGTTCCCTCCTGCTCACTGTGAGACAGAGAGACTTTCAAAGGGCAGATTCAGCTAACGGAGACAGTTAAACCAACATTAAAAGTTCAAAACCTACCCTTGCCTTTGTTGACAGTCTTACAGTATTATCAGCCGCTCTCTGCCAGGGAGGGAGCGTCAATGTCTGCACTTCATGTGATCTCAAGGCATGGCTGCTGAAGGCGTTAATGCATCGGCAAACGCATGCACATATCGGCCGATAACGATACAAGAAAAAAAAACGCATCGGCCAGCCGACGTATCGATCAACTTCTAATATTAAAGTTTTGTAAATGGTTATAATATTGAAAACATGATCAAATAACCTCTTGGTGTCTTAGTATAAATTTAATATTAGAACAAAAGTGAATGTTTTCAAAAAAAATAATATAGTAGGTCTGCCTAGTAAAAGCAGACAAGGTATTGATACTCCCATAGGCTCGTGTTAACGACGCTGTTCGTGTTTGAAATCACTGCGTCAAGAACGTGTGCAGCAAGGCTGACCTCAGAGGTTAGTTACAGGGCATTTTATTTGACAAACATATTTTTAAAACACAATGTTTCGTTGAACAAAATTTTCAGGACATTTATCGGTGCATCCCCGATTCTTGAAAAGTTGGGGAATGGCAATTACCTCAGTGCTCTAATAGCAAGGAGGAACAAGCTGTATGGCAGGAAGACGGCCGTTCGTGGTTTAGGGAACACAAACAGCTAGTTGCCTATTTTACACTGCAGATAAAGGTTTACAAAAAAACATAGTTTCATTGGTATGGTTTGCATAAATGTAACTTTAATATGGTTATTGTATAAGAAGTAACATACCCAAATACACGTTTACTAACATGATCATGTATTTAGGCTTTTCTTCTTCTTAGTAACCTGATCTTGCTTTAACAACTGCACGGCTTGTAGATTGTGTCTATGATTTTGTTTCTTTTTTTTCCCTTCCTTGTGTGATGACTCTTATTCAGCTGTGGCATTTTCATTGAACAGATTGTGTGTTTAAGAGTCACCGTGAACAGAAAGTTGAAGTTGCTTCCGAATATTTGACCCGTATGGATTTTGCTTTCAGACATTTGCTCTGTGATGTCACACGACTTGCTTGTTCTGTGTTGCTTGCAGCGATATTTTTAAAGGCTGCTCTGGTTTAGTTTTTCACTCGTTTCCTGTCCAGGAGAAACATTAAAGCATATTTTTTTGGCTTTTTAGCTCCCTGTGCGATGTTATGGAAACTGAACTAAAACAACAGAGCTAACAAATTGAGTTCATCCTGTCACATGACTTACTTCTTCATTTTATCATATAAATTTGTTCAGGATCATATCCTTCTTGGTAATCCTTATCCACATATCATGTGAGTTTCAAGCAAAGCTGCTGCTGGGAGCATTTTTGTTGCCTTGAAGTTTAAACTGCTTCAGGAAGCTCACGCCCTGCCTGTTCTCTTCAAGCTGTCTAAATAACTCTCCGTAACCTTGTTGCCACAGACACACAAAAAACCCTTTATTGCCATAAAAGCGTTGGAGCTGGTGGTGTTGCAGGGGCCTTGTCTCAAACCTTGTATCACTGTGTGCAGGGGGGATGGTAGCTCCATATGAAGAGCAGTCTTTCGTTGCTCTGAGGAGGCAGTGCAGACAGAATGGAAGCCTGTTTGAAGACCTCCTGTTCCCGGCATCCGACCAGTCGCTGTTCTACCAGCGTAATCACATTGGCCACGTTACCTGGAAAAGGCCCAAGGTAAGAAAATAAAGAAACAACCTTCAGCCCTGGGTGTCCCTAGCAAGGGTTTCCTACCAAAAAAGCCTGATATCTCAATGTTTTATTTTGTGTTCAGGAAAACTACATGAACATCTTGGATAGAAATAGGAACAATTGCTGATATTAACATGAGAGATGCAGGTGCTGCTTTCGAAACACAAGTTCTTTGCTGAAATGATTCCCAGATGGAGAGACAGAGTCTAGAGTGGAGCGTTTATAAACAGACGAGATGTTGAATAGACTGAACATGGAGAAGAATTTAAGGAATTTCTCTTACGCTTTCAGAAATCCAAGCTGCAAGAACAAGCCCCTTTTTTCTATTTGTTTGCACTGTTCCCAGCAGCACATAAATATCTTTATCTGTAAGTTAAAGGAAATAGGGATACATTTGATTTCATTTGTGGTATGGCTTCACAGATAGTAATACTGAAATACAAAAAATAAACGGCAATTGTCCTTTCGTCGAGTACCGGACAAGCTCTGATTAAATCTCTTTACTTCCTCAAATTCTTTCTTAAATCTCCCTCTTAAGAGACACAAAATTGTCCATAATTGACCGTCTCGTCTGAGTCTCGGTTTGTTTACTCATGTCCCTTGAAAACAGAACCAAACAGGTTTTTAAATCTGATTTAAAGATAATATAAGTCTGTGAACTTATATAAGTTGCTGAGGAGAGACCACGTTGAAAAAAAACGTTTTTTTCACATCTCTAAAAACCAGCTTGAATAATAATTTTGAAAATAATCTATCAGAAAATGCCTGGAACATCGAAGTGATTTATAAAGGTAAATTTAAGTAATGAGCAAATGGCAGCTTTTTACAACACACATATTATTGTTCTGCATAATTTATTGCATACATTATTTAAAATGAGAAGTTCTTGCTTTTTTATATTGTAGATAACTAGTAGGATAAAACAATAATTACATATTTCAGCCTAGCATCGACACTGAACCTGTTTAATGTCACTAGAGTTAAACTTCCACAAGTAACCTCAGAAACTGAGTCATCTGTTGCATGTCAGCTAATTATTAGTTTTCAGGGGTGCAACAGCAATTCACGCTGCTGCCGTGTCCTGAAATGTGACTCTGCGCTTGAAATGATTGCTTAATGATTTCCATAAATAGATTTATCTCATCTGTCCGACTGTTTGCACTAAGGGCTGTCTCAGTAATAAAAACACACATCTATCTAAAACGCCTATGAAGACAATTGAGATATTTCCTGGAGCTTGTTTTACAATTCATCTACGACAAATAATAACGTATAGTTTAAGGTAATAAAGATACGGCTCTGGGGGTTTTCCTCCTTCATAAGCTGCACAAACTCTTGGTTGGTTGAATGTTTGACTTAATGTTTGTGGATATAAAATCATTTTAAGTTTTAGCAATGAGTTTGTCGGGTTTCTTTTTTTCCCTCCGGGACTCTGCTACATAAAGCATAAAAACACTGAATGAGATGTGCACACGTAATTGCTTTTACTGTTAGTAATTGATAATTTGAGTAAATAAATAATTAAACCGTTGGCTTAAAGTGCATCAAGAAATCAATATTATCGATTTGTTTGGAGAGTGAAAAGATAAGGGAAACATTTTTATAGGTACGTGCTAAAAGTTACCTTATCCTAAGGTGTGGAGGGAAAGAGCATAAATATGAAGTTCACAACTTCCCTGTTATCAGTTCTGTATTTGGATTCTTCTCCGTCTTCGATCGCTCTGGATTACACTTTTACTGCAAAACTTTTCCATTTATTTATTTATTTATAAAACGTACAGATACATTTGATATCTCTGTAGAGGCTGTATTTTAGAGGTTGAAATCAATAGTGCAACTGTGCTGCCACCTAATCTATTCCAGTGCAATCATGTTTAAGTGATTAACAAATTTGTTAATGGC
Source organism: Fundulus diaphanus (assembly GCA_037039145.1). Lineage (NCBI taxonomy): Eukaryota > Metazoa > Chordata > Actinopteri > Cyprinodontiformes > Fundulidae > Fundulus > Fundulus diaphanus. Next base: position 8,922,558 of record CM073124.1, on the reverse strand, counting down.
TGCATCTTTAGAGATGAATTTACTGACTGTCAGTGTCGGCTTTAGTGATGCATCATTTTAAACAAACAAAAGTGCTACTGACCAGTGGTTAAACAAAACCAAGAGCAATAAAAAGATGCTGCATATAAAAACAGTCAGATCATAAGGTGAGTCAATAGGTAATGGTTTAATGAGACAGTGAAATACTGTAATGGAGATAAAATAGAATAAATAGAAAGTTAAATGTTCATGTTCCAACTGAGAAAAGCCAAAGTTTAAAAGCGAGTCCTCCAGATGTCGAGTCCTTCCACAAAATTCAATTCAATAAAAAAAAATGTATATAGCGCCAATTTATGAAACATGTCATCTCAAGGCACTTTCCAAAGTCAAATTCAATCAGATTATACAGATTGGTCAACAAATTTCCTAAATAAGGAAACCCAGTCGATTGCATCAAAGTCTTGAAAAGCAGCATTCACTCCTGGAGAAGCGTAGAGCTACAGGGAGAGTCGTCTGCATTGTTGATGGCTTTGCAGCAATCCCTCATACCGAGCAAGCATGAAGCGACAGTGGAGAGAAAAACTCCCCATTAACAGGAAGGAAAAACCTCCAGCAGAACCAGAACCAGGCTCAGTGTGAACACTCTTCTGCCTCGACACCACTGGGGGTTAGAGAAGACAGAGCAGAGACACAACAAGAGTGTCATGATTTGGGTTTTTTTCTGGTTTATGTTTAAGGTATTTTGCCCTCCTTCCTTAGGTTCTCTGGTTGCTTTGAGTTTTGTTTTGTCTAGGTTCTTGTTTACTGTTTGAGTAAGGGTGAGTTTCCTCTTGCAAGTTTCTGTTTATTGGTTGCTTTTGGATTTTTTGAACCCTTGTCCCCAGAGATGTGAGCCACCCTGTTTCTGTCTGTTCCTGCCTTGCCTGCCCAACTGGACTGTTTGTTGCTCTGCCCTTTTTGGTTTTCGGATTTTGTTAATAAATATTCTTTTACTGAACCTCTGCTGGTCTAGTTAAATTCTGGGTCCTCTGCTCTGATTCATGACAAAGAGAGACAAACAAGCACAGAAGCACACATTGATCCAGTAATCTGTTCTATATTAGATGGTAATAGGGGGTGATCTGCCTCCTCTGGATGATGTCACAGGTAACAAAACAGGAAAAGCAACCGCAAAGCCGCGATCATCACCTCCACGTCTTAGATCGGTTCCGTTGCGTAACTGGTGCTGCAGCTTACTTAGCTCTAGCTTTTTGTGTTTCCACCAGTCAAGCTCTGGCCCCAGAAAGCCGATGCTAACCAGAGGAAAGAACCACTTTCACTTGCAGCGAGAGGCGTGGTCATAGAGGACCGCTGCCAGTCAAAGCATCGTGAGCTCTGGGTTTAAAACTAAGAAGTTTTCAGTCTTCAGCTCAAGCTTTTCGACACAATGGTGCGTTCACACCGAACGTGAATTCGGCAACAAGGTCGCTACGTATGCTTGCTGTTGCTTGCCTGACATTATCGCCGGCCATTCGCTCAGTACAATAGCGCTAACTAGGGAGGCTTTCACTTACCTGCCACTCCTGCCTCCTCACTCACTCTTCTCCAGACTCACTACTTTCTGGACGTGTCTCGGTGGTAATGATTGAGTCATACAACTCAGGCCGAATCCATGTTGAATGAAAACTGCTTCATCTCCGCTGCAGTCCTTCAACCCACCTCACAGCCACATCCAGTTCCTGATCGCTTGCCGCGACAAGACACAAAAGTTCAGCTTTTTCAACTCCAGCCGCTGTCACTTTGCATCCATCGTAGGTGTCGTGTCGCTCAGGCTTCACTTTAATCGCCAAAATTGGCGCCTTTTGCATCGCTAGAAACGTTTCTGTTGCCACGCTTAGCGTTGCATCGCTCCTGTGTTGCACCTGTACTTAGGGATATCATGTAAATCTGTTGCAAAGGCCGCCACATTCGCGTTCAGTGTGAACATAAGTTTTCCTGGCTAACGCTACAGCACAAACAATATCTATTTCAGCTTTTTAAAATGTTTTAAGTTCTGGTTTGGTTGCACATATATACTTCATAAGTGAACTCCAATTATACTAACTCACAGGAAGAAGATGAGACTTAGTATGTTAACGTTTTTGAAAAATTCTTGAGTGCTTTCAGTGAATAACAGGGTTTTAGTTAAAATGATGCATATATCTAGTACTTGTGTCCACAAAGGTCACCAGGTTGTCCTTTCCCTGCCCATAGTGAGCTCACTCTTTAAACAAGCCATTGTTAAAAAATAAGTACAAGGTAGGGCTGGACGATATAGAAAATAAAGCATATCGATAAAATAGAAATCATATTGATCAGTATTGAGAATTATTTAAAAATTAAAAAAATGTATTTTAATGCACCCCTGACCATTTTATGATGCTGCTTAATGACCTATTTTAGACAAAGAATACACAAACACTGAATTCAAACTCAAACCTTTATTCAATCAACTTTTTACCAAAACTGCAGGTTTTTAAAAAAGAAAGGAAAAAAAACAAACAAGAACACGTACTCTCTGAACTCTTTGAAGATTGGTGAGGGAATGTTCCTGTGTCTGCGTTGTGATTGGTTGGGAAGATGTAATGACTGTAGTATTAACCTACATGATAGACTAGAGTCCAAAATGAAGGAAAACTGTTTTTCTATTTCTCAATCCACCTATTTAAATGTTTATTTTTGCTAGGATCTTTACTTTGTACAAATTTCCAGTCACTGCTGGTTAATCCTTCTCTTATTTTGCTTGAGTTTTTTCCCATTTTGAATCAATTTGGTCCAGTGTGTTAATACCTAGGGTATTCTAAACACTGGAGTTTATTTTTCAGCAGGACAATACTAAAAACTGTTGTGGTAATTTCTGCTTCAACCTTTTCAGGTGACAAATTCTTGCCTTTGCATCCACAAAAGTCGTATTGTACTTTTCCTGCTGTTTTAGTATGGAGCAAATAGAACCTAGTGGTTATATTGTTCCCAATCACACTCTCAGTCACACTTTAAGGCCTATTTAATTGAGATGACAAATATCCTACTTTTTTTACCACAGACAATTTCAGGGGCCTGCTCCCTCAGTAGGCGAACTAGTTCTCTATATTATTTTTGCCCGAACAGAGTCTAGAATTCCTCAGGTCTTTTCTTTCATAGACGTAAAATATCCTACTTTTACCACAGACAATTTCAGGGGCCTGCTCCCTTTGTAGGAATTATTTTACTCTATTTTGTGTTTTTTCACTCAGGTTTTTGTTCCAATGAAAACCTAGCTCTATTTTGTTTTACTCTATTTTGTTTCCTTTTTCAATCAGGTTTTTGTTTCAATGAAAAACCTACTTACGGAATTTATAGGACTCCGTCGTCCTCCTTTGTGCCTTAATCCCTCGGATCACCGTCAACCTTCAGAATCCTAGGGGACGGGATGAAACCCAGTCCCGTTAAAGGGTCTGAAGGACTCTTCAGTCCTGCTGTGGCCACAGTCTTTCTGGATTTCACCCGCGTCCACCAGTATCTTCAGGTATGTTGGTATCCGGCTCGAAGGACCAAGTTAATGTCAGGTCTAAGCACCTAGAACATCATATAAACAGGGAAAGAAAGACACAAAGACAATTAGTTTGGTTTCATTCTCGAGGAGAGTAGGAAGAAGACCGCACAGTTACAATCTCCAACCCACTCTGTCGGTCTCAACGTTCTCGATTTTATTAAGAAAGGGGCGTGTCCCTAGTTACAATGACTGAGGCTGTACTGAGGGGTGGGGAACAGATAGTTTACAGCCTCAGTTGTCAACAAAGATCTCACAGCTGAGTAATCACGTTCAGTCAGCACATAATCTTGTAGCTGAGTCTTCTTGTTTCAGGAAGGGAAGAAACAGAGTCTCTTCTGTTTCTTCACAGGGGACATGATTAATCTATAATGTGAGTAATATGATTATATCAGAAGCTTACATTACTACATCATAACAAGATAAATCGATTAATGAAGTATAAACATTAATCTCAACAGTTTTGCATTGGAGGACAGTATAGGATAGAGCATTTAAAGGTAATGCATGTTCCCAGAGACCAGTGTATTTAATGCAAAACATGCTACTGGTGACCCGAAGCAAACACAGGTTCATTAAATTCTGTAGTCTACAACTCTGTTGAAAAATCACAAAATATATTAAGCGGGGGTAATTGAGGCACCATTTAACTTTGTGTCCTTTTGTACGAGCTAATTAGACTCCTACCAAGTCTCTCATTTTGTGAGACATCTATGGTCCACAGCTCTCTTCAGGTGACCAGCGTCAGATCCAGGTCTGGGCGTAATCCCTTTTAAGCTTCAGTTTTCTAACAGACACCTGAAGATCACTGGCTTTTGGAGCTGTTCACAATTACACAGACCTTGACAAAAAAAAAAACATGGTCAAAGAAGAAATCTAACCCCAGAGCATGATAGTACCACCACCAGATTTCACTGTAATTGTGATTGTTCTCAAATGACGTCACATTTTCCCAGAGACAGCTGGTTTCCCGGCTGGTCGGACAGGAAGAGTGCAAATTACACTGGCAGCAACTGCAATACTAATCATTTTGGAAGATGCTTCAATGTAGAAACCCAGCGTAGAACAGCTGAAATGTTGGTGGAAATGTAGAGGCCTCAAAGTGAGCAGAAAGAAAGCAGTATTAGTGGAAAAGTAGGAGAGGCTGTCCTCTCCTCTCTTACAACGGATCAAACCCGAGGAAGAAACCTGCTGAATCCACATAGAATGCGGTACCGCGCACGTGACGTCACTGCCTTAAGAGTAACGCCCCTTTTGCCGCACCGGTAGGGCAAACAGTCATAGAACGCACATACAAACCAGCCATTACAAGCGCAACAGAACCAGCGATATGACCGACTTTGCAGCCATTAAACTTACCAAGACGATGTCCCAGGCGCACGGTTTACTGGTCGCACTGTGGAAGAGCACACCAACCTTCAGCTGAAACGGTGGCTTGAGTGTCGAGGGCTCAAAAAAACCGGAAGACGGGCCGAGTTGATTCAACGGTAAGCTTTGTTTTTTTCCCTGCTCGGCGTTCATGCCTTTGTTATGATTTCCACCGTGCTCCGTTCACGTCGGCCTTTTTTGTTTGTTTGCAATCAACGTCCAGGAATCTGTATATCTTGCCAATAGGTAGCTACAAAACGATTGTTCACATCTCAGAATCTTTCGCTTAAGAGATTCAGGGTGTTTGTTTTTGAGTAAGCTATCCCGGTTAGCGCCTGCTAACATGCTAGCCTATATGCTATCATCACCCTTTCCACCGACAAAATGCTTGCTACATATGTAGGTGAATTTGGTAACTTTTTCCGGGTTGAAATGTTGTGTAGGCCGTCCGCACAAGTGTACCCAACGCACACACTTCTCCTTGGCACTCTTGAGTTTCGGGAAAGTAATGAAGAAAACATCCTTCATATGCGGCCGATCAGCGTACCTCGAGTCGCTGTTGCACGTCCCATAGCAACAATGTTTATAAACCATGGTCTTAGATGTTGGAAAAAGCAGTCGTTTACCGAGTAAAACCTAGGCTAACGCACGTCTCTTCCACAGCAAAACAGCGGCGGTTTGGGAGTTTGCCCTACTGCGTACCACGTGATGTGACGTCATCGTGACGTTGTGTTTCTAAAAATAGCTCGCGCGCGGTACCGCATTACAGCTGATACTAAGAAAAAACACATGTATTATTACAGGCCTATGTTTTAATTCATAATAGGACTTATATTACGTATTACAAAAAATAGACTTAAGAACAGTGAATCGTCCTGCTGTAATCAAACACTCGGATCCCATCTCACCTTCACACACACACATACAAACATACAAGATCACCGTGAGAGAAACATCGACTTGATCCATAAGAAGAAGCGGAAGACCAGCAAGAAAACCACCACACGCAGCTTCTAATCAGCACAAATGCACGTATTTAGCTGCTATTTATACACACCGGGACTTTTACTGCTCGTAAAGTAGTTGTCGGGTGGGAGGGGGCACGGGCCCCGCTCCCTTGCTGCACGGCGCGTTAACCAGAAAAAGGTGTTTTGTCTGAAAAAAACGAAGCCCAAAAAAGCGACTTCACGTTCAGAAGCATCCCCAAAAAAAACGCAACCGCCAACTCAAGAAAGTTACAAGTGACTTTAGAGAAAAACAATCCCAAAGTTGTTGATAAGTGGACCTAAATGTAACACTGAAGCTCACATGAACATCCCTCATGGATTGTAAGTTTTAAAACCGCTGAGAAAAAGTCAAATAAACGTGGCCTTCCTGCCCAAATGCTGCAGTCGCTGGTTTCAGGTCTGGACGTTCAAGCGTTGGCTTCTTACCACCGAAGAAATGTAGAGACTACATTTAGATGTCTTTGGTCAGATTCCACAGTAAAGTCCTCTCGGTTTCAAGCTCGTATCCAAGACTGACATTACTCTGCAATCCTCCGGGGTTTAGGAAAATTAATGGAGAAAAAAAAAACCTCCCTTCATATGATCATGTTCATCATAATGAGAGTCACTCCAGCAGATAACAATGCAGCAGCCGTGTTTTGTTGTTGCCATATTATTCTCTGCTGAGGCGATTTTCAGGACAGATCTGTTCACTGTTTGACTCAAACAAATAAACCATTCAAGCGTTACCGCTCTGCTCATACGACCACAAGATGGCCGCGACGCATGCGTCTAAATTTAGTAACTTGACGTCGTTTGAGGAATGCTCTATAGATGCACAGGATTGTTTTTATGGCAAACATAACTTTCAGCACTGAGAGACGAAGGTAAAGGGTTGGTTTCATGATGTCATCTGGTTTTTGTCCAGGTTACATCAATCACACTGAAACAATCATCAGAACTCATCACATAAAGCATTTTATCCATGCTTTTGTCCTGCTGAATCAAAAAAGTACTTCTAGAGGTTTTTTTTATTACACCAAAGCAGAAATCGAGGTTAGGTGGCGCACAGTTACCTTACTGGAGGGCATGTGGGCTGGTTTCTGCAGATTACTTTCATATCTTCTGGTCCTGTCCTAAGTTGAAGATGAAGACACAGTATTGGATGTTTCTTTCATCTCCTTCTACCTCGGAAAACTCCCTGAAGGACTCAGTTCAAGTGACACATAATTACTAAAGATGTTTTTGATTGCAAGCAAGAAGGCCATCACCAAATACTGGCTCCAGTTAAGTTAAGCTCCCCCCCACCTTGAGGCTCTTCATAAACATTATAAACGTCATTACGTCTCCAGAAGGACAAAGGAGAGAGACTCTGGGGAAAAATGGAACAGTTACCCAAAGACTTGTAACAACCTGCCATTGTGAATTTGAAATATATCTGCCTCTTCTGTCAGTGTGTTGTGCACCCTGCTCCTGGGTTGGTGGTTATACAGTTGTGTTCGAAATAATAGCAGTGCCTTTAGAAAAATGAGTAAATGTCAAAATTCTTCAAAGAAATTGTACTTTAATGAACACAGATACATTGGGGACACAGTACATTCTATTCCAAAGCAAAACAATTGCGCAAAGTCATCAAAACTTAAATAATAATAATAATATTTCAAATAAAGTAAGAAATGGCATGTTCAAAAGAATAGCAGTGTTGCCATCTTTCCTTGGAAACTCAAAAATGTACTGTACAAACAAAGAAATTCTTGATAAGTGAACCTAGCTGAGTATCCTAAACTAATATTTTGTTGCAAAACCACGGTTTCTGATGACTGCTTCACATCTGTGGTGCATGGAGTCAACCAACTTCTGGCATCGTTCCACAGGTATTGCAGCCCAGGATAATTGCACTGTATTCCACAATTCCTCAGCGTTTCTTGGTTTTGCCTCATGCACTGCACTTTTTATGTCAGCCCACAAGTTTTCAATGGGATTAAGGTCCGGGGATTGTGCTGGCCACTCCATCAGTTGAATCTTGTTCATCTGGAACCATGCTTTTGCTCGCTTGCTGGTGTGTTTGGGGTCATTATCCTGTTGAAAGGTCCACCTCAAAGGCATTTCCTCCTCAGCATATGGCAGCATGACCTCTTCCAGGATCCTGATGTACTGGAACTGATCCATGATCCCTTGTATGCGGTGAATCGGACCAACACCATAGTATGAAAAACATCCCCATATCATGATGCTTGCACCACCATGCTTAATGGTCTTCAGTGAGTACTGTGGCTTGAATTCTGTGTTTGCAGGGCGTCTGACATACTGCCTGTGACCCTTAGACCCAAAAAGAACAATCTTGCTTTCATCTGTCCACAAGATATTATGCCATTTCTTTTCAGGCCAGTCAATGTGCTCTTTGGCAAATTGTAAACGCTTCTGCACATGTCTTTTTCTCAGCAGTGGGACTTTGCGGGGGCTTCTTGCTGGAAGGTTAACCTCAGTAAGACGTCTTCTGATTGTCACAGTACTCACTGTCAACTGAAGGTCTTGCTTGATCCTCTTGGATCCCATCATTGGCTGAGTCTTCGCCAGTTTGGCTATTCTTCTGTCCATTCGAGGGGTTGTCTTTCTTTTTCTTCCTCGTTTTTCAGTTTTTTGCTCCCATTTCAGGGCATTTGAGATCATTTTAGCTGAACAGCCAATGATTTTCTGCACCTCTTTGTATGTTTTCCCTTCTTTAATCAATTTTTTTATTAGGAAACGCTCATCTTCAGAACAGTGTTTTGAACGACCCATTTTCCTTGTTTTTTCAGGACAAATGCACAGCCAGCATGCCAGTTGTCTTGATCCTTAAATACGGATCACCTGTTAACACTCTTTTTTCCCAGAATACCCTCCCTAATTGATGCCCTCTCTAATTGAACTCACCACTGCTATTTTTTTGAACACACCCTTTTCAGTTAATCATTCAATTTCACAGAATCCACAGTATGCATGGCTGTCCTGTTGGGTTTGTTGGTTTTCTATACCTTTATTTTACCCACCAGAAACTTATCTGGGGTATAGAGTTTGAAATGTTAATAACACCAGTGATTTTCTTGCTGCTGTTGAGGCACTGCTATTATTTCGAACACAACTGTATGTGTTATTTATTTTTATTTTTGTGATTCAGACCAGTAATGCAGTGTAAATCACATTGCTCTGTATATTGTATGTGCGCTCTAGCCCTCACCTGTTTGGCCCTGTTCAAAAACTAAAACTAAAATTAAAAAAAGTGTTTCTAGTATGTATTAAAGGATGTGAACACACTTGTAAACAATTTATCGAGCCTTCTTAAAACCCATGTTTACTTTTACAGCATACATTTTTCATTTTAGGTGGAAATTGTAATATTCTTGGTTCTGTTTTGGTTTGTTTAGTCTCCTGCCTTAGGTTCTCTGGCTGCTTTGAGTTTTGTCTTGTCTAGGTTCCTGTTTAGCTTGTTTACAGTTAGTTTATCCTGTTTTGGTCATCCGTGTTAGTCTTAGCTTTTTCTTCTGTTTTAGTTTTATACTTCAGGGTTTTGTTATCAGGTCTGTAGTTTGTTTCTGTCCACTTGTCCTCTCAGCTTTTTAGGTTTGGTTTCTGATCTGTTCTTGTTTTGAGCCTCAGCACTGATGTCTGGTCTAATTATTTATTCTGCACACCTGCCTAACTCCACCCCTGCTGCAATCACCTCTCACCGGTTTCACCTGCCTCCACCTCCATATAAACTGTTGGGACCAGACATCAGTGCCAGGTCGTCTTGTTGGTCTTGTCATGTTTTTGGGTGAGTCAATCCTGAGCTGATGTTTGTTTTTGGAATTTTGACCAAGTTTTTCCCCTTCCAGAGAACCTGAGTTATTTTGTCATGTTACCAGTCAGTTTCTGTTCCTATGAAGTTCTGGATGTTTTTTATTAGTCTTTTTGATTATTCAGTCCTTTTTGCATTGCTCTGCTTTTTGTTAAATAAATCCCTTTTTTAAGAACCTCTGCTGGTCTGGCTGAATTCTGGGTCCGCTGCCGTGATTCATTACAGAAATGGTTTATTATAGTCTAATTCTTTTCAATAAAAAATCCTGACGTTTTAGGTGTCCACACTTTTTAGCTTTGCCAAAGAAAACTACTTGATTTCATTTAAGTTACACATTGATTCGGACGGGGAACGGCCGTCAGAGAGCGCCTTAAAAAGGAAACCCTTCTGCCTCAACTTGTTTTTATTCAAATGACAGGAAAGGGATTCAAACACAGTCAAACCAGGCTAGGAGAACCTAAAAAGGTTCTGTCCCAGTTGGAGCTAGCTATGGCAAAAACACAAATGCATCAATAAATGGTTAACTTTATGCAGATTATGATCAGCATATCACATAATCTTCTTCAACATTTCCTCCCTGTACGAACATACCTGAAAGGGGTGGCTCAGTCACCTGACAAGTACCTCATAGCTGAAGACCTCATAGTTGTTTTTCGGGTTTGGAATCGTAAGGAAGCCTTCTAGGAATCTGAACTCAGGCTGTAAGAAGAAACTTTCTTTGAAAAGTTTAAACTATGAAGTCTGTAGGGTACAGTTGAGTTTGGTCATCTGAATTATTTTCTTGCTGTTGGAGGAAACAAATTTTAAATTCCAAGTGTTGGCTTCTATTGTTATTATTATTGGAATATAACAAAGGCAACAAATCCATGTAGCACAACATCTGTAGTCTGCTTGCCTAAACGAACAAGACCTCAGAGTTAAAGATGTTGTAAAAAGCACATTAGTGACTGTTTCTACACATTTAGTCGGCTTTTGCTGGGTGTGTGCCAGTGGTTTATCTTAGCTCTGTTATTTGGTTACCGTCCAGGTTTCCCTCCCCTCTTACTCTGTGGCTTTTTTCTTAACTGAACATCATATTTACTCTTTACTTAACTCTTAACGCTTGACTGACTATTCTGGGCAACACCTTGTCCTTCATGTTTGCAGACCAGCAGTAGCAGACTTCAGCAGGTCCCTAAATAAATCACCACATAAGAGAAGTGCTGCAGTGCGTGGGGGTGGTGTGCATGACCAATGTGTGGAGGCCTCTGTCCTGGGTTCAATTCCCGCCCCATGAACCTTTGCCTCCTGTTTTCCCCCCTCTCTCTCAACCTTGTTTACTGCCAGTCCAATTTCAGATGAAGGCCTCTAGTGCCACAAAAAGAACAGCAGGAAATTACTGTGTTGGGTCATTCAGCAGCTTTAAATTAATTTAAAGAATAATTTCTCAACTTGGGAGTGTATCTGTATGTCCAAAAATAGCTTGAATGAACTAATATCAGTTATATTTTTCATTTTAGGAGCTAAGCCCAGACCCTCACCTGTTTGTGGATGGGATCAGTGCTCACGACTTGCATCAAGGCCAGCTGGGAAACTGCTGGTTTGTTGCCGCTTGTTCCAGTCTGGCTTCCAGAGAAGCACTTTGGCAAAAGGTGAGACACATAAACAAAGGGGTATATACATCTCAGATTCATGCGACACAATAATTAGAAAGAAAATCAATATATGAAACACCAAAAATTCAGTCATGTTTTTTTTCCTTTAAAGTAAAGATAAATTAAAATAGTATCTTATCTTAACAAATGTATCCGACATTCTCTATAGAGGTTATTGATTTGTGAAACTGCCGGGTAGTAAACGGGTTTCTCTTTACTTTGTGGTTCGCAGCTCATGAGCTGTTACACTGATTCCTGTCCCAGGAGCTCAGGATGTAGACATTAACAGGTTCTGTTTCCTTTGTGTTTCTGTCTGTTGCGTTGGGAATGGCTCTGTACACACATGTTGGTTTTTGGTGTAATTTGTGTTTAAAAAGTAACTTTATTTAGCTTTTCACTTGTTAAGCCCTCGCAGAAACTTTACCGTAAATATTTCCATGTGGATGCACTCGTCCTTCAGATGATAACACAGTTCCTGAACCATGAAAATTTGTATTTTTATGGAGTAAAATAGTTCTTTTTTTTAGGTTTCTTAAAGTACTACTCTAAATGGAACAAAACATCCCACAAACTATACTCCTTTTAAACAAAATAGATTCTGTTTCACCTTTGAAGTAACACCTATCATCCACAAGGTGGCACCTTGTGAATGATAGAATAATCCTGCTGTTCAGAAGCTAGATGTGTCATGTGTGAGCATAAGACCCCTTGGATGGAATAAGATGTGTGTTAATAATGTGGTATACATGTATAAATATGTTATTGAGCTGACATTCATGTCTGCTTGATAAGACAGCTTAAACTGGCAAACACGTTATTCCTACTAATTCACACCCCTGGGTTGTGTACAAATATCCAAAATGTCAACACATCCAGTACTTTGCCCTTGTTCAAAGGTCATGTCCTTCTGAAATAGACGCTAATGAATGGGAGTCAATACAAACTCTGGGATTTCTGGTGCAATAAAAGCATAAAATGAGAAAAATAACTTGTTTAGGTGCTTGAATATTTTGGTACCCAAGTTAATTCAATTCAAATTCAAAAATACTTTATAGGGAAAATTAAATGTTGTAACTTCTGTTGATCCAAATTCTTCAGAGTTATTGTAGACAGTGATGGCTGTTGGCAGGAAAGATACTTGTAGTGATCTGTATTACAGCGAATTTCAAGAAGCCTCTGACTGAAGACACTGTTTTCCCACGACAGTCTCATGATGGTCAGGGTTGTCCATAACTTTCTTAGTTTTATAAAGAATCCTTCTTTGCATCATCGCCTCCAGAGGTTCCTCAATGCACAGTCGTCCCCAGAACAGAAGCAGGCGTCTTTATCAGGTTGTTGAGCCTTTTTAGGTCCCTGGTTCTGATGCTGCTGCCTCAACAGATGATGGCAGAGGAGATGATGCTCTTAACAACAAACTTATAGAAGATCTGTAGCATCTCGCTGCAAACCTTGAACGACCTTAGCTTCCTCAAGAAGTCCAGTCTGCTCAGTTCCTGCTTATAGACGGCTTCATTGTTGCGTCTCCACTCCAGTCTGTTGTCCAGATGAACACTGAGGTATTTATATTCCTCAACCACCTCCACTTCTTCTCCCATGGTGGAAATCGGGTTTGAGCTAACTCTGTTTCTCCTGAAATCTACAATCAACTCTTTTGTTCACATTCAAGATGAGATGAATGTTCCCACACCATGCCATCAAGTGATCCACTAGCTCTCTGTACGCTTCTTGTTCATCTCAGATCCACCCGACGACTGCAGAGTCATCTGAGCATAGATCTGATTTTCACCATTATAATATAAAAATATCTGGGACAGTTCAGCATGTCTTAATCAAAGTGGATAAACAACACCAGCAAGAGCACAGAACAATTATCAGGTAATTCCTTATTAATTGATGTGTTTAGTTACTTTTTAAGTTTAAATTACAAAGCATGACATTATTGTGCTTGATGTGTAACACAGTGAATATTACTGTGAAGACTAGTCTTTACAACCTTTTTAACCTTTTTTGGAAAGATGATATATTTTTCTAATATTTTAATTTATAAAGTGGCTTGTTATTTTATTAAAAAAATTGTTTTTAAAAGTGTTTTGACATTAATAGATATCCAGAAATGAGTGTAGTTGTTTATATACATGTCCAGATATGAAACATTGATCCTCTTTGTGAGGTTGTTTATCCACGTCAGGAGAGCCAGACTGAAGTGACTGACTTTGCTCCGCCCCTTATAAAAAAATAGATTTAAAAAAAGTTTCTACTACTTTGCCAGTGACCAGCAGCTACATTATAGAGTCGTCTGGTCTGACATGGTATTCAAGCACCTAAAACTCACAAGTTTCATTAAATATTGGACCTAAAACCACAGATGTTACATTGACCTCCATTCAAACTGTAGAACCTGTGACATTACGTCTATTTGTCAAATCCATGAGTTCCTGTAATAAACCAACATTATCTTGATGTTTTCATTGAGATGTGGAACTGTTCTTCTTCTGGTGGTGAAGATTCTCAGTCATCCAGGTCATGATCATTCCAAAAAAAGTTAAAAAACAAAACAACTGGACTTTTTTCCGAAATTTGAGGGTGTTTCGCTTCCCATCCAGAAAGCTTTCTCAATTCTTCTGTTTCTGTCTCTCCTCGAGGTCGGTCGGTTTTTCTTCAGCTCTCCAGAGCTCCTTATCTGCTATTACCCTGCCCCCATTCTCCTGCTATGTGCAAATGAGGTTTTTTTGTCGGATGCTTCACATTTTGTGTGGAAACACAAATTGTGCAGCATCTGTCTTTTTTTTCTTTCCCTCCACTCGCCCAGTGTAAATCTTTTTTCAACAGATCTCAAGGCAGCGCCTAGGGACCCCGTGTAAAGCGGGGTCTGGGGCAGTTTGGGGAACGCACCTCACGGCTTGCGCTTAGCAGCGGCCGACTGGGTGTGTTCCTGGCAACGCAAGGCCTCAGTCAATCGTTCCCCCAAAATGTTTGTTAAGTGTATGTGATGGACGGTTGTACTGGAACTGAAATTTCGATTGTAATGCAAATTGCAGTTGACTAATAAAATTGATTGATTGATTGATTGATTGATTGATTGAATTCAAATGTCTGGAGTAGTGTGGAGTTCCAAGCTTTATATTATTGCCCAAAAAGGCGTTGTTATGGCTTAGATAACATGCAAATTAAACCGAAACTGGTCCACCCCCTTAGTAATGGGGGGTCATTAGGGTCACCGTTGACCTGGCTTACAAGGGAGATGTTGTGATCACCTGCATGGAGGTGAAAGTCCATCTCCTGTTTCAACTGTTTGTGTCCAAACCAGAAACGGTTTGGGCCAATCACATTGCAGTATTGCGGTTTAAGGCGGGACATAACGGTGCGATGAAAGCAAGAGCTGACAGGCCTACAGCCAACCAAAACAATCATGGCAGCACAGGAGGACGTATGCGTAGCTGCTGCTATCACATGTGCTTTGTCAGAATCCACAATTTCATCTTTGATGGTAGAAAAGCAAGAAGTGCCTTTACTAGCTTACATTCTTGTGGTTTCTCATAGCGCTTGCTGCTTATGTTTTAATTTGATACCATGATTGGCTAAAATCAACCATGGTAGGCGGGCATTAGGTGCCGCTTCACCCAATTAGCTCAGAGAGTTCTGCTGAATGTTCCTCCTTTCCCTAAACGGTTTTGATGTGATCAGACCCAGATTGATAATGTGCAGAACTAGAGAGCTGCTCATTATCAGTCTGGCTGTCCAGGTTTGAATTTGAGTAGTTTTTTTTACCAACTTGTATGAACAAGGCTTTGGACAAATCTGATTTTGAGCTGTATTTCCTTGGATAAATGAGGCGATAATTAAATTTAGATATAAATTGTTTACCGTATTTTTCAGACCATAAGGCGCACCGGATTATAAGGCGCATCATCAATGTTTGAGAAAATTTAAGGATTTTAAGTGCGACTTATACTCCGAAAAATACAGTAATTGCCTTAATTTCTAATAACGATGTTTGCTAGACAAAAGAAGTTGGACAAGAATGTTTAAAAAAACCGAGAGAGAACCAGAGAGGCTTGTTGGCAGTTATGAGAGCTCTCTGTTTCCCTCTAGGGAACAAAAAAATTACTCATGGATATCTGCCATCCCACTTAGATTTACTGTTATTTCTGCCTTTTGTTGCCATTTTCTCTCTCCTAACATAGTGACAAGTGTTTCAGTTGAGCCATTTTGAAGTTTTTGGAAACCGGACATTATCACAGCTCCTGGTTTGTGCTGTGTGTTCAGCCTTTGTGGATTGTGTGTTTCCTCTGTGTTTTTTCCACTGTTCCCTCATTTGTCTCAAAGGTCCTCTGTAGTTCTCAGTTTTCCATTAGCTGAAAGGAAACTAAACTCTTTCCCGGTGTCGGTTTTTTTCCTCTGTGGACCTGACAGTTGTCCTAGCACCCTGCCTGGTTCCGAAACAAACACGGGTTCTGTACTTTTTTATTAGTTCTCTAGTGGTAAAGACAAGCAAGATGACCAGTTTCAAGACTATTTTAACTTGGTTTTTAAAGTCAAGAGCAGTAAGCATTTATTTCTCTTTTTAGTATTTCCAAAAAAAGGATACAATCTTATTTTTTTTGTTTTCAACATAATTAATTTAGACTTTTTGGTTAATTCAAATACAATTTAGTGATGTAGATCCTCAGAAAGTGTTGCATACATGTAGGGGGGGGGGGTGCCTTCAGCCAGTGAAATCTCATCTGGCTTTGACTCAAAACTATTGCTTTCTCTAAATATGTAAACAATTGGGT
Source organism: Fundulus diaphanus (assembly GCA_037039145.1). Classification (NCBI taxonomy): domain Eukaryota; kingdom Metazoa; phylum Chordata; class Actinopteri; order Cyprinodontiformes; family Fundulidae; genus Fundulus; species Fundulus diaphanus. Next base: position 8,906,452 of record CM073124.1, on the reverse strand, counting down.
TTGAAAAAAACTGATTGAATAATTTTTTTCCCAATGAGGTGTCAAACACACTGAGCACCGTCTAATCTTTAAGGTTCCAGCCAGCTTGGTTATGTTTTGCCTTTTTGCACCATTTATTCTTTGAGTAAGACTGTTTTCTAATGTCAGAACCTGCCGCCTTCAAAAGGCCTTTCTCCTTTTGAACTTTAAGACGGGCATTTAGAATCTACACCTAAATGACTAGTTAGGATATAATCAATTAAGCTTAATTGAAATTTCAATATTGTGATTCTTGCAATAAACATGTAATATATTTATATAATATATTTTTACATAATATTGATATATATATAAATGGGATTTATTTCTGTAAAGTATGCAAGTGAGGCTTGCTGGTGAAGAACATTTACACTTCAGGTTTTTTAACAGATTTGAGGCTAATAATGAAATACAGGTAAAAGCCAGTAAATTAGAATATTTAGAAAAACTTGATTTATTTCAGTAATTGCATTCAAAAGGTGTAACTTGTACATTATATTTATTCATTGCACACAGACTGATGCATTCAAATGTTTATTTCATTTAATTTTGATGATTTGAAGTGGCAACAAATGAAAATCCAAAATTCCGTGTGTCACAAAATTAGAATATTACTGAAGGCTAATACAAAAAAGGGATTTTTTAGAAATGTTGGCCAACTGAAAAGTATGAAAATGAAAAATATGAGCATGTACAATACTCAATACTTGGTTGGAGCTCCTTTTGCCTCAATTACTGCATTAATGCGGCGTGGCATGGAGTCGATGAGTTTCTGGCACTGCTCAGGTGTTATGAGAGCCCAGGTTGCTCTGATAGTGGCCTTCAACTCTTCTGCGTTGTTGGGTCTGGCATTCTGCATCTTCCTTTTCACAATACCCCACAGATTTTCTATGGGGCTAAGGTCAGGGGAGTTGGCTGGCCAATTTAGAACAGAAATACCATGGTCCGTAAACCAGGCACGGGTAGATTTTGCGCTGTGTGCAGGCGCCAAGTCCTGTTGGAACCTGAAATCTCCATCTCCATAAAGCAGGTCAGCAGCAGGAAGCATGAAGTGCTCTAAAACTTGCTGGTAGACGGCTGCGTTGACCCTGGATCTCAGGAAACAGAGTGGACCGACACCAGCAGATGACATGGCACCCCAAACCATCACTGATGGTGGAAACTTTACACTAGACTTCAGGCAACGTGGATCCTGTGCCTCTCCTGTCTTCCTCCAGACTCTGGGACCTCGATTTCCAAAGGAAATGCAAAATTTGCTTTCGTCAGAAAACATGACTTTGGACCACTCAGCAGCCGTCTAGCTCTTTTTTTCCTTAGCCCAGGTGAGACGCTTTTTGCGCTGTTTCTTGGTCAACAGTGGCTTGACACGAGGTATGCGGCAGTTGAAACCCATGTCTTTCAAGCGTCTCTTGGTGGTGGATCTTGAAGCACTGACTCCAGCAGCTGTCCACTCCTTGTGAATCTCCCTCACATTTTTGAATGGGTTTTTTTTCACAATCTTGACTAGGGCGCGGTGATCCCTATCGCTTGTACACTTTTTCTGACCACAGTTTTTCCTTCCCTTTGACTCTCTATTAATGTGTTTGGACACAGAGCTCTGAGAACAGCCAGCCTCTTCAGCAATAACCTTTTGTGTCTTTCCCTCCTTGTGCAATGTGTCGATGGTCGCCTTTTGGACAGCTGTCAAATCTGAAGTCTTCCCCATGTTTGTGTAGGCTTCAGAACTGGACTGAGAGACCATTTAAAGCCCTTTGCAGGTGTTTTGAGTTAATCAGCTGATTAGTTTGTGGCACCAGGTGTCTTCAAAATTTAACCCTTACACAATATTCTAATTTTGTGACACACGGAATTTTGGATTTTCATTTGTTGCCACTTCAAATCATCAAAATTAAATGAAATAAACATTTGAATGCATCAGTCTGTGTGCAATGAATAAATATAATGTACAAGTTACACCTTTTGAATGCAATTACTGAAATAAATCAAGTTTTTCTAAATATTCTAATTTACTGGCTTTTACCTGTATATTTCATTACTGAATCATAAGATTTTTGCTACATTAACATAGTTGAATAGCCTTATCAACTGCAACATTGAATTGTCCACCGGCCTTTGAGTCTTTATCCATTTCTCCACATCGATTACATGATTCATTTCTTGTTTAGTTTATGCCAAAGTGATTTCTGCCTGAACGTCCTCCCACTTGATTTGTTTGCTGGTTGGATATTTTTATTTGCTTTCAATGGAAAAGTTAAACATTATCACAAAAATATGGAAAAAGAAAAAAGTCTTTTAAGCCAGGACGATAATAATAATTGTGAGATAATGTGTGATGTAGTAAAACTAGAATATTTTAAACGTTCTCGGTTAGCGTCATGCAACAGAAACAGAAACCGACAGAGGTAGAAATACGATCAACACTTTATTGGCACGTCACAAGACATGGAGGGGATCGATCAGAACCAGTGTGTGTAGGATACATTGGAAACTTTGCATCTAATGGAGTAAATCTATTTATCCTGTCAAATTATTCGTGTTGTTTTTGCCTATTGTATTTAAACTACAGGGAAAAGACCACTGAAAAGAAATACATTTAAATTAAACTGTACAAGACGTTTGTTGCTGGTTAAATTATAGGAACATTCCCATCTTTAACTTTTGCTGAATGTTTTTTTTTTCTTTAGAGCCAAATTTGAATATATCAAGAAACACAGACAGGAGACCTCCTCTGTTTATGTATACACAGACTGTATTTGTCCTGATTATTCCTCTTTCCTCCCCACCTCTTTACTGCATCTCTCATATCTTTTCCTTCTTCTTCTCTTCTTCATGCTGGGTTGCTTTACTTTCTAACTAACTAGTCAACTTAAACCGGTGTCGTCTGAAATGTACACTGTAGCCACTCATAACTGTTTTAAAAGTCAAGCTCTGTTCCCTTCCCACGGCCCCTCCCAGTCAAAACAAGAGGCTTTTAGAGGCTGTTTTATTGATTTTGCTGCATTGATCTCTGTTATCTGTCAGGTCAGCAGTTATGCACTGTGGAGATTTCATTCACTACTGTTTACTCACTAACAAAATACTTTAAACACCACAATAAATATGAATAAAAACAAAAAACGAGGTCACTCATTTGACACTACGTCACAATAACTGGCTGACGGTGACAATAGACATGAGCTTATTAATCAGGCACGATCGTTTTTTGAATTCGCTGTTTATCTTGTTTTTAATTGTAGCTCCAGAAGTCGCGGCGAAAGATGTAAAAGCTTTCAACCAAAGTTTGTTTTTTAAATCAATATTTCTTTACATTGTTTCATGCAAAATACTTTCTTTAAACGTCTCTTTCAACATTTTGTCTTGCATCTGGAAATCGTCTAACGTGACAAGTAGCAGTAGGTAAAGGGATGTGCACAAAGATGAAAAACATTTAATGGGTTTGGAGGGGAATATTCATGCAGAAATTAAAACAAATTCTCTATGAAAACTGTACCAGCTGAAAGGGAAAGGTCATTTCTCAGGGATGAACTCGATTGTGCAGCTGAGGTTTGCTGCTGTGGACCCATCCTTGAAAGCAAACAGGAAATACATGACCTTCCTCACTTTAGCCAGCTCTGCTATCCGTTCCCCGAACTCCTGCATGTCTGCCTCCAGACACTTCAGTGGCGACTCCTCAGGGTCCTCAGCGTTTCGCCAAAATGTCCCGATCGGCTCCAGAAGCTGACGGGTCATCAGGTTGGTGAGGTCCGGGGTCCAGTGCTGTGAAATGCCGGTGATGGTGACTCGGCCGTGGCCCGAGAGGGAGAAGTACCAGCGGGAGAAGTTCAGCTCCTGGACGGAGAAGTCCAGGCGATACACGGCTTCATAGGGGAGAAGCAGACGCTCCCCGTCCTGACGCTTCTGCCCTGTTTTTTGCAAAGATGAGACGCGAAGACGCATCATCTGAAGAGAAAACAGAGGAAACTCAGAGGAGATGGAGATGAACTCATTTAATGTGTTTTCAGCAGAAATAACTCCGCTCTTGATTCATGGTGTTTGATTTGGGCTTTGAGAGAAAGACTGAGGACTTTCTAACAACAACAGGAACTTCAGGACCTACAGGGATACTTTATCTGTTTTCTTAAAGAGGAGCCTACATCTTAAACACGCTACTGGGATTTACTTGATCACCCTGACCAATCACCCATCAGAGATATGCTTTAAAAAAACTAATCCAGCATTGTCTAAAGTGAAGCTCCTCTGCTGTTGGCTCAAAAGCACATTGGTGTAGCCTGGGACAGACTCTGGCTTTGAACCAAGCCCTTTGTGGCTGCAGCAATAATATTGTAATAAATAGATTCTCAATTATCCCACAGAGACATAATTGTTACTTTTTTAAGACACACAATTGAGAAAGTTCAGATAAATATTACAGGGAAAGTTGCATCAAATGAAGTGTAAAGCATTGATAAATATAAAATATATGTTTAGCTCTTGATGGAGTTAATAGCCTTCAAACAACCTCCAACAGCAAAAATGATGTTCTTTACAACATACTTAAAGTAACATATCAGTCACTTCTAAAGATTTGATTTTAACCTTGATAAACCTTTTTCTTTTCAAAATCACTAATTTCACACATTTTCTGTTTAAAAACAAAAAGCAAATAGCGAGAACCTCAAAGCTGAGAACCTCACCTCCGTCAGAGCAGTGTCTTCCTTAAAGTCGAGCACCAACTTCTCAGAGGAACCTTTGTGATTGTCCATGTCCGTCTTCGAGGTCATCTTCCTGGATTCAGGAGAGGAAAATGCTTGCCTGTTTGTAGGGATACAGTGATGGATGGAGACCTGGCAGAGTTTCTAATCTCATCCTCTTCATCCCTCCCTCCTGCTTTTCATACACTCGTACTCCTCCTCCCCTCCCCAACCTTCCCCTCCAGACTGTTTCCATCACAGAGGACCAGTTTCTCTCTTTGGCCCACAGCCGCCTCATCCCGCCCCCTCCTGCCCACGGCGTAGTTTAGTGAGGACATATCGACTGTCATGAATGGATGGGGAAGAGCAATAGGACAAGAGATCGATCCAAAAAGGGAATTGTTCTGACTGTATTACAGTCATCACATGTGATGAATAATTTTTTTCTACCTTTTCCACTCAGACTCCTTTAAATGCTACATTAATATATAATTTAAGTCATAATTTTTAAAGCTGTGATTGTTTATTTATTTATTTATTGCTCCTTTCCTGCAATGGAAAGGAGCCTCATTAACCCCTAACGAAATACTACGGGAAGTTTCTGGTAGTCGAGTGAAAACTCTCAGAGGTTTTTCCCGGGCGTTAAGTTGGTGAGTGATGTTCAGCGATTCTAGGCAACTGGGATGCTGATGACGTCCAAGAGGGAACGCTGAGAGTTTCCTGAGGGCTTCTGGGAGCTCATCTCGTCGTAGCTCAGTGGTTCTTGTACTTATTTATATCCTCCACCTCACTCAGGTTAGAGTTGGTCTGTTCCATCAACGTTAACGTGATGTCAACGGGGATTTAGCACAAGTTACGGAAGGAAGGCATTCCCATGGTTAAAAACTTTGAAATCTTTGAAGAGTTGGATACAAATGGAAACATTTTCATTGGAAAAACCTGGCTACCTTTTAGATGGGCATGTTGTCACTAGTGGAAGTTAATTACTTGTCAGCTCCTTGAGTGAAGGCTGATCTGCTTAATGTTAGCATGTTTGTCTGGATGAGAATGAATTGGTTTGGTTAAAACTGTTTTTGTTATGGAAAAGTTTTATTTTTAAAATCGTAAGGGCTGGAGCAGGATCAGCGACTAAATGCCTCAGTTTTGCGTTTTTCTCTTATTCTGCCAGGTAATTCCAGACTGGAAGGACCAGGAGTGGGATAAAGAAAATCCAGACTCGTATGCCGGGATCTTTCACTTCCAGTTCTGGCGGTTTGGTCGGTGGGTAGACGTGGTGATTGACGACCGGCTTCCGACGGTGAATGGAAAACTTGTCTACTGCCACTCCAACGACAAAAATGAGTTCTGGAGCGCGCTGGTGGAGAAAGCCTACGCAAAGTGAGCCATGAATTATTTTTTTCCTCTTTCAGATTTGTTTGACTGTCATCATTATTTATAACTAAAATTCTTCTTCTTTGTCATTTTGCCTTCCTTGTCTCTTCACCCTTTTTCCTACTTACTATTCTTAACAAACTACAGCTGTTGCACAGGACCTGTGTTGTCATTGTGAATAGGAATCATGTGTTTGATATTTCTCAGTAACTTCCAGTCAGAGCTGTTAGAGACCCCAAACCAGGTTTAACTGTGAGCGATTTTAGTCTTGTGAAGAAATGGTCCTCGATGTAAACTGGGTTCCTGCTGTTAAGTAGTAGATAGTTTGACTTAAATATTTTCCAAATCGGGAAAATCAAAAAAATTGGTAAATGGTGCTGTGATTATATCAAGTTGTGACAACCCCAAAGCTCTTTATACTACATTGACTCATTCACATGCTGACGGGGGTGAGCTGCATTGTAGCTATAGCTGCCCTGGGGCAGACTGACAGAAGCCATTTAGCTGGCGCCACCGGCTGAAGTGTCTTAACCGAAGAGATGGTCGGGTTCAAACCGACAACCAACTGGCTACAGGATGACCTCCCTAGCTCCTGCGCCACTATCGCCTCCAAGGAAAACGAGTACTAACAAAAGGTTTATTTCTAGAATTTTCCCCAAAGTCAATTTAATGTAAATGAAAAGCACATATTTAGGAAGACTGCGACAGACTGGTGACCTGTCCAGGGTGACCCCGCCTCTCGCCCGTTGACAGCTGGAGATAGGCACCAGCAGCCCTCACGACCCCGCAAGGGATAGACGTGTTAGAAAATAGATGGATGGATTCCTAGAGACTCGAAGCACACTATATTATGCCACACTGATTCATCTTTTAAAATGCTTACAGGAGTGTTTAATTGTTGTCATTACATGCTATTGTTTAATTGCTGTTGTTTCATTTAGTGACTATTTTATTATTATTAAAATAAATGCAAAATTATTGGAAAAATCAACCTTTATAACATTAGCCGCTATCATCTCTGCAGAACCCAAACAACTTTTACCTTCAGGTGGCGCTACAGAGACAGTTTCTCCCCCCAGGCTGTAGATCAATACCCTGCTTATTTGCCCCAATCCAACCATGTAAAAACAAGTAAAATTAAATATTTACAAAACAAACAAAAATCTATATCTATATATTTCCGGTTTTTCTTTTTATAAATTATACCTAAAATGTCTTCATTGAGAGCAAAGTCAAATTCCTTGTTTGTGTCACAAACCTGGTGATTAAAGCTGATTCTGATTAACTGATACTGACCTGAAAGATCTGAATGTATTATCCGTTTTTTTAGGATGTCTGGGTGCTACGAAGCTCTGGATGGGGGCAACACAGCCGACGCTCTGGTGGATTTTACTGGAGGCGTTTCTGAGCCGGTGGACGTGATGGAGAACGGGTACAAGGATGACGAGGAAAAACGGAACGACTTGTTTGAAAGAGTCCTAAAGGTGCACAACAGAGACGGCCTCATCAGCTGCTCGATCCGGGTGAGAACGAAGGCAAACCCTCGGTGGATGGATGTTTGAAAATATTTAGGACTGAAATGTTGTACAACTGATCCTTGTTCCAGGCAATTACTGCACAGGACATGGAGGCCAAGCTAGCCTGTGGCCTGGTGAAGGGCCACGCCTATGCTGTGACCGATGTCCGCAGAGTAAGGCTCGGGCACGGTCTGCTGGCCTACTTCAAGTCAGATAAACTCAATATGATCCGCATGAGAAACCCCTGGGGCCAGAGAGAGTGGAACGGGCCCTGGAGCGACAGGTAAACCTCGTCTCTGCAGATTAGGGCCAAATGAAAACTCATTGCTGGACACTTTGTATGAAGAAGCATATAAATATCACATTTCTTTGGATGTATGTGGAGATATAAAATGATGTTCTTGTTGAAAATTAGAAACAATAGACTCAGATATTTTCCTGTAAATGTAGCTTGATGTTCAGTTGGTTGTTTGCTGTCACATATTTGACTTTAGTTTGAAAGCTCAGTTTATTCACGTCAAGTTTATTTGTAGCACATTTCAGCAACAGGGTGGTTAAAAGTGCTTTACAATTTGAAAACATAAAAACCTCATAAACACATTGAAATGGTCACTGGTTGTGAGACCAGAAACAAACATTAAATGGTATCAGGTGAAAACATTAATAGACATCAGATATGTTGGTCAGTGTTCCTGTTATTATGGCTGAAAGCAGCTCTACACAGGTGGGTTTTCAGTCTGATGTAAAGGAACTCAGAGTTTCTGCTGATTTGTAGTTTTCTGTAAGTTTGTTCCAGTTTTGTTGAGCATAGAAACTGAATGCTGCTTCTCCATGTTAGGTTCTGGTTCTGGGTCTGCAGAGTAGACTAGAACCAGAAGGTCTGAGCAGTCTGGAGGGTTGATACAGCAACAGCAGGTCTTTAATGTATTTTGGTGCTAAGCCGTTCAGTGGTTTATAAACTAACAGAAGTATTTAAAGTGCCTTTGCCAGCAGACAAAAGCAGATGCACAGTGGTGCTTAACACAACCGATTACCATGAGAAAATAATGCATCTACTGATGGACAGTAACACATACGAGACCCTGAAAAGGGATCCGACCAATAACTACAAAGAAGGGGAGCCTCTCAGATCCAGATATCTTGCAACAATTTTGGCTCCGCTGGTTGGAAACACTCCACACCACATCGTTAACTCTGCAGACTTCATTTCTGAAGTCCGACACCTGAGACTGGCAACAGGGGAAACCGTTGTTTCCTTTGACATCACCTCTCTTCACCTGCATTCCCACATCAGAGGCAGCGAACACTGTCAGGGCTCAGCTGGAACACGATGCATCACTAAAAGACAGACATTTAACACCAAACCTCTAGAGATCCACAGCTCTCTTCCTGCTATCTTTTCATTTTTCTGTGACGTCACAAAAGGAAGCCGTGTGTTTCAGAAGGTGTTTTAAAATACAGCCGTCTTTCCAGTCACCTGAAATGTTGTCCAACTTCAAAAGCTATGGCATCATCAATTGGGCTTTTCCAGATTGTTTAAAGGTCCTGAATTCTGCATTTTAAGCCTTCCAAAGTCAACTGTAGGGATATTTATGATAAGCTATTGCCTTTGGCACTACAGAGTATTCTTTTGTTATGACATGTTAGTGGTTTTCTGGTGCTATCTTTCCAACCCGGAAGAAAGGCGCTTGTCTTCACTGCGTCTCGCTCCTAGTTCATGACGCCTAGTTCATGACGTCGGCCTAGAGCCACTGCAGCATGGTATCAGTCGACATTACTGTTATAATTTAGCAAGCGGTCTCATTTACTTCTGGCTCTGCCGTCTCCATCGAGTGGTTTTATTCTTGGAATCGCACCAGTTTTAAGAGTTAATATCCTGGACAATCCACTTCTGGTTCAGGCTGAGGTTCACCAGGCAGTCATTGGTGACGGTAACAGACAAACACAAGCTAGCATGCTCCCAAGAATAAAATCCAACCACTTCTGGCGATTAGGCTCCTCTTTAGGAGGGCTGAACAAAGTCTAAGATCTCTCGCTGCCGAAAACACATTGTCACAGCTGAAAAAAAGAGCTGGGGCTGTGCAGATTAGGTGCTAAAAGAGCCACTTCGTCTGAACTTTGAGCAGAAATTATCGCACCCTGCCTCACATCAGCGTCGCTGGGCATGTTGTCTATAGGGTAGTTCACGTGTGACGTCAGCGCTACATCCGGGTCCCGCGGGTAGGCAAAAAACAGAGCTGCTCTCGTCTACTACATGAGAAAACGGGTGATTTAGAGCGTACTTTTAGTTTGTTTATTTTTGGAATCTAAACAATGCCTACGACTTGTTGTGCTCCCGGTTGCACACAGAGGCATTCCAAATCGTTGGATGTACGTTTCTGTCGTTTACGGAAGGAGGAAGGACGAAGAAAGAAATGGATATTTTCAATGAAAAGAGCGCAGGCAGACACTCCCAATGGACTGGGGGATCCATCATACTGCGACAGAATATGCAGTCTACACTTCATCTCCGGTAAATACAACTTAATTCTGCTCTAGTCATTGTTCTACTTAAATAGCGGCGGAGGGGAGATGGTGATCGCTACACGGGCCGGAGAAGCGGTAGCAGCAGCCGCTGACTATTCCGGCCCGTGTAGCGATCGCCACCTCCCCTCCGCCCGTTCACGGGCACTAGTACTTCTGTGTTTACGCTGCAATTTCGCCGACACCCCCACCCATTTTAACAAGACAAAAACACCAAAATAGTCCGTAGTAAACAATGTTTTTTTTTAACCTACTGGGCGGGTCTTCCTCTCTGCTGAGACGTTGTCTGTGTGACGCCGCTTTGTGATTGCACAAACGTGTGAACAACATCCATCCATCCATTTTCTGACCCGCTTAATCCCTCATGGCGTCACGGGGGTTGCTGGTGCCTATGTCCCGATATAAAATAATTGTAGCCGTCCAGTGGTTTCATGGCTTTCGTGCTCTCTCGTCTGTATTGGCCTGCGTGTTTATAAGGCAGCTGTGTCGCGGTACGTAACACTTGGCAGCATTTCACAGACTCGCTCCGTCCCTTCAGGCTTTTGCTGTGTGGATCTGGCAACCTGATACCATCAACCATCAACTTAGTCTTAAAACGATCTTGTAGTACGTTATCTAAAGAAGAAACTCGTCGGTTTCTCTGTTTGCGTCCACCATTGTGTTCGCTTTTTGCCAACCAGTCCGGCGCGCATGCGCGAAAAACCCGAATCAAAACAATAACAATGAACTGGTCTATTGTCAGGGCAGTAAGTACTTCCTGCAGGGGGCGCTGCTGATCAGAGAGCAGAATTTATGAGGATTACTCAGACATGCATGAATCAAGCAAAACACCACTTTGAACATGATTTTGATGAATAGCATTATAACATAATTAAAAGCTAAAAAAAGAAACTTTTGCATCTTAAAGGCACTTTAAAGGCATTGTTATCTAAGTGAATTTCAATTTCTGAATCTTAAGAGAGTAATAAAAATCTGTAATCAAATATTTTCTCACATTTTTCTGAAATTTAGCAAATGGGAATTATTTCGGGAATCCTAACTGACCTGAAAACATTAAAAGTTCTGAGTCTGATTTCCTGTCAGACAAAAGGGTGACCGGTCTGTGTCTCTTTGCTCCATGTGTGTAAATATCTGACGTCAACTCTTATTTATTACTGAATAGTAACAAACACTCAGGTCAACAGAAAACCAGAAATGTTTGCAAATAATTGTTGGAGTTAGACTTGTAAACACAAACTAAAGAATACTTTTCATCGGAGAATGTTTCACCTTTCGTAACAAGTCAACATTCAGGCTGATTTACCCTAATCAAGTCACTTTTGCACATCTGCTTTGTTTCATTTAAAGATTTCACTCGTATGACAGTGTTTAGGTGAATCTCACTGAACATTTGTTCTTGCAGCTCTGAAGAGTGGAAGAAGGTCAGCAAGAGTGAGCGGGAGAGGATGGGCGTCACGGTGCAGGATGACGGAGAGTTCTGGTGAGTTTCAGCGCAACTCTGTCCCCTGCTGGCCGAGTAAGGATGCCTGAAATATTCACTGCAGCTACTGCTTTAAATGCTTAACTTTATTTTACTTACTTTCACTGTCATAAGAATTTCTGCTCATCTGCTCCTTTTTTTTGTACAGGATGACGTTTGATGACTTCATTGCTAACTTCACAGACCTTATCCTCTGTCGTCTCATCAACACGTCCTATCTGAGTTTGCATAAGACCTGGGAGGAGGCCGTGATGCGGGGTTCCTGGCGTCGCCACGATGACCCACTTCACAATCGCGCCGGAGGCTGCAGCAATAACAAGCACTCCTTTCTTCAGAACCCACAGGTGTTCTTTTGGGTTTCAAGGAGGGGAACCGAGTCTCAGACAGTCCTGTTCGTCTCCAGCTGCAACGACTCAACATCTGTAGATGCATCTTCATTTTGTGTTGCAGTACAAGTTTGATGTGAAGAAGCCAAAAGACGAGGTGCTGATCTGTCTGCAGCAGAAAGACCGCAGAGCCACTCTGAGAGAAGGGCGAGGAGAAAACCTGCCGATTGGCTTCGACATACAGAGGGTAACGCAGAAATGTCCTCACCGAAGGACAGAATGGGGGCGATAGCATCTGTAAAACTACGATTTAACGCGTTTCATTGTGTTCAGGTGGAGTTAAACAGGACGTACCGTATGCATGCCGTCCAGCAGAAAGTTGGAGGAAGCATCTACATCAACTCCAGGTCCGTGTTTCTGCGCATCGAGCTCACCGAGGGCCGTTACGTCATCATCCCCACGACGTTCAATCCCGGCCTGGAAGGAGAGTTTCTGCTCCGCATCTTTGCCGACGTTCCCTCCGACTGCACGTACGAACACATCGTTGTGCTTTTACTTGACTTTCGTTCAATTAGTGGAATACGCCTTAGCAAAATAAAGCCCAAATGTACTTCAGGTATTACCAGGATTTTTTCAAATCAAATGTAATGGGCCAACAAATCAAATGGCACCTTATGTTTGTTTTTAATTTTAAAATGAGTTGCCATTTTGTGTCCGCCCTGCAGTGAGCTGACTCTTGATGAGCCGCCACAGACCTGCTGGTCTGGGATCTGTGGTTATCCCTCACTCGTCACCCAGGTCCATGTGCTGCAGGCCGACGGACTCGCAGGACAAGACTCAGACGGAGGTAGGTTTTTCCTCTTTTATTTAAACACTTCAAGTTTGCAAAGTTTTCTTTTTTCCTCCAGTTAATTTAAATCCTGATTGTTTACAGCATGTAATTATCGGATGTTATTTTTTTTTACGCAGTGTTTTGTTATTATCTTTAAAACAATTAGAACTACTTGTCTAAAGCTACTCCTACACATGAATGGACTACATTGTATTTTTAACATAATTGTTTTTACAAATGAAAACTCTCAGCAAAGAGGTCCTGGGTCCAAATCCCGGCCTGGGGTGGTTCTACGTGGAGTTTGCATGTTGTGCCCATGCACTGCTGGGTTCTCTCTAGGGCTGTGCATAAAAATCGATACAAAGATTAATATCAATGTTTTTAAAAACAATTTAATATCGATATTCTGGCTTTTAATATCGATATACCTCCCAACCCCTAGGGGGCGTTATTACAGCGTGCCATCACTGTTCACAGCGAGGAAGAGCAAGTGAGACGAATTTGCTGAACGGCCGACAGGATTTTAGAAGCGCCTTTGTCCCTAAAATCAGACGTTTGGGCACATTTTTGGTTTCTGTGATACATTAAACGCATTGAACCAAATGCACTTTATTTTCCTGTTAATATATCAGTGTTCAATAAATTGAACATAAATATAATATTTGGCTGGTTTTGTTGATTGAATGACTTTGAGCATTAATTTGAAAGTAATAAATATCGATATTGGAGTCAAATGAAATCAAGCTGAGCTATACCCTAGTTCTCTCCTGGTACTCCAGCTTCTTCTCACGGTCCAAAAGCTTCATTGTTGGGCTAATTGGGCTTTCTAAAGTGTGTGCGTGGGTTGTCCTGTGTGTCGGTGTGTTGCCCTGTGATGGACTGGCGACCTGTTCTGGTTTTACCTCGCCTCTGGCCAAAGGCTGCTGCAGATGGGCACCAGCTCCACTGCCGTCCTGCGAGGCCCGCTGGTGTAGTTGACAGAAGGATGGATGGTCTGGGTTGGTTTTAGTCAACAATTTCTTTGTTTGGGAATGCAATAGAAACTTTATCAAGTAGCCAAAAATGCAAACCCGTGTAAATTGGCGACCTGTCCAGGGTGTACCCCGCCTCTCGCCCATTGACAGCTGGAGATAGGCACCAGCAGCCCTCGTAACCCCACAAGGGATAGACTTGTGTTCTGTTCATGTGCAGCACTTTGAATTGTCTTATTACTGCAATGTTTGATTCAAATAAACACGCCTTTGCTTTGATAGGTTGTAAACCAGTTTTATACAACTGCTAGCTGAATTAGTCATTTTTGAATCTTAATTTATCTTTAGAGGATATTTGCATAACGATTTCATTTTGATGTCCCTAATACTAAAAGAGTAAAAATACTGTGCGTGTCTCCAGTCTCAGATCCTTATGTGATCATTCGCTGTGAGGGAGTGAAGGTTCGCTCCGCGGTCTATCAAAACACCCGCAGCCCCGCCTTCAACACTAAAGGACTCTTCTACAGGAAGAAAGCCAACCGGCCAATCAGCATTGAGGTTTGTGTTGGCGTCTCTTGAAGTGTCTGTCGGTCAGGACGATGACGTTGACCTCTCTCACGTTGCTTCTCAGATATACAACCACAACGTTTTTAAGGACAGCTTCCTGGGTCAGGTGACTTTGCCGGCCGAGCAGGGAAAAATCCAGAAGACGCTTCACCTGAAGGACAAAAGCGACCGGAACGATAACGACCTGCCCGGTACCATCACTCTGGTCATAGAGACCAGCTCGGTGCTGACCAGCATCTGAGACAAGATGTCGCTTTTTGTTTTTCAGACAATATATTCAGTATGAACACAATGTTTGCCAATCAAAATAAGTCCTCTGGGTTTATCACAACATACATACAAAAAAAACATTAATAATTTCTTGTTGCCTTACAAAACTTTGTTTACACGTCTTAAAGTTTACTAACAGTGTAAAGTTTAAAAGGCTAAATTGCAGGAAGTCTCTCTACTATATATGTTGTTTTTCTATATGTGGCACTTTACATTGTGAATGTTTAGCTTCTTTTTAAGGATTTTATCTCCATTCTAGTTTAAATGTTAGAGTATTAATCAAAACAACACATTAATACATAATTGTGTTTTAACTTACATCCTGCTGTAATTTTCATCTGGTCAGTCATTCCTGTCGCATGAACGCAAGACATACAATCCTGCAGAGGATGGTGGAATGTAGTATGAGAAACGCCTTAAGCTGGAAAGGTCAGAGGTCAGGCGGATTTGGTTGTCCATGAGAGGCAGCAGCAGAAAGAAAATGCCTCGACGAGGTAAAGCATTTAGCTCCTTCAGGTCTGTCTTTATTTCTCCTGTGGATGCAGATTTTCCATTAGAAGAAAGAGCTGAATTACCCAGCATGCCTTGTGTTGGTATTCAACCTGGAGCCAAGATATGGCCTTTGCAACATATGCTGTGTTTTTAATGTCCTGATTTGTTACTTTATAGTAAAAGTTTACACTTTTTTAAACATTTATCAGGTTAAAACGTCATTCCAGAAACTGAAAAGCTCCGATCTGTTTTGGTCCAGATGGGAGTAAATTCGGGTAGATTAACCAGGTCTGCCAATCAACATTCAGTGCCTGAATCCAGTTGTGATGGAGACTTGACTCAGCCAGGCTGGATGTTTACAATATCTCTGAGCTGCTGTAGCATGAGGAGAGATAATCCACTAAAATCACAGCCTCACCACTGCCACAAGGTGGCGCTGTGTTCGTTTGGTTCCAGATATCTGTGGTTTCTGGTCTGGTCTTTGTGTGACTTTTATATAAAGTACATTAAAGTGTGTATTCATAAAGTTGCCTGCTAGCATGATGCAGATTAAACATGCCTTTACTTGTTTCCTGCTAATACCCGTTTACACGTCTTTTCTGCGTGTTCAGTGTTGAGAATAAATGTCCGACCCGACTCTGGCCAGAACCAGCTTACTGGGCCCGACTTTAGAAATGGGTTCAACTCCGCATTCTGCGGAAATTTCTCCCGTGAAAGCAAAGCATGACGGAGCGTTTTTAATGTTTGCTAAGTGGTCTGAGCATGAATTGATTTAATCTGTTCTGCTTAATTTTTTATTGATTTATGGATTAATGTTATAAAGCCCAACGGAGCTGTATGTCCATTTGTATATGCAAGAGAAATTTATTAAACTTTTTCTGTCAGATGTTTGGGGTTTAAGTGTCTTTTGACATGAAAAATGAGATTTACGTAATAAAAATAAATAAATTTTGCAGTAAACTGTGTTACTGGTTGTGTTCAACAATAACAATACATAAATTATGTTTTCTAAGATCTGTAATAAAACAAAATTACCACTGCTTGCACTTGACAGCTCAAAAGGAACTCACACCTTCACACACAGAAAAGGAAAACAGACTGAGGCTTAAATATTTTGAAGACTTGAGAGCACCAATATGCCTAAATTACATTTGACTTAGTTCTTACAAGAACACTCATTTTAAGGTTTAGGCTTTTACATCTCAGAACCCAAAATAACCTGGTTCTGAAATGATTTCAATTCATTGAGGTCTGGACTCAAACCGGGCCTTGATTCGTTTCAGGCCTGATGTAGATTTGTTTTGGGTCGTTGTCCTTTTGGCTCCACACTGGCGTATTGTTGCATAGAGGAGTTCATGGCCCACTCACACATTGAAATGTGTCCAGGTCCTGTTGCTCACATCACAGCTATTCTGCTAAAACTCTTGCTTCTTTATCAGCGGCCAGCCTGTCTAACTCTTATCTGATTCACAGCCTCTGGATGCCAGTTTCTTTGAAGGGAAGCAGCAAGGCTGTATTTAAGCTTTTACACACAAACCTTTTTTGATTGAGCTTTTTTGTGCTTAATAATTACAGTTTGGCAGCTGATATCTATGTATTTCAATGTAAAACCCTAAAATTGAAAGGCTGTACCGTACTCTAATTTTTTTTTCATGATTATTAACATTATTCACTCATGATTTTCTGAATATTTATTTAAAGTTTGGTTCCATTTATGAAATGCAAAACATTTACTTGAAATTAGCTATTATGGGAATAAATCCTGAATATTACAAAGATATTTAACTAATGCAGTATTTTTTTTAAGTACAGCTCAAATTTGAATATCGTGGAAAACTTAAATCTTTTAACCTCATTTCAGAAGGTGAAACTCATTCGTTACGCATTGTGAAATATTTCAAGCCTTTATTTCTTGTCATTTTGATGATTATGGCTGGAAACCTGATATTAAGTATTACATAAAGTATATGTTTACACATAAATGTCAGGTTTCTGAAAAGTATGTTAATTTCTTGGTGTTCAAAACTTGGTCTGGGCTCCTTGCACGAATTACTGCATCGTTGCGGCGTGGCATGGAGGCGATGAGCCTGCGGTTCTGCCGAGGCTTTCAGGAAGCCCAGGCGGCTCTGGTCATCAGGTCATCTTCCTTAGCATAGATTCTGTCCTCTCCACTCTTCCTACAGACTCTGGGGCCTTGATTTCCAAATGAAATGCAAACTTTCTTCTGAAAAGAGGACTGTGGACCAAGAGCAGCTTGACTCTAGGAATGTGACAAATATGTCCTGAATAGATTTTACCTGACAATCCTCTCAAGGCTGCTTTCATCCCTGCTGCTGCCACTTTTTTCTTTCAATCAACTTTCTATGACTATGATTGTAAGTTTTTACAATATAATTTATTTTTCTGTGACCCTGAATTGGAAGTTTTCGATATCTGTTAAGAATTAAAGACTTGAAATACACTCACCGGCCACTTTATTAGGTACACCTGTCCAACTGCTCGTTAACACTTAATTTCTAAGCAGCCAATCACATGGCGGCAACTCAGTGCATTTAGGCATGTAGACATGGTCAAGAGAATCTCCTGCAGTTCAAACCGAGCATCAGTATGGGGAAGAAAGGTGATTTGAGTGACTTTGAACGTGGCATGATTGTTGGTGCCAGAAGGGCTGGTCTGAGTATTTCAGAAACTGCTAATCTACTGGGATTTTCACGCACAACCATCTCTAGGGTTTACAAAGAATGGTCCGAAAAAGAAAAAACATCCAGTGAGCGGCAGTTCTGTGGGCGGAAATGCCTTGTTGATGCCAGAGGTCAGAGGAGAATGGCCAGACTGGTTCGAGCTGATAGAAGGGCAACAGTGACTCAAATAACCACCCGTTACAACCAAGGTGGGCAGAAGAGCATCTCTGAACGCACAGTACGTCGAACTTTGAGGCAGATGGGCTACAGCAGCAGAAGACCACATCGGGTGCCACTCCTTTCAGCTAAGAACAGGAAACTGAGGCTACAATTTGCACAAGCTCATCGAAATTGGACAATAGAAGATTGGAAAAACGTTGCCTGGTCTGATGAGTCTCGATTTCTGCTGCGACAGTCGGATGGTAGGGTCAGAATTTGGCGTCTACAACATGAAAGCATGGATCCATCCTGTCTTGTATCAACGGTTCAGGCTGGTGGTGGTGGTGTCATGGTGTGGGGAATATTTTCTTGGCACTCTTTGGGCCCCTTGGTACCAATTGAGCATCGTTGCAACGCCACAGCCTACCTGAGTATTGTTGCTGACCATGTCCATCTCTTTATGACCACAATGTACCCAACCCATGATGGCTACTTTCAGCAGGATAATGCGCCATGTCATAAAGCTGGAATCATCTCAGACTGGTTTCTTGAACATGACAATGAGTTCGCTGTACTCAAATGGCCTCCACAGTCACCAGATCTCAATCCAATAGAGCATCTTTGGGATGTGGTGGAACGGGAGATTCGCATCATGGATGTGCAGCCGACAAATCTGCGGCAACTGTGTGATGCCATCATGTCAATATGGACCAAACTCCCTGAGGAATGCTTCCAGCACCTTGTTGAATCTATGCCACGAAGAATTGAGGCAGCTCTGAAGGCAAAAGGGGGTCCAACCCGTTACTAGCATGGGGTACCTAATAAAGTGGCCAGTGAGTGTATTTCACTCTGTGTGCAATGAACTAATAAGGGTTTTACTTTCTGAAATTAGTTACGAAATACATGTTGAACCTTTTCTCCATATTCAAATTTTCTTATTTCTACGGTTTTAGATGCTAGATGTTAGTTTTGTGTTTTATATGCACATGCAAGTAGAGCGTGTTGTTCCTAAAATATTTACACTTAAATTGAATACATTATGTAAAAGTGCCCATTCTCACAACTGAAACAGATCCTTTTAGACAAATGTTGAGCGCCTTTTAGTCGGAGCAGCCACTTGAACAAAAACACAGGGCGTGCGATTGTAGGAGATGCATGAGATGTTGGTTTTAATAACTTAGAAAACATTTGTTACAGCAGCACTACAGTAACAGTACAACAGAGAAAAATGGAAGGAGCCGAATACACGTCCAGCGGTGCCAGTTTTAAACATCATGAAACCGGAGCACAGCGGATCGACTGGAATGATGCTGGACTGGTGGCGATAAAACGAAAGGCTCACACTGTGATCTCACTTCAAAGAAACAAGACTTTTACTGACACTGATTTTAAACACCGAGTCAGATCCCAGAAAATATGCTTACATTTTCCACACTGATGCATATCATCATTATCATCATCATCGTCGAATTTCTGCATCAAGGAAACTGCTTCATCTCTTTGATGGGAAAATAAAAACATAAGGAGCTATTGAAACCCAGTTAGAAGGGTGTATGTTGTGTTGTAATGTAATCCCACAACAGCTGAACAACCACAGGAAAGTACCTGAAAGAACATTTGGTTATTTACTTGGTGCTACACTAAAAACCAAATTTTGTTTAGGTTAAGAAAAGCTCACCACACTTTTTTTACACCACCCGGATTTTACAGCTTTTAGGTGGTTTCTACAAAGTGTCGGCCTCCTGTAACAAAAACTAAACCTTTAGGCAAATCTCACATTTACAAAATCCATTTTTAATAATTTAAACACTTTCCTTTATATAGTCCCCTCCCCCTTTTGAGCAGGTGTTTTATTATCTTGAGCTTTTCTCATTTTCTCAGGCACAAGCAACAGTTACAACTTTAAAAAATAAATTAAAAAGTGGTGTAACTATTTTTATAGATTTCAATTTATTGTCAGACATTTTAGACTATCCTTCGTGCAGCAAGTGAAATTAATAAGTAAAAAGACAAGATTTACCCTAAAACACATTTAGGCATTAACATCAAGGAAATACTTGGCTTTTTTTTTTTAAACAGTAGGCTGATCTTTTTTGCCACCTTCAAACAAAATAACCCATTGGCTGTTTAAAGAGCTACAGAGTGTGAAATCGTTTCTTCTAGAAAGCTTTTTACTAAAATATTTTTTTTTAAAAATAAAAAAAATTTTCAGCTCAGACGTTTGGCGGCTTAAAACATCTTGGAGGACTCCGGTTGACCGTGGTTCTGTTTGGACTTGCTACGCTATCAGAGGCTCGTCAGGCGTTTAAAAACTCGGTTTAAATGAATTGAGAACGAAACACGGAGCTGAAAAGAAGCCAAATCTGATAAAGAGGTTTCCTATCTCTTCCAAAGAACAAATTTCTGCCAATAAATTAGCGCAGGAACATAGGGATCAAAAACAGACTAGAAACTTTCAGAAGAATTTCAGGAAAATGCTGAGTCATTGGTTGCTCCGGTGATTCCCGCCTTTTTTTTTTTTGTTTTTTTTTAATAAGAGTCGTTCGGCCTCAAAGAGTCAGAGCACGAAAACTAAATTTCAAAAAAACAAAAAGTCTTGAGCAATGAGTGGCTGAACCCTCTAGTGGCCACGTTTGTTCATTTGTGTGTGTATGCAATGTTTTAAGTAGAAGATGTACCCTAGCTGAAATGTAAGCGAAGCAGAATTGTGAATTGTGGGTGCACTGGGGCCTGGGAGAGGTGTGTGTGTGTGTGGGGGGGGGGGGGGGGTGACAAACAAAAGAAAACAAGTAAAAAAAAAAAAAGTAAATGCTGCAGTGCGAGGTACACGGGATGAAAACAGACAGAAATGCCGACATTTTGATATAGGAAGTGTCCGTATTGAGACAAATCAATATGGACTCTAATGTTTCCGAGTATTTAGCAGGTTCAGAGGCTAGAGTGTGTGTGACCTCATAAAATTCCTTACTGGAAAGTCAAAGGAAGATAAAAATAAGTGAAACTTTGAGATGTGATTGCGTGAAAACCGTAAGAGGTGCTAAAAAAACAACAACAACCAAATTGTTAGAGCCCAACTCTCCATGATCCGTTTAAACTTTTATATCTCTACTACTGCGAAGCGCGATTGATTGAGCGGGCCTCAAAGAAGGCTCTGGTGTTTCTCTACTCCTTCATACACAATAATAAAGGAAAAAAAAGCCATTATAGTCCATGTAAGTGCTTCACGATGTATCGCTACTAAACGTAAAAGCACGCTAATCCAGATCGAGCTCCGGCTTTTGATGCATTTTTCTGTGGAGGTTTTTCTCAGTGCTGCGGGAGGAGCAGGAACAAAACATGCAAAAATACTAACGAGTAAGAAAAATATATTCCCGATGATTACACTTTGTTGCACTGAAATGAGGGGAATTAATGAGTGTTTGTACTTCTACCTGTTTACTGTATGTTAATAGTATGTAGTGTACGATTTTCACCTTCACCTGTTTCATAAAAGGCAACTTATTACAGGTAGAAAATACATCTGTGTGGTTATTAATAACTGTCTGTTTATAACAGGCAAAAAAATAACCAGTCTCTTATCATGAAAAGCACAACCAAAACACGTCTAAAACCTAAACAGTTATTTGACTCAACAGAGTATTTTCGGTTGACTTCAACAGTGATGTTAGTTAGAAGGACCAGACTTAAGACCGGTCCGGTAAATGATCAGGGTCAATTTCTTTTTCTCTTTTTTTATTTAAGTTTTATTCCTTCCATCAGGACATGAAATGTTAAAAACCTATAAAAGACAAGTAGCTAAGTGTAAGTAGTGTTCAGCTCTTTCAGGCTCCAAACACACACAGAAATAAAACGTCACCAGTGTAACGTGCGTCCTATTTCCGCTGTTTTCTTTTTCTGCGGCAGAATCTCAAAGAAAACGAGCGAACCGCTGAAAGTCGATCGATTGAAACGCGTCGCTCGCAGCAGCATCCCTGCTCCTCACCATCTTATAGAAAATATAACACTATATTTTACAAGAAGACTATACGGGACATCTATTATCTTACAAAGAACAGCGTACAGACAGTATGTACAGCAAACACGGACCCTCCAGGTCTAAGATTTGTGAGAAAAATGGCCTAAAACTGAACACTGTGAATCCAAACTTGTCTTTACATTTAAATAAAATGGATGGGAGAACAAATATATGCAAATAGATGCAATAATCACCTCATACAGTGCAAACGTATTCATACCACTTGAACTTTTTCAAACTTTTGCCACATTAGAACCACAAGCTTCAATGTTTTTATTGGTATTATCTGTAATTATAAAGCGGATGGAAAGGATGAACGGTTTTAGATCTTTAGAACAATTTATGCTCAACCCAAAGTAAAATCTAGTGCATCAATATGCCTTCAGAAATCACCCGATTAGGAAACAAGAGTATTTGTGTGCGACTTGAAAGCCGTACAAATGCAGCTGTTCTGTGAAGGTTTCAGAGGTCTGTTGGAGAACTGACGGCACCACGAAGGCCGGGGATTAGGCGATACCAACATCCCGAGCTCTGATGGGGCGCAGTTCTGTCCTTCGTCTGAAAACGGAGAGATTATCACACAACCACCCACCTACCCTACCCTGAAGAATTCAGCAGAGCAACAGTCAGAGAAGCAGCAAAGGACAAGCCCCACATATTTTAAGAACTAGTCCTGCACTCCACATATCTGATCTTTATAGAGAAGCGGCAAAACTGTGGACGTTTTGAAAGAAGCCCATAAGCAGGCCCGGTTGCAGTTTGCCACAAGCCGTGAGAAATATACAGAAGACGGTGCTTTGGTCAGACGAGGCCAAAATAAATAAAATTAAAGATTGTCTAAGAGTTATTTTCTTAACACCTGAGCACATCTTGGAGGACTTTGATCGACCGTTGTTCTGTTTGGACTTGCCACGGTATCAGAGAGCTTTTAAAAACTCGCTTTAAACAAGCTGAGGACAAACAGGAAAAGAATCTGCATCAGATCAACAGGTTTCCTTCTACCCAAAAACGCACATTTCTGCCTATAAATCAGTGCAGAATCCAAGGAGACGAAACACAGACGAGAAACTCGCAGAAGACCCGCAGGAACTTCTGAGCCGTCGGTTGCTACGGTGATTCCCGCCTTTTCTAGAGCAGCTGCAGAGCCCCCTGCACCGCTGGTGCTGATTATAAGCCTCAAGGAAGCAGCAAAACTCCAATCAAACGTATAAAAAGTCTTAAATTATCACTTTCCCGCAATGATTTCAGCCTCTAGACGTGGAAAGCTAACAGAAAATTTTATGTGGAAAAATAAGAGAAGCAACCTTTACCACTGAAGCCCAGCAGTGAAGCGAGAGAGAGAAAACTATGGTGCAGAGCTGCGGGGTCAGAGGTCGTCCCTCTGTTCGCTGTGCAGAGACATCCAAGTCTGATGCCTGGGGGCGTCCCCCCCGGTCCCTGTGGGACAACGGCGGGGGCCGAGGAGGGGGCCGACCTCTATGGGGGAGTCAGGCCATCCGAGGATCAGAGGCTCCTGCAACCTGAATCCAAGATGGCGACGGAAGCACGATACGAGCGAACAGAAAGAAAGTCCAAATAAGTCCAGCAGCGTGGCGGCTCAGCTCCCTGCTCACCACAGACTCTTCTCTTTACCCCCTCCTCGCATTTTAATCACGCTTAGCACTGCGGCTCGGGTAGGAATGCTGGGTCACTTTTGTAAAGAAGAGCCTGTCACACGTTTTTTACACATTTCATTTATTCACAAAACCTCACTTCTGGGGGGGGGGGGGGGGGGTCGTGTCCATTACCGGTTGCTTGCGACGTAAGCATGAAAAGGCACGTGCTGAGGTTTCAAGGTGAAGCAGTGTAACGTAGGCCTCAGCGGGGGACAGAGGGGGAACTATCCGTAAGGACATCAGGGTATCAGGAGACCGTCCAGGAATCTGGGATAAACGGTTTTCTTCTGACTAAAACAGACACATAGGCCCCCCCCCAGGTTATCTAATAACACCCTAAATCAAAATCCGTCTTTCTCGCGTTAGAGGGTCTAAGCGTTAGTCGTAATC
This sequence comes from Fundulus diaphanus, assembly GCA_037039145.1. Taxonomy (NCBI): domain Eukaryota; kingdom Metazoa; phylum Chordata; class Actinopteri; order Cyprinodontiformes; family Fundulidae; genus Fundulus; species Fundulus diaphanus. The sequence continues at coordinate 8,882,515 of CM073124.1, read as the reverse complement.
TCAACCACTCCAGGAAACACAGCCGCTGCAGAAGGTTGACTTACAGGCGCTTAAAACAAACACGCACCTCTGATTTTCTCTCTAAAGGAAATGCTGGGTATCGTGCATCGTTTTCTCTTCTGCTAAAAAGTGCGCACCTTCATTGAGATGGTTTATAAAATTAAAAAAAAAAGTAAAATAAAAAAAAATTACACTGAAGTTTGTGGTTGTTACATGACAAAACGTGAAAAACTTAGAGAAGCACAAACACAAAAAAAGCCAGGTGGGTGTATAAGAAAAATAAAACAGGAACTAATAATAGTATCTCATTACTCATCAATTTGATATATATATATATATATATATATATATATATATATATATATATATATATATATATATATATATATATATATATATATATATATATAGATAGATAGATAGAGAGATATTTGTTTATTGTGAACTTGCCAAACCTTAATTAATCATAATTCCTAAAAGCTTTTCGGGTGATTATTTTCTGTCCAACCAGCATTATATTGGAGACAGAAGATTTTATTTGTTATTGAAATAAGGAAGTAAAAAATGGTCGTCACCATCACGAGAGTTTCAAACGCAGACCGATCCGATGCCAAGAGTTCGATCCGACAGTCTCCTTGGGGTGGGGTGGGAGGGGGGGGGTTAGTTTCTGCTACGAGAACGATGAAGAGCTTCAGGATGCACCACAAACCAACTCCGGGTTCCCGCACCATCTGAGGAACCTGCTGCTTCTGGGCCCCCTGGGTCCGTTAAGGTCCGTTAAGGTCCGTTCCTCAGAGGGGAGGGTCACGCGGCGAGCCGTCCGGAGGCTTTTGGTCCGACAAGTTTGGGCGTTGTGCTCCAGCGGTTCTGCTGGGATGCAGCGTTCTACCACAGAGTAAGAGAGAGACGAAGAGCAGTGACGGCGCCAGAGGGAGATCCAGTGTCAGAGCCGACCTCCGGGTGCCGCCGAACAGAACACAAACAGGTGAGCGGTATTTACACGAACACAGCCATCATGACTGCGGGCTGTTCTGGACAGAGTTCAATGAGTCCGACTGGCCTTCCTCCTCCTCTTCCTCTGCGGCTGGATGCACGGGGCCGTTGTGCCGTTCCCGTCGGCCTGAGGCTGCACCTTCCCTGCGTTCAGACGGACTTCCAGCCCGAGGCTTTGGAGCGTCTCTGGAGGTCTGGAGTCCGTTTGATGGAGACGGGCTACGGCCCCTCCCCTTTTCCTGAGCGCCACCGCGGGTTTTGTCGTCGTCTCTCTGCTTCGACTTTTTACCCATCGCCTTTTGTCCTTTATCCTCGTCCGCTTCATCGTCCGAATTGATGTATTTCTCGTCCTCCTCGTCATCAGAGTCAATGCGATTGAGCCTTTTGCGGATTGGACGATCGTCTCCTGATGAAGATTGGGAGTCATCTGACTCCGACTCATCCTCATCCTCGGTCGACGGCCGCCGTTTCTTCAGCATCTGAGCGAGAAGTTTGCGGCGCTGCTGCGAGAGCATCTCCCTCCTCTTCCCCCTGCCCATCCTCTCCGGATCCTCTTTGTCTCGGTCCGTCCTCGCTGATGATGATCTCCTCCCATCATCATCCTCATCATCCGCCTTCCCCAGCTGCCTCCTCTTCAGCCGCCTCCTCCCGTCTTCATTCTCGTATCGTTTCCGCTTCTCTCTCGTCCTGCTGCTGCGAAGTTCCTCCTCCTCTCCTCTTCTTCTTCTCCTGTTCACTCTCCTCCGGCCATCTTCCTCCTCCTCATCATAATCATCCTCAGAATCCTTCGAGGAAGCTGACACTGAAGAGGAAAGATGCACATGAAAGGACGACTTGGAGTTATTATCAATACATTGCAGATTACAGGATCTTGTTTCCTCTGAAGAGATCAGAGAAGAGGAGCTAACCATCGCTGTAGTCGCTTGAGAAGCGCTCCTTGCGCGGTCTGCCACGTCGCTTCACCTGCTCCCTTTTGGCGGAGGTCCTGGAGTTGTCTGAGGACTCCGATGTTTCGCGGTAGTTCACCTGCTGGCGCTGGCCCCGCCTCAGACCGCGCCTCTTCTTGTCTGCGTCGCTGTCTGTCATGTCGCTGAACTGATCAGAATCTGTTGAACAGCAATCAGAAGAAACTCTGATTCAGGACAGTAAACAGGATTCTGCATCTTGGGTCATAATCTATTTGGGTTCTGGATCATTGCCTGGATTCTTGATATCAGATGTTTGGCAATTCTGTAACTTTACTAGTTTTTCTTGTCCCAAGTGATAAATTTAAAGACGCCACAATCCTGGCTGCGGTCCATCACTGTCACAAGAACAAAAATCCATGACCAAACCCTCCCCTCCTGAACCACAGGCACAAGGGGCAGCTAGATGGAAATAAACATCGGTTCTTAATACCGGCCCAGTTTTACTTATCGGACCGATACAGATATGTTAAAAGAAATGAATAACATTGGCCGATACCGATGTTAATGCTGATATATCGTGCATCTCTAATTATATCATCTGTATGCTGACGACATACAATTGTAATGCTCGTTTTGAACATCTGAGATCTACAAACTGTCTGAACTCAGCAGCCGTCTGTCAGAAATCAAACCATGGCTGTGCAACAATTATCTGCAGTTAAATGCAAACAAGACTGAATTAAAAAATTTAAAAAAAAATTATTCACGCAGCATCTTACTTTTTTAGCTCCTGCTGTGAAAATTAGCCTCAGAAATCTGGGTCTCATCTTTGCCAGCTCCTTGTCTGCTGAGGATCACTCTAAAATGCTTGTTCGTATCTTTTATCACTTAAGAAACATTTCTAAGCTGAGATGATTTGAGTCACAGACTGAACCGAGATGATTTGTTTACGTTTTTATTTCTTCTTGATGAAACAACTGTGTGAGTCTTCTTCCTTGTTTAAACAAAACTTCCTTGGCTCGTTTTCAGTCTGTGCAGAATGCTGCAGCGAGGCTGACGACAGAGGAGAGCGCACAACTCCGGTTCTGGCCTCCCTGGACTGGGAGCACTGAAGATATGAATTTAAAATCTTGTTTTTAACCTTTGAGGCACTTCTGGGCCCTAAATATATTCTGGACCTTTTGGATCCTCCAACTCCATTTAGGACTCTGAGGGCTTCCAGTCAAGCGTTGCTGGTGTTACCGCGAAGCCGTTTTAAAAGCCGTGGAGACCGAGGCAGATAAGCTCTGTCTCAGCGGCGCACAGACTCCTGAGACAGACAGGCCTTTACTTAATGGGTTTTCTGTTTTAAATACCTTGTTCTTTGTGTTTATGTCTGCAAAAAGTGCTTTAGAAATAATATTTTGTTTGTAAAATCTTCCAATAGGGGTCACAATACTTTGGACCACAGGTTCCTGTAAAAACTGGATATAGGAGGATCTAAAAAAACAAAAAAAAACTCCAAATGGCGCCTCATATTGCAGAGGTTTTCAGTCCTCTGCAGGACAGCTGCACAAAGATCCTTCTCTGTAGGCTCCGACTCTTTGTAAATGTTATCAGAGAAGGCTAATGGTTGCCCCACTCATATAAGAAGGTTGTGCAGAGGTGCCAAAAACTGTACCACCAGTGATTGCGCTGAAAAAAAAAAAAACCTTAACATGGGAACGAAGCTTTGTTCTCAAAGGTTTAAGTTTATAAAATTTTCAGCAATAAAAGATGCATTTGTTTTAATTTTTTTACACATCTTTACCAGGAGTGCTAATAAGTGATAAAGTGATAAAAGGCACGCTATCTGTGCACTCACCCATCTCTACATCACTTTCCTCCTCCTCCTCGCTGGACCGTCTCCGCCGTCGTTTCCGGCCCCTGCGTTGAATCGTCCTGGGTTTGTATTTTGGCGCCCCCCTCAAACCCCGTTTGGGACGTGCCCCTGCGTCCAGGCTGCCGCCGTCGCTGCCTGCATCCTCGTCCTCTCCATCATCGGCACCCGAAGCGCCGAATTCTTCCTCCTCCGAACTGCAAGAGGCAAACGAGGCGGAGGAATGAGACGAGCGTCAGGTCAGGGGAGGGGGACAGGCGAGTAGAAAACGCTGAGCGTGACCTGTTACTGAGCATGAACTCTTCCTCGCTCTCTATCGCCGTGCTGTCGCTCTCCAGGTCATTCAGCCTCCGTTTCTTCTTGTTCCTGGCAGCACGGGTCTGGGTCCTGATAGGCCGCTGGTTCCCCTTAACGGCCTCCGATAGAACGGCGGCGGTCTCTTTGCCCGTCTCTGCTCCTGAAGCCCAGTGAGCATAAAAAGACTCAAAGTTTAGTCACATGAGCCCTCGATCTCTGTGCCTTTTGTCACATCTTGTCACGTTATAGTAATAGTAATAGTAATATCATCTTTATTGTCATTGAAACATACATTACAACGAAATTTGTTCTCTGCTTTTAACCCATTACCCTAGGGGAGCAGTGGGCTGCCATGTGCGGCGCCCGGGGAGCAATCTGGGGTTAAGGGTCTTGCTCAGGGATCCAGAGTGCAGGCGCTGGGGATCGAACCGGGTACTTGCATCCTTCTCTGAGTGCAAGCGCACTGCTCTAACCACTAGGCCAACACTCCCCCCACAAACTTAAATGTATTTTATTGGGATTTTACATGATAGACCAACACAGCCCCCTTTACTCTGTTACCCTCAGATAAAATCCAGCGCAACCAGCTGCACTCATAATTTGACTTTATAGTAACTAGAGTTCACCTGTGTGGACTTTAGTCTTATGGGTCCATAATCAGAAGAGTTAAAGTTAAAGAGGCTCGTGGTAACTCTGGAGGAGCTGCAGAGATCCACAGCTCAGGTGGGAGAATCTGCTGATAGGGCAACTAGGGGTATCGTATCGTTTTGTCGTTATGGCGAAATATTGCTTATCGTGATAAGAATTTGAGAATTTTATCTTGATAATGAATTCCAAGTAGTGGAGTCAAAAAAAAAAAAAAAACGGCCAGTATTGTGAGGATTGTTACTTTCTCCACTGTTGATTTCTTTAAAGCTTTATTAAATACAAAAACATGATTAAATGCAGTTATTTTGTGTAGTTTAGTGATTAAAAAAAACACACTTGTCCTGATGAAAGTATATACTGAATTTTGTTTAATATGTTATATGCTACATTACTAAAATATTTTTTAAAGTATTTGTGCTTATTGGGGTCGTTTACAGGAAGTCACAGCCACAGAGTTACCTAAAAAGCTACAAGAAGCTGTAAATAGTCTTTTATCCTTGTTTTTATCACCATTACAACAGTACCACAATATATCAAACAATCAAACAAGTCGGGCCTTAATGGAAGAGAAGCAGCAAGAAAGCCATTTAGTGGACACACCAAACTTGGTAGAAGTTGATCTGGTCAGATGAGACCAAAATTAAACTTCCTGCAGGGAAGACTTTAAATTTTCTACTTTTAAATTCAGGCAAGACAGAAGTTGTAATCTTTGGACCAGAGTCTTTGAAAAAGAAACTTCTTAATCAATCACTTAATCTGGATAACATTAATTGGCCTCTGGTAATCAAGTAAAAAAAAAACTAGTGTTATTTCTTACCAGAAGATGTCATTTAAAGCCCAAATTAAACCGGTATCTAGGTTTTCCTTTCCTCCACCATATTAGAAATATTTTACCCAGGAGTGATGCTGAAAAACTAGTCCATGCATTTGTTACTTCAAGGCTGGACTATTGTAATTCTTTACTATCAGGAAGTCCACAAAATGCATTTTGAAGCCTTCTGCTGATCCAAAATGCTGCAGCAAGAGTTCTGATGAAATCCAACAAGAGGGATCATATTTCTGCTATTTCAGCTTCCCTTCACTGGCTGGATAGGGTTGATTGATTTAATCGCTCTGGGATAAAAACGGTTTTTGAGTCCGTTGGATTTGCTTTTTTTTTTTTAAAGTCCTGAAACTTTAACTGGATGGCGGTGGAGAACACAGAACGTGTCCGGGGTGAGGGGGGCTGGCTTTCTTGTCCAATAACGCTTCTCGCTGCTCTCACCACCTGCTGCAGGTTTGTCATGCTCTCCTGAGATCATCACAGTGCAGCGATAGGACAGATGCTGCGTGCTCCTTATGAAGGATCGCTTCAAAGTAAATGACACAACGCCAGCGACTGTCCACTGTGGCTCCACGCTCATCCAGGAGGAGTGAACGCTGCAAGTCAATGACTGGATGCAACCTGCTGGGTTTCCTTAGAGAGGAAACTTTTTAACTAATCTGTCTGGATGATTGTAAAGATCCTTGAGATGACTGAATTGAAACTCAATTGCCTTGACGAAGTTACACGTGGAGAAAACAAATCAGGCTGAATGCCATCGACGACCCTAGACGTACAGCCAGAGCTACGGAGGAATGGCCCAGTCAAAGTTCAGACCTAAGGTTTGTGGTTATAACGGGACAAATGGGGGTTTAAATACTTTTGCAAAGCACTGTATGCCACAGAAATCAGCTCAAACGGCTATTTCTTTGTTGACCGCTCACCACTGCCGATGTCCCTGACGTCCTCCTCGATGGCCTCATCAATGGCATCATCAAAATCATCAAACCTGCCACAGAACACGTGTTTAAGTTTTATTCGTTAACCATTTCGAGGAATAAAACTTGTTGCAAAGCACAAACAGCCACTTCAGTCATACCAACAACACCAACCTGTAGCTGATGTGTTTTCTGGTTCTGGTTGATCTCCTCCCCAGATTTTTGGTCTTTTTGGGATCTTTTTTCTTGGCAGACTTCTCCTCCTCTCCTTCTTCCCCATCTCCTTCCTGAAGAAAAATAAATGTTGGTAGTAAAAACAAAATCTAGACCAACCTCCTTCACAGCAAACTCATGGCTTGGTTTACACCTGTTAACTAGATTAAGACTTCACCATCTGTTAAGAGGCATCCATGGTTTAAATCGCAGTATTGAGGAATTAAAAGCATGGATAGCTTTTAACTTGTTAATGAAATAAGACTGAAACGGTGTTTAGTCCAAACCTCACTGCTGGGTCGTTTACTGCGGTAGTTCCCAGATTACGGACCGTTTGCAACTACAAATAATTAAAAAAAACTCTTCACCAGACATTCTGCTCTTAAAGGTGACCTGTTATGCTTCCTTTTAAACATTTAGGATAGGCCTATGAGCTAAACAAGACGTGTTCATTATATTTTTTGTACAAAAATCGATCTCAGATAATGAGATTTTACCTCCCCAGTTTCACCTACTTTGAGCTCCTTTCAGAATTAGCTGTTTTAGGGCTCTGTAACTTTTATGCAAATAAATTGTAGCTGGCCGAAGAAGCGGAGCCTTCTGCACGACCGGCAAAGAAGCAGCAACGGTTTCTGAATGGTAAGCAGGCTGTGCCTACAGGGCTACCTTAGGGAGAAGTCCAGAGCTACGCTGAAAGCCACGTTTCTGCACTGTTAAATTATTCTGCTGTATCTTCTCAACTGCCTAGGAACATCTGTCTGTGAGTGTTATGTTTTATATAAGGTTTTGGTTTGTGTAAGATACTTTTAGGAGACATTTTGTTTTGTTTTTTTAAGTCGGAAGAATCTGAGAAAAATAACAGTGCTAGCATCCCTATGGGATTTTCAATGGAAATTAGCATGAAGCTAACCGCTAGTTGTCAATGTCTCTTCAGATGTAGTTCAAGATGAAATTTAACAGTTAAGAAAATTTAACTCCAAAAAAGTTAAATAATGCCTTTTATAAACACACGAGTTGTGATAATTCACTGTTGTGCAAAGCAGAGACTGATTGTCCCACATTTGGTTATTGAGATCTGGTCACCCTAATAATAATAATTGGCCACCTTTAAGTGTGTGCACAATTTCCAGCATGTATTAACGGCAGTGTTAAGTTGTGTATGTGATTTATTCCAATAATAATTATAACTTTAATTTAAGATGTGATATCAAAGCAAAGTTTTACATTTTTGTTACAGTTTAAGCTTGGGCTGCTAGGTGAAGCCGATTGTGACTTAATAACCAGAAGATGCTTAAAACAGCTCGTTTTACAGACACCAACAAAACATTTACTTATTGCCCGCCAAAAAACGCTGTAATGGTTTTTTAGCACTTGCACTGTTTCGAGAAGCCGTAGAGACCCAAATGAATACAAAAATGTGCAAAAAGGGATTTTTTAATAACACTTTCCCTTTCAGGTCCACCTCTTCTCTTTGGCTCTTGGCTCGGTATAAGACGTTAACTTATTTTTATTTTCTTCCTGTCTTTGACTTATTTTCTTGTCGCCACTTTTACTTGGACTTCATTACTGTTTTTAATCATGTAATTTGTTTTTATTCATTTATTTAACTTTTTGTTCAATACTTTAGTCAATACCTGCTGTTTTTAAAGTGCTTTAAAAATAAAGTTGGCTTGGAATCAGCAATACATCAACTTGAATGCTTGATGAAACATTAGAAAACTACAACGTGTGCAGAAATATAGAGCTTGAACCTGCAAGCTTAAGATTAAGTGAACTATTTTAAAGACGCATGGTGAAAAGCGACTTACAGGAATGATGTTCTCCACACTGATCCCCACATAGACGAGACGTTCCCTCCTGGGAGGAGGAGGAAAAAAAAACTTCAGTGCAATTTAAAAATAATTAAAAAAAAACCCTCATTATGTCATTTGTGGGTCGGCTTACCGCCTCTCTGCCCGTTCTTTTTTCTTCAGGGCGCTGTCCAGGTTCTGAAGCTGCTCCTCTAGTTTCTCACACAGCATCTTCTACAAGAAGAAAACCACCAACAGGTCACTATCAATCCATCTTATTTATGCCCAAACCCCGAAAGAGATATTAAATGGACGGCTGGGCGCAGTGGTCAGTTCTAGTCCCGTGTGGTATGAAAACCACCTCCATCACACAGCGTGCTGCAGATTTATTGGGAGGTTCAGTACGCTGTACACCGAGAAAGCTTGATGCCAAAATTAAAATAATTTACGTTTGAGAGAAAGAATTGTTGACGCTCACAAACTAGAGAATCACAGAGAGCTAAACAGCATAGAAGGAGCCTGGCAAAGATAGGGGATAGTTTTTAAAAAACACCTGGAAATAAAACTAGTCAAAGATCCCACAGCAATTTCTAATAATGTCTTAACCAGGTCAGGAAATTTAGTTTTAAAGAAGCCGGTCATTAGAGCTCTGCACAGCCAAGGACTGCAAGGTTGCAAGTAGCAGACAAGCTAAAGTAAGCTAAGGACATCATGGAGGAGGGGTTAGGATGCATAACAGTGGCATGTCCGTTGGTCTCTGTGATTCCCTGTTCCAGACGTACAGAAACCACCGCCATGTTTCACTGTAGTCGACTGTGTTCTTTGTCTTAAAGGCCAACCTCTTCTATCTCCAAATAAAAGCAATGGCTCTGTGGCCAAAGAGCTCTAGTTTCACCTCATCTGACGTAAATGTTTTGAAAGTGAACTTCAAGCAACTTTTCTCTCTTCCAACATGAGAAGGACCTAAAACATTTGTTGCTGTTGGTGAAGAACCTGCTGCAGAAGACCAAAGTGGACGTTACTGACCAACCTACACAGAATACAGACTTGAACATCTGTAGGGCGTATCTGAAGACAAAGGTTGATGTCAGAAGGCCATTTAATCCGAAGGAGTTTAAGAGATTTGCTCAAGAGAAATAAACTGGGCTTCCTCAGGAGTCAAAAAGACTGCAGGCTCTCATCCGGCAATCATGGTACACAAATGGGTAAAGGTATCACCTCCATGGATTTTGGTTCCTGTTGAATAATTTCATTTTCATTCACAAAATTAAATATCGAAGCATCAAAAATAAACCAAGAACATTTGAAAATGCTGCGTTTACGATTTGGCCCGTTTAACAGCAGCTGGAAAACACTTTTAAAACAATTAAATTAAAAAAATGCAGGTGGTTGGGTGCTGTAATGATTTAGTACTTTATGGCAGCCGCCCTCAAACTGGGGTCCCCGGACACGTTTTGGGGGTCTATGAAACGCATGTTGTCGGGCCTGAGGAGGCACTGCTGAGGATGCGTTGGGGTTGAGCTAAGTAACACAATGGACAAATATTTAACTGTCCACTTCATCATCTAAGGTAAAAGTAAAATCAGCTAAAATTAGGAAGTATGACAACAGTTACATTGAGTTTGGCTTTATCGAGAATGAGGATCTAATCTCCACCAAATCTAATATCAGGTGCATCTATATCTTAAAAAACATACATAATTCCCAATGTATTTAACAGTACAAAAGGCTATTTAAAAATACAATCAGCATGAGGAATCTAAAGGGGTCCTTGGAAAAATTTTACCGCTGCTAAGGAGTCCCTGGCCATGAAAAGTTTGAATACCCCTGGTCTATGGAGCCACGCTTTATAGTCAGACAAAGATTGAACAAATTTGCTCACAGCGACAACATGTATGCTTGGATAAGTCAAAGTGAGACTTTGAAACCTTTTTTTTTTCTCTCGGTTTTTTTTTGACACAGTAGGCTGACAGGAAGGGGGGTGGAGGAGGGGGTGGAGAGACATGCGGCAAAGAACCGCGGGTCGGAGTCGAACTGCTGGTGGCGCAGCTACCTGCTGCAGCTACCTGTTGCGCCACCAGCGCGCCCCGAGACTTTCAAAACTAAGAGCTATGTGCCCACTGTCAAGCACGGTGGAGGCAGTATTATGCTGTGGGGCTTTGCACATACCAGGGGTACGGGTGCACTGTAATAACAGAGGAAGATGTCTATTGTTATATTCTTCAACTTTAAAGGGTAGACTGGATGTTTTTTCTGGAAATGTAGGCAAGAAACGACCAATTACCTCCCTGAATAACTGCACATGTGCAAAACATCCTAACTGCTCTTCTGCTCCTCAGGAGGATCGTGTGAAAAAAATCTCCTAAATCCACTCTGGTCTTATTTCTTTCTACTGAGGCCTTCCTCTTCTTCTCATGAACATGAACGAGGTTTGCATCTTGCGACTCTCAGCCATGTTCAAAGTAAAGGGTGAGAGCAACGGAGCTACAATGAACGGCTAACACCAAAGCTAAATGCTAAGCTAACCGCCAAGCTAACTGCTAAGCTAACCGCTAAGCTACCCGGATACATAAACACTAGAAGTGCGCAGCCAGCAAGCGGAAACTAACCAGGAACGAGCACGGGCAATGATGTTACGGGAGCGCGTCAGCATAATCGGCATGTGGGACAACCAATAGGTGATTCCCTAGAACTCGAAACCGGAAGAAGATCGTCCGCTATATACATTTAAGCCCCAATCAACACTAGATGGTTGAACTTGAGACAAATTCTGCTGTTCTGGTAGAACAATCCCAAACACCTGTCCATAAGGTGGATAAAGGACTTTTGAATGGATAACGCAGAATAGCCCTGACCTCACCAATACTGCAAATGTTTCAATTATGATTAATTACATCACAAAACTAAAGGAATAAAACTGACTCTACCAGTTCTGAATGAACAGTCAAATACCTCACTAAAACTAGATCAGAAGGGTCTTTGCTACAAAAAGCACATGGTCAAGGTGCAACCTTCTATTAGTATTAGTGGGGGTGCATTTATATACATATTTGAGTCTTGATGTATGATTTTGACCACGTAAGGATTACCGAAAAATCCCTGTTAAATTCAAACTTCCATCTAAAAGTAAATTTTTTTTTATTGTTGACGTTGTGTTATATAATCAATCCACCCTGAAAAAGAATAATTTCAGGGCTGGGCAGTGGTTAACATAGTTTCCTGGCAGTAAGAGCTTCTAGCCTCTACAATGTAGAGTCTACGTGTTTGCATGTTCTCCCTGTGCATGCTTGCGTTCTCCCTGGGTACTCCAGCTTCCTCCCAGACTACAAACATGACTGTTGGCTGCTCTAGATTGTCCTGAGGTGTGAGTTTGTTTGTGTGTGTGCGCGTGGTTGTTGATCCTGTGTTGCCCTGTGATGGACTGGAGACCTGTCCAGGGTGAACCCCGCCCATTGTCCGCTGGAGATTGGAACCAGCGCCCTCGTGACCCAGCACAGATCAGCACGTATCGAAAATAGACGGATGAAACAGAACGATTTAAATGAAAACTCTGCATTTAGTGTGTAATTATACGTTTCTGGCCGAAACCCTAAGTGTTTAACGTGTTTGTCATTCTTTCCAGCTCACATGTTGGCAAGGTGGACAGAACCATTCTCCATCTGGGATCAGCATGAGCGGCGGCCGCAGGCAGGCGGTGTGGTAACCTCTATCACACAAGTCACACAGCAGGATCTGAGCAAAAACACACAAACATACCAGTAAATGCACTCAAATAACACCGATGAGAAAAGTGAATGACACCAACATCTTGGACTTTACTGCCTTTATATAAATCAAAATTAGGAAGAAAACATGAATCATTCCTGCCAGTGTTTTGACATTTTTGCTAGTTGCAGCATCCAGACTGACAACATTCGTTAGTTTCTGCTCATGAGTGTAATGTGAATGTTCTGGGAAGTCCTGATTTGTGACAGCAGAAAATGGCATCTTGGATTTATTTCCTTAAAAGTTAAATTGTCAGGGGCAAAAAAAAAAGAAAAAAAAAAAAGGAAAACACAATCTGGTTTTTTTTTAAACCAGTGAGGCCAAAGGTTTGTAATCTAACAGGATCGCTCCTATCAGTTCCTAACCTGAGGCCAGCTGTGGCTCAGACTGAGGAGACAGACCAGTTATTCAATTAAATTTTGTTGGTTTTATCTCTGGATCCCCCGCATAACTCCTCCTCTGCACGGTGTGAACATTTGTGCGTGGAAGACGAACGCGATTAGTGCTGAGGAGCAGTTGAAAGGGTAAGCAAGAATAGCAAAGTGCTTCATAATCGGAGATCGTTCATCAAACCGCCACAAAACCGAAGCTCCTCTGCAGTAAAGACGTTAACTTGGTGTGTGCTGTGATGAAATAAATAAAAGATGTGCGACTTCGTACCAATTCGGGGTGGTTGGGCAGACCACAGTGAGTGCAGGCATCCTCAGCGGGAATCTCCTCGGATTTACATAAATCCTCCTCTGAGGCACTTCCTCCCTTCTCCTCCTGCTCTCCTCGTTTCCTCCCCCTGTCCTCCACCTCCCCCTCCTCGTTTGGCTTGTGCCTCTTTGGGCGAACGTTGGTCCATCGGGGTCGCCCGTGCCTCCGTTTACCCTGAAAGGATGCGACAAAGAGAAACGGTCAAAACGGCAACGACAATAAAAACAAATACTACATTTTTGAAAAATTTTGTTTTTTTATATTAAACTACAGATTTAGAATAGGTAACCTTTCGCTTGTTAAATTTTCCAGCAGGTTCGTGTTTTTGGTTCTTCGCCGACGGAGAGCTTTGCCCCTCGTCGTCGTCATCGTCTTCTTCCTCGTCCGCCTCCTCTTCCTCCCTCGTTTTGACGGGCGGCGTTTCTTTTTTTTGCGGTTTCTTTTTCTGGCTCTCTGCCACCTTCGAGCTTGGCCTGCAGTTTGGCAAAGCAGATGATCTTCAAGAAAAAAGGTGCATACGTGAGGAAGATTTAGTGACGATCAACGGCAGCAGAAGATTTAGATTTGGGTCGCTCACGTACCTGCAGATCCTGGCAGACCTCCTGAGTGCCCGCGCTTCTTTCTGCACCTCCTGCTCCCTGTTTTTTATCTCCTCCTTTCCTTCTTTTCTCCGTAGCTTGTTTCTGCGGTGGGGTGGGATTTTGATCTTCAGCCTGATTCCTTCTTTCTGGAGCTCAGAGGAAGCTTCCTCCAGGGGACCCCTTTTCTGCTCTGTTACAAACCCAATCTTCTTCAGCTTGACTACGCTGACCAGCCCGCCGTTGACCCCTTGTCCCTGTTGGTCCTTTTTATTCAGCCTGTCTGCGTTTTGAGGTGAGACGGCGCCGCCTGATTCGGAGTCCGCTTTTCCTGACGTCCCTGAGTTTGTTCCAGGTTCCTCTTTGACTGCTCCTTGTGTTTCTTCTCTGCTCTCCTCCGGACCGCCTTCCTCCTGCTGACTGCTGTTATCTTCTGTGGTCCTCTCTGTTGTTTTGGTGTTCTGGTCCTTCTCCATCTGTCTACCGGTTTCTGTTGTGGTCAGAGAGGAGAAACTAAGAGAATCCACTTTTCTCACTATAACTTCTGGTTTCAGGGATAGTATTGCATGAGTTGAAAGAAGGGAAGCAGTTTGCGTCGTCTCCTGATCAGGTTGTCCTTTTCTAACCACGACGGACTGCCTGCTCACCTCCTTACCTCCCTCTGCCGCCCTCAAGCCACAGGGTTCTGACTTTGGGCCGTTTTCCTCTCGGTGCTCAGCACCGGGAGCTCTGTGAAGCTCAGACGGGCTGCGAATGACGCCGACATGGCTGACAACTCCAACCTGACCAATAACCCCATTATGACCCTCTCTGGGGGGCAGGTGAGAAGCCCTACCATTGGTCAGTTCCTGCCTTGATGCACTGACGGCCGGCTGCTGCTGCAGAGAGGATCCTGGACTTCCTTGGGGTGCTAACGAGTTCTGCAGCTTCCCATCTCTCCCCCGGCAGTCCTTAGCGTTGATCACTGACGGATTACAGACGATGATACTGCTGCTGTTGGTGTTGTTAAGGTGGTTGGTGTGGAAGCAGCCCGCGAGCTTCAGGTCCCTCTTCTTCAGCGGTATCTTGGCCTGCTGGTTGCACCTGACCGCCGCCTGCTCGGCTTCGTCTTCCCTGTTCATCTTTATCAAACTCACGCTGGGTGACATGAGGACAGACACGGCATTTTTGGGTCCGTCGGCGTCTCTGTGTTCTGATTTGATGGCGGTGATCGTGCTCACGCGGTTATCGAAGGCAGCCAGCTTACGATCCATATTCTCCATCTTGGATTCGGCGTTTTCTTCCTCCTTTATATCTGCAGAACGATAAGGACTAAACGATTACCCACAGAACTTTTTCAAATTCTCTGATGACAAGTACGGCCTTCAGTGATAGATTAACGGCAGGAAGTGCAATACTGTAAAGTAGAAGGTATGATTTATACAAGCATGGTGAGCCTTTCCATTCAGTCCGCTTTACTCTTGCACCCCCAGATAAAAGCAAGTGCTGCCAATTGCCTTGAAAAGTCACCTAACTAATAATAAATAGTTGTGATTGAACAAAAGTATCATACAGACCAAGGAACCGACCAGGCAGGTTAGTGATGAAGTTCTCAAGAACAATTAATAACTGGTTGGGTTGTAAAACAACACCTCAGTCTTTGAACATCTAAAAGTCCATCGCATCACCTAAACTGAAGGTTCAGAACGTGCATCAGAGAAGCAGCCAAGAGAACCATGGACCTCTGGAGGAACCGCAAAGGTCCACAGCTCAGGTGTGAGAATTTGCCGATCCAACAACTCCTAGCAGAGCTCTCCACAAATCTGACCCACATGGAATGAGGCAGGAATGACACCATTGGACACCAAGACAAACCCTGTTTGCCACAAGCCATGAATGGATCACTGCTGAAGAAGCGGTATAGTCCAATGGCACCCAAACTGGATCTCTTGGTGGTATGTTATGTTTCACACCATTCCCATAATAAAACATGGTGGTGGCAGCATCGTGCTGTGGGAATGCTTTTGGCAGGGTCAGATTTGATGAGAAAGTAGATGAAGCCAAACAAAGAAGTCATGTGTGGTGGAAAACTAGCACTACACCCTGGACACAACCTGATCTCACCGCCCACAAGGTGAAACATGATGGTGGCAGCATCATGCTGTGGGAATGCTGTTCTTCCGCAGCGACATGGAAGCTGGTCGGCTGAATCCAGAGCGATCCAGGAAGAAAACCTTTTAGAGGCTACAAAGGCCACTTGACTGGGGGAGACGTCCAGCATCCAGCAGGACAACATTAACTAGATCAAAGCATAATCATGTCTTAGAATGGTCCAGTCAAAGTCCAGACCTGCGTCCTTTTGGGAAACCGAGACTCGGAAAACTTGAAAGCGTTTATTTTAGATGCTTTCCATCCGACCTGACTGAGCTTGAGCTATTTAACAAAGAAAACTCTCTAGATCTGCAAAGTTGGCAGAGACGTAACAGAAGGACTTGCTACTGTAACTACAGAAAAAAGTGGCTCTAAAAAAGTGCTGACCCAGGAAGGATGAATGTGGATGCAAGCCTCACTTTTAGCATTTATATTTCTAAAAATAAAATGATAAAAAGCACGGACAATTTCCTATCAAACATGTGTTCATTTGCCTTGGTTTATCACATAAAACCAAATTAAAAACAATGAAATACTTTGTTTGGAATGAGTCGATGTGTGAAAATGTTCAAGAAGCAAGAACATTTTTGGAAGAACAGAGAGAAACTATATCAAAATGAGATTTTTTAAAAAGCAGATGGGGCCAGGAGGGTGTCAGCCACCGGTTGGGCCGATAAACTGAAAAATAATGAATGTTTACAGTTTTGCACTAAAAGAATCCTGAGTAACAAGAGTAGGAAAAACATTATACAAACAGAAACAGGCCTGAAGAAGAAACCCAATCCATGCAGCCTTTATACCATGTGCATTTTTATGTTTATGTAGTTTGAGAACACCTATAATCTAATCCCACATTTCTCCTGCTCACAGTCTGACCTTTAATGCTAAGTGAAGATAAACGTTCTACCGCTGATAATTATGTTTTTAGGTAATTCATGGATTTTAACAGGACAGCTAGCCATCATTCATGAGGAATAAAAAATGTAACAGAGGTTGGATACCTTGCTTGATTGGTTTCTTTTCCATTGCAGGACCGGTTTTCTTTTTATCGTTTTGTTCTGCTGAAGTTTTGAGGAGTTTGGTGTTCTTGAAGTCTTCATTTGCTACGGATCACAAACCAGAAATTATTAAAACTACTGAACTTGGAACGGATTTGAGTCATTTTAATACAATCAGTGTTGAGCTATTAAAACTATAACCCAACAGATGTACTTGTTACAGATGATTAGATACTAAAAGAAAAGAAGAACTAAAACACAAAGGTAAAACGCTAAGGCTAGAGAATTATTTGCTGATTTCCCCCATCATACCCGTATCCTTCTCTGCAGGGCTGGTGCTTCGGCATCCAGCCTGGTTCTGGGTTTGGTCCTGATCCTGACACTGATTAGACTCAATCTGAGCCTTCAGCAGCTCCAGGGCCTCGGCCAGGTCGTTACGGGTCCTGACGATGCACTTCCAGGTGGATCCATCCAGGTCATCCTGCTCCTCTGTATAGAGCCGGATGTTCTGCTCCTGGTCCAGCTGGAACCAGTACATCAGGCCCTGCTGGTCCCGACCAAGCGGCTGCAGACGCATCTTCTCGGGGTCCTCCTCGTTGACTACCATCTTGAACTTCAGGTTGTCATCAAACTGACACTCGCACAGATACTAGGGGATTTAAAGCATGCGTGGCACAAAGACGGTAAATGTCGTACTGCAGTTACTGACGAATTTTCAGAACGGTTAACAAAGTGTAAAAAAAAAGTCCAACCTTGAGTATGCTCGACTTGCACTCCATCGACATCTCCTGGTAACCCTTTTGTTCCAACTCCCAGGCCCATGTGCTGTTCAGCTCCTGGCAAACCTGCACAACACGACGCGTCAGGTTGGACTGAATTTACTTCTAATTAGCACCGCCCCAGTTATATGTAGAATGAACAGATTCCCAGGCGGAATATATGGAGACGTAAGGAAGACGTTCCTACCTTAGCCAGGTATTTCTCCCAGCGGTCGGTGGTTACAGACCTCCCCAGTTTTCTGAGCAGCTTCACATGGAGCTCCACCAAGGGCTTGGGAACTGGAAGGCAGAAACAATAAAACAAAGTTTAATGCTTAAAATCTAGTAAACATAAAAACTCTACATGTCTACTACTCTTTCATGCTAAAAAATTGTTTATTTTATGAATAAATCTAGCAAAATATAAGGATAGGACTTCATTTTTGTAAAGCACACTGTACCATAGGCAAGAGCAATTTACGATATAAAGATGTATAACAGTTTTAAAAGGTTATGGTTTCAGAGCTGATTACATTTTCTCATACTGTTCCTATTATTTGACGTTCTTTTGAACTCCAGCCCCTTCAGAAATTTGCAGGAGTTAAACCCACCCGTCCTATTGCTGCACACTGCTCGTCAGCTAGCCGAAAGAAAGCTGCAAGACTTTCCCCTCACTTACAAGTTAGACAAATGTTGCTTTTTTTTTTTTTGGAAATATTTCCGGACATCGACAGCAACAACAGTCATGGTGATCACAGCAGACGGCTGGAGGTTCATTCCTGTAAAAAGAGCTGTTTCTTTCCACTGTTATGACAAGCTAGGAAAAGGGAAAGGGATTGCTGCAAAGTCAATAACTTGAGGCTATTGGCTCGGCTTTCCTACATATATTAATTTTATACCAATTGACACAATAAACAGAATTTGATTGCTATGTCTTATAACTAAAAACAAATTGGAACATATTCTAATCTAACTAATCTGTGATTTTATATTGCTGCTGTATTTTAATTAGATCCGTTTGTGACACGAAATTATATTCATTGTGAATTGACACTACATAAATACACTGAATTGAATTGAGTTGGTGTAGAAACTACAGGAGCATTATTTATCACTCTTATTAAAGGTAAAGCTGTGTTAAAGCTACAGCTATGAAGCTACAACAGGCACAATAGGCTGACTGCACGCTAGCTAACTGAGTAATTATCCAGCTCAGGTCAACATCAAACCCAATTTTAACCATGTCTTAGTGACAAGTTAGATCAGTAGGATTAACCAACTGTTGTACTGAATGACCAGGGTGCCGTTGTTGTTTTTGTTTTTTGGTGTTTCTATCTTTTGTGACAAAACACAACAAACATAAAAAGTCCAGCTCCTGTTATGTTACGTTTTAAAACATCTTGAAAGTCAGGTGATACGTAGAAAGCTTGATGTTTAGTGATGGACACATTTTAAAATGCTTGAGAATCACTGATTTACATAATTATCGCTCTAAAGATTAGTAGAGATGTGCTTATAGCTGTTTAAATAAACATCAGGGTATGATATTAGATCCACTAGTCTTACTGTGTTAATAATACAGGTACAACGTTAGTTGAAAACAAAAGATAAATAAAATTAAAAGGACACTATGGGTGGTCTGCTGTGAGGCTATCACGGAACATTTGAAATTTCAGGAAATTCCAGTTTTCTCTAATGACACGATAACCCGAAGTCTAATTTCTCAGTTTATTGATTACAATTACGGACCAAAACTACAAGGCAAACCTCTGCCTATATGTATGGCTTTGAAGAATAACTTTAAAATCAACTGATGTGTCGTAAGACAGCTATAAATCCCCAGTAGTTATTTTTTCAAATACTCGACAGCGGATCCAGCTAGCTAGCTAGCTTGTTAGCCAGGAGATAGTGCGCGTGCGCAGATTGACTGCTACTTTACCCTTTTCCAGAAAATAACATCCAATGTTTCTGCCGAACATGGCTCTCTGGGGGTTTGACAGCCACGAAAAAATCTCGCCAGTGGCGCACAGTTTCCCCGCATCACATCGGGGGCAGTTGTTTTCGCGTGGCTCGGCTGCCTGTGAGACAAGGCCGGTGAGAAATTACACCTGACAAGGCTCCGGAGCTAACCGGTTGGCTGTGTGTGGTCACTCGGCGGAGCTGCATCATGGCTCCCACTCCAACTTTAATAGACCAATCTATCAGCTCTGGCAACGTTGTTCACGGCTTCTCACTTAACACGGAAAAACATGGCGCCACATGTTGTGCTCCCGTGTGTGTGTGTGTGTGTGTGTGTGTGTGCGCCCCCCCTCCCCCGGTTTCCCCAAACTTTAACGCGAAGCTTAACCTGCGCGCTTTCCTCACAAAACTCGGGGTAAAACTGAGGACTACCCCAGGAAAACTGACGTTGACCAGGGGCCATCGTTGGTCAAATAACGGTCCCGTTAAAAAGGCTTAAGATCGGGCCGTGAAGCCGCTCCGTGGGCTTCACAGAAAACAACATTCTTTTTCCACCGTAGAGCTCAACACCATCACGAAGATGACGGTTACCAGCGCTGGTTGCTGGCCCCCGATCGCCTTCGGCTTCAAGTGTCGCAGCTTCCCACCGCTGCTCTCTGTCCACCGCTGCCGAGCCCTCACCTGCCGTCGTGTCACGCAGATACCGCTCCATCTGCGGGAAAGTCATCTCGGGAAGGTCCAGCGCCGCTCCATAGCGCTCCAAGAACGAACATACCTCCGCGAAGCTCGGGCACAGCGGCGGGCCGTAGCTTCTCGCCACCGCCGGAGCAGCCATCTTTCCAGGCGGAGAGAGAAACGTTAGGGGAGGGTTCGTCCCTCGGATGCGACTGTGCGCGAATGAAATGAATGGAGGCAACGACGGAGCGACCGGCATCAAGCTCGACAGCGGAAAACAGTTCGGTTCCGGTTTCCTTTCAAAATAAAACCGGTTTAACCGACAATGGCCGCAGGGTGCCGATCAAGCAGTGGTTAAAATAAACAAAAACAACTCAACGCCAGAGACTATATCAAACACCAGATTTAAATAAATGAAAATCAAGCACCTAGGGTTGAAAAGAAGGCATAAACTGATCAGGCATGTTCAGGTGGGTCATTTGCGCGATTTCCTCACAACACTCGGGGTAAAACTGAGGACTACCCCAGAAAAACTGGCTTTGACCAGGAGCCATCGTTGGTCAAATAAAGGTCCCGTTAAAAAGGCTTGCGATCGGGCCGTGAAGCCCGAGTTAAATCCCCCCCAACTGCATTTCAAGAAAGGTTAGGGCAAATTATTACAGAAAAGTTAAAATCCATTGAAAATCAATTGAAAATGTTAAGTACAACACAAAGTATTCATCTTGTTATAAACACGCCTCATAGTAACATCTATCCAATGACATTTAATTACTCAAATCCAGACTTTGGTGCATTAAAATCTGCTTTGAATTCAATTATTAAAAAGTGTTTTCAAAGAACAAATGACCCAAATACTGTTCTTATATTGCTAGGCCGAAGTTCATTGTTGTTAAAGAGTTAAAATTAAATTATTCAAAATAATTTGCAAACCGAATAACTAAATTAATACAACAAATGACCAAAAACCATTTTTGAAAATTTGGATCTACAATGATTTACACATTAATTAATTTATTTAAAACGATATCATATTTTATAGAGCAGGTAAAAAATTATGTTCATTTTTTGTCCCCCAAGTTCCTTTGACTTAACAATTTTGGCCCATGTACCAAAAAGTTTGTGCACCCCTGAGTTAGATCATGAAGGAGTTGATTTTGTTTTGTTATGGTTGTTGTTGCTTCCTGTTATTAAAAAGCGTAAATTGTCAAAATCAAATGTTTTCAGGAACATTTTAACGGCAGATTTTGGAACCACCTACAACAAGAAAAAAAAATTAAGCACTTACAGAAAAGGAGGCATAAACCGAGTCACTTAGATAAGCTCATCTGTATGCTGTGAAATCAGGATTCAGATGACGACAAATTTGACTGGGAATGGATTGTATTTTAAATTAGAATATTTATGAGAAAAAAAGGTAAAATGAGCAAATGTTGACAGTTAGGTCAACTGATTTATTTTCTAAAATAAATTCAGAAGTTGCACTACAGCCTGTACAAAACAACTTTTGAACATATTTGTAAAATGCTGGGTTGATTTTAGGCTTTGTATATTGTTGGAGCTTTTTGGTCAATTTTTGTGAGACTTCAATCTTATTTTGTCATTGAAATGATGAAAACTAAAAACACAAGTCTTCGTCGTTCACTTTATTTTTTTCTCAATGCAACCATAGCACGCCCCCTTTTGATGTAACCTGTAATTGCGCAACTTTATTTGAGTTTTATTTCAAAAATCCACATTTTAAACTTCCGACAACATTACAGTGACTTATTTCAACTTGATGCAGCTCCGAGAAGTTTCGGAGGACCAAAGAGGGCACCGCTAGAATGCCCAGAATTCATCGCGACCAACTAACATCAACAACGAAATGGTTTTGGCTTTCTTTCCTCATTTCTACGCCAGACTGAGAGGCCCACGGATGTTCACAGATTTACCATGTACGCAGTGGCGGTGTTTAAAAGTTAGATTACTATTTATTTTCAAAGTTTAACTGTAAAGATAAAATTTAGCACGCTTCATGGGCAACCGCTCTACCTAAAACGATGCTACCTTTAGGGAGTGTAATAACTGTAAATACAAAGGAATAAATTAACATTTCACTTTATTTAGTAGTTAAACTACAAGTTCAGATTAGAATAAAAAAAAATCACAATTTAACAGAAAAGCATTCAAAAAGCTTTCGGAAGCTCTAACAGTTACTACGTTTTATATATTAAGTATTATAATAAATTATGTATTTCTCCTCGAAATTGTACAACACTACAAAGCTTATGTTATTAATTATATTCCCTATCTTTAATTTTAACAATAATAATAATAATAATAATTACAAATGTTATGTATGTACACATTTGTGTTTTATTTTTGATCTTACAGTGTTATTTGTCTGACGTGATAGTTTTTATCCTCGGTTTTACTCTCACTTTTCGCTTAGATCTTAAATTACCAAGGTGCATTGAACGCAGCGTGTTGAAAGAAAATCGATATTTTCGGTGTGTCCGTGAACGCAGCTCCTGTATAAGAATGGCGGACGGAGCGAGGGGAGTCTTACAGGAAGGAGGTTTCGAAAGTTGTTATTGTTCGTACATCTGAAGCGCCGCGGTGCTGCCACATCTTTCAGTCCTGGAAAACGAATGAATCTTATTTTCTGATGCGACCGACTTCTGTAAAACACTACAATGACACTTTAGTCAATAATTTAGACGCACAGTGTGGGTAAGTTTCTTTTAATTTACTTTCTTTATTTTTTTTTAGTACAGTTACATGATGATTAGCAAGAATAGTTCCAACATCGAACTCAGGCCTTTCTTTGTAAAACATTGTATTCACAACTGAGATTGTTTAAAATTCAAAATTTTTCTTCAAATCTGATTATAAATAAAGCAATTACATGTAAACAAAGAAGGCTGTTGATGCTGCAGTCACGGGCTGTTTTCAGGCTAGACTCGTGTTTCACCACTTTAACCACATTAAATTGCTCAACTGGAGTTTATCTATCTATCTATCTATCTATCTATCTATCTATCTATCTATCTATCTATCTATCTATCTATCTATCTATCTATCTATCATGTGTAATAAAGATATAATAGAGGTGGCTAAGATGTTATTTATATTATACATTTTTGAATTGGTTTAAGAATGTCTATCAAGTATTAATTTTAGGAAGGGACTAAAAAATACCACAGTTTCAACTTTAATACAAAAGTTGGAGCAGAAATGTTTTGTATTAAATAATAATGTATATTCTTCATTGATTTTAAAATCTCAATAAAAACATGTTGAAGTTGAGAAAAAAATGCTAATATTTTTCCACTTGCTGATTATCTAACAGGTTGCTTCAAAATATCATTAGAGAAACTGGCGTAACGGTAATTGAATCAGTGCAACCGTCTGGGTCATGACGAATCAGATGTTTTTTGTGCAGATAAGTGCAGAGAGGAGAGATGGCCATCGCCCACGTGGCTACAGAGTACGTGTTCACCGACTTCCTGCTGAAGGAGCCAAACCAGGCTCCATACCGCAGCATCCGAACAGAGCTGGCTGTGGACAAAATAGTGACCTGCGTGGCCGTGGGGCTGCCCCTCCTCTTTATCTCGCTGGCCTTCGCCCAGGAGGTCTCAGTCGGTGAGTCAGGCCAGTAGATCTGATGTAAGGCAAGGCAAGGCAAATTTATTTGTATAGCACAATTCAGTACAGAGACAATGCAAAGTGCTTTACTTGATTAAAATATAGGAAAATTAAACAGAATAAAAGCAAGTAGGAATAAAATGTAGAAACAAAATAGAACATTAAAAACAGTTGGACTACAAAGTTAAACTAATGATGTTTCAGTAGAACAGTTTAACTAGAACAGTCGAAGGCAATCCTAAAGAAATGTGTTTTTAATCTTGATTTAAAGGAACTCAGGCTTTCAGCACTTTTTCAGTTTTCTGGGAGTTTGTTCCAGATCAGTGGAGTGTAGGAACTAAATGCTGCTTCACCATCTTTAGTTCTGGTTCTAGGTAGGCAGAGCAGGCTGGAGCCAGAAGACCTGAGTGGTCTGGAGGGTTGATACACTGATAACAAGTCTGTGATGTATTTAGGTGCTAAGCCATTCAGGGATTTATAGACTAACAGAAGGATTTTAAAGTCTATTCTCTGAGATACAGGGAGCCAGTGGAAGGACTTTAGAACTGGGGTGATGTGCTCTATAATTCTACATTGTATTTCACCCTTTTTTAAATTTTTATTTCAGGTACTCAGATCAGTTGTTTTTCTCCCTCCAACTTCTCCTGGAAACAGGCCGGCTATGTGGACTCGTACTGCTGGGCGGCCGTTCACACACACACTCTACCTCTGTGGCTGCACAAGGTACACACACACACGCGCATACAAATTAGTTATTTAAATCTCCATCTAGTCCAGAGTGAGCCGCCATCGTCAGGCTCGTCACGGTTTTATCACACTGATGGTTTATCTAGAAATGCAGATGATATAAATCTCGGGGTTTAACATTTGTTACACCAGAAACACTAACTTCAGCAGATTTTATTGCTTTTGTTTCCAATCGGCCAACACAAGGCAGTGCATAATTGAGAATCTCTGATGCCTTCACGGAGCAGATGCAATTTTGGAGAGACTACGTCACAAAAAACTTTGACTCTCTTTATAGCATCCACGTGTATCTCTCTACCTAATATTAGGAAAAATCACATTCTAATCAAAAATATAAACAATATCTGTTCATCTTACTTGTGAAAACTTATCCCTCGAGCCCTGACGTCAATAGTCCGTCGATTCAAACAAAAATACGCCGCATAGTGCTGAGGCATCATTCGTCTGTTCAGCTTGAATCAGCCGGATAGGGTAGCAGGTCGACCGGCCCAGGATGGCGGCCGTAATGCGGTACCGCGAGCGAGCTATTTTTAGAAACGTAACGTCGCGATGACGTCACATCACGTGGTACGCAGTAGGACAAACTCCCAAACCCGCCGCTGTTTTGCTGTGGAAGAGACGTGCGTTAGCCTAGGTTTTACTCGTTTAAAAGACTGCTTTTTCCAAAATCTAAGACCATGGTTTATAAACATTGTTGCTATGGAACGTGCAACAGCGACTCGAGGTACGCTGATCGGCCGCATATGAAGGATGTTTTCTTCATTACTTTCCCGAAATTCAAGAGTGCCAAGGAGAAATGTGTGCGCTTGGTCCATCGTTGCGGTCGGCCTACATATGTAGCAAGGATTTTGTCGGAGGAAAGGGCCCAACCGAAAAACATCCTGACCCAATTCCAGCGACATCAAGTAGTGAACAGGTAAGATTATTTTGGTGGCCGACATGTTAGTAATGAAGCGCCTGCTACCATGATAGCATATAGGCTATCATGGTAGCAGGCGCTAACATGATACCCTGCTACCAGGATAGCCTACTCAAAAACATTTCAAATGAGACAAACATTAAACATATACCGATCCCTGGACGGTGATTACAAACAAAAAAACGGCCGACGACGGCATGACCGCCGCGCAGGAAAAAAAAAAACAAAGCTTACCGTTCGATCGACTCGTTTTCCGGTCTTTTTAAGCCCTCGACACTCAAGCCATCGTTTGAGCTGAAGGTTGGTGTGTTCTTCCACAGTGCGACCAGTAAACCGTGCGCCTGGGACATCGTCTTGGGGAAGTTTAATGGCTGCAAAGTCGGTCATATCGCTGGTTCTGTTGCTGGTTGCTACGTGCGTTCTCTATCGGTTTGTCCTACCTAAGCGGCAAAAGGGCCGTTGCTCTTGAGGCGGTGACGTCACGTGCGCGGTACCCCATTCCTGCGCAGCGACAGTCAACGCGGGGTCTACTCTTATATAAGGTCTATGCCGTAATGCTCCGAATATCCATTGAGTGGAGCGGCTTCATTGCTAATCAAAGTTGCACTTACACATTTTAACTGATTTTTGAGCATATTTTACCGCATAAAATCAGTCAGTAAACACAACGTAATCATATATAAAAGGTGCACCATCAATGTTTGAGAAGATTTAAGGATTTTAAGTGCGCCTTATAGTACGGAAAATACGGTACACGCAACGATTCAGATTCTCAATTATGCACTGCTTTGTGTTGGCCGATCAGAAATATAAAAATGTATGAGTGGCTGTGTTTTGCAACATATATACTCTCCCTGTGGCT
Organism: Fundulus diaphanus; assembly: GCA_037039145.1. Lineage (NCBI taxonomy): Eukaryota > Metazoa > Chordata > Actinopteri > Cyprinodontiformes > Fundulidae > Fundulus > Fundulus diaphanus. The sequence continues at coordinate 8,856,351 of CM073124.1, read as the reverse complement.
CTACGGTTCCCCAGGAGTGAATGCTGCTTGTCGGGACTTTGATGCAATCAACTGGTTTCCTTATATAGGACATTTTGACCAATCTGTATAATCTGACCCAATCTGTATAATATGATTGAACTTGATTTTGTAAAGTGCCTTGAGATGACATGTTTCATGATTTGGCGCTATATAAATAAAATTGAATTGAATTGAATATATATCCTGTCAGAATATTCAATTACTTTTAACCCCACTACGATTATTAAAATGCACTGGACCATTTGTTATAATATCTATAGTTTTAAAGTTTTCAGCAGAAAAAAAAGAAAACGTGAAAATTAGTTCAATATTCAGCGAGTTATAGTTGATTAAAACTTATTCTGCGCCTCGTCAACACATTACATTGAGCTAAGATGGCGCCCCCAAATCTCGTCAGCGCCCATAGGCGAAACCAGTCGATGCGGGGTCAATTAGGAAATAAAATCCATCTGTGTGTAAGCACTATCATGGTATGGCTAACGCTGTTCTGTGAAGGCCTCATGTTAGTGAGCAGGAGCTCAGGGTTAAAGCTGTGGCGCAGTTTGACCAGGTTTAGGTTAGAAAACGGTCTCCTGGGCTTTCAACGTCTCACATAAGCACTATTCAGTACATACTGTGAAAATGGAAAGAGCATAGCACAGCTGCATACATACAAAGACATGGTCGTCCAGGAAATGAGAGGATTAATCAGAGAAGCGGTAACTCTGGGGGAGCTGCGGAGATGCTCAGGTGTGAGAATCAGGACACAGACAACCATTAGTTTTGCGCCCCATAAATCTGGCCTTAATGGAAGAGGAGCAAATGGATAGCCATGCTTGAAAGTCATCCTGTTTGCAGTTTTCCACAAGTCATGTAGGTATCCTACAGCAGCAAGCACAGGGCAGAAAGTCCTCTGGTCACATGCGCCCAATAATGAGCTTTTTGGCTTGAATGGTGAATACCATTCAGGTGGCTTTGGCAGAAAGTTACCTGCCTGAACACATCATCCCCTTAGTCACACACAGTGATGGCATCAGCATGCTGTGCTGATGCTTTCCTTCATCAGAAACAGAAAAGCAGGCCTGTGTTGATGGGAGGATGGATGGATAAGAGAAATCCTGGAAGAAAAGCCACAAAGACTTGTGCGGAGGTTCACCTTCAAACAGAAGAATAACCTGCAGCCACAGCTGTAGTGGAGTGGAAGATCAAAGCGTATTCATGGGTTAAATCGGACCAGTCAAAGTCCAGGTCTAAATCCAGGCGAGAATCCATGACGAAACTCTAAAGGAGCGTTCACATCGAACGTGAATGTTTCAGGCCGAGTGACAGATATACATGACACAGGAGGCACACAGGAGTGATGCGACGCTAAGCGAGACCACATAGGGAATTCTAGCGACGCAAAACGCGCGGTTTTGGCAATTAAAGTGAAGCCAGAGCGACACGACACCTGCGTGTCGGATGGATGCGAAGCGACAGCTGTTGGAGTTAAAAAAGCTGAACCACCCGATCAGGAGCTGGATGTAGCTGTGATGTGGGGTGAAGGACCGCAGCGGAGAAGAAGCCGTTTTCATTCAACATGGAAGACAAGCTGATGGTGGCGGTCTGCAGTCGGCCTGAGTTGTATGACTCAACCAATTATTACCATCGAGACACATCCAGAAAGTAGGGAGCCTGGAGAAGAGTGAGTGAGGAGGCTGGAGTGACCGTTAAGTGAAAGCGCCACTAGACAGCCCCATTTTACTGCTGTAATCCTGGCTTGTCTCCCGCTGTGCGAACGGCCGGCGATGACGTCAGGCGAGCGACAGCAAGCAAACGTAGCGACCTTATCGCGCCAATGTGAACGCACCTTCATAGTGATGTTCATAGATGTTCTCCATCTAATCTGAGTTTGAGCTGTTCCACAGAGCACTGACTCAGGGTGGCTGAAAACAAATAGACACGCCCACTTTCTAGATTTATTGTAAATAATAAAAATATAAGAGAAAACATTGTTCTTTTTATTTAAATTAACTGTTGTGCTCGTTGATATGTCTATTAAAAATAAAAGCCATTACACTGCAAAAAGGGAACTAAAAGTAGGTAAAATCCTCTTGAAATTAGTGTATTTGTCTTTAATTCGAGCTGGTAAATCATTCTATCTGCCAATGGAATAAGATTTTTGTACTTAAAATAAGAACAATTCATCTCTATCATCTTATTTCAAGTGCAGGATATCTAATTATCCTATTTTAGGGGTGAAAATTCTCATTCCATTGGCAAATAGTCTTATTTAGCTGCTCAAATCAAGGAAAAATATACAAATTTTAAGAAAATTTTACTTACTTTTAGTTCCCTTTTTGCAGTGTAAGGTCTGTGGTTGTAATATGACAAAAATGTAAAAAGCTTCAAAGCCTGTGAATATAGGCAGATACTTTTAAATAACACAAACCTTACTTGCAAGTTGTATAATCCTTCCAAAGGTTTGATACCTAAGAGCAGTGAAGTCACGCACCGACAGCTTTTGTTGCATGAATTTAAAGGCGTGGGGGAAACGTTTAATAATGTGTTTTAAACTTAGGGGCGTGTTTGTCTGTTCACATTCCTACTTGTGTGTTAGGCTCTTCTTACTGGCAGCATAAAGTCATCAGGATTGTATATTTCTATTAAAATAACAAGAGAGCTCAGGTTGAACATTTGGGTATTTTGTAATTTCAGTTTATTTTTAATTATTTATTTCCATTTTACTCAAATTCTAAACATTTTTGAAATCGGTTCATACTTGAATTATTTTCATCTCACAGCTTTAGATTTGAAGTCCAGTATTTTTATAAAAGGAAACATCCGTTTATTTCCACAAGCACACATAACAGAGCTGCTTCTTAAAAAAAGTCAAAAAGCTGTTGTCCATTAATGGAAATTAGATCTAAAACATCCGAGCCATAATCTGTTTCTGTACCTTTTTGCAAATGCAACCGTTGGTGGTTTAGTTACCTCTTTGGGTAATTTTCCATGACTTCCAACATCAGTTTTGGGTGATTTGTGAGCAGGAAAGTCAATCTTAGTGTGTGACTGAAGTCAGTCTGCAGGATTTCATTTAGAATCTGGACGTCTTTGCAAAGATAAAAACACTTACTCTTCATTTCTGCTCAGTTCTTCCCCTACATCCTGCTGCTGGTAGCGGTGCTGATGTACTGCCCAGCCCTGTTCTGGAGATTTTCAGCAGTGCCTCTCCTGCAGTCGGACCTCGCCTTCATCATGGAGGAGTTGGATCGCTGCTACAACCGTGCCGTCACTCTGGCCAAGCGCTTGGGGTCCTCCGGGCTGCTCACCTCAGACAGGTACATTCACCTTCGGAGGTGCATTTGAGTCTGTGCTCAGTGTCATTGCTCACATATTTACGACTGCATTTGTGACACAAATTGTTTTCGGCCAATGCCCAGACTACAAAACATCTTGGCGGCATACACTGAGATTTGTTTTTTTATATTTTAAAGCCGTGGCAACACGAAAAAGTACAATCACTTAAGGATTAACTATGGGATTTTACTCATTGGCTCTCAATAAATAGAATCATGTGATAAACTACATCAGTTAATGGGGTACCGCGAGCGAGCTATTTTTAGAAACGTAACGTCACGGTGACGTCACATCACGTGGTACGCAGTAGGACAAACTCCCAAACCCGCCGCTGTTTTGCTGTGGAAGAGACGTGCGTTAGCCTAGGTTGTACTCGTTTAAAAGACTGCTTTTTCCAAAATCTAAGACCATGGTTTATAAACATTGTTGCTATGGAACGTGCAACAGCGACTCGAGGTACTCTGATCGGCCGCATATGAAGGATGTTTTCTTCATTACTTTCCCGAAATTCAAGAGTGCCAAGGAGAAATGTGTGCGCTTGGTACATCGGTGCGGTCGGCCTACATATGTAGCAAGGATTTTGTCGGAGGAAAGGGCACAACCGAAGAACATCCTGACCCAATTCCAATGAGACAAACATTAAACATACCGATCCCTGGACGGTGATTACAAACAAAAAAAACGGCCGACGACGGCATGACCGCCGCGCAGGAAAAAAAACCAAAGCTTACCGTTCGATCGACTCGGCCCGTTTTCCGGTCTTTTTAAGCCCTCGACACTCAAACCATCGTTTGATCTGAAGGTTGGTGTGTTCTTCCACAGTGCGACCAGTAAACCGTGCGCCTGGGACATCGTTTTGGGAAAGTTTAATGGCTGCAAAGTCGGTCATATCGCTGGTTCTGTTGCTGGTTGCTACGTGTGTTCTCTATCGATTTGTCCTACCTAAGCGGCAAAAGGGGTGTTGCTATTGAGGCGGTGACGTCACGTGCGCGGTACCCCATTGTTAAATGAAACCAAGAAGCAGAAAAAAATAAGAGTATCAGCTAAGTGTTGCTAATTGAAGCATGTGGACACATGCAGGTGTGTGCTAATGCAATACCAGGATGGAAAGAAATAAGCAATAACTTTAGGGAAGTTTTATAAGGCCATTTCTAAACAATTCAAAGTTGTATCGTTCTACAGAGAGAAAGGATGCATTAAAAAGCGTCTTTTGGGTAAAGACTCTTCAGCCAAAGCGGACGTACGTCAGCGGTCACCATGATAAGTCCTGCAGTAGGGCACCGAGTAGAAAAGGAGCCTGTATGCTTCCTATCTTAGCTCCTTTAGCATAGGAACCCAGGGAGGTCCCTTACCGGTGCTAAGGAGCTATTAGGAATCCCACAATCCTTTGCGTGACATGACGTATAAGCACCGCCCACTTCAGAGAGCGCGTACTTTGTAGTTCATTTTCAGAAGGATGTAGACCTGGATTTGACTCACATCCTCGGTTTTTCTATCACGTAATGACGTCGGAGTTAAAGGCTGTCTGAATTCGGCACAGCTGTCTGAAGCTTCCTTTCTTCACATGGTAGTTCTTACTGTTGACCCAATAAAATGTCAAGGAACAGGAGCTAGGGGCTGTAATTAGAACATTTCGGATGCAGCCACAGATTATTCTCGGGTAGGAAACACTTAAGATGGCTGCCAATAGGAAAAAAAGCATATCGATAAAATATAAATCATATTGATCCATATCGATAATTATCAACAAATTCAAAACATATATTTTATTTGCAGCCCTGGCCATTTTATGCTGTTGCTTAGCAACCTATTTTTAGATACAGAGTACACAAACACTGAATTCAAACTCAACCCCTTATATACGTCTATTGATCGATATTTATCGTTATTGAATTATCGTCCAGCCCTAGCTGCCAATATTGCTGGTTCTGGAGGCAATGCACAAGACAAATTACAAAAAAAAAACCAAGGGCTCCATCTCAGACTCTACAAGCCTCGGTTTGAAGCGTAAACGTCACAACAGGCCAAAGTGGAGATATTTGACCATGATGCACCACACCATCTTTGGAGAAAACCAAACACAGCAAATCAGAAAAAATGCTTCATTCAAACTTTGAAGCACGGTGGAGGACGTCTGATGATTTGTGTTTTTTTTTTTTTTTTTGTTTGTTTGTTTTTTAGACACATGGCAACTGGAACCTTGCACCATGAACTCCTCTGTGTACCAACGTTTTCTATAGCCTCGTGAGACCATCCTGATCTCGCGAGCTTTCAAGGTTTCACTCGCAGATCAGTCTGGCTACTCTCCGTTAAAGAAAATTTGGAGCTGTTCACCAAACGAACGTCCAATCAGCGTTGGCTTTGAGGCGGGTTGAGGTGTGACGCAACCAGAAGCGCGACAGTTCAGTCTAAAGAACATGGCGGCTTCAGCCGATGAAACTAGCGTTAGCGTGGCTATCGAGCAAGTTTTATCGGAATTACAGAGTATTTCTTTGCTGAGCTAACGAGCCTTTACCTGCAGCAGCAAGAGTAGCCTGGCTTGTGGTTGTGTTTGCGACGACGAAGCATGTTGACGAGTACGTCATATGCTTCGTTGATCTGATTGGTTTATTTGGCCCGTCTATCACCAACATAGGCCAATCAGCTAACCAGTATTTTTGCCCCTTCCCAAAATTACTTCAACGGAAGGTTTCCAGATGGATATGCGGAGCAAATCTATCTGGCGGCGTCTAGTTTTCTAGAGTCAAATGTAAAACCTGGCTGGTAACTTTTACTGCAGTAGAGACAGAGACAATCTGGGGTGCAATAGACAGGAGAAGTGGTTCTGTTAGAGAAAGAAAACAAGCCCAATTATTTATTACATGAGGTCTTTAGGAATGGTAATCCCGTGCGAAAAGGGCTTTACACTGTTTAGACTGCAGATCATTATTTAAATTAATGATCGACATGTTTTAACGGTAATTATATGTTCAGGTTTTTTTTTTTATTTTATTGTTTTATTTAGTGTGAAAAAAACAGTTTCCTATGGATGAAGTTACCGTTTCTTTCTCCCTCTGTGCCCAGCGACCCCACCGAGGGCTGCTTCAACTACCCGCTGGTGGAGAAGTTCCTGATGACCAAGCGCTGCTCGCGGGTGCTGCTGTCGTACTACCTGCTGTGTCGCGGCCTGACCCTGGTCACCCTGCTCTGTGCCTGCCTCTACCTGGGTTACTACCTCCGCCTGGCCTCCGTCACCGACGAGTTCGGCTGTCCGCTGCGTGTTGGCCTGCTCTTCAACGACACCAGCATCCCGGAGAAGGTTCAGTGTAAACTCATCGCTGTAGGCGTCTTCTCTCTGCTCAGGTAATTATTTTTAGTTATTTTTGTGCATCTGCAGATCTACTGATGCTTCTGTATCGTTGTTTAGGCACGAACACCTGCGGTATTTGCACTATTGGAAATTTGACTGAAGGGTAATGGAGTTTACAGTGAATATAAAATAGGGCCAAAAACTGCCTGTAGTGCGTAACGCCACATTCTCATCATTATAATGCTACATGATTAATGTGCAGCTTTAACAGAAAAAAAACAAGATGATTCAGGGTTTGCTTTCTGCACAAAATGGTTTAAATCCACTGATGCATGCAGACATATTTGACTGCTGATGTGGAGAAAAAGATAAACGCTGCAGAAATCAGTGAGGAAGGAATGCGGCCCTCACTTTTGATCTTATCAATTTTTAAGGTATTCGGTTTCACTTGTTAATGATTTAAGCTTGATAACATAAAAGATCAATGGTGAAAATATGGTGTAAAGTCATATTTGGGCGAATCTAGAAACGAATACCATGAATAGAGCTGCCCAGAGAGGAGTGAAATAGTCAGAAAATATTTCCAGATTAATGTCAGCAGTTAAGATACGACTTACACCTCAAAGAGTTTGCAGCCTCTCGGTTTATTTCTCTGTCCAGCGCTGTCAACTTGGCCATCTTCATCGCACTGATGCCGGTGGTGATCTACGCCAGCGTCCGGCCCCTCTTCTGCCAGGGATACGCCCGCTTCCTGGAAACCTACCAGTCGCTTCCCACTGTGACCGTCCTGCCCTCCCCTGACGGCCAATGGGACGACCTGTCTCTGGTTCTGCTCTACCTGGAGGAGAATATCAGCGAGCTCAAGTCGTACAAGTACATGAAGGTGTGTTTACTTCCTGCTGCTACACGCTACACATGTCGGTAAATCTTTCAGAGTTTGATTTAGGTGGGATATTAACTGGCTTCATGTTCCCTCTAAGCTCCTTGCAGCCTTAAATCCTGACATTATCCTTGGATCAGAACATTTCATCATAAAACTCATCCACTGTCTGTTCTAGAATAAAAGTGCGAAGACAAAGAAAGTCTAAATAAAAGATCTGAAACAAGATTAATCTCTGATGTTCCCCACTTGAGGCGAGTCTCTGCTTAAAACTGAGAAGCTCAACAAATGTGTTGTTCATGGCTGACAGCGTGGAGCGGGACACGGACAGACAGATGCAGGAATGAGGGGTTCTGCTCCGGTCCATCGGGGTGAGGAAGCTGAGCTTATAGGGGAAACTGGTCTAAATCCAGACCAGTACATTTCCTGTCTATGTAGATTTCTACCTCCAGGAGTTATGCTTCATGCCTGAAATGATGAGATCGCAGATACTTGGAGGTTTTTGCTCCAGAGAGGAGAGCCTGGACCCGACTCAGAACTCGCTGGGTGGCGTTGTGCGATTATACACTGTTTAAAGTTATTTAATGTTTCATAAATAACCCTCTGTCTGTTAAGTATTGTCTGGTGATAATCAGCTCTTAAGCTGATATCTGGACAATGGTTGAAAGGGATGAATTCGAGCACTAGCGAACTTTTAACAGCAAACTCTGCACACACATAGAATAAAGGAGTGACAACTTCTTTTCAAGTTCAAGAATTTAATAACAGAAATGAAATTAACATCCAGAGAACATTACTATATAATACTGTTTATCTGAATTAACACTATATTTCAATCAATAAATCCTCTCTACTAGGGTAGTGAAACCTAACTAAACTACTAAGCAAAATGAAGATAAAAAGAAACTAAGCTAAGGAACTATTTACATGCAAAAATAAACAAAAGACAAAACAAAAGTGGTTGATCATAATCAGAATAATTCAGTGAATCCCGTTCACTGCAGATCTGATTCAAAAAGCATGGAATGGAGTTAAATTAGCTTAACTAATTTAGAAAAACATTTGGCATGTGTTTCAAACCATTCACAATGCAAATCGTGAGTTAAACAAAACATTATTTGATGAAATAATATTTTGTTTAAGTTAAAGAACCAAAGTTCAACTTAAAGAATGTGTATTGAGGTTAGATTAGCTTGACTAATTCAGAACATTTGACATGTGTTTCAACACATTCACAATGCAAATCCCAAGTTACACACAACATTATTTGAGGAAATAACATTTTAAAAACTGATTTGCTCAGTAAAATGATTACTTTAGGAGCGCTTGAATTTATCAATGGGGTGGGGGGAAGACGTCTGGGGGGGGGGGGGGGGGGGCTTATGTTGTGTGGGCCTCACCTCGGACGGCTCCCTTCACCTCCTCTCCCACTTAGACATTGAGGGTTCTGGGCAGTTGCCCGGAGGGGGTGTGGGCTGTGCCGTGCACCCCCTTCGGCGCTCCCAGTTTTTAAACGCACTTGAGAACAACATGCAACAACACAACATCTGAGCGGGCGTAGGGAGGATCGGGGTCTTCTGCACACCCCCGTTCTCCAATGGCGGCAAGGAGTCTGGGGCCTGGAGGAGGTGCGGGCCACTGTGTCCGGGGTCTTGGCGGGGGGCTGCAATGGGTGGTCAGCGGCTTGCCAGGTCTGGGGCTGACGCCTCCGCTCCCCCCAGGAGGGGCGGGGGGCAGGGGTGGCTAGGGTAAGGTGGGGGAGGGAGGGGGTTTATTAGGTATTTAGTGGGTGAGGGGGGCTCTGGCTGGGTGGCTCGTGCGGGTCGTGTTGGCCCGTCCTCTCTGGGGGGCCCAGTCCAGGGGGCGTCTGGTCCGGGGGCGGGGCCGGGGGTCGGGCACAAGCAGTCGTATAGTCGATTTGGGGTGACCCCCCCTCTGGTCAGTGTTGGATGCGAGTGTTATGTGGGAATGTGTGTACAGCGTCTTTTTTTTTTTTTTTTTTTTTTAAATCTCTGTGTGGTGAGTGGGGCACAAGGGAGGGATGGTGTGAATGAGTTTTCCTTTTTTTTTTTTTTTTTTTTTTTTTTTTTCCAGGTATGGGTGTGGTCCGCTCCCTCTCCCAAGAACATCTCAAGTCTCCGATAGGTGCGGAGCCCATCCCCCCACGTCCTGCCCTCCTCCACTGCGTTCGCAGGCGCCTTGGCCCTCTGGCGCATTGGTGGGCTTTGGGTTTGGGGCGGGTTCCCGGGCGTGCACCGGCCCACTCCCGGCGGCTACTTCGCGGGGCCTGGCCCCCCGGGGGGCGGCCGGGGCCCCAGTCGTGGGGGCGGGGCACCCCTGGGGCCTCTGGCCCCCAGGGCCCATGGCCGGGACCACTTCAGCGGGGCTAGCTGCCGGCGGAGCCCACGGGCTCATCCCCGCGGCTCTTGAGGGCGTCGGCATTGCGGTGGCTGGGGGATTTCCTCGGGGTCGTCTCTACTCTTTCCTTGGGGGGGGGGGGGGGGGGGGTTGCAGATATCCTGTGTCGGCCCCTCCTGGGTGCCCTGCTTTAGGGGCCCCTTTGGGAGTCCGGTATTATGGGTCCCCTGACTCCGGCCTCTGTGCTCGGGGAAGGCGGGTCTTTGGTTCTCCACAACCACTAGCAAGCTATTTCCTTCTGTATAATTTTCACCTAAACTAGTGCACTCTCACAAACTCCCACAGGTGCTGGGTCCCTGGTATTAAATGTTCACTTATATACAGTAATCTTATAATTTATTTATTTATTTATGTTCTTTCACTTTCTTTTTTCAAGTATCACATTACACATGTCAGCTTACATAATAATATATATGATTTAGCAATGGCATCTAGGTGTTATTCGATTGTATCTGTTGCTTTATGTCTGTTGGTTGTGCTGTTCTTTTTGCATCTCTCTTTCCAGGTGACGGAGCAGATGGAGAAGGTTTTATCATTCTCTCCCTTTTATCTCTTCTTTCTTTCACCTCTACTCTTTTTCTTTTCTTTCTCTTTCACTTCTTGTTCTTCCTTTACTCTCCCATTGTAATGTCCATATAATTTGAAATTCTCCTTGCAGGAATCATAATAAAGTTATTTACAAGCATAAATCAAGTAGAGCACTATGGCGAAAGCTGTTCGCTCCACTTGTAAAAGCAAAATCTGTCGAGCTCTATCTGGCATTGAGACATCAATTCCTATTGCCACATTGCTAGACAGGACACTGGGAAAAAAAAAAAAAAAAAAAAAAAAAGAATTTATCAATGCAATGATACCTCCGGGGGCTAGGGAGCGCTGTGGCGCGTAAACACTAAAATTGGTTACTCTTAAAGGCAAGGTAAGGCAAATTTATTTATATAGCACATTTCAGTACAGAGACAATGCAAAGTGCTTTCAGCACTTTTACAGTTTTCTGGAAGTTTGTTCCAGATAAGTGGAGCATAGGAAATAAATGCTGCTTCTCCGTGTTTGGTTCTGGTTCTAGGTATGCAGAGAAGGCTGAGGCCAGACGACCTTAGTGGTCTGGAGGGTTGATGCCCTGATAACAAGTCTGTGATGTATTTAGGTGCTAAGCCATTCAGGGATTTATAGACTAACAGAAGGATTTTAAAGTCTATTCTCTGAGATACACGGAGCCAGTGTAAGGACTTTAGAACTGGGGTGATGTGCTCTACTTTCTTAGTCTTAGTGAGGACGCGGGCAGCAGCGTTCTGGATCAGCTGCAGCTGTCTGGTCGACTTTTTAGGCGGACCTGTGAAAACACCGTTGCAGTGATCAATTCGACTAAAAATAAACGCATGGATTAATTTTTCCAGATCTTGCTGAGACATTAGTCCTTTAATCCTGGTTAAAGTTACCAAAGCGCCTTTAAATCGACATTAATATTCCATATTAATGCGAGAATAAGGCTCATAGCACTATCGAATGATGGCGGAGCAGAACAAACAAGCTTTATACTTGGAATGGGCTTTTGTCGAAAAACCGGAACCGGAAATTACCAGAAACTAATAGCATTTTGGCAAGCGGACGTTCGGCGCTAACAAATAAAAGCTTCGGTTTTATTTTAGTCATAATGAGTGGGCCGGATAACGTAAACATTAATGTCCCATCAATGTATGAAACCCTTGTGGAGATAACCTTTGTTATAACAATAAAAACTCGACAATGACATGGGACCGAATGCTAGCATGAGCTAATTCCGTTAGCCCTTTGTTTTAAAGCAACCATGTGTAACGCATCACACAACATTTCCCAATAAACCATTTAACTTGTCCCTTTGGGTTTCTTTGTCCAACCTGTCGGTGCTTCATGTGAGTTCGGTCCACTTTGGCCATCCAAGGGAGGAGCACTGAAAAGCAGGAAAAGTTGTTGGTCTGTTCAGCAGCGGGCTAGCGTGCGGCTCTGCTATGGCAACACGTGGTCGGTATCGGCCTGGTCGGAGCCTGGGCTCTGCAGTCCCTGATCTCTCAGCTTGTCTGGTGAGGGAAGGCGACCGCGTCTGCTTTCCTGCAACAGCTGACAAAAATAAACAAAGCTCTTTCGGCATTCCTTACTTCGCGGCTGGTTTGCGCAGAAGTCAGAGTGCAACTTAGCTTCGATCTGGTCGATGATTCTCCGAATTCAGTCGGGTCCTCCGCTCCGCAGAGAACGAGAATTTCCTCCCCCCTTTGTCACTCCATTGAAGCAGGCAGATGAGTTTCACAGAACGGCTGCTCTGTGCACTTTGTGGGCTTTTGGGGCCTTGAGGCCCGCATAGTGCTAGCTGTTCCCAAGCCAGCCTGTCTCCTCCTTTGACCCCAGCAGGAAGAAAAAGTAGCTTTGTCCTGGAGTGCTCCAGGAAGGAGTGGTCTGGTCAGAAGTGAGCTTGGCCAGAAGAAGGTCTGTTCTTTTGTCTGTGGGGGTGGTTTACAGCAGACACCTTGCTGAGAGGGGACGTCCTTTATGCACGTGAGGGTCCCAACCCATGTTGCTCCCAATCCAATCTGATTTTATTTTCTCATCATGGCTCAATGGCACTACAGCGGGTTATAAACCCTCATGGCCGGTAAGCATCTCGGGATCCTCCTGGCAGAACTTTAGAGCGATGCTGCGGCGAGGGATGTCGGGTCTGTCTGCTGCCTTTACAGCCTGACCACAGATAAGCAGAAGACGAGCCCCAGATGTAAACTCTGACGTTATTTCGTCTTTTAGCTGCTGTTTTGTGGATTGATAAGAATTTCTGTGAGTAACTTAGACAGCGTCATCTTTAGGACTGGGTATAATATAGGATGAGGCGATTCGATACGATTCTCAATATAGCTCAGATTGATTTGACTCCAATATTGATATTTTATTACTTTCAAATTAATGCTCAAAGTCATTCAATCAACCAATTCAGCCAAATATTATATTTATGTTCATGTTATTGAACACTGATATATTAACAGGAAAATAAAGTACATTTGGTTCAATGTATTTAACGTATCACAGAAACAAAAAATGTGCCCAAACGTCTGATTTTAGGGTTGAAGGCGCTTCTAAAATCCTGTCGGCCGTTCCGCAAATTCATCTCACTTGCAATTCCTCACTGTGAGCAGTAATAGTGCGCGGTAATAACGCCCCGTAGTGGTTGGGAGGTATATCGATATTGAAAGCCATAATATCGATATTAAATCATTTTTAAAAACATCAATATTAATCTTTGTATCGATTTTTATACACAGCCCTGGTCATCTTTAGGTTGAAGTTGTGCGTTTTCTCTCTGCAGGTGTTGGAGATGTTGAGGAAGCGCGGCGAATGCTCTGGAGAAAACTTTGACACGGTGGGGCTGCTTCAGACCCTCTGCCTGGTGAAGATGGATACCGTGGACGCACACAGAACCACTGCTGCCAAGGCCAAACCGGATCAAGTGAAAACCAGTCCTGCAGAGGCAGCAGCCGACGACGGAGCAGCTCAGAACAACGTCAGCCGTCCGAACTCTGCGTCTGGAAACAACAGCAAGATGGAAACGGAGATGCAAGGTGAGTAGAGTCTTTGCTGGATTAACGGGGTTCCTGCAGCGTCCAGAAATGCACTGTTCATTCAGAATCAGAATCAGATATACTTTAATAATCCCAGAGGGAAATTGCTGTTTCAGTACCATCACCATTACATAAGCATCACAAACATTTCAGGGGGGAGACGGTTCACTGAGGCCGTGCTGCCAAGGACAAAAACTGTCCACAAGGCGTTGCCCTTATCTGTAGAAGGAAGATTACAACAACATGGGGGAAGGAGAGGGAGAAAAAAAAGACAGATGTTGACAATTTATGCTCTCACCAATAAAGAGTCAAACAACCGACAAAAAAAACCCTCATGGCACGAAAAGCACAAATAACACAAGACACAAATATGCAGAAGGTAAACATCTGAGGCCCGTTCGCGTGTACGTAAGTTCATCAGTTTTATGAGTATCAGTTATGTGAGTGTGTTTGGATGAAAGTATTTATATTTCCGTGAACACTCTCCACTCTCTCAAATCCAAGAGCTGGAAAATTAGCACAAGTGCTTAGATCTGACTCTTCAATTCAATTTTATTTATATAGCGCCAATTCATGAAACATGTCATCTCGAGGCACTTTACAAAGTCAAATCAATCAGATTATACAGATTGGTCAAACATTTCATAAGGGAACCAGTTGCTTGCTTCAAAGTCCCGACAAGCAGCATTCACTCCTGGAGAAGCGTAGAGCCACAGGGAGAGTCGTCTGCATTGTCCATGGCTTTGCAGCAATCCCTCATACTGAGCAAGCATGATGCGACAGTGGAAAGAAAAACCACCCATTAGCGGGAAGGAAAAACCTCTAGCAGAACCGGGTTCAGTATGAACGGTCATCTGCCTCGACCGACTGGGGGTTACAGAAGACAGAGCAGAGACACAACAAGAGAGACAAAAAAGCACAGAAGCACACATTGATCCAGTAATCTGTTCTACATTAGATGGTAATAGTCGGTGAGCTGTCTTCTCTGGATGATTTCACAGTCAACAGAACATCAGACCAGGTGTACCTACTATGAAGAAAAAAGAGAGAGAACAAAAGTTAAAAGCTGAAATGACAACAGTCATTTCAATGTAATGCAATGCAAATCTGGAGAACAGTAGACTGGAGAACAGTAGAAATCAGTAGAGTGAGAAAAATAGGCCCTGATGTCCTCCAGTAGCCTAAGCCTATAGCAGCATAACTATAGAGGTAGCTCAGGGTAACATGAGCCACTTTAACTATAAGCTTAGTCAAAAATGAAAATTTTAAGATTAGTCTTAAAAGTAGACAGGGTGTCTGCCTCACGGACCAAAACTGGGAGTTGGTTCCACAGGAGAGGAGCCTGATAGCTAAAGGATCTGCCTCCCATTCTACTTTTAGAGACTCTAGGAACCACCAGCAGACCTGCAGTCTGAGAGCGAAGTGCTCTGTTAGGAACATACGGGGTAATCAGAGCTCTGATATATGATGGAGCTTGATTATTAAGGGCTTTATACGTTAGAAGAAGAATTTTAAATTCTATTCTTGATTTAGCAGGAAGCCAGTGAAGGGAAGCTAAAATAGGAGAAATATGATCCCTCTTGTTGATTTTCATCAGAACTCTTGCTGCAGCATTTTGGATCAGCTGAAGACTTTGAACTGCATTTTGTGGACTTCCTGGTGGTAAAGAATTACAATAGTCCAGCCTTGAAGTAACAAATGCATGGACTAGTTTTTCAGCATCACTCCTGGACAGAATGTTTCTAATTTTGGCGATATTCCTGAGGTGAAAAAAGGCAACTCTGGAAACCTGTTTAATATGGGATTTAAATGACATGTCTTGGTCAAAAATAACACCAAGGTTTTTTACTTTATTACCAGAGGCCAAGTTAATGCCATCCAGATTAAGTGATTGATTAAGAAGTTTATTTTTTGAGGACTCTGGTCCAAAGATTATAACTTCTGTCTTGTCAGAATTTAAGTGCAGGAAATTTAAAGTCATCCAGCTTTTGATGTCATCAAGACATGACTGCAGTCGAAGTAATTGATTGGATTCATCAGGATTTATGGATAAATATAGCTGAGTGTCATCAGCATAACAGTGGAAATTAATCCCATGCTGTCTGATAATTTTGCCAATCGGAAGCATATATATAGTAAAGAGAATTGGTCCAAGGACTGAACCCTGTGGTACTCCACAAGTGACCCTAGAGCTTGAAGAAGATTTATTATTAACATGAACAAACTGGAATCTGTCTGACAGATAAGATTTAAACCAGCCTAATGCTTTCCCCTTAATCCCTACAGTATGCTCAAGTCTTTGTAGGAGAATATTGTGATCAACTCTTGTAAAGAACTTGTTCTAAAAACGTCACGGATCAGAGAAGAAGTCTTTATGCAGGTGTAGAAAGATCCGTCTTTATCTGCTATATCCAGGGAAACCATTTTTTGGTTTCCTCTAGAACAAACAGAAAAGACAGATAAAAGCAGACAGATTTTAAGATAGGATTGATTTGGCATGACTGTGTAAGCAATATTGTGAAAGAAATTGCAGATACCCTTTACAAAAGTGTTAATTGCATTATTGAATTTTGTGTTTTATTTTTTATTTTAGAGCTCAGTCCACTGCTGCCAGGACTCGATGAGACAGGCAGTAAAACCGGAGAGGGCGGGACTCTTCGTCAGCGAGTGATGTGATTGGCTGGATTGGATTGGAGCCCCCTAATAATGTAACCTGACCCTAGCCAGATGTATTTCGCTCCGCCTAGCTTCACTCACATCCATCTGGGACATCTCCCATAGAGAGTGATTTCTCCAACCAATTTTATTGTCCAGCCAATCAGGACGCAGGGCTGGAGTTTCATAGATGTGATGTAGTGGACAAGCGACCGTGAGACTGTTTTGATTCAGACAACAATGGCGGCTCGCATCGAGGAAGCAAGCGTTAACATTGATGCTGCTATTTCTTCCGTGTTGTCCAATCTACCTAATATTGTTTTATTAAAAGAACATCAGAGAACGGCTCTGAAAGCTTTTGTTGGTGGAAACCATGTTTTCACCCTTTTCCCGACCGGATTTGGCAAGTTTTGTTTTCCGGGGCGCGCCCGTGGCGGAGCGGTTAGCGCGAACCATATTAGGAGGCCTTTAGTCCTCGACGCGGTCGGCCCGGGATCGACTCCGACCCGTGGCGCTTTGCCGCCTGTCTTCCACCCTCTTCCTGTCAGCTCACTCTCAATAAAACGCGTGCCACTAGAGCTGCAAACACATTTAAAAAAAAAAAAGTTTTGTTTTTTCCTGCGTCGCTCTCACAGCGTCACGGGTTAGCTTCGGTGTGAGTGGTTGAAATAGCATGTCGATAAAGATGACAGACAAGTGGCTTATCCAATCATATGCAAGGATTTTTGATAAGGCCCAGCCTTCTGAAACGCCATTCCTATGGATCTGTCCCAGATGGATGAGGGGAGCGAGGCGGAGCGAAATCTATCTGGCTAGGGTCAGGTTACTAATAATGATGGAGTCGTAAAGATGCTCTATAGCTTTGTGCTCAACATGGAGCTGACTTTTTTTTTTTCCTCTTGTGGGAGAAATAACCTGAAACTGATGCCAAAAGACCAAAACCAGTGTTGGTTTTGCATTTCAGGATTTTACTGAATTTCTTTTCTTAAACTGTTGATTGTATTTCAGATATGATTGTTATAAACACTGGAAGAAAAACTGAATATACCCCAAGCTGCCATCAGAGGTCTGCACTGACAGAAGAGCTGAAGAATATGGCTTGAAATCAGATCCTCTCAGTCTGAGTTTACATGTTGATCTCTGACAGTTTACAGACACTTTTAGTGAGGACAGCTGCTGGGCCTGAATACGACCGTTATTCAGACTTTAGCTGATTGTTTGAATCTGTGCTGCAGATTTAATTTCTCATTTCTGACCTAAAGTGCTTCAGCTGCATCTCTAAAGCCTGTGACAGATTCTTCTGAAGATGGAAAAACCTCAGAGGAGAAAAATATTTTTTTGAGGAATTGGATGTGTGATCAGCTCTTTGGATTCTCTGTGAATTGGTACAGAAAAAAAACATTTTGTGTTTTTGTTTGCATCGTTTGTTTGGGAGCGTTTAGTTGTTATGGGACGGTCGACAATATTTCACTAGGATGTTTTTTTATGTTATAAAATGGGAATTGCACAATGTGGTTTGTTGTTTACTTCCATGATTTTGTTTTCACCAGGTTTTAATCTGTCTAAGCTGATTTTCCTGCTGAAGTAGTGGATAGTTTTCTCAAGTTCAGACCCTCTTTTTGCTATTTTAGAGGTTCAGATGCATGAAGCTTGTTTAAAAAAACGTATGAGAACGTTCATCAGAGTTAGTTTAAAAAAAAACTTAACTCACCAAAACATGTGCAAATAATGTGGAGATTGGTACTTTGAGCTTTAATGGTTTAATACGTTGTTTGTGATTCTCAGGAACAGAAACATCTGATGCTTCAGATGATTTTACTTCACTGTTTTTACTCCCTGTGCCTGAACTCGACATGTGTTCATTAAATGGCTGAGATCCTCTCGCCGTTTGCTCTTAATGTGGATGGTAATAAATATTGTTCTAATGATGATGATGTTGACTGTTTTTCGTTTGAGGAGCAGTTGTAACTTTTTGTAGCATTAAAGGCAAAATTGTAATATTCTGGTTTCTGTCTTGGTTTCTGTTTATTATACGATCAGTTAGTTCACTTTTCTGCCTCAGGTTTTATTTCTGTTCTAGGTCTAGGTCTTGTTTTGGATTCTTACCTAGCTTCTGCACGGTTATAGTTTTTCATCATGTCATTAGTTTTAGTCTTAATCGTTATTTTCTGAGATTAGTCATGGTTCCTGTATTTCCATTAGTTCCTGGTTTTTATTATGTGCTTGTGTTTTGCTCTGTCTTAGCTTTTGTTTTCTTTCTAGGGTTTAGTTTGTATGATTACTTTGGTTTTGTATTTTGTCTAGTTCAGTTCTGTCCTGTTTTCACTTATCCTGTCAATCTTTCAGCCACATCATCCCTTGATTGTTCTCACCTGTTTTTGGTTAATTATTCTCCCTGCTCACCTGTCCGCCCGTCTATTTAAACCTGCCTCAGTTTTCTGTTTGTTGCCGGAACTTTGCACATGTCTCTTTTCTCATGCCTCCTGTTCACAGCGGTAAGAGCCATCCAGCATTCTGTATTTTGCCTGATTACCTGATCCCATTCTGTTTCTCTGTTTTTGAGTCTGCCTGCACCCTGTTTACATTTTTGTTTTTTTTTTGCTTGGATGACTGCTCTGAACTCGGCTCTGGACTATTTTTCTGTATACCTGCCTGATCCACCCTCATCGTCTCCTCAATAAATCATGTCAAGCATTATTTAGGTGTCTGGCTAAATACCGGGTTCATCTCCTTACAAATCATTACAAAAATTTAATGTTTGGTGGTTTTGTTTTCCTGTAATGAGTAAAAAAATATTGCTATTCTTACATCTGAATTACTATCTATTTGTTTTCCCCCATTAAGCTTCAGGTTTGAATTAAAATTTGTAGAAGTGTGAATTAATGAGCATTCATTATCTGCTCTCAATCACCTCTCGACAACATAACGGTCAAACTGGAGGTTGGATACCTGGGGCTTTGGGTAATAAAATTTGCAAACAGCAGTGTCAAATTAAATATTGAAAACAACATTAATAAATGTAAATAAATTATTAACAGCTGATTAATAGCTCTCTAACACAGTGACTTTATCAAGATTATATACCCACATACTCTCCTTACCCAGACTTTCAAACATTATTAAGGAAATTAACAAATTATCTTCATCTGGAGAAATAAAAATCAATATATCAAAACATGAGATGCAGTAAAAAAAAAAATATGGAGGAATTTAAGTAATACATTTTGAAATAATGGTGTTTTAAAACTTAATGGTTTCCAATAGTTAGTTTGCTCTGCCCTCTCTGGTATTTGATAAACTGGGAGGTATTTCTAAGTTGAGTTATCTGCCCTCTGCTCTTGGCTTTAAAGATTAAATATTAAAACCTTAATATGATTGATCACTTTCTCCTTAAATCGCCATATATGAGCTGCAGACACTAACATTTTTTATTTTATTATTTTTAACATGTTTTAGTTATATTTTTAGTGAATGCTGCTTGTCGGGACTTTGATGCAATCAACTGGTTTCCTTATATAGGAACATTTTTTGACCAATCTGTATAATCTGACCCAATCTGTAGAATATGATTGAACCAAACTTGTAAAGTGCCTTGAGATGACATGTTTCATGAATTGGCGCTATATAAATAAAATTGGATTGAATTTTTCATTGTTCAATTTTTGTTGTTTATTTCTTAAACTATTTGGATTTTAGAATGGGATTTAGGTTTAAAAAATATTACTTCGTGTTCTCCGACGTTGTTTGGGCCTAATCAGCACAAAAATAAAGATATGTTAAAAAAGATTTGCTCGTTTTTCGCTGCATTCACAACTTGGCAAGGAATAAACCACAATCAATAAATTCAAATGTGTTATTGTTTAATATTGACTTGTCGAAATATATTTACTGTTAGCTAAACATTTATAAAGTCACGTTGTCTGAGCATGCGCAAAACTTGGTAGCTCACGAACAACACGGCATGTTTGAGGACAACGCGACAAATTCGTGAGTTTTTTATCTCACAATTATCTGTTATGTTATCTCAGGCTAGTCTTATAAGTAGTTGGAATAGAATAGAATAAATAGTTGTAATAAAAAGTTAAAAAGTAATTTCAGGTTTCTTTTGCCGCTAACGCACGATTGGTTAACATTTGTAACAAACGCCATTTACAGACGTTTCTGAGTTTGACACTTTGTATTTTTGACGGTTTCGTGTTCTTCTCTCACATTTTCTGTATTTTAACTGTTTTTTAAAACTAGTTTACTTGAAATGTGGGCAGAATGCAAATGTTAACTTTTCTGACTCATGGTGTCGGATGGTCGAGGTGGTGGTCGGGGTGGTGGTCGCGGTGTGCTGTGCAGGCCTCGGTTACATTATCACGACAACTTTTAAAGCATTTTTTAATATCTACCCTAAAGTCTTTATTTTGTAAACTGTTAAAACAAAATTAAAAACTTAGGAATTGTGAACTCCCAAAATGTAACGTTTAGTTTGTGCAGAACAGCGCCGTTCTGTTTTATCACTTGTGTAGAAACTGCAGTAACACAGAGTCGCCACTAGAGACCGCTGCAGACTGTCTGTGCCGAATCAATACCGTCAAAGGTTTCATCAATTTCAGCCGTACAGCTTTATTCAAACCGATCAAACACAAACATATTTAATTTTACACACATATATAATAGTTACGTCCACATTTAAACGTTTATGTGTGGAAAGTACCATTTTAAACGTTGTTTTAGCCTTTAGGCGTCCTATTGGAGGAGAGCGTAACACGTGACCAGAAATAAACAACTCGGTTTGTCTTTTCATTGACGTTTGTAGTTTAATTTGGCTCATTTATCGTTATTTAACACGGCAGAACAACACGAGCAGCATTTAATCGCCATTTTCTGTCTCCATAGTTTGTTTTATGGGTTTGTAAATGTTAAAGATTCCCGAACCAGGAGTGAAACCGTAGTCTGCGAGAATGAGGCGGTCTCCTCCAGCGTTTTCCCGGTATCGCTTCTCGGCCTTTTGGCTAAGATCAAGTGTAGTATCTGTTCTTATCAGTTTAATATCTGATACGTCCCCTACCCGGGGACCATATATTAAATTGATTTTTGGAACAGGGAGATGGAATAGGGGCTTGCTCCGTCCACTCCACGCATCGACCTGGTATTGCAGTACCTCCAGGAACGGTGCACCCCCCTAAACCTGTTAAATGATAATTAAATTGTGACGCAAGTGTTCTTGGTTTCTGTATACCAAACTTTGTCATTATGGTCTTGATTAGCTGTGACAGTCACTGTAACATGTGTTTTAGTTTTGTCAACAATTTGTGCAGGTGACACCTAAAGAAAAAAATGTTATATTTTATTGCTGGTTTGTTTTCTTTCTAACTTTCCTTATTTTTGGCTGGTTTCTCTCTGCAGCACTTGGGGCAAATATAAGAAGGTGAGCTGTGGGTGCTGAGAGCTCCCTGAGGCTCAAGGAGGTTTGAATTTGAAGAAGTGATTTTATTGACGTGTTAAAACGATTGGTCTGTAATTTACAAAGTATCTAATTAATTACAAAAAACAATCAATCTTTGTTGTGCCTTGTAACAGACTGGCGACCTGTCCAGGGTGGACCCTCCCTCTCACCCAGTAACAGTCCCCCACTGCATGGATAAGCTAGCAGAAATGATGGACAGATGGTTGAAATTTGTTGCAGAGAATTAAAACCACAGGTATAAAGGGTAAACAGTTTAATCTCTGCTCTACCCATTGATTTTGTTTAAATTGTTTCTTTGGTAAAGGTAAAAACAAGTTTACAGCCTTTTCTGAACAGAAAAATAAGGTTATAATGTCTAAAAGAGTCATATTACATGATCCTATGTCTGATAGGGATTACAGATGAGCAGGTTTTTCATTATGTTCCCCATTGGAAATGTTATTTTTTATAAATTGAGGAGAGCAGGTCCTTGTTGCTCAACCCCTGGGCCTGACACCACTGGTGCCCCCCTACTTTACGGCCCTACCCACCCGTGATCTGGCCCCACCGGACATTCATGCAGGCCGGATCAGATTTTGCAGAGAGGCTGAGGCGGATCTCTCTCTCCCCGTCTCTTCTTTAGTTTGTGCTCCTGCTGTGTAGAGACGAAAAAGATATAAACCAAATGTTTGCATGTTTAGAAACCCGTCAGCATCTGGAAAAACATGCAGCGCAATTTAATTACATGCACAACGAGGTAAGAAGTGTGAAATATCACCCCGTCCAGTTAACAGGCTTGCTTCAACGACGCAGTGCCGGGTCACCTTTAAACAACACATGCAGTGTTATTCACTAAAACTACAAATAACTGCACTCATTATTAGTCTGTCATTATCGTCCCAAAGGCAGCTGCAATGTGCCGCAGTGATGGCAGGACGTTATGTGGAGAAAAAGCAGGCAGATGAAAACAATAGCAATGAGCTTCTATGTTGGTGTGAGCCTCTTTAAAAATAATATAAGAAAAATAAAACCAGGACCCGTGGAAGCAGAAATAAAACGGTAAATAATCTAACCAGAAAACCAGGACGCACAAAACCGTTTTTAATGCTATTTGACATTTTATTTTATTAAAGACATTATTTGTTATTATAAAAATAAAATAAAAATGGCTGTTTTGCCAACAGAAGTTTAATAAAAGCTGTTCAACAACATTACAACAAAGCAGAAGAAAAAAACTTTTGATTTTTCTGAGATTATTAACAGAACTGGTTTACATTGGCAATGAAACACCTTTTTTATCATTGTTCCACCGGTTTGTGTGTCAGTGGCAGTACTTGGTATCCATCCCTAGTTGTAACTCACTAAAGGAAGAAGTAACAACACTTATATTTGACTTTTCCAAGGAATTAACACATCTCTACTTCCACGTATAGATGGTTGGAAGTGAGGCGGTGTCGAATGGATCCGCTCGTCCTGCCAGATGTGCTCCTGGTGCGGAGGACACAAATTCTCCGGGGTTGATTACTTAAATGTGCTTAAAGGACCGGTGTCGTGCCGATGTTTGTAGACTCTGCTGCCGTCCGCCTGGTTCATAGCAGACGCTCAGGACTCCTGACTTTGGAGGAGCCTTTAGTGCTGCCATCCTTAGAGGTTGGGTTCGTTTAAAAAGACGTTAATTAATTTACTAGATGCCACGATCTTGTTTGGGGGCTGAGCCATTGGATAAATCAGGGGAATTCTGCCTGCTGTACTGCATTCATGTAATTTTGTAGTTGGTTATTTTATAAACCATGACGACAAATAATCCTTAAAAGATTTGAATCTCCTGGATAATTTAATCAGATATTTTTGAAGATCCTTGTTTAATTTATAATGCATCTGATCCAAATTTAGGTCAGTTCACTCTTATAAAATCTGACAGATTATGAACCCCTCAGCTCAAACTAAATATACTTGTGATCTCCTGCTGGTAAATAATGTTTATTTAAGTTTTATTACCACATTTTCTTAAGGCAGACTAGCGGTACATTATGTGGGATATCTGTGTGGAAGGAGAAACTAAATTGAAATGCTAAATGACTATTAGTGACACTAATATCACTGTTGTTCTAGGTTTGCTCCTGTGTTTTGTAGAATGTGAATGCAACTCATTTGTTGTGTTGATAAATTTGTCAGAACATTAAATAAAATTATGTTTTATTCTCTTTCTTTAGGTGAGTTTTTTCCATTTATGTAAAATATAAAATGTGGCCTTTAAATCGTCAGATATGAGGCCTTGGATTCAAACGGACAAAGACTGTAGCAGTAACAAGTGAAGATTGTGAGACGTCTTCTGCTCGGTGACATCAGGGAACCGTGATCTGGGTCTAACGATCATCTGGCTTCTAGGCAACAATGCTGGTCTGAGAAGAGCCTAATTACTGGTAGCTAGACAGTAAAATGCACATTACAGGAGTTGTTTTATGTTCACAACCAGCATCTGCATCTTTCAAATGACCAATGAGGTGTTGAGAGTCCTGAAGCATGAAGCTAACTAAGGTTATTTGCTTCTGTCTTTAACTGGTGAAATATGAAGAAGTCAATGAACAGAAGTGATAGTAATAAAATCGACAGGCTATTTTCCGTTTATCATGATTTGAGTACAAAGATGTCCTGGTTGCTTCGGAAGCTTTACAGAGCTGTAGAATCTGGTTTTATGAAGGTTGAAGCTGGATTTTCTTCCTTTAATTTGCCACATGTTTTTTTTCCTCTTGGATAAATGCTATTCCGCAGCCACACCAGCAGGTGGCAGCACCAGACCTGTTTCTCTGAACTAAGCAACAGGAAGCGGTTGTGCAAACAGGAAAACAAGCATATTAACGTTTCTATCTGATGTGTTTAAAAATACTTAATAATAAGCAATAGATTAATGTTCTGCATATTAATTTAATGTTGAGTTCTTGCTGTTTTATTGGGGGTTAAAAATAGAAGAAACGTGTTAGAAGGCTAACAGCTTTAGCTTTGGTTATGCAGCATTGAATTGTGGGTAACCAAACGGTGTTTATAAAACGTTAGATCTATCCTAAGTGCTGCTTTGTAGCACACAGTTAGTCAGAGATGGTTTAACAGATGTAGAATGGCAGCTTCCAGGCTGTGGTTTTGTCAGCTGACAGAGTGACGGCACCGTGACCCATGAAGGTGTGTGTGTGAAAGACATGGCAGAGTGTGAGGTGAACAACTCATACTTACCTGGCAGGGGAGATACCATGATCAAGAAGGTGGTTCACCCATGGTGAGGCTCAGCCATTGCACTCTGGGCTGTGCTGACCTATGCGAATTCCCCAAATGTGGGAATCTCGACTGCATAATTTCTGGTAGTGGGGGACTGCGTTCGCGCTCTCCCCTGATTTATTGTTTAAGAAAATGTATTTTGATTATGGGAAGTTGGTTTAGATGCTTCTTTAATCAGTTAGTAGTAGATGAAGCTTCATGAGGCATTGAACCACTTGAGCCAACTGGTTCGAGAAAGGGTTCATTTCTTGGAGCTTCATGTGCACACGACACCACCTACTGGCGAGGTGTATAATCACAGCCATCTGTATCTTAAAGGCACACTATGCAACATTTTTCAGTTAATTAATGTGTTTCATACCGTTTTGGATGATTAAATGAGTCATTTCAGGTTGAACAAAGGTTTTCTTGGCCGCCCTGGTGGTCTGTGGGGGAAATACCGCACTTGCAATTGCAGGAGCCCTCGGCCCGCACCCACAGGCTCAGAATCTCGTGCATCGCGAGAGTCGGTCTTGCTTTATGGCGAGAACTGCTACACGCTCCCAGTGAAACGTATGCTCGTTGCTAGCGCAGTGGCGATATCTGTGCAGTTATCATGGCGGAACCGGCGATAAAACAGCGAAAGCCCATGTTGGAGCAGGCAAGAAAGAGGAAAAGGGCTGTGGAAAGAGAGAAGAGTCCTACACGGGTGAACATCGGGAAAGCTTTTTCCGAATGGCGAGAGCTAAAAGAGAAAGAAGGCTGCAAGGCTGACGCGGACCTCGCGTTTCTGCTGATGCGATTGTAAGTAACATTGGAATGGTTACTCTCTCTCTCTGTGCATGTTCATACTTTCACTGTGTTAAAGCCGGGCATACACTGTACGAGTTTTTCAGTCGTGGTACTTATATACATCTCAAACTGCGACGGAACCGCGGAGTTTAAAAGTTCACCGCTCATCTGTTTGCTGATCTGTGTTTTCAAACTGTGCGACGGAACCGCGGAGTTTAAAAGTTCACCGCTCATCTGTTTGCTGATCTGTGTTCTCAAACTGTGCGACGGAACCGCGGAGTTTAAAAGTTCACCGCTCATCTGTTTGCTGATCTGTGTTTCCAAACTGTGCAACGGAACCGCGGGGTTTAAACGGCCACCGCTCATCTGTTTGCTGATCTGTGTTTTCAAACTGTGCGACAAAACCGCGGGATTATAAAAGTTCACCGCTCATCTGTTTGCTGATCTGTGTTTTCAAACTGTGCGACAAAACCGCGGGATTATAAAAGTTCACCGCTCATCTGTGTGCTGATCTGTGTTTCCAAACTGTGCAACGGAACCGCGGAGTTTAAAAGTTCACCGCTCATCTGTTTGCTGATCTGTGTTTTCAAACTGTGCAACGGAACCGTGGGGTTTAAACGGCCACCGCTCATCTGTTTGCTGATCTGTGTTTCCAAACTGTGCAACGGAACCGCGGGGTTTAAACGGCCACCGCTCATCTGTGTGCTGATCTGTGTTTTCAAACTGTGCAACGGAACCGCGGGATTATAAAAGTTCACCGCTCATCTGTGTTCTCAAACTGTACCGCGCGACGCTCGGACGCGGCTCGGGAGGCACCGGGCGTCGGGGGGAACGGAGGGGAGAGAGGAAAGACGAGACACCCCGGCGGCCGCGCGGCATACGGAAACAGACGGCCAGCGCGTCGCGCGGACCGGGACCCTCGCCCTACCCAACCCCCCGCGAGCCGATGTCCGGGCCCAGCGGGTCCCGGGCCAGGCGGAGGTCGTTTCGGGACGCCCGCTCCCCTCACTCCACTGGCGGGGACAGAGAGGAGGGGAGGGCGCTCCCTCGTAGCTCTGCTTGAACAGCAGGAGGGTGATTCATTGCGTTCGCCTGTCTGCTAAGCTCAAAACAACCACGCCTGGCTTGCCGGAGAAACCAGGAGAACAGCTGAGCATCTTTACGACAGTGCACTTTTACTTTCGCCCTCTGGGGGGCGCCTCGCTGGAAAATCAACCCCGGTTGCATAGTATACCTTTAACACGTGTGATGCATTGATTTTTTGTCTATTATGGCTCTTGGGAATGACTTCACAAAAGGTGTAGGACAAAATAATTTGTCTACATAAATTATGTATACACATATGTGTATAATAAAATATTGTTTGAATGTATTCTCTGTGTGTAATTATTCCCAAAATAGTAGTGTCATGTGATATGGCATGGTGTGTAATAATCAACTTTGATCAAAAATTAAGAGTGAGATTATGCTAATTTTGGGGGCGGGGGGGGGGATTATGGTCAACAATTTGTTGATTTTCATCAGAACTCTTGCTGCAGCATTTTGGATCAGATGAAGACTTTGAACTGCATTTTGTGGACTTCCTGATGGTAAAGAATTACAATAGTCCAGCCTTGAAGTAACAGATGCATGGACTAGTTTTTCAGCATCACTCCTGGACAGAATGTTTCTAATTTTGGCGATATTCCTGAGGTGAAAAAAGGCAACTCTGGAAACCTGTTTAATATGGGATTTAAATGACATGTCTTGGTCGAAAATAACACCAAGATTTTTTGCTTTATTACCAGAGGCCAAGTTAATGCCATCCAGATTAAGTGATTGATTAAGAAGTTTATTTTTTGAGGACTCTGGTCCAAAGATTACAACTTCTGTCTTGTCAGAATTTAAATGCAGGAAATTTAAAGCCATTCAGCTTTTGATGTCATCAAGATATGCCTGCAGTCGAAGTAATTGATTGGATTCATCAGGATTTATGGATAAATATAGCTGAGTGTCATCAGCATAACAGTGGAAATTAATCCCATGCTGTCGGATAATTTTGCCAATCAGAAGCATACATAGTAAAGAGAATTGGTCCAAGGACTGAACCCTGTGGTACTCCACAAGTGACCCTAGAGTTTGAAGATTTATTATTAACATGAACAAATTGGAATCTGTCAGACAGATGAGATTTAAAGCAGCCCAACTTCTGGAGATGTTAATTTACTAAATGACATTTAATGTCATTTGAAAGACGCAGATGTTTTTCCTTGTTATTATTGTCGCCCATTGCCCGCCCTCTTTCCTGGTGGTAATGTGTTTACCTTCATGTGAACGCACTTGTCTTCTTCTTTTGTTTTCTATTGGTGGATGGCAACCAATTTAAGATGCATTTACCGCCACCTACCAGACTGGAGTGTAGTCATCAATGATCTCAGAGGGAAATTAATAATACATACCTCAATGGTATGCACAAATGTGCAAATTTACATCCATACACACTCACATATATATATGTATGTGTGTATATGCACATGCAAACACATACATACATACATACTTCAAATATGATTGAATAACCCAGTGTTTTTTTTTAAATCAAATTAATTGACTTCTAACATAATTTGATTTATTTCCTTAAAGATTTATCATAGAAATTCCTATTTTCTCTCTATTTAGTATCGACTTTAAGTGCTGACGTTCCTCTGAATACTTATTACATTCTAATAAGACATGTTCCACTGTTTCCATCTGATTACAGTAATTACAAGTCCCTGTTTCATGTTTCCCTGTTCTGAAAAGAGAACTATTAAGTCCAGTATGACCAATTCTAAGTCGAGATATGACTACCTCTTCTTTC
The DNA here is from genome assembly GCA_037039145.1 of Fundulus diaphanus. Lineage (NCBI taxonomy): Eukaryota > Metazoa > Chordata > Actinopteri > Cyprinodontiformes > Fundulidae > Fundulus > Fundulus diaphanus. Next base: position 8,827,878 of record CM073124.1, on the reverse strand, counting down.
CGCCTTCCATTCATACAACTATTACCCCCACAGTCTTTTGAATTTTATATAAATCTCTACCAGTGTCATGATTAGCCCATTGTTCCTGCCAAACCTTACAGATTTTATTTTGAATAATAGATTTACCCTCACTTTTGCTTAAAGGAATACTTAAGTTAATAATATATGATTTCAGGCCCTGTTTAGCTAATATATTTACTTCTTCATTTCCTTCTATACCTTCAATGTTGTTGTTATCTTCCTTCAACAGATAAGGGCAGTGCCTTGTGGACGGTTTTTGTCCTTGGCTGCACGGCCCCAGTGAACCGTCTCCCCCCTAAAATGTTTGTGATGTTATGTTATGGTGATGGCACTGAAACAGCAATTTCCCTCTGGGATTATTAAAGTATGTCTGATTCTGATTCTGATGAGCAGGAATCCAGACAAATCGAACAAAACATTTCTTATTATGTAGCTGAACTAATAAGTGATATATACCTAATAATAAATCTAATCTACAAGATTATACTTAATAATGCAGCTTGACTATCTGATGCAATTATAGATTTACTTTCTTCCCTAATTTTGTCATCAAGCAACCGTTCTACAGCTAACATAAAGGCAAATAATTCAACTGTAAAAACTGCTAAATGATCTGTTGTTCTCCTTTTAATCATGACTTTATGGTGTGGAATATTCACAGCTGCTCCTGTTCTGCCACTATTTGGATCTTTTGATCCATCTTTATATATAATTATACAAAATAATATAATTCCAAAATAATTATTTACTATAACCCATTCTGGAGTCTTTACCTTTTTAAGAAATTCCCCCAATTGCAGATCAACTTAAGGTGTGATAAATAACCATGGTGGAATTGGTGACTGTGGAACCGTAAAACTATACCGGAACTGAGTCAAACTGAAATGTTGAGCTTTTATGTCCCCAATCCATCCAAATCTATTACAATCAGATTTATGATGTTCCCAACAGTCCTGCAGCACAGCCTTAGTTGGATGATCATAATTATGTCCCTGTAGATTTACCCAATACACATACATTAGTTTCAATCTTCTTAACCTTAGAGGAAGCTCACCAGTTTCAACTTGCAAAGCAGCTAAAGGAGATGATCTGAAAGCTCCACAACATATTCGTAACCCTTGTGTTTGTTCACTATCCAGTTTTCTCAAATGACTGTCAGCAGCTGCCATATATGCTATACACCCATAATCCAAGGAAGATCTCATGAGAGCCTGATAAACTCCCAACAGCACTTCTTGAAGCTCCCCATTCCTGTCCAGAAAGACGTCTCAACAAATTATTCACTTTTTATATTTATTTTGAACTAATTCTATGTGCTGTTTCCAAGTTAATTTTTGATCAATGATGACACCTAAAAACCTCACATTATTCACTTGTTCAAGCTTCTGATTATAAAGATTTAAATTAACTTCCTTATGTCTTCTATAAAAACAAATAACTTGGGACTTTGCAGCTGACATTCTAAATCCCCATTTATTTGCCCAACCTTCCACTTTCAAAACGGCCTCCTGCATCTTTTTCTGCAAATATATAAGATTATGTCCCCGCACCCACAGAGCCCCATCATCTGCAAATAAAGATTTCTCTATACCACCATCTATCTCATCAAAAATGTAATTTATCCTAATATTAAAAAGAATTGGGCTACACACACTGCCATCTGGGCTACCATTCTCAACAATATATCTAGTAGAGAAAGCAGCCCCAACGCTAACTTCTATTTCTCTACCAAACAGAAAATCTAAAACCCAGTTATAAATCTTACCACTTATGCCAAGTTTTTCTAATTTAATCAATAATCCCTCTTTCCATAACATATCATACGCCTTTTCTATGTCAAAGAACACAGCTATCACTATTTCTTTATTTGTTTGAGCTTTCCTTACTTCTGACTCCAGGCACAGTACCGCATCCATCGTATTTCTCCCTTTACAAAAACCACTTTGAAAAGGACAGAATCAATTTTTACATTCAAGAAAATATGATATTCTGTTACAATTCCCTCCATTGTTTTCCCTAATTGAGATGTAAGAGCTATAGGCCTATAGTTTGAAGGGTCTTGCATTTTTACCTGGCTTCAACACAGGAATTATAACTGACTGTTTCCATGCCGCAGGAATAATCCCCGCCACCCAAATCAGATTAAAAAGTTTTAAAATAACAGTAAGAGATATATCATTTAAATGTTTAAGCTTTATATAACAAACTCCATCTTTTCCTGGTGTTGACTGTTTAACATTAAAAATAGCTTTTTTCAGCTCATACAAAGTAAAAGCCATATCTAGATCTTGATTTGAAACTATTCTCTTATTAGTGACTCCTGGATTTTCAGATATAATCTTTTCTTTATAACTCTTTATATCTTCAGATACATTTTTTGAACTATGTACTTTAATTAACGTTTCTGCTAATAACTCTGCTTTTTCTTTATTTTTAACAGCTATTTTCCCGTTAAATTCTAGAACAGGTAAGGAAAAGTTCTTCTTAACACCATTCATTTTCTTAATAACTCTCCATACTTCAGATAACTTGGTTTCACTTCCAATAGAAATACTGCCTCCAACATGCCTTCTTAGCTGCTCTAATAGTCTTCCTAACTATAGCTTGTGCTTTCTTATATTGAATTAATGCCTCAAAAGTGTGGCATCTCCTTACCAATTTAAAAGCTTTATTTCTTCCCCTTATAGCAATACAACATTGCTCATTCCACTGTGGAATAGACTTTTTATTTCCTCTACCCCCGTTTTAGAAATCGCAGTTTCAGCTGCATTAATATTAACAGACACAATATTTGAGTTACATAACTCCACATCAGAAAACAAGTTTTCATCTAGTTTATCACACTGGTTATTAACTAAATATTGAAATAATTCCCAATTAGCCCTACTTAGTCTCCATCTTGGAATCAGTACTTCCTCTTCTTTAACTACTTCAGAACCAACTGATATTATAATAGGAAAATGATCACTACCCATAGGAGAATCACTCATCACCTCCCAAGATGTAATTCCAGCTATTCCATTTGAAACCAATGTTAAATCTCAAACATTTTCTGAATTCCTATTACAATCATACCTAGTAGGACATCCATCATTAACACAAACCAGTGAATGTAATTCAAGAAACTTTTCAATGGCCAAACCATTTGCATCTGTATTTAGACTCCCTCATAAAATATGTGAATGCACTTGGTTGTGGACGCAGGTGTTTAGAGTCCAGAAGCATGAAGCTAACTAAGGTTTTTGCCTTTGTCTTTAACTGGCAAAATATGAAGAAGTCAAACAATGAGAGAAGTAATAGTAATAAATTACAGAGGTTTTTTTCAGTGTTGTTTCCATGTAATCTTCTGGGTTTCCTTAGATAGAAAACGTTTTTGCCAATTTGTCTGGAGGATTTGATTGAATTTGACTTTGTACAGAGCCCTGAGATGACAGGGGTTGTGAATTGTAGCTATACAAAATAAAACTGAATTGAAAAAGTAAAATGTGTTTGATGATCTAAAACATTTAAGTGGGATAAGGGGAGGGAATACTTAAATGATGAAAACTACAGTGGGGGTTGGCAAACTTTTTGTCAGTTTAAAGAAACATCTACAAGCAACAAGCCTCGGTCTGTCCTCTCACCGAGTCAGTATAATCATGATTTGAGTAGAAAGATGTTCTGGCTGCTTCTGAAGCTTTACAGAACTGTAGAATCTGGTTTTATGCTGGTTGAAGCTGGATTTTCTTCCTTTAATTTGCCACATGGTTTTTTCCTCTTGGATAAATGCTATTCCGCAGCCACACCAGCAGGTGGCAGCACCAGACCTGTTTCTCTGAACTAAGCAACAGGAAGCGGTAGTGCTAACAGAAAAACAATCATATTAACGTTTCTATTATATCTGATGTGTTTAAAATTCTTGTAAATAAGCTATAGATCGATGTTCTGCATATTAATGTAATGTTGATTTCTTGCTGTTTTGTTGGCGGTTAAAAATAGAAGAAACGTGTTTAGAAGGCTAACAGCTTTAGCTTTGGTTATGCAGAATTGAATTGTGGGTAACCAAACGGCGTTTACAAAAGGTTAGATCTATCCTAAGTGCTGTTTAGTAGCACACAGTTAGTCAGAAATGGTTTAACAGATGTAGAATGGCAGCTTCCAGGCTGTGGTTTTGTCAGCTGACAGAGTGACGGCACCGTGACCCATGAAGGTGTGTGTGTGAAAGACATGGCAGAGTGTGAGGTGAACAACTCATACTTACCTGGCAGGGGAGATACCATGATCAAGAAGGTGGTTCACCCATGGTGAGGCTCAGCCATTGCACTCTGGGCTGTGCTGACCTATGCGAATTCCCCAAATGTGGGAATCTCGACTGCATAATTTCTGGTAGTGGGGGACTGCGTTCGCGCTCTCCCCTGATTAATTGTTGAAGAAAATATCAGTTGAATATAGGAAGCTAGTTTAGATGCTTCTAGATTCAGTCAGTATCAAGTAAAGTGTTATTTACGAAGTTTGATGTTTGTGCAACTTGGGCCATTTCATAATTAACCCAGTCAAGTCCGTTCTTAGCAAAAACACAGGAAGTACGGACTTTGGGAGAACGGGAGCTCGCACAATATGACGTCACCACACGCACAGGTGGTTTTTCCCCACAGACATAGACGCCGCGTTCTCGGTTGAGAGGCGTGCCGACAGAGCGGCCATCTTAGGTCAGACCAAGCTGCAGTCAGACAGAATACAAGTCAGTGGTGTTTTATGTTTTCAGACACTCTGAATCCGGTGAATTCTCAACCGATTTCCAGATAAATTAGCTGACTGAAGACGTCACCCCTTTAGGGGCTACATGAGACCAATTGATTGAATTAAAAGATTGATAGTCTAACTTAATACATAATTTTGATTTTGTATTGACAGTCAGCAAACTTCCAGAGCTACGTCCCAGGATGCCCGACTTTTGCTCGGCTTATGGGTGTGGAAATAAAAGGGAGGGGCAGGGGAGATACCATGATCAAGAAGGTGGTCCACCCACGATCAACGTACCTGACAGGGGAAATACCATGAGGAAGAAGGATGGCCTCTAATCAGGCTACAACTGGTTCCAGGAGGAATGCAGTAAGATTTGACTTGAAAAATGATTTGGAGATGGACAGACTACAATTCAGCAGAATTGTTTTGCAAAAGGAATTGGGTTTTGAACCAACCCAAATGGACTACATATTTTCCTTACCTGGGAAAAAGATTTTTGAGGTAATTTTTACAACCAGTACCTTTTTTGAGAAATGTCTGAGAACCTTTGGGAGACTGAAAGAGACTTGACCGCAGCTGACAAACATTGGAATGATTTCCCTAACTCAGACTGAACCCAAGGCGATCACGGTCCTCATGTATTCAGAACAAGTTCGCATGGAGGACATTAAGACTTGGTTGGAACTGAGATGTACTGTGACTCAAGGCTATGAATTGAAAGATGAAGATGGTGTAAAAACGGGTGGTAGACGTTTTTTTGTTCAACTAAAGAAAGACCCAACAACTGGAGAGACTCGCCACCTACCACCTGTTATCCAGCTGGGAGCAATTAGGGGCCATATTTTCTACCCTGGTCAGCCGAAGACTTGCCGAAGGTGTGGCTCCCAGCAGCACCTTTCAGCCGAATGTCAGAACACCCACTGCAAGAACTGTAAAGCTAGTGACCATTTGACCAAGGACTGCCCCCACCCGGTGAACTGCAACCTCTGTGGGGAAGGGGGCCACACTTTCAGAGCTTGTCCCAGGTCATATGCCAATAGAGTCCGGTCGGCTTCACTCCAGCAAACAGGAGCGACATCCAACCTGGGAGACCAACTACTACAACAATCAATGGACTTAACGACGAGACCTGCAGAAGACCAGCAGCAAGAGGACACGGAGGAGCGAGAGGGAGCGACCTCATCAATGGAGCCCCGACCAGCAGAAAAGCCTGCGCCCAGAACTGACCAGCAGAGCCCAATTAGGCTACATTGGACCCAACAACCGGAGGCTCCTGCAGAGACAACAGTCCTCCCAGAAGGCACGATAAGAAGCTTCCCCCAAGTTGTGACGACAGGGCAATGCGGGGAAATTTTGGACCTAATGATGAGAAACTTAATACCGCCCCAATCAGAATTAACCCAAGACGTGAATGCTTAGGGATACAGCGCTTCCCTTTTTCCCGAAGAGGACGGAACTCTTGAGGGACTTCAACAGCTGTTTGAGCCAAGAGATGACGAACAATCAAACCCTCGGAAGTGGCCCCAAAACCCTTCAACTGACTCCTCAGGAGGACCAGAAATAGAAAGCTGGCCATCTTCTTCACAGAACCCGACACCCTTTCTAGAAGATCAAGGATTGGCAACCTTTTCCAGCATTACCCAGATAACTACGGGGGAACAAGAAGACCAGCCGGAAATCGAGAAAATACAGAGAAAGGAAAAGAAAAAGGTAAAGACTAATGGCAAACAATAGACTCGTTATGACCTCCCCTGAATCCCCCTCCCTTTTTTCTCCTTAAGTGAACATGTTCTCATTACAAGTATCCTCAATAAATACAAGAGGATTAAATGATCCAGTGAAATGTCAGACGGTACTTAATTACTTGTATAATAGTGGAGGTGATGTTTTTCTACTACAAGAGTGTGCCTTATCCTTCAAAGATAACTATATCAAATTTCAAAATAGATGGAAACATGGCCAATCCTTTTGGTCAGGGGATAACTTAAATAGATCAACAGGAGTGGTGGTGTTGTTGAATAACAGATCACTTTATATAGAAAAAGTGGAAAATGTCATTGATGGAAGAGTTCTGCTAATCGATATGGAAAAAAATGGGTGTAAAATCAGATTAATTAATGTTTATGGACCAACTGAATTACAGGAACGAGTGTCACTACTGCAGACTCTTCAACCTTATATATGTAGTGGAAGACACATAATTATTGGTGGCGATTTTAATTGCAATTTAGAAAACAGAGCCGGTAATACTACAGCCTGTTCAGTAGGCAAGCTGGACTCAAGCTCTCAGGTACTACGTAATCTCATAGAAGACTGCAAACTTACGGATGTGTTCAAACTTCTTCATCCAGGGGAATCAGGGTTCACTTGGTCCAATGGAAGAACATTCTCCAGAATTGATTTTATATTAATATCTAGTGCAATTACTCCAGTTTCATGCACAGTAGACCCAGTTCCTTTTTCAGACCACCATAAACTAACATGTGTCATCACAATCCCAAACTCCCAACAGCCAACCTTGGGAGTTTGGAAACTAAATACAAGCTTATTGACTAACTTTAAAGTAGTGGAAAAATATAAATTTAAGCTTAGCCAATGGATTTCTTTATGCCCTCTATTCGACACTGTAGGCGAATGGTGGGAAGACATAAAAGAGAGAACCAAGAAATTCTTTAGTAGAGAAGGAAGAAGAATAGCAGAAGAGAAAAGAAAGTGGCAAAAGAGGAAGCAAGCAAAACTCCAGAGATTCTACAACCTTCTTCACGCTGGGTTTCAAGTGAATGATGAAATAGTTCAACTTAAAAAAGAATTGATGATTGTTTTGAACGAAAAAAGTAAAGGTGTGCTGATACGGAGTAGAGTACAACATCTGGAGGAGAATGAAAAATGCACAAGATATTTCTTTAGAAAATTATTCCGGACCCAAACATCTATTAATACATTAGCCAATACTAAAGGGGAAGAATTAAACGACAATCAGCAGATTACTTCTGAAATTTATGAATTTTATAAGAAACTATACGAAGGCCAGCAGATACAAGAAGAAGAGATGCTTTATTTCATATCTAAAATGAATAATGAACTAACGGAAACTGAGAGGGAGAACTTAGACCAAGAAATGACAATTAATGAAATAACAAAAGCTATGTTGAGCATGCACAATAATAAATCACCAGGACTAGATGGTTTACCAAAGGAGTACTATTCCACCTTTTGGGACCTCTTAAAAGCCACCCTGTTGCAGGTTTACAAAGAAGCCTTGGAGATGAACAAGTTGCCTGGCACCATGAACCAAGGCATGATTTCCTTAGTATACAAGAAAGGCCCTCAAAATGATTTGAAAAATTGGAGACCCCTAACTCTGTTAGGAGTTGATGTTAAAATATTAGCCAAAGCTCTTTTCTTTCGGTTACAGCCAATTATTCCTAACTTGATAGATAAAGAACAAACCTGTGGGATCTCAGAACGTAGAATGACAGACAGTTTAGCTCTGATCAGAGATACTTACCTTTACTGTCAGGAGAGGAAACTCCCTCTGTCTATTGTGGGGATAGATCTAGAAAAAGCCTTTGATAGCGTTAACCACAAGTTTTTAGAAGCAATATTATGTCAATATCACTTCGGAGACACGTTTAAAAAGTGGATTAAACTTTTGTATAATCAATGTAGCAGTGTGGTGATGGTGAACGGGAAATTAACCCTCCCCTTCACAATAAAAGCAGGAGTCCGACAGGGTTGCCCGCTGTCTCCTTTATTGTTCATTATGGCCATGGAACCATTAGCATGCGCTTTGAGGCAAAGCAAAGCAATTAATGGAATAATCCCTCCTGGTAATTACGGTAAAGACTTAAAACTAACTATGTACATGGATGATCTAACCCTTTTGTTATCTGATAATGTTTCTAAATCCGAATGTTTAAAAACATGTGAGAAATTTACGCTTGCCTCAGGTATGAAGGTTAACAAACAAAAAAGTGAGGTCTTATACTGCAATTGGAGGGAAATTAAAGAAAAATGGGGTTTACTAGAGAAAAATGACATGATAAAAGTTTTAGGAGTCCAAATAGGGAAGAATATGGAGATTGAGAATTGGAAAATTAAACTGGTAAAACTTCACGGCAAATTAATACAATGGAAAGATAGAGAACTAACACTTATTGGTAAGGTGCTGGTATTAAAAACAGAAGTTATATCATCCCTAGCTTATCTAGCAACAACTTTTCCAATGCCTCATAAGATAATGGTTGCAATTCGAAAATCAATGTTTCAGTTTTTATGGGGAAGCCAACAAGAGAAATTAAAAAGGGAAATTATGTACAGACCATTCGCCAAAGGAGGGAGAGCCTTGCCAGACATAGCAGTCAAGTTTAAAGCAATGTTTATAACACCCATTTTAAGAACTTGTTTAGGCCTGCTCCCAGAACCCATTTGGGCCCCTTTTGTCAGATTTTGGCTGGGAAGTCGTGTGCTGAAGGTGTGGAACAAGAGGGTGGTTTTACACACACCTTTTTCAGATATATATCCTCCTATTTTTCAAACAGTTGTTCAGTCATTGAGTTGTGGCCTCAAGGGGATCACACCAGAAACAATTAAACGAAAAACAATAGAGAACAAGTTATCCTCCTTGAACAGATTGACTCCAGTTGAGAAATTGAATGAAGAAAATGTTAAAAAAACATGGGAAAATGTTAATAATAAAAACCTGTTAAATACCCACAAAGACATAGCCTGGCAAATTGCCAATCAATGTCTACCCACAAGAGCGTTTTTGTATAGGAGAAACTGTACAAGGAGTCCCCAATGCCCCAGGGCAAAATGTGGCGATGAGGAGACCATTAGACATTTGTTTTGGACATGTTCGTTTGCACAAAAAGTATGGTCCCTGATGTCACCTTGGCTAAGCAACTTATGTAAAGAGGACTTAACCTATGAAAAGATGGCTTATGGTTTGTTTAAAGATAAATGGGAAAAAAACGAACTCCGCTGGTGGATTGTAGTTAACAGTGTCAAAGAAGCGATATGGAAAGCAAGAAATATTGTGATATACAAAAAATATGAGATAACGGAAATAAATGTTATGAAGAGCGCAGGTTTACAAGTCAGAGAATATATCTGGGGAGAGAGGTTGGGAAAGAAGGGTCAGGATGAGGTGGTGGCATGGAAAGTGCCTGTTTTTTTGTTGAGTCTTTTTTAAGTTACAGGATTGTTTAAGCAAAATGGAACGGTATGTTGTTGGTTCTGTTTTCTCTTGCCTTGTGTAAACAAAACTGTGTATCTGTAATACTGTGAAACTGTAACTTTGGTTACAAATTGTCTGTACTGACCTTATTTGCAATGAATTAATAAAAAACCTTGAAAATTGAAAATTGAATTGGTTCACCCATGGTGAGGCTCAGCCATTGCACTCTGGGCTGTGCTGACCTATGCGAATTCCCCAAATGTGGGAATCTCGACTGCATAATTTCTGGTAGTGGGGGACTGCGTTCGCGCTCTCCCCTGATTTATTGTTGAAGAAAATATTAGTTGTATATAGGAAGCTAGTTTAGATGCTTCTATATTCAGCCAGTAGCAATTAAAGTGTTATTTACCAAGTTTGATGTTTGTGCAACTTGGGCCATTTCATAATAGGGGGTTTTCAGCTGACGTCACGCTCACGTGACTACTCTCCGCGTCCGCCATATTGGGTGTCTGTCGTTTCGCACATAGACATATGTCTATGGTTTCGCACCGTTGACCCGCATTGTATTACGCCTTAGGCAGTATTGGAAGTGAACAATGGGGAAAACGTGTTTAATGGTTGGTTGCACGGCCCGTGGAGGTGGAGATCAACGCTCTTTCTTTCGCCTACCAGCCGTAATAGTGAATCAGTGTGAAAAAACAAAACAGCTCTCTGAACAACGCCGTCACCTATGGCTGACACGGATATCCAGGTCCGATTTGGACGGTGTTAAGCTGGAATACGCCAGAGTCTGCGGTGCTCACTTTGTCACAGGTAATTAACTGTTAAGTATTTAAAACATGTAAGCCGTTGCTGTATTGTGGGCTGTAACAGCACAACACATGATCGCCATGGGAAAAACATAGAAACGGGTTAATTTTCCACCGCTTTCCTGCCTGGAGGCGCAACCACGGAGAACAACTGTTAGAGATAACAAAGAGTCGTCGGCTCGCTTGGATCGCGGCTGTAAGACGACCGAACATAACTTTCCACAGTATCCCGATGTCAATGAGAGTGTGTTCTAAACGTTTGAAACACATAGCAGCTAGTTAAAAGTACATTGCATGCGTGAGTGGTTGTTAGCACTAACGGTTAGCAGCTACTAACTTAGCATGTGCCAGAGCCCGTCTGAGCGCAGCTTACCTTTGTACGAGTTACTGTGTTCCCACTGTTTGCTGGCTTTATGATCTGCAGCTCCTGAACCCATCCATTCGTGAACTGCACATGAGACTCCAAGGACTTGTAGCTTCAGAACTGTTCTGAAGTATAGGCGCTAACACCACAAACAAGGTAGCCGAAGACGTCCGATATGGAAAGTGACGTCCGCGCTACTTCCGGGTTACGCCGGTAGGCTTTTGCCGGCGTAAATACGGTAAATACAACTTAATTTTGCACTGGTCATTGTTTTGCTTAAATAATTAAAGCCGCGAGCGGCGTTGAGCGGCCCTGCAGCCAAGCGCCTTCGCGCACCGCCGGCCGTCAGCCACCGCAGAAGCATGCGACGCATTTGCGTCGGATTGTTTACATTTTTACCATCTTATTAAAACTCACCCGTCCACGTATGATGGCGATTTCCTTGATGTACATAACTTCGACATCTCGTACCCAACCAGATGTGAACTGGTTGTGAGCCTCTAGACCCTTGTAAGCTCTCATTTCCTCAAGAGTGTGCAGAGGGTTTTCACCGAACACCAGGTAATGCACGATGTCGCCGTGCTCTACATTTGGCCAATCATCTGGATTACGGCTAAACAAGGCACCGTGGAGGGCATAGGGGTCCATATGGTCGATCACGGAACATTTCCTCAGATATACGTCCTTATCTGGTCGCTCTAGCGTGCTGGCGTACTTATCCATTCTCAAAATACGTGTAGGACAACTAGAGATAAGGAAGTGTGACACCCAATATGGCGGACCGGAAGTTGGCCAGTGACGTCAGTGAAAACCCCCTATTAACCCAGTCAAGTCCGTTCTTAGCAAAAACACAGGAAGTACGGACTTTGGGAGAACGGGAGCGCGCACAACATGACGTCACCACACGCACAGGTGTTACACCTCTTATGATATATCTTTGAATCCTTATGTAATTTTATTTGTTTTGTGTGCATTTTCCTGTTGCTTTAATTCTACAAATTTCCCCGTTGTGGAATAAATAAAGGATTATCTCATGTTATCTTATTTTAGATAATCCTTATATTACCATATAACACGTTAACAAGACTAAAAGCGAGATTGTTTATTTTAACTGGAAGGAGACTAGAGAGATGTGGGGGTTAGCTGAGAAAAGGGATATAATAAAGGTTCTAGGGTTCTAGGAGTAAAAATAGGAAAAGAAATGGAAAAAGAAAATTGGAAAGCGAAAATCCCAAAAATTCAAGGTGAATTACTCCTGTGGAAAGACAGAGAACTTTCCTTTCTTGGTAAGATCCTTGTGTTGAAGTCGCAAGTTATAGCGTCATTGGCCCATTTGGCAACTACTCTCCCAGTCCCGTACAGAATAATGGTTACCTTGCGGAAAATAATTTTTTATTTCCTCTGGGGTGGTCAACACGAAAAAGTAAAAAGGGAGATAATGTATAGACCTTTGGAAAAGGGAGGAAGAGCTCTCCCCGACATTGAGATAAAATTAAAGGCAATGTTTGTGACGCCCATTTTGAAAGCTTGTCTTGACCACTCAATAGAAAAAATTTGGGCATACTTTGCTAGGTTTTGGGTGGGCCGCAAAGTTTTGACGGCGTGGGGTAAACGGGTGAACTTAAATACCCCCTATTCAGAACAATGCCCTCAAGTGTATCAACCAGTTCTTAAACTATTACATTCTAATCTGCAATTAACAACATTAGAAACTATAATACGAACTAGGATAGAGGAAAAACTGTTTTCTCTTAGGAACAGAACAACACCGGTAGGAACCTTGTCCGAAGACTTGAGTAAAATAACTTGGATAAACGTCAACAATAAACACCTGACTAATGCACATAAAGACCTGTCATGGCAAATAGCACTGGAGAGTCTACCAACAAGAGCCTTCTTGAAAAGAAGGAATTGTACTAGAAGTTCTCAGTGTCCAAGATCAAAGTGTGGGGATGATGAAACAATAAAACATTTGTTTTGGAAATGTAGTTTTGCTAAAAAGGTGTGGTATCAAATGTTACCGTGGTTAAATGATTTGTATACCTGCGATTTAACATATGAAAACATTGCATATGGACTGTTCAAGGGAAATTGGGAAAGGAACGAAGTATATTGGTGGATAATAGTTAATTGCATAAAAGATTCACTTTGGAAAGCAAGAAATATAGTTTTTAAAAAATATGAGGTTCCGGAAAGTGCAGTGATTAAAAGCGTGGCCCATTTGGTTAAAGATTATATGTTGAAGGGCATTCTTTGTAAAAATAACAAAGAAACCAAGGTGTTGTGGAAAGTACCCGAAAGGTACTGGGACATGTGTAAATAAAACTAAATGTAACCTAGATAGAACCCTATTGGTGGAGTTAAAAGGAAAAAATGTGTAGTTTTTGGTCATGTATGGAGATGTCTTTTCTTTGTCTTTGTTTTTTGTTGTTTTATCTATACAAATCTACATTGTGGCTGAGTTAAATGGAATCCTTGTAAAAAAAAAAAAAAGAAAAAGAAAAAAGGATGTTTTTTTTGTTTATAGACTAGTTCACGCGTGACGTAACGCGTGACGTCCGCGCTACTTCCGGGTCCCGCTGGTAGGCAAAAACAGAGCTGCTCTCGTCTACAACATGACAAAACGGGTGATTTAGAGCGTACTTTTAGTTCGTTTATTTTTGTAATCTAAGCAATGCCTACGACTTGTTGTGCTCCCGGTTGCACACAGAGGCATTCCAAATCGTTGGATGTACGTTTCTGTCGTTTACCGAAGGAGGAAGGACGCAGAAAGAATTGGATATTTTCAATGAAAAGAGCGCAGGCAGATGGACTGGGGGAGCGATCATACTACGACAGAATTTGCAGTCTACACTTCATCTCCGGTAAATACAACTTTATTCTGCTCTAGTCATTGTTCTGCTGAAATAGCGGCGGAGGGGAGGTGATGATCGCTACACGGGCCGCAGAAGCGGCTGCTACAGCAGCAGCAGCAGCCATTGTCTGAAGCAGCAGCAGCGGCTTCTCCGGCCCGAGTAGTGTTTACGCAGCAGCGGCTACAGCTTACTTACTGCTGCTTACTTACTGCAGTAAGTAAGTAAGCAGCAGTAAGTAAGCTGCTGCTAGCAGCTTACTTACTGCTGCTTACTTACTGCAGTAAGTAAGTAAGCTGCTAGCAGCAGCTTACTTACTGCTGCTTACTTACTGCTGCTAGCAGTAAGTAAGCTGCTGCTAGCAGCAGTAGCAGCAGCAGTAGCAGCAGTAAGCTGCTGCTGCTAGTACTTCTGTGTTTACGCTGCAATGTCGCCGACACCGCCACCCATTTTAACAAGACAAAAACACCTAAATAATCCGTAGTGAAAAAATTTTTTTTTTAACCTACCGGGCCTCTGCTGAGACGCGGTCTGTGTCCGACGCCGCTTTGTGCTGTTGCACAAACATGTCTGAACATCCATCCATCCATTTTCTGACCTCTTAATCCCTCATGGCGTCGCGGGCGTTGCTGGAGCCTTTTTCCTGATATAAAATAATTGTAGCCGTCCAGTGGTTTCAGGGGCTTTCGTGCTCTCTTGTCCGTACTGGCCTGCATGTTTATAAAGCAGCTGTGTCGCGGTACGAAACCCCTGGCCAGCATTTCACAGACTCGCTCCGTCCCTTCAGGCTTTTGCTGTGTGGATCTGGCAATCTGATACCATCAACCATCAACTTACTCTTAAAACGATCTTGTAGTACGTTATCTAAAGAAGAAAAATACGTGGAGAACTCGTCAGTTTCTCTGTTTGCGTTGCCATTGTGTTCGTCTTTTGCCTACCGGTCCGGCGCGCATGCGCGAAAAACCCGCATCAAAACAATAACAATGAACTGGTCTGGACAATACCCCCCCCCCTTTTTTTTGTCTTATTTATATATATACATATATATATATATATATATAATTTAGTTGTATTGCTGAGCCAAATGGGGAACAAAATGTAAATATTGTATTTTTGTTTATACCTTCTATGTTTTTTGTAATATAAATTGAAAAAGAACCAATAAAAACCTTTGAAAAATTGAAAAATTGGTTCACCCATGGTGAGGCTCAGCCATTGCACTCTGGGCTGTGCTGACCTATGCGAATTCCCCAAATGTGGGAATCTCGACTGCATAATTTCTGGTAGTGGGGGACTGTGTTCGACCGCGCTCTCCCCTGATTTAATGTTTAAAAAAAAATTATTTGAATATATGAAGCTGGTTTAAATGCTTGTATGATCAAACATAAGCAACTAAAGGATTGTACTTTGTTTAATGTTAGTGTATTTATGTTCGTTTCTTAATTCACAGGAACGCGAGTACGGGCTCATGTTTTCGTCAAGTCCGTTCTTAACATAAACACAGGAAGTACGGACATGGGGAGAACGGGAGCGCGCACAACGTATCTGTGTATTAGAACAGAAGCGCACTCGTGAAATCACCCTGCATAGGACGACTTCTGCTCATGCCATGACTGGTTCCAGAAGGAATGCAATTCGTTTTGAGCTTCAAGGAGATTTGCAAATGGACAGACTTCAGTTCAGCAGAACAATCGTTCAGAAGGAACTTGGATTTTCAGCAATACATCTGGAATACATCTTTGGACTACCAGGAAGAAAAACGTTTGAGGTGATTTTTACCACTACTACCCTTTTTGAGACTTGCAAACTTTTAATAGAATCAAAGAGACTAAATCTCACCTCCAGAATTTTAAAACGACACCGTTGTCAGAGAGGGAACCAAAAACTGTCACCGTCATCATGTACTCTGAACAAGTTAAAACTGAAGACATTTTGACCTGGCTCTCCTTTAAATGCAACATTACAAGAGGAATTGAGCTGAAAGATGAAGATGGCATTCGTACTGGAGCAAGACGGTTTTTTGTCCAATTAAGGAGAGATGAAAAGTCTGGAGAGCTGATGCACCTGCCACCAATTATCCAATTAGGTGCAATCAGAGGTTATGTGTTTTGCCCTGGTCAACCCAAGACTTGTCGTAAGTGTGGTTCTCATGAGCACCTGGCTACTCAATGTCACAATCTCCACTGCAAGAACTGCAAAAAGAATGAACACTTAACCAAAGACTGTCCACACCCTATGAAATGTAATCTCTGTGGGGAAGAGCAGCACACATTCAGAACATGCTCCAAATCATATGCAAACAGAGTAAGAGCCCCTCAACAGCAAGAAGAAAGGCAGGCGGCAGTGGAAAACACATTTCAAAGTGCAACTGATAATGCTGGAAATGATGTCAACGAATCTCAGTTGGAAACTGCTAACGAGCAAGAACAGGAGAGGTTGGAAGGAGGAAGCATCACCCTGCTACCTGTCTTCACATCTTCTGATCCTGAAACAACCCCCACTGAGGAACCCACAACAGAGACTCAGGAGGGGGCCACGGCCCAGATGGACTGGAGCGAGCAGCCATTTACAGACTTGGACGTTCCTGAGGACAACAGGCAACTAAGGAGGCCAATTAGTGAAGACAGTTCAACTGACGAGACCGTAGAATCTTCAAGGGGCAAAAAGTCTCCTAGAGTGGTAACAACAATGGACTGTAGAAACATGCTTGATCTTATGCTGACCAACATAACTACAGATCAACAAGGATTAAGAATTACCCAAGATACAGAGGAACTGAGTATTTCCCTTTTTCCCCCTGGTGATGAAGGAGGTGGTTGTATGGAGTCTTTCCCCCAGGAGGATACGTTGGACCAACAAGCTTCACGTAAGCGGCAACAAGAAGAATCAGCAGAGTCTCAAGGCGGGACTCCTGAAAAAGAAGGATGGCCAGGCCCACAACAAAACCCCATGCCGTATTTGGAGGAACAGCGTTTGAGCACTTTTTCTGGAGTGACTCAAAGGTTGAAGGAAGAACTTAATGATGACAGCGACACCAAAGACTCATTAGGGACTGCGAAAAAAGAGAAAAAAGAAGAAAAAGGTAAAAGATATGTAATACCAAAATGAACTTCCTGTGATTGACTCTACACCTTACTCCTACTCAAGGTTATGTCATCTCTTAAGGTAACAACAATAAATACCAGAGGGTTGAATGATGCTGTAAAGTGTCAAACAGTATTCAATTACTTGCATAATAGTGGGGGAGATGTTTTTCTTTTACAAGAATGTTGATTATCTTTTATGGATAATTATGCAAAATTTCAAAACCGGTGGACATATGGAAAATCCTTTTGGTCAGGGGACAATCAAAACCGATCTACAGGTTGTGGTGGTGGGGGGGGGATATTTAATAGTCATTCCATAAATATAGAAAGGGTAGAAAATGTTGTAGACGGTAGGATTTTATCAATTTATATTGAAAAGGATGGTAGTAAACTTAAAATAATTAATGTGGGCTGGCACCCGCCCGGGCACCCATCCCCAGACACCGAGTACCACCGATGCACCAGCAGGCCAATGCCAGCGGAGGGGGGCAGAACGGGGGATGGGCTCCGCACTAAGCGGAGACTTGAGATGTCCTTGAGAGAGGGAGCAGTTCACTCCCACTCCAGTGCCCCCACACACAATACACAAACACTCAAAAAAAAAGGGGGGGGGGGGTGGGTGACGCAATAACCACCTTTGCATTCATCACACACATCCCCTGTTCCCAGGTCTACCCTAAAGGAGGACCAGACACCCGTACCCGGTACGTTAACCCTAAAGTCAAGATGAGGAGGGGGGGGGGGACTCCACCACAACCCCACCTTCCCGGTTCTTGCTCCGGTCCCGGCCTCCCATCCTGCACCCAGGCCAGACATCCCACGGGACAACTAAATCCTGAACATTTATCCCCCCCACTCCCTCCCCCTCCATGCCCTAGCCACACCCCCCCACCTATTCCCAGGGAGGGCAGTGGTGTCAGCCCCAGTCCCGGCCAGTTGCCCGGGCCCAACAACGGCTGCCAGCCAAGACCCCCGACCAGGTGGCTCGCTCCTCCCTCAGGTCCCAGACTCTGGGTGGTAATCGGAGAACAGAGGTGTGAGAAAGACCCCGATCCTCCCTCCGCCTGCTCAAATGTTGTGTTGTTGTGTGTTGTTCTCGAGTGTGTTTAAAAGTGGGAGTGCCAAAGGGGGTGCCCGGCACAGTCCACCCCCCCTCCAGAAGGTAGCTGGTGCCAGCGCACCCCCTCCAAGCAACCTACCCAGAACCCTCAATGTCTAAATGTAAATGGGGACAGATGGGGGCCATCAGGGGTGAGGCCTACACAATAAGCCCCCCCCAGATGTCTTAACCCCCCTCCCCCCAAACAGAGCCCTATATATATATATATATATAAGTGTGTGTTGTGAAAATGTTTTAAATGAAAAATGTCTAAGATGCATAATAAAATTGGGGTGTGGGACGTCAACTGGAAGTGGTACCCTCCAACAACGCCCCCCTCCCCAAGGTCTTACATGTGAGGCAGCGTGATGGAGCAGGCAGAGGGAGGGGTCGGGGATGGGGAGGGAAGGACTGAGGAGCCTCATGCTCTCCTAGGGAGCCAGCTCCCCTGCTGACTCCGATAGGCACCTCCGTTCCCCCGAAAACCCACCCGGAGAGGGGGGCTCCGCCAGCCGCACCACCCGGGGCCAGGGACAGGCAGCAGGGCCCGTGAGCCGACCACACACCATGACCAACACCAACACCCCCCAACCAACCCACCAAACCTAAAAATAAAATAAAAAAATATAATAAAACTAAACAAATAAATAAATTAAACCCCTCTGGTTAACCAGCCCAAACGAACTACGCAGACCCCGCTCCCCGGATAGAACCCGCACCAGGAGATGACATAGACCAGAAACGAGGTATGGAGCCGGACACGGAGCACTCCAAACAAACCACATCCCCACGCCCCCCCTCCCCATCCGAAAATATGATCCCACCCCAACACTACCATTCAAACAACTCTCAACACACATACGACAAAAGACATCCAGGGTGGGTTCATCCCCACTCCCCCCCTCCCCTCCCCCCGCTAGCACAGTGCAAACCCCTTGAAGGGGAAAGCATCTGCCATTAGCAGATATCTATGGATTTAATATCTATGGATCTACTGATTAACAGGAACGAGTGTCACTACTGCAGACTCTTCAATCTTATATATGTAGTGGGAGACACATCATTATCGGTGGTGATTTTAATTGTAATTTTGATAAAAGAGCCGGTAATACTACAGCCTGTTCAGTAGGCAAGTTGGACTTAAGTTCTCATGTATTAAGCAATCTCATAAAAGACTGTAAAGTTACGGATGTGTTTAAATTTATTCATCCAGGGGAATCAGGGTTCCCTTGGTCTAATGGAAGGACATCCTCCAGAATAGATTTTGTACTAACATCTAGTGGGATTACTCCAGTTTCATATACAGTGGACCCTGTTCCCTTTTCAGACCACCATAAACTAACATGTGTCATCAGAATCCAAAACTCCCAAAAGCCAACCTTGGGAGTGTGGAAATTAAATATGAGCTTATTGACCAATTTTAGAGTGGTGACAAAATATCAATTTAAGTTTAAGCAATGGATTTCTTTATGTCCTCTTTTTGACACTGTTGGTGAATGGTGGGAAGACAAAAGATAGAACCAAGAAATTCTTTAGTAAAGATGGGAGAAGAATAGCAGAAGAAAAAAAAAGTGGCAAAAGAGGACAAAATAGTTAAAGTTAAATAAGATTTAACGACTGTATTGAATGAAAAAAGTAAAGGGGTGTTAGTACGGAGTAGATTACAACACCTGGAGGAGAATGAAAAATGATTTTGAACTAAAACATCTATAAATACATAAGTCAATACTAAAGGGGAAGAATTAATCAACAATCAGCAGATCACCTTTGAAATTAGATTTTTATAAGAAATTATATGGAGGCCAGCAGATACAAGAAGAAGAGATGTTCTATTTTTTTTATCTAAAATGAATAATGAACTAACGGAAACTTAGAGAGAGAACTTAAGCTTAGACCAAGAAATGACAATTAAGGAAATAACTACAGCTATGTTGAGCATGCAGAATAATAAATCACCACGACTAGACGATTTGCCAAAAGAGTACCATTTCACCTTTTGGGACCTCTTAAAAGCCCCCCTGTTGCAGGTTTATAAAGTAGCCTTAGAGAAGAACAGGTTGCCTGGCGCCATGAACCAAGGCATGATTTCTCTAATATACAAGAAAGGTCCTCAAAATGATCTGAAAAATTGGGAGACCCTTAACTCTGCTAGGAGTTGATATTAAACTCCTAGCAACATAGACTGCGAGTGGGGGCAAAAAAAAGAAGAAAAGAAGACGGCGTACACACATTCGCATATACACCACTCACATCCAATAATGCCAGGTCCGGTCACCGGCACCCCAAAGGGGTACCAACAAGAGCATTTTTCAAAAGAAGGAATTGTAATAGAAGTCCTCAATGTCCAAGATTAAAGTGTGGAGATGACGAAACAGTGAAACATCTGTTTTGGAAATGTAGATTTGCTAAAAGGTTGTGGCTTCAGGTGTTACCGTGGTTAAATGAATTGTATACCTGTGACCTAACATATGAAAAGATTGCATATGGACTGTTTAAGGAAAAGGAATGAAGTGTGTTGGTGGATAATAGTCAATTGTGTAAAAGATTTGCGTTGGAAAGCAAGAAACATCGTGGTTTTTAAGAAATATGAAGTGCCTGAAAGTACAGTAATTAAAAGTTTGCTTTATTTGGTTAAAGGTTATATGTTGAAGGATATTCTTTGTAAAAACAATGAATAAACTGTGAGAGTGCACTTGTGTATATAAAGTTTATCAAAAAAAAAAGAAGAAAAAAAGCTCAATAGTGGTTGTGAAGAGCCAAAGTCCCGCCGCCCCAGAGCACGGCGGGACTTGTTTTCTATATATCCATTTTGTTGCTGGGCCAAATAGGAACAGAATGTTAAATGTTGTCTTGTTGTATATAGTAATGCCCACCCTTGTTTATTTATATATACCTGTATCACTGCTGAGTCAAATGGAAACAGAATGTAAAGATTGTATTGTTTTTTGCTTATATCTATCTTGTTTTTGTAATTTAAATTGAAAAAGAACCAATAAAAACCTTTGAAAGATTGAAGTTGGTTCGCCCATGGTTTCTTTCTTTCTAAAGCAAATCTTTTACAAAATTGACTATTATCCACCGATACACTTCATTCCTTTCCCAGTTCCCCTTAAACAGTCCGTATGCAATCTTTTCATTTTGGTTTTACAGATTTTCTTATTTTTTTCTCTCTGCTTTCCCACTCACTGCTGATTCTTTGGTGTTGCCATCTTCATTGTGTTCTTATTTCAAGATCTGAGTCACTCCAACAAAAACTCTCAAAGGCTGCTCCTCCAAATATGGCATGGGGTTTTGTCTTGGAGCTGGTCGTCCTTCTTTTTCAGGAGTCCCTCCTAGAGACTCTGCTGATTCTTCTTGTTGCTTTCGTGAAGCTGTTGGTCCAAGGTGTCCTGCTGGAGGAAGGACTCCACACACCCACCTCCTTCATCACCAAGGGCAAAAAGAGAAATACTCAGTTCTTCTGTGTCTTGGTTCATGCTTGATCCTTGTTGATCTGCAGTTATGTTGGTCAAGATAAGATCAAGTAGGTTTCTAAAGTCCATTGCTGTTACCAATGTGGGGGACCTTAGGCCACGTGAAGGCACCACTGCCTTGTCCGTTAACATGTCTTCACTGCTCGGCTTTAACCGAAAGGTCCCAACCTGTATAAAAAAAAAAAAAAAAAAAACTGTGGCCCCCTCCTGAGTCTCTGCTGTGGGTTCCTCAGTGAGGGTTGTTTCACGATCAGGAGATGGGCAGACTGGTTGGGTGATGCTTCCTCCTTCCAGCCTCTCCTGTTCTTGCTGGTACCCAGCTGAGGGTCGTTGGCGTCATTTCCAGCACTATCAACTGTACTTTGAGGCGTTTGTTTCCACTATCATCTGCCTTTCTTCTTGCTGCTGAGGGGGTCTTACTCTGTTCGCATATGATCGTGGCATGTTCTGAATGTGTGCTGTTCTTCCTCGCAGAGATTACATTTCAAAGGATATGGACAGTCTTTTGTTAAATGTTCATTGCTTTTGCAGTTCTTGCATTGCAGGTTGTGACATTCAGTAGCCAGGTGCTCTGAGTAAAACACATCGCACCTAATTGGATAATTGGTGGCAGGTGCATCAGCTCCAGTATTTTCATTTCTTCTTAATTGAACAAAAAACCGTCTTGCTCCAGTACGAATGCCGTCTTCATCTTTCAGCTCAATTCCTCTTGCAACATTGCATTTAAAGGAGAGCCAGGTCAAAATGTCTTCTGTTTAAATTGGTCAGAGAACATAATGACGGTGAGCGCTTTTGGTTCCCTCTCTGACAACGGTGTCATCTTAACATTCTGGAGCTGTGATTTAGTCTCTTTGATTCGATTTAAGATTTGCAGACAAGTCTCAAAAAGAATATTCATCTTAAACATTTTACCTTCCTGGCAGTCCAAAGATGTAGTTAATGTGCACAGCTGAAAATCAAAAGTTCCTTCTGAACAATTGTTCTGCTGAACTGAAGTCTGTCCATTTGCAAATCTCCTTGAAGCTCAAAACGAACTGTATTCCAGTCATGGCATAAGCAAAAGTCATCTTACAGGTGCGTACCTTTGGAAAGGCACCACCTGCACCACCTTCTTGATCATGGTATCTCCCCTGCCAGGTAAGTATTTTGGGTCTGCCTCTTATCATTCTGAGTGTCTCACCAAAATTTCATTATGGTTGCATAACAACAATAAAGACTCTTGAAAAGTTAGTTCAGAGCCCCGCTCCTCTCTCCCATACAGTACCTTCACTCAAACTTTGTCAGCAAATTAAAACTTAAAGCTTAATCAACAAATTACCATCAGAATGAAATTGTAATCTGATTGAGAGGGTTGGTTTATGATCCATAATCTGATCAGCGTCCATCTAAACAATTGATTAATTCATGATCTTACTGCAGCACAGAACATTCATGGAAGATCATAATTTCCTCTCGCTTTCTCAACAGCATGAATTGCTTCGTTTACATCGCTCTGCAGGCAACATTGATGACCAACCTCAGCTAAACACAACAGTGATCGACAAGGAGCTACTGCATGTTCGTCGCTATGAAGGTAACTCAGTCTTTGTATGTTTAATGCTTAAATTAAAGGGTAATGGTTGATGCTAGTTCTGCTGTATTTTGGATATCTGCATGTTGTAACTTCTGGTTGCCTGAGAAAACAGCCTACCTCCATATCAGTGTACCAAACGTAGAGCTCCCGTTTGCACTTTCTCCACTCCTTTTAACCAACGGCTTTTCTTTTTGTTTGTTTTTTTCTGTTGAAATTAGTCCACAAACTATCACTGTTGTTCTTCCCCATCATCCATGTTGATTTTCTCTGAACTAACTTTTAATCTTGAGAGGTTTCTCAAGATTGATCTGATGTCTGAATGCATATTTTAAAACTGCTAGACTTGGTTAAAGTTGACTTTGCACAATTAGCAAGTGCAATGCGTAATGTAGCATGACGTCTACGACCCTGGGAGTATATGGGCTGACTAGAAAAGAATTTCAGTCAAATTGATTATTTTTGCTTTAACCCCTGTTATAGTATTTTCCTTTGAGGATGTTGATGGAGAAGCACGGAGAGGGTCAGAGGAATTTCAATTAAATTTTATTTATATAGCTTCAATTTACAACCCCTGTCATCTCAAGGTTCTTTCCAAAGTCAAATTCAATCAAATCCTCCAGGTTGGTCAGAAAGTTTCCTCTCTAAGGAAACCCAGCAGGTTGCATCAAGTCTCTCCAAGCAGCATTCACTCCTCCTGAAAGAGCACACATTTGCAAATGTAAAGCTACTATTTTGGCCCCATAGTGGTGGTGGTCGCGGCGTGCTGTGCAGGCCTCGGTTACATCATCATGACAACTTTTAAAGCATTTTTAAATATTTACCCTAAAGTCTTTATTTTGTAAACTATTAAAATAAACTTAATAACTCAGGAATTGTGTCTCGAAAATTAACTCCCCAAATTTAACGTTCAGTTTGTGGAGACCAGCGCTGTTCTGTTTTATCACTCTGGTGCAGAACTTGCAGTAACTGCAGTAACACCGAGTCGCCACTAGAGACCGCTGCAGACTTTCTGTGCAGAATCAATACCGTCAAAGGTGTCATCAATTTCAGCCGCACAGCTTTATTCAAACCGATCAAATGCAAACATATGTAATTTTACACACATATATAATAGTTACGTTCACATTTAAACGTTTATGTATGGAAAGTACCTTTTTAAACGTTGTTTTAGCCTTTAAGCGTCCTATTGGAGGAGAGCGTACCACGTGACCAGAAATAAACAACTCGGCTTGTTTTTCATCGACGTTTGTAGTTCAATTTGGATCATTTATCATTATTTAACGCGGCAGAACAACACAAGCAGCATGTAATCGTCATTTTCTGTTGTCACCGGGTTTGTAAATGTTAAAAATTTCCGAACCAGGAGTGAAAACGTAGTCTGCGAGAATGAGGTGGTCTCCTCCAGCGTTTTTCTGGTATCGCTTCTCGGCCTTTTGGCTAAGATCAAGTGTAGTATCTGTTCTTATCAGTTTAATATCTGATACGTCCCCTACCCGGGGACCATATATTAAATTGATTTTTGGAACAGGGAGATGGAATAGGGGCTTGCTCCGTCCACTCCACGCATCGACCTGGTATTGCAGTACCTCCAGGAACGGTGCACCCCTCCTATGTCTGTCAAATATTAAATAGTATAATTTTCTAATGGGTTGTGTAGTATGTCTATATTATGAATTTGAAAAGAACTGAACATGTGACATACGTTTTGTCTTTTAATGTTGTATATATTTTATGTTGAATGGATGTGTATTTCATGCAATGGAAACTTTACAGATCTGAAAGTGGTTTAATATGTTATATTGGCCAGAAATGCATCCATGCAGATGGACTGACAGGTGGACTGGTTCTTCCAGCAACAACTCTCTGACACCTCTGTCCTCTCACTGCTAAATCTGTCAACTGTCTATTCCCACACTGAATACCCTAAAATGAAAAGCCACGATAGTTTACACCAGAAGTCACGGATTAGCGGACCACGGTCCGGATCCGGACCCAGTTCCTACCTAATCCGGACCCAACCTCATTTAAAACATTTTTATATTACTGCATGTTGTCCAACGACAGCGTCTAACTCAGGGGTTAAAGTTCTCCGTCGCTGCGACGGATTTCCGTCATTTGGGAATTGAGCCAAAAAGTCCCGTTTAGACTTTTTATTCAAGGTTATAATCTGAAGCTGCTCTCAACCAATCAAACCTGGCAGAGCCGGGACATTAGCCAATCAGAATGAGAGCAGGGCGGGTCTTTCCAAAGCGGACATGGCCAGTCTGAGGTTTATCGGTGTTCATCATTTTAACCTTTGGGAGAACATTTTAAACTGGCCACAGATGGTATGAATGAAAGTAGCGGTGGTCAAAGGTTTTCTCTGGATTAATGCGAACCAGCAGGTCAGAAAGTTCAGCAGCTGACAACAACTTCCCTCGGTAAGCGTCAATCTGCTCCGGCTGTTAATTAATGAATTATTTCCACCTGTGGCCATGTCAGCGTTTATTCCCTCGCTGATAAACGCGGCGACCAACCAGGAATCTCCTCGTGATTCGCTGTTATGTTTTATTTAAACACAAAGAAGAGTAACGCGCTAGCTCAGGCTAATTTAGCATGACCCTTGAAGAACAAGAGTCAGACTGTGAAACAATAAAAAAAAAAAAAAAAAAAAAAGCTGCGCTGTTCTGAAGCAAAGAAGGCAGAGCTGTATCTGCTGTCAGTATGCAGCAGTAGTGATGGCGAGATGAAGCCTCATGAGGCATTGAACCACTCAGCCAACTGGTTCGAGAAAAGGTTCATTTCTTGATGGTTCATGTGCACACAGCACCACCTACTGGCAAGTTGTATAATCACAGCCAGCTGTATCTTAACACGTGTGATGCATTAATTTTTGTCTATTATGGCTCTTGGGAATGACTTCACAGAAGGTGTAGGACAAAATCATTTGTCTACATAAATTTTGTAAACACATGTGTACAATAAAATATTGTTTGAATGTATTCTCTGTGTGTAATTATTCCCAAAATAGGAGTGTCATGTGATATGGCATGTTGTGTAATAATGTTTTTCTGTGACTCTAGAAAAATGGCATGGGCTTAATCAGGCAGAGGACAGTGAAAGTGCTTATGGAACTAGGGAGGGGGTAGTGAATAGGCTGATGCTTGTGTAACGTGGATGATTTCATGCATTTTTATTAAGAAACAACAATTTCTCCACAGTTTTTGGTTTCAAACGATTTCTCTTTTTTGATACTACTTCTCCAGCCTTTGAAAAGACACGCTCACATGGCACAGATGATGCCGGGGTGCATAAATAAATAAGTGCAAGTTTGTACAGATTGGGGTACAGTGACCGATGATTAGCCCAGTACTCCAGGGGGTTCTCCAGCCTGCTTATGTTCACCTCTGAGAGGTAGCGCTGGACCTCTACGGTGGCATCTGCTGAGACATTTGGAGTCCTCTTTGCCTCCATGACACTAGTGTCCAATCTTTGCCAAAGTCTGCTACCTAAATGGAAACCACAGGTCAGGTTAGTAAGTGTTTTAATAGGAATAAGTAATCTCAAAATGTAATACAAAAGATTACCTCCACTGAATTCTTGAGAGGTGGAAGCCTGGGGAATCTCGTGAGTGTTCTCTTCTAGGTTCCGTCGGATTACGGTGGCACACTCTGAAGTCAAGCGCTTCACTGCTTCAGCAGCTTTTGTGTTGCTGAAAAATGCTATAACTTTAAATCGTGGATCCAGGAGTGTAGCCAGCGACAAGATGCTCATTGACTGGAGCATGTGCAGCTTCTCCCTGAGCTGTCTGATGAGCTGCTCTCCTATTTGCACTGCTTCTGCAGGTGCCGACTTGGTGTCCTCCTCCTGAAGGGCATTCTCTATCATCTTCAGGAGGGGGATAACTTTTGATGCCGACACGTGTTGTTCTGCCGAGAGCTCCATGGTGGCGTCATAGAAAGGAGAGAGTAACGAAAGGCACGCTACAACAATATCAAACTCACTGGCAGTTAAATAGGGAATGTCAGTGTGCAATCCAGCCAATGCCGCTCCTACTGGCTCCCTCAACTCCACCAGACGGTGCAGCATCAAGTAGGTGCTGTTCCATCTTGTTTCCACCTCCTGCATCAGCTTGGTTGCTTGCATGCCCAGCTGAAGCTGCACTTGTGTAAGCTTCTCCTTTAAAGATACAGAAGAGTAGGCCATTAAGTCACTGCAGTAGGAGTACAGACAAACTATTAACATTATATATTGGAATAAAATAAAAGAGGATACCTTAGCAGTGGTGCTGCTTCTAAAGTAGCCAACCAGCTTCCTTGCTTTGGCCCGGAGGCCAGAGAGCACAGGTTGGTGGTCAAGCGCCCTCTTCACAATAAGATTGAGGGTGTGAGCAACACAAATGTGGTGGCGAAGCTTCAGGTCTCTCACGCATGCCACCATATTAGGAGCACCATCGGTGACCATGCATGTCACCTTGCCTGAGATTCCCCATTCCTCCATCAGGGAGGCTTTCACACAAGCAATATTTTCAGCAGTGTGAGACTGGGGGAATGCCTGCACTCCCAACAACACCGAGCTCAGCTTTTCATTCTCCTCCACAAAGTGGCATGTCACTGCTAGGTAGGCATCCATGTTGATGGATGTCCACATATCTGATGTAAGGCTAACAGCAGCCACCTTCTCTACTTTAGCCTTAGCGTGCTCCTTAGCAGACTCATATTTGCCCTCCACCATGGCCTTCAGAGCCTAAAGGAAGAGATTATATATATATATATATATATATATATATATATATATATATATATATATATATATATATATATATATATACATACATACATACATACATACATACATACATACATACATATTGCTGAATTGTGACACATACAATAATGTAGTCATTCGTTTCATGTATGGACCCACACATACCTGCCTTGTAGGGAGAACATAATTGGGATCCAGCTTAGACACAAATGTCTTGAATCCAACGTCATCCACAATAGTGAAAGGCTGGGTATCCTTCACTATCATGGAGACTAGAGCTTCATCCAGCTCTGCTTTTCTGGTGGCTGGTTAAAAGGGAATAAATACAGTGTCTGTTACCTATCTTTATTTGCACAACAAGCAAACATCAGCATGCAAAAATTGTGAAAGTGTGTTTTTAATATAGTAATGAAATACCTTGGCTGGGTGAAGCTCCAGTTTCATCCCTATTCTCATGCAAGGCACGGTAGTGCCTTAGCATGGATGAGGTGTTATTATTGTACCCCAACTCCTTGGAGCACAATAAACACCTCACCTTTAGACAAAATAAGAAACAGTGAAAAATACAGTTCCTCATAAGCAAACCTAATGCATCTGCAAATGTTCAGTTCACCTTACCTTGTTAGGGCTTATCAAATCAAAATGTTCCCACACAGGGGACATCCTCCTCTTTCTCGCCTGCTCCATCCTACTCCTATCCTGTCCTCGCACTCCTAAATCTCCTATGTATCTCTTTCCTAAACTCTCCAAACACCAAACTAACTTTCTCAAACTAAATAACCACTATCCAAACTCTACTATCCAAACTATCCAAACTCTATCCACTCTCTCAACTGACCGCAACTCTCCTACAACAACCCACATTTTGAATGGAGCTTGTGGAGTTTTTAAAGCCGTCAAACCCCGCGCAACAATCTGAGCCACTTCCCGAAGCAGTCACGTGGTACAGCCGGCCAGCGAGGCTTCGGACGTCATCGTTTTCGGCTCCTCCCCCAAATGAAGCAAGCCTCGATACGCGCATTGCGGAAACGCCCCCTCCATTACTCGACACACGCCTCGAAGCCTCGGCACATAACGTAACATCACTATGCAGCAGTGATCACCCGATGAGCAGCTGCGCTCCAGGACACTAAATAAAATTACAAGGATTTTGATGCTTACAGATTGTTAAGAAAACTACATCAAAAAGATAAAACAAATAAACTGCAGCTACAACATGGACTGGAGAACGGGTTCTACCTGGGTGAGGCCAGAGAAAGGAAATTCTCAGAGTTTTTTTATGAAGTTAAAGTGGAGCGCGGACAAAGGGTTCATCCTGGACAGGTCTCCAGTCACTGGGCTAAAATATAACCATTTTATTAAACTTCAAAAAAGTTAAATCATGCCTTTTTATAAACTGTAATGATTAATTGGTGAACAATTACGGGCAAAGCAGAGACTGATTATTGTCATGTGCAATCTGTGTCAAATTAAAATGTATTATGTCATGATAGTGTTGGTGATGTGTCCTGCATTTCCAAGGCTGTGTTTGCCTTGTACGATCATAAAATTGGTTTATATTGAATGTGACAGGGAGCCAGTGGAGTTGATGTACAGGTGTGAAGTAGATGATGTAATGATGCAAGCTGCTTGAGGGTTTCTGGAGGACAGAGAGGAAAGGGAGCTGGGATTATAAAGTGGACTGTGGACCAGTTTGTCAACAGTGTGAAGGAAGAACTTGATGCTGCAGAGATGAAAGTAACCCAGATGATGATGTGGATGTGGAAAGTGATGGAGAGGCTGTCCAGGATGACGCAAAGGCTCTAAAGCTGAAAGGTGGCAGAGATACAGGAATTTTCAATGGATATTTTAAAAGTATCAGATTTAGTTGACTTTGCACACTAAGCAAGTGAGCCAACTAATGCGGCATGATGTCCACGGCCCGGGAATATATGGGCTGGCGAGAAAATGTTTTCAGTCAAACATTATTTTTGCTTCAACCCCTGTGCTAACTTCACTTGTTAATATGGCAAAGCCCTCCGGAGCGTTCCCAAACATATCCGCTTGCTCATACATACGGAGAATATAGCTGATTTAACGGCGCAGAACGAATGAGCACCTTGATATGTGCTTGAGGTTGGCTTTGTTGCCAATCAAACCCAGGTGTAAAATCCTTGCAGGGCAGCCTAAAGCTCACTTCTATCATTAAGCCATAAAAAAGAAATTAAAAAAAGTTCAGTTGTTTTATAAAAGATGTGAAAGTCAAGAAATTGTCTATATACCAAACTGTGAAAGATTGTGGTTCTCTATTTCAAAAAGCACTTTGGATTTTAAAATAGAAAAACGTTCTATTTTTATGTTATTTTTTTGTTTAAAAAGTCAATGTATAAGGTGGATGCATAAACATTTTATTTCAGTGTTAAATACTGTTTAAAGTAACGGATTGTAATAAAAAATGTGTCCGGACCTTTACTGGTTGTTGATTTTCTTTATTCGGACCCCGCTGATTTTTAATTAGTGACCCCTGTTCTAAGACAAAAATTGTGCTGAGTAATAGGATGGCACCAACACCGCTAGAGACTAGGGCTGGGCGTCGATTCAAATTTCAAGAATCGTTTTGATTCCGATTCTTAAGATTTAGAATCGATTCAGTTCGATCCAGTCCAATGTCAAATTGGATTGTTAAAAGTTTTTTTTTAGCTGTTACCTGTATTTCATGACTGTGCAGTTATGCAACATATTCATACTAGTATCATATTAACGTTCAACAGCAAATTAATAAAGTAATGGTGGCGGCTGTAAGGACCAAACCGTCTCCCTGAATGTTGAGACAATTGTTTTCTCAAACATGCTGTGGGGCAGAAAACCCAAACAGGGTAGAAAACAGAGGATACCAGATATGTCTACAGCTGCTATTTCTATTCAATTCAATCCAAAAATACTATATTAAATCAAAAGTTATCATGCTCCTCTCCTGTGGAACCAACTCCCAGTTTTGGTCCGTGAGGCAGACACCCCGTCTACTTTTAAGACTAATCTTAAAACTTTCCTTTTTGACAAAGCTTATAGTTAGAGTGGCTCATGATACCCTGAGCTACCTCTATAGTTATGCTGCTATAGGCTTAGGCTACTGGAGGACATCAGGGCCTATTTCTCTCACTCTGCTGAGTTCTCCTACTGTTCTCCAGTTTTGCATTGCTTGTCGTCATTTCAGCTTTTAACTTTCTGTTCTCTCTCTTTTTTATCTTCATAGTAGGTACACCTGGTCTGGTGTTCTGTTAGCTGTGACATCATCCAGGGAAGACAGATCATCTGCTATTACCATCTAATGTAGAACAGATTACTGGATCAATGTGTGCTTCTGTGCTTGTTTTTGTCTGTCTTGTTGTGTCTCTGCTCTGTCTTCTCTAACCCCCAGTCGGTCGAGGCAGATGACCGTTCATACTGAGCCTGGTTCTGGTTCTGCTGGAGGTTTTCCTTCCCGTTAATGGGGAGTTTTCCTCTCCACTGTCGCTTCATGCTTGCTCAGTATGAGGGATTGCTGCAAAGCCATGGACAATGCAGACGACTCTCCCTGTGGCTCTACGCTTCTCCAGGAGTGAATGCTGCTTGTCAAGACTTGATGCAACCAACTGGTTCCCAATCTGTATAATCTGATTGAATTTGACTTTGTAAAGTGCCTTGAGATGACATGTTGCCATGAATTGGCACTATATAAATACAATTCAATTGAATTGAATTGAAAAAGGGGCACTAAGTTTGGACACTAGCCTGGTGCATTATTAAAAATCTAACATTTAAAATTCACCTCACGGAGTGAAGTGTAAAGGCTCCGACATACTCGGGCAAGCTGCGGACTCTGCTAAGACTCTCCGTGGACGGTTTACCCTAGTCGAGCGTATTTGTTGCCTACATTTCTTGTGACCAATTCCTACAATTCCCACACTTTCTGCCAGCGGGACGAAGTGGGGGAAGGAATGGTTAAATGTTTAATTAGCTTAGCTAGTTAAGCACCTAGAACTGTTTCTTTTCCAGAAGGCTCCCACCGCACACCTGTCAGTGAGAACAGAGAGAGGGACTGTGATGTCACGTGTCCTTTCACCCGTCTGCTTGGAGCAGCTCAGTGTATCAAGGTCAGTGTCACATATAAAACACGTCGATGTGAAGACTTCCTGCCGCCAAGCAGTTTATAGTGTGACGCCATGTACGTGGTCATAAAAATTTAACTCTGCGCGTGCCTGTCAGCACTGACTCATGTCCGCGCCAGTAATGCCGGCTCACGCATTTAAGTTCGCAGTGGAAAATATTTTTTTTTAAATCAATCTTTGGTTATATGAATCGATCTTTAGGAATTAATATGAGAGCGATTCATAATTGCAAAGACTGACTTCATTTCGTATGTTTTCTTATGGCTGCTTTAGTTTCTCCTCAGGATGTATTTCTCATTTGCAACTGAATTATTTTTGGTTTGTTAAGCAGTGACCTGGGTGTTTTTATGTTTGAAGTTTTGTTATCTCTGTGTTATAATTCTAACACAAACTCAAACTTCAATGCTGCTGAAGTTGGATCTAAAATCTTGTCTGTCACGAGGAGGGATTTGTTTTTCAAATACAACTTATCTAGTTTGGCTTCATATGTGTTTTTGTTTTACTTCAGAATATATTTTAATAATTTTAGAAACTAAAATCAGATTTTAGAACTTATTAGAACCTAAAATTACAGATAATTTTCATGTCATGATACAGAAAGTTCTTGACTTGAGATAGGGCTTACTTCTTTTATCATGAGTCTTTGCGTCATGTGTGTGAAAAAAAATGTGAACTCAATGAGATTCCATCTTAGTGTAGGAAGGGTTAAGGCCCAGATATACACATGCATTTAAATAACTGACCTAACACCTTTCAGAACACAGCCTTTTTCTTAGCTCGCTGGTGTTTCCGCAACCTTTAAAACGACTTGAGTCACCTTCTTGTTTTCCGCTCTCAACCATGTGACTTTTGGCCACAGTCAAAATTCATTCATGCCAGATTTTTAGGCAGAAAAGTTGGTGGCTGTTATCTACCAGAAAAACCTGTTAAAATAAATCTGCTTCTTTCAATAGGCAATCAATATTTTTTAGAAAAACAGACATGTTTAGGTTTTTCACAACCTAATGTACAACAAAATGTACATATGTAATTGCACATGCTAGTTGCTGAATAACTAAATGAAACAAGAGACCGACTAAAATAAAGTTTACAGTGGATTTATTTGATAAACCATGCAGACTAAAACGCCTAATGTGGGGTCTAGAGGGTTCTTCAGTTAGACTCAAGGCTTTCTTCTTGCATTTTAAGTTGCTGAAGCTTCTTTAATCAGCTCAAGCAGATTTTACACTCTTGATATTTCAGACATGGTTGTCAAATTGAAAGACAGTTGCTTACATTGTGTCACTGGCTTTGCAGCAATCCCTCGTACTGAGCATGCATGTAGCAACCATCGGGGCGAAGGTAGCGCAGAGGTTAGGGAGTTCGTCCTGCAATTGGCGGATTGCTGGTTTGATCCCCCGCTCTGAGTGTCTCTGTCGTTGTGTCCTTGGGCAAGACACTTCACCTGCATTGCCTGTTGCCGGTGGTCAGAGTGCCTGGTGGCGCCGGTGTATAGCAGCCTCATCTCTGTCAGTCTGCCCCAGGGCAGCTGTAGCTACTAACATAGCTCACCACTGTCAGGGTGTGAATGGGTGAATGACTAAACTGTAGTGTGAAGCGCTTTGGAGGTCGTCAAGACTAGTTAAAGTAATTTACCATTTACCATAGCGACAGTGGGGAGGAAAACTCCCCTTTATCAGTAAGAAACCTCCAGCAGAACAAGGCTCAGGGTGAAAGTCCATCTGCCACGAACGATTGGGGGAGTACTTTCTATGTGAGAGAAAAGTAACAGCAGTAATAGCTCCTTTGGTGGCTTCATCTAGGAGGGAAACACAGCTAAGCAGATAAGTTCTGAGCCAGTTTTCAAGTGTATATGATGAACAAGAGCACATTGTTAGTCCCAGTAAAAGGTCAGCCAATTGCTTTGGCTGAGAAACCCTGTTTCTCTCCTAGACACTGAAAGACGAGGTCAAATATATTAGCTATTGAAGGAGAACATGAAGTTGTTGGCCAAAGTAGCTCAGCTGAGGCCCCTCTCCAGGGCAGTTTCACAGCTAAACAGAACACCAGGCCAGATGTAGCTATTATGAAGAGAGAAAACAGAATATAAAGTTTAAATGTTTAAATAATGACAAATAATACAAAGTTGGAGTAGTAGGAGAAAGTAGCTGAGTGCAGTTTGAAAGTGGTTATTATGTCCTCCAGCAGCCTAAGCCTATAACTACAGAGATAGCTCAGGATAATGTAAGCCACTCTTAACTATGAACTTTCAGAAAGGAAAGTTTTAGGCATAGTCTGAAAAGTAGACTGGGTGTCTGGCATGATGTTAAGTTTATGCTAACCCAGAATAAGACAGTGGTGAGGGCAGAGCCATAATGATGGAATGGATTTAATGAGAAGACTGAGAAACTTATAATGAACAAGGAATCACAGGAGCCAAGAAGGAAGCTACAGAACAACAGTACACAACAATAAAACCTAAGAACAATGACAAATTAACTTAAAATACAACTGGGAAGTGATCAACTGGATAAAAATCAGGTGAGTAATAATCAACAGAATATCAAACAGCGGGGGGTGTGGGGGGGGGGGGGGGGGGGGGGAAGGACTAATGTGGGGAACTTAGGAAGGCCCAAAACAGAGAATATACATACGCATAAAAACATAACAGATAATCATAACAGTGTCTGCCTTATGGACTAAATCTGGGAGTTGGTCCCACAGGAGAGGCGCCTTAAAATCTGTGTCCCATTGTACGTTTAAAACCTCTAGGAACCACCAGTAGACATGCGCTCTGAGAGAAAAGTGCTCTGTTTTACTTATATATATATATATATTAGGGCTGTCAGTTCTAACTTTGTTAGACCATAACGCCGACAATTTTTTTTAACGCGTGGTAATCGTTCCTTATGTTTTTTCCCCGCAGCGCTCTCCGGACTGTTTTTATTTACCCTTGACGCTTTTCGTAGTTCCAAGAATGCTAGAGACTGTAGCAAAACAGACCCGCGCTCACTGTTGTCAAATCCGCTTGTTTTAGGCGACTTTGAGCTTCTTTCTTCTAAAGTTGCTTGTAAATTTTATGAGTCGCGGGTTGCGGTTTTTTGGGCTTGTTTCTGAAGGTGAAGTCGCTTATTTGGGCTCTAAAGTAACTGACGAGTTATAAAGAGACCTGCTTGTGCTACAGACACCAGAGTATAACCAGCTGAAATATCCCTCCGCCTCATAACGCGCTGGAGCGCATCCTCCTCTAGGCTGACATAGGAGCCGAGGGGGTAAAGGCAGAAGGAGCAACTCTGTCTGTATTTTCTGCAGTTTACGTTTACAATAACCGGTGATAACTGCTGAAAGTAGATTACACGGTGCAGATCACCATTTTGAGCAGAGATTGGCTCTGAAGATGAGTTTTTACATGCTGATAACATTGCAGAAGCCCAACCCATAAACCATATATTAATTTGTTGTCTTTGTATTTGACAAACTAAGACTGAACCACATTGCCAAACGAAGTACCTGGAGTTACAGTGTCAGCACATGCAAGCTGCGCTAAATAGTTCTCTTTAAAGAGTATTAAGCTCCTGCCCCTGTTGCAAGCAAAATGTAAGACTCTGAAATGACCTGGAAATATTAAACCTTTTTCCAGGCTTTAAAAAAAAACTGTGTATGAATGTGGAAATAAACAGAATGCAAAAATATACAAAGAAATTATTGTTGTTGGTGTGAAAGATCAGGATTAGATGAGTGTGAGAGAGTGAAAAAATGAACTATAAAACTTATGACTTTATTTAAATGTAATATGTATTACTTTATATGTAAATGCTTATTACCATTTCTATCTTTATTTAGGAGGCAAAAAACATTTCGGCATGAAATATTTATTTATTTACACATTGTGTATACATCAGGGCGTTATGATTTGTGATTTAGCCATTATTGGCCAGAGTTTAACATTTTATGGCACCAGGATGTTTTCATTCCAATTCTGAAAAGTTCTTGAAAAATAAAAAATAAAAATATTTGTTGTGCAAGCATGTTTTTTACTAGTGTCATTTCTTGCAAAATTGCATATTAAAATGGCCAAATAGGGTTTTACACTTTCAGAAATAAACAGATAAAATATGCGATTAATTTGCGATTAATCTCGAGTTAACTATTGAAATTATGCGATTACTCGCGATTAAACGTTTTAATCGTTTGACATATATATATATATATATATACACACTACCATTCAAAAGTTTGGGGTCACCCAAACAATTTTGTGTTTTCCATGAAAAGTCACACTTATTCACCACCATACATTGTGAAATGAATAGAAAATAGAGTCAAGACATTGACAAGGTTAGAAATAATGATTTGTATTTGAAATAAGATTTTTTTTTACATCAAACTTTGCTTTCGTCAAAGAATCCTCCATTTGCAGCAATTACAGCATTGCAGACCTTTGGCATTCTAGCTGGTAATTTGTTGAGGTAATCTGGAGAAATTGCACCCCACACTTCCAGAAGCAGCTCCCACAAGTTGGATTGGTTGGATGGGCACTTCTTGCGTACCATACGGTCAAGCTGCTCCCACAACAGCTCAATGGGGTTCAGATCTGGTGACTGCGCTGGCCACTCCATTACCCATAGAATACCAGCTGCCTGCTTCTGCTCTAAATAGTTCTTGCACAATTTGGAGGTGTGTTTAGGGTCATTGTCCTGTTGTAGGATGAAATTGGCTCCAATCAAGCGCTGTCCACTGGGTATGGCATGGCGTTGCAAAATGGAGTGATAGCCTTCCTTATTCAGAATCCCTTTTACCCTGTACAAATCTCCCACCTTACCAGCACCAAAGCAACCCCAGACCATCACATTACCTCCACCATGCTTAACAGATGGCATCAGGCATTCTTCCAGCATCTTTTCATTTGTTCTGCGTCTCACAAGCGTTCTTCTTTGTGATCCAAACATCTCAAACTTGGATTCATCCGTCCACAACACTTTTTCCCAGTCTTCCTCTGTCCAATGTCTGTGTTCTTTTGCCCATCTTAATCTTTTTCTTTTATTGGCCAGTCTCAGATATGGCTTTTTCTTTGCCACTCTGCCGTGAAGCCCAGAATCCCGCAGCCGCCTCTTCGCTGTAGATGTTAACACTGGTGTTTTGCGGGTACTATTTAATGAAGATGCCAGTTGGGGACCTGTGAGGCGTCTGTTTCTCAAACTAGAGACTCTAATGTACTTATCTTCTTGCTCAGTTGTGCAACGCGGCCTCCCACTTCTTTTTCTACTCTGGTTAGAGCCTGTTTGTGCTGTCCTCTGAAGGGAGTAGTACACACCGTTGTAGAAAATATCTTCAGTTTCTTAGCAATTTCTCGCATGGAATAGCCTTCATTTCTAAGAACAAGAGTAGACTGTCGAGTTTCAGATGAAAGTTCTCTTTTTCTGGCCATTTTGAGCGTTTAATTGACCCCACAAATGTGATGCTCCAGACACTCAATTTGCTCAAAGGAAGGTCAGTTTTGTAGCTTCTGTAACGAGCTAAACTGTCTTCAGATGTGTGAACATGATTGCACAAGGGTTTTCTAATCATCAATTAGCCTTCTGAGCCAATGAGCAAACACATTGTACCATTAGAACACTGGAGTGATAGTTGCTGGAAATGGGCCTCTATACACCTATGTAGATATTGCACCAAAAACCAGACATTTGCAGCTAGAATAGTCATTTACCACATTAGCAATGCATAGAGTGTATTTCTTTAAAGTTAAGACTAGTTTAAAGTTATCTTCATTGAAAAGTACAGTGCTTTTCCTTAAAAAATAAGGACATTTCAATGTGACTCCAAACTTTTGAACGGTAGTGTGTGTATATATATATATATATATATATATACTGGGTGCGATTTGATGGGGGGGATTTACCCCCCCTCTGTTTGTGATATCCCCCCCTCATTCATGTTTTATCCCTGGGGGGGATACATTCCTCCCCCCTCTGATCTGAATAACTAATATTATATTATGGATTTTTCAAAATCCATATTAATACATGTCTTGTGTCCTTCACATTTGTAAATGTAATTTTTTGTTTGTTTTTAAAGAGTATTATTACGTTTCTGCTCAAAGCTGTTGAAGTAAACTAATACCCACTCCCGAGTCCCGACAGCAGATGGCACAAGTTTAAAAACAATAGTCTAACCTACTGGATCTAGCTAGCTACCTGAAAGAGCACCTGCTAGCTAACCATTATTAATAAAACTTTTATTCATTAATAAAACTTTTGAAATGATCCCCCCTCAGTGAGGTCAGCAATCTGACACAGTGGTGCTCCAGGAACAACCTGATCCTGCGTGCATGATTGTCTGTCCTGTTTGTCTTTATGTTGTACTGTGACTGACTGACCAGCTGTTCGGGGTGTACTCTGCCTCTCGCCCAATGACTTCTGGCAACGGGCACATAGGCACCATGTTCTGATGCACCCCACCCCTCGGGAAAAAGCATGTAGGCTATCATTAAAAAAGCAGTTGACATTTGACAGTCTGGAAAACGTTACATAGCCAGTTCTAATCACTCTGAAATCATTATTTAAAAATCGGCCATTTTAAATCTATTCATGTTTTCTTTGTCTGAAAATAAAATGTATTTGGTCTTAAATACTTAAATGTCACAGATGCAAAAAGAATATGAAAGTGGGCAAATACTTTTCCACAGTGTGGTAGATTTAGATTTTTGATCAAGTGAAGAGGAAGCTTCACCTGCAGCTCAGATACTTTTTAGATACAGTTTATTTAGCTCAGAAGGTGTGAAAAACATTGACAGAGTCCGGCGCAAAGTGGCATGTAGCAGAGAGCTGCTGTTCAGACTTGTGCTGTTGTAAAATGGCATACATTTCAGCAGGTATGACCCCGTCAGATTTCTATCACTAAATGTTCCGAAAACAAAAATGTGGAAAAAAAAGTAGATAAAACCATTTTAGCCCAAATGCTTGACAAGCTGCTCCAGATCAGTTTGCAACAAGTTTCCAGACTGCTCGAGACAGTTGGTTTGCTAGAACTAAGGACTCCCCATACAATTTTAATCTGTGTTATTTACAAAGTTTATTTTCTTTGTTGAGAACTCCTTCAGTCCTCTCTTCTAGTCTGCCTTGCGGTTGAGGCAGTTATTCGTGGTTAACTGGCCTGTTTTATGTGTCTGTCACATGTGGGTGTGAGTGAACAAGTATAACCGAGTCTGTAGGCTGCCTGCAGAGTTGTTTGCCTGGGGATGATAAATGTCAAGTGGTGAAGATGTTATCCATACACTATTGAAAACCACACAGATGTCCCTTTTTATATGCTTGCTTTCTTAACCTTTAATGGGCCTATTTATTTAGTATCCTACTCCTACTGTTAACATTTTAACATCTCAGTACCGTGGGTCTTTTTTCTTTTTAGATCATATGTTTGTGGTAATACAAGCTACTAAAGCCTTGTCACAAAGTACGTTTCTTTGTATATCATGAAAAAAGCCATAGTTACCTAAATTGTGCATGTTTGGCTTGAATAAATAGGAAGCTGTCCATTCTTCTTGGAAAAATCTACACTCAATATCCACTTTGCTCCTTTTTGACAAAGACATTTTGGCTAATGAGGGTGTAAAGGAAAGTACAAAAGTAAGTACATGTATCGTTTTAATCAATGAAGGTGCGGCCACCCTGGCCCACGCTGACCACAACCAGACTGATGGCGGAAAAAACAAAAACGTAAATTCGGTCGCTTAAAGGAGCTATAACTAATACTGGTACCTTGTGGCAGCTTGCCTATCACCACAATCTAATATGCCGTTTTTAAACAGTGTGTTGCTGTTGTGAATTTTTACTTCCACGGGACAGGTATATGATGTTGTATTCTGTTTTATTTCTGGTCCGCTTCTCTTACTGGCTTCCATGTTTGCCGGCTGCTGCTCTTTTGCCAAGATAAAATACCAAGTGCTGGGTTTTGTTTTTGGGAACTATGGGAACTCTCATATGATTGGCCCAGGAACCAGGAAGTAAACAAGGTCAACACTCTGAGCCGAAGTCGTTCCGGACCGTACCTCTAGGTTTGAAAAGAGAAAAACGTGATTAAGACATTGTTGATGGAGGGGACAGATTGTTTTTAGTGAATGTTACTTCCACCCCAGGTGACAAATGAGAATGATTTAGGTTGAATAATTGTCCCCAATTTTGCCCCGATATTCCCCTTCCGATGGTGTGTTAAGAGTGATCTGGTCCGCTCTGTATACTGTCTGGACTGCTCCGACCTCAAATCGCGAATATTGAACATCTTGAATTGTCTAGGCCCGATGTTTCCCAAGGACAAACGAGCAGCCAGCCTGTTGAATGTGATGGGTAGCCAATGAATAGGCGAGGTGAGGGAAACCCCAAGAAAAAAAACATAGCTCACCTCCATATCATAGTGCAGCAAACTTAGCTCTAGCCCCCGTTTGCATTCTCTCCACTCCTTTAACCAGCAGCTTTTCTTTTTGTTATGTTTCTTCTCTGTTAAAATTAGTCCACAAACCATCGCCATTGTTCTTCCTCGTCGTCCATGTTTATTTATTCTGAGCTCTCATTTAATGTTGAGAGGTTTTGCAAGATTTCCCGTCTGACATCTGAATGATCCTGAGTGAAATCTTTTTGTGTGTAGTGTCTTGTGCTCGCCTTCTGACCGGACACCACACACTGTACGAGCAAAACAGTTTTATCAAGGCCCCTACTACCACAGACAAAAAAGCACTGTAAAAAGCTTTTTAGGAAGTCAATGGTTGCTAAGAGCTGCCTGGGTGTGAGTAGGTGCACCTGCGTTCTGGGGGTTGGAGAGCAGCGTTTTACCCTCTGGGAGGGAGGTAGCCAGTCTCCTCTGCAGGGTATAGCAGAATGCAATGCTCAGAGTCTAAAGCAGCACATTAGCCATCATTGGCCAGGAAATATTTGATTCCTGAAACTGCATTTCCTGCTAATTCTCCCATCTGCAAGGTCTTCCAACCATGCCAATGCATCCACCACCAAGCGCATTACGCAGAATTTTGTGTTTGACTGTTTACAGCAGTTAGAGTAGGCTAACTGCCTCACACCTTGTCACAATAATCTGTTAATCTGTGGAACCCGTCACCCTGGTGATCATCGGGAGATGTGATCGCTGAAAACCCCGATAATATTTTGTGCGGACTTTTATTTATTTGAAAGGTCCTTTTGTATAGTTATGTCACCAGCTCCAGCATGAATAACACTGCAGTTTTGAATGCTTATGGTGAAGTTCATGTATGACAGGAGTGTCCAAACTTTTTAGTACATGGGCCAAAATTATTAAGTCAAAGGAATTCGGGGGCCAAAAAATGATAGCAAATTTTTTTTAAACCATAAAAATTATGTAAATATTTTTACCCGCTCCACAAAATATGATAATTTTAAATAAATAAATTAGTCATTACATACACAGCGCGTGTATGCACACACACATTTCTGCATTGTAATAATAACAATAATAATATTGCAAGTAACAGTAAACAAATTACCAAAAATATCCTCAATGATGTAATGATATGCAGAGTTGCGGTTCTAGTTGAGAATTTGCATATACTATACATACAAGTATGTATGCACATACTTGTACCCATCGCACCCTTCTCACATTCTACACCCATTGTTTCATCCGTGCAGCATCACTGTGTGGAAATTTGCAATTAACCAAATTAATATACATGTGTATATATATAGCTCTTGATACTTTATACTGTTAGTACATCCACTGACTGTAAAATGACCTGTGAAACGTCTTCCCAGAGCCAGAAAACTGCTTGTTGTTGCAGTCAAATGCTGCACGCGTCGGCATGTTTACGTTGTGATTTTGTGAGAGTAGGGAGTAGCAAGATGGCGGCCAGTGACTTCAGTTTTTCGGGCCAATCAGCAATCCAGTGAATAAATAGAGATCAGTGCTTCCTATGCTGAGGATATTCCTTTACTGAAGCGGCTAGGAGTAAATGTCGGAGGTGCTTATCATTCACGTGAAGGTGGCACACGGATCATGCAGAGTATCGCTCACACCATCAGCGGGGAGTTAAGAGCCAAGGTTCAGTCTGCTGAATTTTGGGGGCTGCTTTTTGATGGATCTGAGGACATCACAAAAACTGAGCAGGAAATCGTTTACATTGTGTCTGTGTCAAGCGACGGTGAGTTTACCTCAGACTTTCTCGGACTGATTGAACTGGGTGCTGACCGAACCGTGCAGGCTATAACAGACGGACTTGTGAGACTTTTCCAGGACACAGGCTTAGATAACTGGACAACAAAGTTGGTCGCGGTGTGCACAGACGGGGCTGCTGTCATCGTCGGTATGTACAATGGCGTTGTGCCAAAGCTCAGGCAACTTGCTGCAGTTGGAGACTCCCTTGTGCACATTTTGTGCACCGCGCACACACTGGAGAATTGCGCAAAATTGACTGATCGCAAATGCAACTGGCTACGAGTGATCACAGTGACTTGCAGCGAATCTGCAAAGAGCGTTTTCAGTGCTTTCTGTCAAACATGCTTGACATTGGAAACATTTTGAAGACCACATCCATCAAATTGCAGAAGGAAAAGCCGACCATTGGAGAATGTAAGGATGAACTCATGGTAGCCATTGTACAGTTCACACTTCTGCTTGATTGTGAAGGCCACCACAGGGCACACACTGCTTCTAATGCGGATGCTGACAGAGACAAG
The DNA here is from genome assembly GCA_037039145.1 of Fundulus diaphanus. NCBI lineage: Eukaryota > Metazoa > Chordata > Actinopteri > Cyprinodontiformes > Fundulidae > Fundulus > Fundulus diaphanus. Next base: position 8,785,148 of record CM073124.1, on the reverse strand, counting down.
ACAAACATACTCAGGGGTTTAATTGAAGAGTTTGAAATCAGATATGACTCCCTCAAGTCTTGTGATAATTTCTTAGTATTTGATCCTTCAACATGGCCTGAGGAAATGAAAGACCTCCACAGTTTTGGAAACACAGCAGTTTGCAGCATTCTCAAAAAACATGACGCCGCCTTGCAGCTTGACTAAGACACCACTGTGACAGAATGGATGCGCTTAAAGCAGGCAGGAAAACGCCTGGGAGCCTCATCTGTGTATGACTTAGTCCAAATAATTAAAACAAGTAACCCAGTTGCTTACTCCAACATCAACAAGGTGGTTAAGCTGTCTCTTACACTGCCTTTAAGCAGTGCAGCTTGTGAGAGGGGATTCACGCATCTCAACATAATAAAAACCAAGTACAGATCTCGTCTGTCACATGCTCCGTCTCATGGGGGACTCTGCCAGACGTTCCCAGCAAACCCTCACAATACGTTTGGGCTTGCCAGGTCTGACCGGCTTCCTCCCCCACCATCGGAGCCAGCTCACCACCAGGTAGTGGTCGCTGGAGAGCTACGTCCCTCGCTTCACCCGAGTGTCCAAGACATACGGCCACATGTCAGATGAAACAGCACCAAAGTCGATCATTAAACTACGGCTTAGGGTGTCCTGGTGCCAAGAACACATATGGATACCCTTATGCTTGAACATGGTGTTCGTTATGGACAATCCATGACGAGCACAGACGTCCAACAACAGAACACCACTCGAGTTCAGGTCAGGGGGGCCATTTCTCCCAACCACGCCCCTCCAGGTCTCACTGTCATTGCCTATGTGAGTGTTGAAGTCCCCCAGCAGAACAAGGGAGTCCCCAGGAGGGCTGCTCTCTAGTACCCCCTTCAAGGACTCCAAAAAGGGTGGGTAATCTGAACTGCTGTTTGGCGCATAAACACAAACAACAGTCAGAACCTGTCCCCCCACACGTATGCGGAGGGAGGCCACCCTCTCGTTCACTGGGGTAAACCCCAATGTACAGGCCCCATGATGAGGGGCAACAAGTATGCCCACTCCTGCTCGGCGTCTCTCACCAAGGGCAACTCCAGAGTGGAAGAATGTTCAACCCCTCTCAAGGAGACTGGTTCCAGAGCCAGAGCCATGCATCGAGGTGAGTCCGACTATCTCTAGCTGGAACCTCTCAACCTCGCGCACAAGCTCAGGCTCCTTCCCCACCAGAGAGGTGACATTCCACGTCCCAAGAGCCAGCTTCTTCAGCCGAGGATCAGAACGCCAAGGTCCCTGCCCTCGACTGCCACCCATTACACAACGCACTCGAAAATGGCTGAGAGTTGCAAGACGCAAACTCTCTTTTAAGTTTCTGAGAAGAAGAAGAAGGCCTCAGAAGAAAGAAATAAGACTAGAATTGATTTGGGAGATCTTTTCCACGCGAACCGATCCCCTGTGGAGCAGGAGAGGAGGTAAGACGGGTTTGCGCATGGGCACAGTTATTCAAAAAGGTTCTTGGGCATTTCTTACCTACATTTCCGGAAAAATCGTCCACTCTACCTTAAAAACAATCCTGTACTGATCTCTAAAAACCATTAACATTGAACATCCCACCTTCAACTTCTAGCTTCAGACTGTCTGAAACTCTTTTTACCTCCAGGACATTCCTGACAAACTTCTCCTTCAGGATAATTCCTACACCCTTTCTCTCCCCATCCACACCATGACAAAACAGCTTGAACACTGCTACTAAGCTTCTAGCCTTGCTAGCTTTCCACTTGGTCTCCTGAACACAGAGTATGTACACCTTCCTCCTCTGCTTCATGTCAGCCATTTCTCTAGCTTTTTCTGTCTTAGTCCCATCATTCAAAGTCCCTACTCTCTTTCTTCCTACGGACATATCTTCCTCTTCTTCCTCGTCTTCTTTGCTGAGTTTTTTTTTTTGTTAATGATAAATATTTGTTTAACATGTAATCCTCTAAGTGATAAGGCTTCAAAAACTGACTTTAAGAGGAAGCGCTGTGTACTGCAAGTGGCTGAGTGCCACTGAGACTGAGAGGAAGGAGAGAGCAGAGCAAGTGACAGCAGATGGAGAAAGAGAGCGAAAAAACAAAAGCACAAAATGCCTCGACACTTTTTGACTACGGTTGAATGCAATCAGATTTTTGCCAGTTCTGATTCAGATGGTACTAATTACTCTTTGGGTATGTCAAGTTTTTCTTTGCACGTCATTGCTCTTAAGAAACCTGTTTAATCTTTGTTTATTCAATGTTAAATCTATATTTATTGTGAGTACATGGAAAGTTTGTGCACATGTTTAAATTTTGCCCCCATTCAAAAGGAACTGAAAAAGTTCTATTTCCTGTGAACGCACCTTTACTGGGCACAACTAGGCATTACTGATGGCAACACCCTTCAGTGTGAAACACTCAAAGTTAACTATTTTTAGTATCAGCGAGGTGTTCAAAAAACAAGTTTGTGGAAAGGAAGGATTGTGTTCTGCACATGCGTGTATATTTTCCGTTCAGGCCAGCATAATAAGGAGTTAAATATCAGCAGATAACAGGAAGGTGAACGCATTACAGCAAAGTTGCTCTGTTTTATACTTTTGAAGAATAACAGACATCTCCCTAATAATATTAATTACTATAATAATAATCTCTTATACTGATGGCTCAGTGTATAGACAGTAGACACAGAACTTTTTATACTGGTGTCAGCGGAGCCACCTCCGGATCAACTCGGGGAAAACCAAGGAGATGGTAGTGGTTTTCTAAATGGTACAGATCCCCCACACTGACACCAGTGAACATCTAGGGAATTGATGTTGAGATAGTGGACTCTGGGTGTTGGCCTGAACAATAAACTGGACTGGAGTCACAACACTGATGCTCTTTACAGGAAAGGTAAGAGCAGACTCTGCCTTGCTGAGGAGGCTGAGTGCAGGAGGCGCTCTTGAAGAACTTTATTGACTCTTTGGTGGCATCAGCTGTCTTCTATGGTAAGGTTTGTTGGAGCAGCTACTTATCTATAGCTGAGACAAAGAGATTAGACACGATCATCAGGTAGGCCAGCTCTGCACAGGATGCCTCATCGACCCAGTGCAGGTGGTGTGAGACAGAAGGATTGAATCGCTCCACTATACCACTTCCAATATTACGTCGACGTGCAATTCACCGCTCAACGAGGCGTCTACATATATGATGGAGCCCAGTGAGCCAGCAACGCCCAGAGGAGGAGGGAAAAGAAAGAGGTAAAGTAATCCTAACCCTGTAGATTGGGTTGGTGTTTGACCACGGCGGGCTGTCTCTTTGTCGCAAGGAATTGTACGGTCTGCTGCTTCCTACAGTAGCTGTGTCAATTATCACCATCTTCTGATAGTTCCACGGTACTGCTGGCCGGGAGATGGCACAACGATTGTTTACATATAGTGATACTTTTCATGCTCTGAAAGGAATAGGTAATCACTATCAGGATGAATGCTTTGCACATTTTGTTTTATTTGAAGATGAACATACAGTTTTTTTATTTCTTTTTATGGTCAAAATACGTGACTAGGCCCTGTCATGATTTGTCTTTGGATGAACCCGGACAGAGCACGCACACACAGAGCTAAAATGGAGAGTTTATTGAAAGGTAGATGGATAATGGCAGGCGAAACCAGAGAGGCAGGACTGGACTGGAGCAGAGGTGTAGATGTGTGCAGGAGCTGGCAAGCAGGACCAGAGTCACGGCAGAGTGAGTACTTGGAGGCCGCTTATCTCCCAGTGATCATCAAGGAACCACGCTTTCGTTTTGGCCAAACAAAGCACCTGAACCGCCCAGAGACAGAAGGGATTTCTCCTCCGTTCCCCGCTGTCCGACGGACCGGCCCCGCTGAAGCTGAGACCAGATTTGCGGACCCGAGACCAGGACACCCACTGAGGCAACGTCAGAGTAAAGAAAATATTCCCCCTTTTATTTCTCTTTTCACCCATAAGGTGATATATTTTGTGCCTGGGCTGAACCTATTAGGATTTAGTTTAATGCTTAATTACTCCAAGACGGAGTTTGTTTTAACTGCTGGATATTTCTGATGTATGTGCATGCATTTTGTAAGTGATTTTGGCTGTGTTTGGTTTGTGGCTTCATAAGTGACCCCGCCGCGGGTCGATCTTTCCATCTTTTTCCCCTTTTTTTTCTTTTCTTCTTCTTATCTCCAGTTCCAATCTCTTTGTGCATCCCAATTTCAGTTCGCACACTTTCCTTGAATCCTTTATCTAGGAGTAAGACCTCCCCTTTCCCAAAGCTTGCCCTATACACTAGCTGTGCGCTAAAGACGTCATTAGGACCTCCTCCTCACGCATCATGCAAGGTCGTAGGTTGTGTGTCGTCATAGTCGCCATCTTGGGAAGGTGCAGAGTGGCTAAACTGTTAGCTAGCTTGTAGGGAAACACTGAAGCGTCCATCTGGATTCTCAAAGCTGTTTTGTCTTTCAATGCTGCTACGTCAAGTGCCGACGTCTTGAATGTGATGTTTAAACAACCTCCTACCTCTTACTTTAATCCATTTTTATTTGTTTTATTTTCACTTAGTTTTCTTGTATGTTTATTTTAGTAGTGAGTAGAGTTCCTAGATTATTGAATTAGAATAATTACTGTGACAGGAAGTTGTTTTGGTTCAATAAATAATAACGTGTGGAATAGTAATTGTTTGTGTTTATTTCGATCCAGAGTTTGCATGGTCTTTCAGGATACAGAATGACCTCTTTTTGAGTTAACATCTGAGATTCATACAGAGACATTTTCATTGGACTGGTGATAAAGGAGTAAGGATTAAACTCTAATTGCAGTTATAATTTGAGTTCTCAACGCTTGCTGGATAAATCTCATCAGTCAGAAACCGATCAGATCACCTTGTTCCAGCATAAATGAGTTCATAACAGCTAATTAATAAATGCACTTTTGGTATTAATCATTACAAGCTTATAGCCCTGGGATCACCACCATTTGAACCATATTTGTTATAGCTACCATTTGAGTTTGAATGACCTATTATTATAATAGCAAATTATAATTAATAATAATAATCATATTCAGTTTTCTGGCATAACAACCCTGACAAGGAGGAAGAACTGAAAAATAGTAAACAAAAGCCAGATCAAAAACTAAACCCTGACAGGCCCCTTTAATAAGTGTTTACATCTCATATGGTGTTGGCACAGTTTTCTTCATTTATTGTAGTCTGTTTTTCTGAGTATGATATTTCTAATAACTGTGTAGTATGTTTTTCTTGTGTTGTAAATTTGGCCTTCCCAGACAATCTCTTTTTCTTATTCTTATTTTTTTTGTTTTGTTTTTCATATTTTGTTTATCCTTGGGTATATCTCCATGCTTCCAATTGCCTCTCTCTTTGCTGTTGGTACAACTGAATTTCAACACTGTAGGACAATAAAGGATGTTTTCATTCTTCTGTTTTATATGATAATCTTGTGATTTCGCACTTATAATGTCAACATAAAGATACATGTAACATTTTGATGCATTCAAGACAATGCCTTTAAACTACAGTGAATAGTAAGTTTATAGCACTTTTACAGACAATGGAGGGTCACAAGTGCTTTAAAAAAAGAACACAAAAATACAATAAAAATACATATACATTACTATGTCAATGGTATAAAATTCAGTAAGAAATTAGTAGAAAGTTATAGTAGGTTAACAGCATGCTAATTGGACATTGTTGTATTGATGGTCATACCGATATAAATATTTGGACCGATACCTGTATCAAATATTAATTATTTTGTTATGACTGATAACTGATATTTATTGATATATGTAGTTCCTTGTGCTTTCGATGCCATGAAAAACGAGCACACCGTTGTGTTGACATTGCTTTTCTACTCACTTAAACCCCCCACAATCCTGCACTGCATCACAATCGCTGTCACATTATTGACGTTAATGCCGATAAATTGTAATTGTAATATTTAATTTTGAAAAACTACTTAAATATTGAGACTAAATTGTATCATAGTAATCCATTTGATCCCTACTATATAACAGCTAGTTTGGGAAGCTAAAGGAAAAGTAGAGTAATAAAAGTGCATCTGAGCAAGGGCACAGAACTGCAATACATAGAATGTAGCCAGTAGATGAACCCAATTAGTATAGATAGAGAAAAGGCATATCCCATCGAGATTAAAATCAGTGTTGTAACTATAATCTCATTAAAAGTGGTTTACCCTGTAAACTTCAAGGAAATTTATAATGATAACATAAAGTAAATAAAGAAAATGTCTCACATAGGAGCATTCAACCAAACACCAGGAGACAATTGTTGTTAAGAAATCTGCTAACAGTGGTTATTTCTATTTGTACCTCTGAAGCTAAAGGGTTTGAAACTGTAATTGTATTACTTTTAATGAAAGTTTTTTTTTATCCCTTCTCCCCTACAGATACATGTAAAGAGACATTTCTGTTTTAAAATCTATTACAGCTAAAGTTAGCAGAACTTGTGTAGAACAATTACATGCTTTTAAGTTATTTATTGTTTAATGAAATCACCCTCGGTCCATCAGGTATTGTCCAGTGAATATCAGCCCAACTTGGCTATGATATCAGGACACTAGGTGGAAGAGGCAAGGCAAGTTTATTTGTAGCACATTTCAGTAACAAGACAATTCAGTGCTGTACATAAACAGAACATATGAAAAGAAAACATACAAAGGAAAGTACATTGTAGTGGAATAGTAGCAGTAGATCAAGTTTTGACCCAAATATTAGCTTAATTTGAGAACTAGTAAATAATAATAATGCCCTACCTCTCGGACAACAAGTCTGTGATATATTTAGCTGCTAAGCCATTCAGTGATTTATAGACTAACAGAAATATTTTAAAGTCTATTCTCTGAGATACAAGTAGCCAGTGGAAGGACTTCAGAACCGGGTCCATGTTCTCTACTTTCTTAGTCTTAGTGAGGACGCGGGCAGCAGCGTTCTGGATCAGCTGCAGCTGTCTGATCCACTTTTTAGGCAGACCTGTGAAGACACCTTTGCAGTGATCAGTTAAGATAAACACATGGATTAGTTTTTCCAGATCCTGCTGAGACATCAGTCCTTTAATCCTAGAAATGTTCTTCAGGTGATAGAAGACCGACCTTGTAATTGTCTTCAGATGCTTTTGGAGGTTCAAGTCTGAGTCCATCACTGAACCCAGATTTCAGTTTAAGTAGGACTTAAACCAGTCGCATGCTGTACAAGAAAGGCCGAGCCAGTTTTCCAAGCGCTCTAACAGAATGGAGTGATCAACGATACGGAATGCTGCACTAAGATGCTTCTTCCACGGTCTGCATTTATATGGATGTCATTAAACACCCTGGTAAGGGCGGTCTCTGTGCTGTGTTGAGCACGGAAATCTGACTGGAAAACGTCAAAGCAGCTGGTCATTGTTAAGAAGGTATTTAATTGTTGACACACAGCTTTATCAATATTCTTACTTACATAAGGGAGATTTGAGATGGGCCTGTAGTTCTGCAGACGTAGAGTGCCCAAATTGTTCTTTTTCAACATTTTGATTATTGCTGTGTTTAGGGACTGGGGTATACACCTAATAAAAGGGAAGTATTTATTATTTGAGTCAAATGGGATGTTATGACAGGCAAAGCCCTCTTAAAGAAAGTTGTGGGTAAACATTGAGGCAGCAGGAGGAGGAACTTAGATGGTGAACAATTTATTCAAGCGTGTGTAGTTTATTTGGTTGAATTGGGACATTTTATCAAAATCAGTTCTAGTTGGAGACAGCTTTGGTACTGAACTTGACATGGATGTACAGACTGCTCCTCTAATCTTTTGGATTTTCTCAGTAAAGAACTCGGCAAATTCATTGCGGGCCCAGGTGGAGCGGAGTTCAAATGCCATAGTCCCACGAGGGTTTGTTAACCTGTCGACTGTGGCAAATAAGGTACAAGCATTATTAATATTTTGCTGATGATCTCAGAGAAGAAAGATTTTCTTGCTTAAGTTTCTAGTTTAAGTTATATTTTTCTCTCTTTATAGATGTCATAGTGAACCTAAAGTCTACTCTTTCTCCACCTGCATTCAACTTTTCAACACTCCCTTTTTTCACTTCTAACTGCTGGAGCACTTCTCCACGGAGATTTTTTCTTCCCAGAAACAACCTTTACTTTAATTGGAGCGATGCAGTCAATGATGTCTGAGACTTTAGACTGAAAGTCATCTACTAGTTCATCTACTGAGTTACTGGGCAAAGTGGAAGCGTAAGCTTGGTTAAAGGTTTCAGGGGTGTTGTCCTTAAAGATGTGTTTTCTTATGATGTCTCTTGGGCTGACTGAGTCATTGGAAATGATGCTTTCAAAGGTAACAGAAAAGTGGTCACATAGGGCGACATCAGTTACATTGACCTTTGACATGTTTAGACCCATACTGATGATCAAGTGTAAAATATGTCCTGTCCTACGGGACAGTTTGATTTGGCTCAAAACACGGGGCATCCCAATGAAAACGGTACAGTTGGAAACCCTAGAAAAGTGTGCTAGCAGACATTAGAAGTTGCTTAAACAGGACTTCTTAGTCAAATTTTGTGTAATGGGCAGTCCGGAAAACACAAAATTAATGTGTTTTTAACCAATGTTTAAAAACCATCATGGAAATAAAGTTTGTCATAGCCTTAAAACACAACCCAAAACACATTAGCATAGCTTTGTTTCAAAAGATTGCTAGCAGGTAGCTAAGCCTGTTGGCTTCAGGTAAACCTCAAAAACACAGGGAAAGCACATTAGAAGTAAGCAATCCCAAATTGTTTCATCCCAAACTAGCGTTCTGTGTTCATTTCTGCCAAACCTCATCCTTTGTGTTCCGTTCTGGTGGCATCCAGTAGCAATGAGTTATTGCAGCATCTAGCAAGCACTTCGGCTCGGGGTAAAATCTGTGGAAGCGCTCTCGTTTTGGGATCCAGGTGATCTGGGTAAGCTTTGCCGGCTCTCAGGTGGGGCCGCACTCGGTGCTGTCCTCGGATTGATTTATGAAGGCTGCAAGGGACTTGATCGCTCAGGCGCTTGTGGAGAAGCTCCACACGACTTGCAAAAGGGAAGCGATTTTCAGGTCAGCTTTCTCCTGCAACAGCTAAGCAGCAAACGATCACAAGCAGCCAGTTTCTGTGGCTGCTAGCTGACTCCTTCGATGTCTGATTTCCCAGCCAGGACGTCCTGCTGTGAGAGCACTTCTAAGGAGGAGGCTCAATTCAGTTCAATTCAATTTTATTTACATAGCGCCAATTCATGAAACATGTCATCTCAAGGCACTTTCCAAAGTCAAATTCAATCAGATTATACAGATTGGGTCAGATTATACAGATTGGTCCAAAAAATTCCTCTCTAAGGAAACCCAGCAGGTTGCATCAAGTCTCTCCAAGCAGCATTCACTCCTCCTGAAGAAGCGTAGAGCCACGGTGGACAGTCGTCTGCATTGCTGATGGCTTTGCAGCAATCCCTCATACTGAGTAACAGTGGCGGCTGGTGCTAAAAAACTGAGGGGGGCGCACACAAACAAACAAATGAAAAACAAACAAAACAAATCTTAAAAAAATAGCACTATTTGAACATGAATTTTGCCCTCCTTTCCTTCTGCCCAGCAAATTTCTCAATTATATTCTTGTTAAAGTCAGTCATCTCTGTGACTAGTCTTTTCTCCATTGACAACATGGCCAATGCATTCAGCCTGTCCTGAGTCATTGAGTTTCTCAGAAAAGTCTTGATTCTTTTCAAAGTTGAAAAGCACCTTTCAGCTTCTGCTGTGGTCATGGGTGTGGTGATGAAGATCTTCAAGAGCGTGACAGTTTCTGAAAAGACTTCTTCTAGATTGTTTTCCTGATTTTAATAACATTTGCTGCCATTTTTTAAGGCTGTGTTATGAAATGTGTTACAGCATTTTTGTGGGACAAGATTATACAAAATTCAGTAACCAAATGTTTTATTACCCATTACCCATAAACTTCAGTACAACTTAAATAATAAAATATCTTGCTGACAAACATTATATCAACATACCTACACAGCATAGACACAACTAAAGGTATTTCTAACTACAACGCACATCTTCCTAATATATTAAATAACATTACTATAAACCAGTGTAACAGTGATTTTCCACAACAACTCACCTCTGCAGCAATCCTTTCATGGTCTTCTACACTGAGTATCCGACGCCTCTTCACTGGCTGACTACTACCTACACTGCTTTGTCCAACCATGGAGTGGAGAGATCACTTGCCTGCTGCTGAATTTGTAAATTAAGACGATCCGGTCCAAGCTCCTTTGTCCTGTTTTTTTCTTCAAGTGAACGCTTTGTAAAAGCATTTTTTTGTAAAGACAAAACAGAAATTTCTCTCATTTTGAAACTACTCCACTTTGCAAACGTAACCGTGAATCGACCTAACGAACTGCAGCTGCGCTAATGAGTCGAATCGGGGATTGTCCAATCACACAATGTTTTTAAAAAAATTAGCCAGTACTGACACTCTACCAGTAATGACACAACAGAATGGGTGTGTCCGGGACGCAGAGCGGTGCGCCATGTGGAAAACCTTAAATAACCAATTAAAAGTCAGCCTCAGATCACGTGCTTGCCCAAGTTGCTGCGCCTACATTCACTCTCATTAGACCGGCGCCCTGCACATAGGAAAGGAAGTGTGCACAATGTGAGCAATTACATAGAATTCTGTATTTACTATTTTAATAAATTCTAACATGTCTATTGGATACACAGTATGAATAAATACATTTCTAAGTACTTTACAGTTCAGAAATCATTTATTATCTAAACGATTTAAAGGGGGCGGCGCCCGAGCGCCCCCTACTGGCCAGCCGCCACTGCTGAGTAAGCATGAAGCGACAGTGGAAAGAAAAAATGCCCTTTAACGAGAAGGAAAAACCTCCAGCAGAACCAGACTCAGTATGAACGGTCATCTGCCTCGACTGACTGGGGGTTAGAGAAGACAGAGCAGAGACACAACAAGAGAGACAAAAAAGCACAGAAGCACACATTGATCCAGTAATCTGTTCTACATTATATGGTAATAGCAGGTGATCTGTCTTCCTTAGATGATGTCACAGCACCAGAACGACAGACCAGGTGCACCTACTATGAAGGAAAAAATGACAGAGAACAAAAAGTTAAATGCCATCTACCATCTTATATTTCTCATTGATATCAGATTTACAGTCTGATATTTATATCCCACATGGCTAAGGCTGTACACTTGCTTTAGGCCAGGAATGTCAAACTTATTTTAGTCTCAGACTGGCTAGACCAGTAAAATGATGGTAATATATAAATAATATGAATAATCCCCATTTATCTACAGCATCTATAAAAACTCTTTCTAGAAACCTGCATGAGTTACAATATGTAATTTCCATTTGGGATTAATAAAGTATTTTTGAGTTCAATGGAATGAATCGTTAAATTACGACATAAAATGATTCTTTGTTTTCCACAAAATATTTTGGGAATCTCATCTCTTCTTTGCTTAAGAAAAATATTGTGTTATATATATACAAGAGGGATCATGTTTCTCCAATTTTAGCTTCCCTTCATTGGCTTCCTGTTAAATCAAGAATAGAATTTAAAATTCTTCTTCTAACGTATAAAGCCCTTAATAATCAAGCTCCATCATATATCAGAGCTCTGATTACTCCGTATGTTCCTAACAGAGCACTTCGCTCTCAGACTGCAGGTCTGCTGGTGGTTCCTAGAGTCTCTAAAAGTAGAATGGGAGGCAGATCCTTTAGCTATCAGGCTCCTCTCCTGTGGAACCAACTCCCAGTTTTGGTCTGTGAGGCAGACACCCTGTCTACTTTTAAGACTAATCTTAAAACCTTCCTTTTTGACAAAGCTTATAACTAGAGTGGCTCATGTTACTCTGAGCTACCTCTATAGTTTTGCTGCTATAGGCTTAGGCTACTGGAGGACATCAGGGCCTACTTTTCTCACTCTACTGATTTCTACTGTTCTCCAGTCTACTGTTCTCCAGATTTGCATTGCATTACATTGAAAAGACTGTTGTCATTTCAGCTTTTAACTTTTTGTTCTCTCTCTTTTTTCTTCATAGTAGGTACACCTGGTCTGACGTTCTGTTGACTGTGAAATCATCCAGGGAGGACAGATCACCGACTATTACCATCTAATGTAGAACAGATTACTAGATCAATGTGTGCTTCTGTGCTTTTTTGTCTCTCTTGTTGTGTCTCTGCTCTGTCTTCTGTAACCCCAGTCGGTCGAGGCAGATGACCGTTCATACTGAGCCCGGTTCTGCCGGAGGTTTTTTTTTTCCCGTTAATGGGTGGTTTTTCTTCCCACTGTCGCTTCATGCTTGCTCAGTATGAGGGATTGCTGCAAAGCCATGTACAATGCAGACGACTCTCCCTGTGGCTCTACGGTCCCCCAGGAGTGAATGCTGCTTGTCGGGACTTTGATGCAATCAACTGGTTTCCTTATATAGGACATTTTGACCAATCTGTATAATCTGACCCAATCTGTATAATATGATTGAACTTGATTTTGTAAAGTGCCTTGAGATGACATGTTTCATGATTTGGCGCTATATAAATAAAATTGAATTGAATTGAATTGAATTTGCAATGGGTGTACATACACACTAAAGCAAGGATGTTTATTGGTCGTACTATTGCTACAACAACATTTTGGTGGGACATAACTATAGAAACGACATGAAAGCAACACAAAAATATAAAAACACCTTAGGGTGACGACACGGATAACATCACACATGTACACTATATGTGTAAGTTAGTGTAGGCAGTGTTGAGGCTGCGATTACTGGGTGGGGGTGGAGGGTAGCAGCTCCAGGTTGTGAATATTGTTTATCTTTTATTTTCTTTCCTTTAAAGTTTGTGTATGTATAGTTAATGTCTGTTTGCTGTGAGCACTTGAAACCAAAGTCCTATTCCTTATTTCTTCAAATAAAATTTGCCAACAAAGTTGTTTCTGAACAAAAAATAATGAACTGCTAGGAAAATACAGATGGGTGCTCTAAACGACTTCTGGAGGTTTCCCACTGATGAAACCTCCTAAAAATATATGTTTTTCAGTTTGTTTGGACCCGTGTTTAGTTGCATGGATGTGATTGGATCGCCCAGGACGGATGGTCGTGGCTGTTAGGTTCTGAGGTAATGCTTCTATGAAAACTGTGTTAAATTTAGTCCTTCCAGCTCTGATGGTTTTATTTTTCACGTTTAAATTAAATTAATTTGGGGAAGGGAGGGGAGCACAAACCCAGATTATATGAAAATATATTGTACTGTGCAAAAGTTTTAGGTAGGTATGAAAAAAAATGTGAAATAAGAATGCTTTCAAAAATATAAATGACTGCATTTAATAAATTGATAACAAATAAACAAAGTGTGTGAACACAAGAAAAAGAAAAATCACATCAAGGTGCTAATGCTCATCAGCAGTGTTGGGAACGTTACTTTAAAAAGTAACTAGTTATAGTTACTTGTTACTTCTCCCAAAAAGTAACTGAGTTAGTAACTCACCTGCACTATCAAAGTAACTAGTTACTAGGTAAAGTAACTATTCAGTTACTTTTTAGAATCTTAAATGTTCATGAATTTGGATGGTTTTCCTGTTATTGGAATTTCATATACTACCGAGTTCACTTATATACAAACTGCCCGATAATTAAAAGGACCAAATTTATGAAAACACTGTACACCAATTACACCATTTGCAGTTTGTGCAGAGGGAGAAGTGAGTCACGACACATTAACTGCAATATATTTATGTAGATATGATTACTTTTATTTTCAATTTTTATAATAAAAGACATATGAAGCAAACTTAGAACTTATTTACCCTGTCTACTTTTAAGACTAATCTTAAAACCTTCCTTTTTGACAAAGCTTATAACTAGAGTGGCTCATGTTACTCTGAGCTACCTTTATAGTTTTGCTGCTATAGGCTTAGGCTACTGGAGGACATCAGGGCCTATTTTTCTCACTCTACTGATTTCTACTGTTCTCCAGTCTACTGTTCTCCAGATTTGCATTGCATTACATTGAAATGACTGTTGTCATTTAAGCTTTTAACTTTTTGTTCTCTCTCTTTTTTCTTCATAGTAGGTACACCTGGTCTGACGTTCTGTTGACTGTGAAATCATCCAGGGAGGACAGATCACCGACTATTACCATCTAATGTAGAACAGATTACTAGATCAATGTGTGCTTCTGTGCTTTTTGTCTGTCTTGTTGTGTCTCTGCTCTGTCTTCTGTAACCCCCAGTCGGTCGAGGCAGATGACCGTTCATACTGAGCCCGGTTCTGCCGGAGGTTTTTCCTTCCCGCTAATGGGTGGTTTTTCTTTCCACTGTCGCTTCATGCTTGCTCAGTATGAGGGACTGCAGCAAAGCCATGTACAATGCAGACGACTCTCCCTGTGGCTCTACGCTTCTCCAGGAGTGAATGCTGCTTGTCGGGACTTTGATGCAATCAACTGGTTTTCTTATATAGGAACATTTTTGACCAATCTGTATAATCTGACCCAATCTGTATAATATGATTGAACTTAACTTTGTAAAGTGCCTTGAGATGACATGTTTCATGAATTGGCGCTATATAAATAAAATTGAATTGAATTGAATTTACAAAATTAGAGCCATTATCTGTAACAGTTGTGGTGTTTTTGTGAGCTATGCCATATGCTGAGTGAATACTATCATGTTTTCATGAGTATGACATCCCTTAAATTTCCTGCAGGCAAGAGCTGCTTTCCCTCTTTCCATATTGTGCACTCTGGGTCCCTGAGCAAGACCCTTAACCCCAGATTGCTCCCCGGGCGCCGCACATGGCAGCCCACTGCTCCCCAAGGGTGATGGGTTAAAAGCAGAAAACAAATTTCGTTGTAATGTATGTTTCAATGTATGTTTCAATGACAATAAAGATGATATTACTATTACTATTATTATTTATCCAATGGCCAGTCACACCAAGAAAACTTCTGTTGTGTGCAGTCCACATGTCTGCTGTAGTAGAGACATATTTTATGCACTCAAATTATTTTATTTCCTGGGCATTCATTTTTTAATACTCATCGTCAATATATTTTGAAAAGGTTTTTCTGCATGGGGAGGCTACTCCTCCTCTCGCCGGTATTTTGGCAATAAGAGAGCTAGAGGATTCCGATTCAACTGTTGACAAGGACTGCATGTTTTCAACAACATACCTGGCTATCAGTCTCTATAGCTCAGTCTGCGTTACAAGCTGCTGACCAGGAAAGTCAAGCCTTTTTTGTTTTCACGGTGTAGGATTGTCGGAACCCGCGCTGGCCGCAGCAGGCCACTGTCATGATCTCGGCACTGATGCTGGTCTGATTACTCACTCTAAACACCTGTTCAGCTCCGCCCCATTTCTCATTACCTCTCACCTGATCCACCTGCACATGCTAGTATATAACCAGCCTTTAGACCAGACATCAGTGGCAGATTATTTCAAGCCATTGGTGAGATCTATTCCAGCGTTCTTTGTTCCGATTACCTGACCCTGACCTGTTTTGCCTCTCGACCTCGACCTGCCTGATCCCGCCTGACCTGATTGCCTGACCCGTCTTTCTGACTTCTGCCGGACCTAACCGCTGACTGATCCCTGCCTGTTTGTGTACCGAACTGGACGTGCTACCTGACCACCGAGCCTGCCTGACCTCGTCTAGCCCGTAAGCCTGACCGTGTACTGAACCTGGAACTGTGTCCCGACCTCGTCCTGGATCTCCCTCTGGCGCCTCATCTGACATCTGACCACCTGGCTCTGACCTCGGATCTCGTCCCCAACATCGGCTTCTGGTTCGTCCTCCTTATCTTCCTGCCCACGATCGTCCTCACGGTTCTGACCCTTCGCCTGTCCTTCGACCACCGATCATCTGCAGGAGTTCGACCCTGGGACTTTCTGAGCGGCTACCGCCACACCATGTTGGCTGCCAGCCGGCTGGAACCGACACTCATCACTCGCCCCGGACTAAACACTGAGAAGAGGTTAGTGACCGTTACGTTCGTGAATCCTTACTACCAGTTAAACGTGGTCACTAACCTGCTGTCTCTGTCCTCAGAGGTTCCTGCTGCAGATGCCGACGTTGCTCGCTTCAGTTCAGTTTTAAATAAACTGTTACGAAGTTTTAAATGTTTGTCTGGTTTGAATACTAGGTCCTTCTGCTCCGATCATAACAGCCACAAGTGTTGTGGAACGGTGAGACGATGCTTCATAAGGTTGAAGTTGCTGGTCACGGATGTGGACAATTTCTTTGTTCCCGGACATAATTTGCAAGTCACATGCACATTTTTGCCTTTAACTTCAGCGAACGTAAAATATTGCCGATTCTTCCAACTTTCGAACGCTGTCTGACTTTGCAAGACACCCCTCCAGCGTCATGTTTGTCTCCTGCTGTGTCTGTCTGTGTGTGCGTGTTGTTGCATGGTGAAAACTTGCCTATCTGACGGTTTCTCAACCAATCGGTGTCACATATGCATGCCCTCAATCCCCCACCTTGTTTTCCCTCCGAAGCGCTCTCAAAAAGACTGCAGATGTGGGAGAAAGGCAGTTCTGTCAGCGGAGGACTGTACTGTTAAAACCCACTTTAAGTTTTTGAAGTTGTAGTATCGCGTCGCGTTACAATGTAAACAAGGAAACGGTGCTATGAAAATGAGAAGTAATTAGTTAAATGGCTTGTACTTGTATAGCGCTTTAACCAGTCTGATGACCTCCAAAGCGCTTCATACTACAGTTTAGTCATTCACCCACTCACACACTGACGGTGGTGAGCTATGTTAGCAGCCACAGCTGCCCTGGGACAGACTGACAGAGGCGAGGCGAGACTGCCATGCACCGTGCCCTCTGACCACCGCCAGCAGGCAATGCAGATGAAGTGTCTTGCCCAAGGACACAATGACAGAGACAGTCAGAGCAGGGGATTGAACTGGCAACCCGCCTATTACAGGACAAACTCCCTAACCTCTGCGCCACCGACGCCCCAAATTAGATTGTACCGTTACTGAAAAAGTAACTCAGTTACTCCTAATACTGCTCATCAGTGTGACATATAGGGTCATTAACTACAACAGAGCTGTGGGGAGGCTTAAAACTGGGTGAGGAATTGCCAGCCTGCTATCAAGGCGAGGTTGTGGAAAACAGTTTCAGGTCAGAGATCATACACTATGGCAGGGATCTTCAATTCCTGTCCTTGAGGGCCGGTGTCCTGCAACTTTTATTTGTTACTCTGCTTCAACACACCTGAGTCAAATAATCAGGTCATTAGCAGGACTCTGGAGAACATGACTGCAGACTGAGGAGGTAATTCAGCCGTTTGATAAAGGTTCCCCAAATTTATTCTGCAGCAGGAAAAAGACCCCAAACATACAGCCAACGATGTTAGGAATTGTCTTCAGCATGAAGAAGAGTAAAAAGTCCTGGAGGTAAGCTAGTGGTACCTCCTGGAGGTAATGGCATGGCCTCCACAGAGCCCTGATTGAGTGTGTCCACAGAAGGTCTCTGGAACAGCCTACCAGCCCAGTTCCTTCAAAGACTGTCTACCTAGAAGCTGTGATGCTGTCTTATAGACTAAGAGTGGTCACAGCAAATATGGATTTAATTTAGATCCAACTTCATTTGCTGGATTTTGTTAATTGATAAACATCTTCACACATTGTGAAAAGCATTCTTAGTTTTTAGCATTTTTTTTCATACCTGTCTTAGACATTTGCACAGCACTGTACATAATAAAAAAAAGTTTTTAAACAAGATGATGTTTAAGCAATTCTGACTTGTTAACAGGATGTAACGGGTGCCCCTTTTCTGAACAGGATATGAACAGGAAGCTGAAAAGGGAGCTCCAAGCATGAGTGACTCTTTTTTGCAGAGCTGCAACTCAGACACACACATATAGATCAGTGGGTGTAAAGCTCAGACTGAAACTTGCACACAAAAAAATCCCCAAACTGCAGTTAATCAGCTACAAGTGACACACGTGCAAGCACTGAGATGTGCTTAAAGTCTGCTCAAATGTGTCTTGCACAAAACTCTCAATAATATAACTCTAAAGCACATGTGCAGGAAGAACTTTACAAACTTTTTTCTCTGATAGCCATCATATGAGAAACACACAAACACCCACTGAGCAGGAAGCAAAATTGGATTATGCAAATTAGCTAAGAGAATAGAGGAAGGTGGGAGCTAGGCGGAGGGAGGGAGTAACAGAGGTAGGGAGGGTCTGTTGCAGGCTGAGAAACAAACAGGAAGGTGTGTGTGTGTGACGGCGGTTGAGCCAAAAACGAGTCAGACACAGCAGCTCGCCTCCTCTGAGCGCCTCTCAGACTCGGATGTGAATGACAGCGAGTGTATGAGGGCCTGTTTTGACATGCCTTAAGAGGGATTATTAATGTCACAGAACTTTAAAATGGATTTCCATCAGAGGGCGGCTCTGGATATCTCCACCAAGAACCCTCAGGATGATTTTGAGATCCTGCTGAGAGTTGGAGGAGGAACCTACGGGGAGGTCTACAAGGTCAGAGCCCTCAGCTGCTGCTTGTTACAGCTGCTTAACAACATGGCGCTGCCAACAGATATTAAAAGTTGTGCCACAGCAACTTTATAATAAAACAGTTGGAAAGGTTCAGGTTTTGACTTGGGTTTTATGGCGGGTGTTAATTTAAACGCTTGCAGGTCAACTGAAGCGTGTCTTCTGCATATTTTCTCTGTTGCTCATTGTGACGTTCATCTAGGAACAGCAAAGTGTAACGCTTGAGTCTTGTATTTGTAATTCCCGGCTTCCTTGATGAGTTTGCGAAGAACTATGACAAGAATTAAGACTAGTTGAACTGGTTCATCACAATCACAGGCTCAGAGCAGCTAACCCTCCCGGAGGAAGTGGTTTGATGTGAAGTGAAAGTCTTTATGTGAACAAATAGAAAAAAATAAACTGTAATCCATCTGAAACAGTTGGTCTTTATTGTGTATTACCATCAGCAGGGATTTTATCTTCTCTTAAAAATCCGATTTTAGTTGTGTGAAACAGTTTTAACCTTTCTTTTGAATATCTTCTGAGATTTTAAATTATTCCGTCTTTGGTGAAGTTTCGCACTCGCAACATTTCCTCATGTTTAAGTTGTAGCAGTTGGGGTGGATATAAAAGTGTAAAACACCTAAAATTTCTACACACTCTTAAATCCTGTACCACTGAAGCTTCTAGTTTTGGTAAACATTTTTACGATGGCAGTGATCTTGCTGCAAGTGTCAAACTAGAGCTTTAATTTATCTTTTTCCAGAAGTACCTCTTGGTGTTAAGATAATTTGTGACTGGAAATGTGGTTCCTATTCCTATATTGCTTGTTTTTTTGTTTGTTTGTTATTTTTAGTTTGGTATTTAAAACATGAGATGAAAGCCATTAAATTTAAATGATGTGGGTTCCTGTCAAGCGGCTGCAGATGTTTGGTTGGTGCATATATCTGTGATATCTGTGGAGGTGTCGCTCACCAATCTTCTTAGTCCAATAGGTTAGGGGACAGATTACATATGGGATTTGTATGTAATCTGGAGCATCTGATGATTTGATCCTATTGGGATTAAAGGAGTTGGTACCTGCAGGTGTTTCCTCAGTGGTTCTTGCAGTGCCTTGGGGGCTGGCATTAGTGTTTGAGCTCCGCTTGATCCTTAGAAATGTATAGGAACGACTGTTTTAGTTTTGGCATCTTCTGTCTGGACCTTAAACTGTATTGATGAACCAAAACAAGTTTTTGAATTGAAGAATCATCGAGAAACCCCTATTCTAATTACTGTCCGACCAGGCCTGGGAGGTCTTGTTGTCTTCTTGGCATGATGAACGTAAGGACCCAGGCTGCGGACCCCTCTTATCCAGAAGAGTTTGTGCAGCCAAGTTGGACAGTAGATGTGATGTGGAAGCAGCGTGAATATAACCAAAATCGCTACTGTCAGTTGGTGGTTCTGTAAACCCAGCTTCAGTTTGTAGATGCACAGCAGAGCGTGGCCGGGTTGGAAAAGGCAGAAGCAGCTTGAAGATGCGGTCATATTTGGGCACGTAACACACAACTGTCTTCTGAAAGCGCTGAAACTTCATTTTATATTTAACCGTGGAGGCACCAAAAAGATGTTTGAGATGAAAACTTTGGTTTCCACCTGGTAAAGACATTTAAAAAGGTTTTATATTTTCCTTATGTGGTCTTGGGTTGTTAAATCGGTAAAACTGATTTTAGGTCGTTGGCGAAGAAACCAAATAGACAACCTGACGAGTGAAAATCAAAATTGCAATTATTGGTTATCGAGTTTGCATCATGACGTTTTGACTTCTTTTACTGACATTTTTCCATCGTTTTCTAGATTTCATTCTAGTGTGTCTGCAGACCAAGCATAAAGACAGATATTACAAACATTTTCTAGTCTCGTTAAAAGTTCACAAAAAAGCTAAAAACTCCCGTCTCTCTCTTTCCACGTCCAATATAGCCAATTTTCAATTATTTCACAACGTGCCATATACGGTATATTTACAATGTATTTTTTACATAACTCCTCTGTTCTACGGTTTTTAGTGTTAGTTATGTTGCAACTCTGCTAATTTTATATACAAAGCAATGCTCCTGCTGTTGTTTCGGCACCTTTCCTGAACAATTGCAATGAAATCTCATCCAGATGATGCAAATCTGAATGACAATGACAATAAAATAAAAACATAAGTCTAAACCTTTATGCAAAATATGGGCTTTAAACGTTTATCGCTATTCGTAGAATAATGCACTGGCTTTAATAGTTTCAATGACCTTTTATTTTAGCTGAGACTCCGGTGTCTGGAAATCAGAACAAAATGACGACGATATCTACATCTGAAATAGAGACAAAGTTATTTAATAATGTTATACTTTTTTTTTTTTAATGACATGGTGACATATATGCTTACACGCCTATTTAAAACATAAGAATACACCATCATCACATGATCTTTTTTAGAAACCACTTATTAAACACTTTCACTGAAATACCAGGTCGTATTTCGTCAGTAAACGACTGAATGTTTGAAATATGAACAAAGACATCATGTGTTGTTTCACTCTTTGCTATTCATCTTGTTGTCTAGGTGAAAAGTATTTAGAGCAGGGGCGTCCGGTGCCAGTGTCCTGCGTATTTTAGATGTTTACCAGATTCAGCACACCTTAGCTGATGTGTCCTTGGCACGCTCCGGCACGCCATGATGCCGTGCCAAGCAGCAACTTCAGCCAATCCGAATGAGCCTAGTGGAGCAGGGATACATCAGAAACATGCAGGACAGTAACAGCAGTATCGTAATCGACTGCGAAGACTGTTTCCCTGTTTTCAACCGTCTGTCAACCGACAACCTGAGAGCTGAAGTGTTTAGGCAGGTATGAAAAAAAGGGACAATTTGCTCATATTTATCTGACATTATTCCAGCGATCAGCAGCTACCAAAGTTCATAGATAGTCTTACAATATGTTGCAAATGTCATCTGACGTTCTCTTAGCAGGTCCTGATTACGTCTTCACTGGCTCCTTATGGGTAGGGGTGTGTATGAGATTATCTTGGTATGATAACCTTTTAGCATAAAATAAAATAATCCTCCATTTCACTACATTTGCAGAAAACTAAAATGTGCAGCATGATCTTATTTCTTTTATTTAAAACCGACTTCCCTGGACAGAAAATGCGGGTCACTCTGGCAATTTTTCAGATCACATTAGAAGGACTTTAAATTAGTGTGGTGTAAAGTTTTAATGGTTTTGTGAATGTAACTTTGTAAAACATTGGTATACTTAATACTGGACGTGGGAGAACACGTAGTTCCTGGTGAAAGGGGACCAAAATATTAACGTGTCATATTTGGTTTTATTTTTATTAAATAGTGATATTCCCATTTATAGTAATAAAATTTTATTTATCTACAAAAAAGAACTTGAAAGTAACATATTTAGGTGATGGAAATAAGCGTTTTGTCATTATGGGAAACTTAACCTAAGAAATCTGACCCCATTTAAAAACTCTCAGGCTTTTAAGCCTCAGATTTCTGTTCTGATCTGGTGTAACAACCTTTTTAGTGACAATTAGAATTAAAACACAACATTTAAAAGCAGAATATTTCATCAGAGCTATAAAAAAACATTGGTGGCTTAATACGTATGTTTCATAATATCCTAAAGCTTTAAAGGTAGAGTCTGCGAATTTTCCAGAAGGCTCCCCAAGTCCCTTTTTGATGGTTTGTGGCCTTCTTGCCTGAGAAGCCTGTGATGACTATCTGGTGCCAATATTCTGACCTTTAGTAAATTTCTGGAGCTCTCGGCGATTCCCTTTTGCGTTAAACGTTCCACCATCATCCCGGTCCCTGAGAAATGCACCATCACTGGGTTAAATTACTATAGGCCATTGACGTCTGTCGTCATGAAATCCTTTTAGTGACTTGTTTTGAGCCACCGGAAGGACATCAAAGGCCCCTCCCCCCTCCAGGTTGCTTACTGGGCAAACAGGTCAACGGATGATACTGTCAATCTTCAACACCATCAACCCCACACGTCCACCAGAAGCTCACCCAGCTCACAGTACCGGCGACCACCTGTCAGTGGATCACCAGCCTCCTGACAGACCACCCAGCAGCAGGTGAGGCTGGGGTGCATCTTCTCACATACAAGAAACAGACAGACGCCCCCATGGCTCTGATCTCTCGCCACTCCTCCCTCTACACCAGTGATCGCAATTCGCAAATGCTCCAAACTGCAACAGACAATCAAATCTGCAGCAAGGATCACCATTGCTGACCCCACTATCCACAGAAGTTTGTCTCTTTGTTTAACCCATCCCTTAGGGAGCATGATGGTGGCACACATTTGTACCCAAATGAAGACAGAAGCTTTGTACAGACTGAGCTTAGCGACACCCGGCTCCCTAACCACTGGGCCACCAACATCTGCAGAACCCACACATCCTGGACACAAAATTCCCACCAAATGTATATATTTTATTTTAAAATGTCTGTACACTGAGAGAAAAGTGGAAGCAAATGAAATCCCTTATTTGTGTCACAAACGGGACCAAATGAGGCTGATTCGGACTGTAAAATTTTATTTTCTGACATGCAACCCTACTTCATTTTTGCATGTTTATTGCTTTTCTGAAATGGCCAACTGTGAGAACCTTTGGTGGCAGGACTTTTAAAAACCAAAACCTCTGCTACCATGTACAGAGGTAGGACCTCTTGTATGTTGTTTTGGTGGATTATGACAGGTGGTCTGACTGTGGTTGTGTTACAGACAAGAAGGTGTGCTTTGCGTCACTGTTTCAGCACAGCGCTAGCAATGCTGTGTTTCCCCAAAGCTGTGCCTATTTTAAAAAATCATGAACGTGTTCTCCGTTAAGCTCGATTGCTGACAGTTTATTGGCAGGCTGATCATATCGGTTAACCTTTAATTGTGAGCCGCATGGATGGGACAATCCTAAATGTGTTGGGTCAGTTTGAAAGATCTCAAGTGATCCAGGGAAGGCGAAAGATGTCTTCTTTAGAGCGTTTCAATAAAATCTCTAAATCTGAATACAGACTTTTCTGGTGTTTGAGGGGAGAAAGACCTCAAACTTATATTTAGTCTGGCTTTATTCCAATCAGTTCAGGTCAGAATATCAATTGTTTGACATGTTTAATTATAAATAGCTTGAAGATTTACATATAAATTCCCTTTTGCTGTTGAGTTAATGTGACCTCCACAGGCTTTTAGTCTGATCTGTTGGGTAATACCCCACTAAATGCATTTGTAATTTCTTTCCAAATACATTTCAGCACACATCTTACACCTTAATACAGTAAATGTCAGGGTGTTTGATCCATGTTCTGCAAATAAACTGACGTTAACAAAGCAGATGCAGAGCTAGTTCTCTGTAGACTGAACAGACTTCCCCTCAAACAGATTTGGTGACCTCATTCTTCTGTTGTGTTGAGGGAGATTTACCTCTTTGGCCGTCCTTCATCTAGAAACACAATCATATATGAACCTCTGTGATAGTGCACAGAGGAACTGCAACGTGTTTTCTATCGAGTATCTTGTTTCACACAGTGTAGCATTGGCCACAATGGAAATGCAACACTTCTGCATCATCTGGAGTGGTGAGAAACTACTTTCACATCAGTATATATTGTATGTGTGATGAGCATTATGGCTGCAGAAGACAACAAATGGAGTTTTTATTATTATTATTTCATAGAGATACATAGAATAAATTCAGTTTATTTCATTGTAATGTTTTTATGTTGCCATGTGACTACCATATTTATCTTAAAGTAACAAAACAAAAAATATCCATGTTTAATTCTTAGCAAATTTATATAAATAGGTTTTCTGTTGGATGATAGGTGCCGGACACATCTGCTACCTTTGTCCTAAACTTCCTAATCCTTAATAATTTTTTTTAGCTCGCAGTGATGTCGTTCTCACAAAACAATAAAATTATTAAACTTATTTATGTAGCGTCATCATCTCAAGGCACTTTACAAGTCAGCTGAATCTGGTTTATGCACAGCGATATAGACGCAGATAAATCCAGACATATGGAAGGATTCTTATTCAGTTAAATAGAGACCAATTCTATAAATTAGAGTATTATTAAATAGTTAATTTATTTCAGTAACTTCATCTCTAAGTAAAACACGTTTTATAGATAGATTACACTCAGACTGACGTTTTCGAGCATTTATTTCTGTTAATTATGATGATTTTCAGCTTAAAACCAATGAAGACACATTTCAGATTAAAATGTTTCATCAGACCAGTTAAACACTTTCAACACAGAACTGTGGGCCTAATAAAAACTGTGTTTAATACCTGGTTAAATACTGTAATTTTCAAAAGAAATTTCTAATCTAAGAGTCTAGCCTCATTGGAACACATTGTAATTTACTGAATATGACTTTTCAGTTTGATCCTAGTTATAGAAAAAAATAGGTACTGCAGGGGGTTAAGTCCTAACCCCACTTTTGTTATTTGTGGATACATTTAAAGTAAGATAACTGGTGACAGATAAAGACTAGAATATTCTTATTATTCACATGTTTAAGCTATTTATAGGATTAAATGTATATTTAGTCAACTTTTTTTACATCATGCATTGTTAGCTAAAGTCCTCCCTTTTACATTTCTCTCTCTTTTTTCAGAAGTGTGAATGTCTCACTTCATCAGACGTGTTTGCACTAATTTGATTGCTTGTAAAGATGTACACTTTAGTTGCTAACCTTCAGTCCTCATGTAAAGGGAGGAGCAACATCCCCTGCAACTGGCATGAGGAATATTCTGTTCTGGTCCAAACCCTGGCTGATCATGGCTGATTCTTGCTGTATTATTTCTTATTTCCTTCATCATTTCATGTAGTGGTGCCATAATGTTAATTTTATGATCGTTCAGCAACTTTCCAATCGTGTTTTCCTTCAAACATGCTGCGCCGTCATGCAGATCATCACCAAATTTTGAAATGTTGACTCCATTTTTTATTCATGGCAAGGCTTTCAGCAGATTTGTATTGGCATGATGATTTAAGTTGTGTACCGATGTCCAGAGATGTTGCTTCAGAACTTCTACAGGATGTCCTTGGACAGCCTCTGTATTAATCAAAGGGGGTCACGGACTAAAAGACCCCTGCTCTAAGCCTATATGCAGACAGCTATATCATCTTGAGTTTTGGGTTGGTTGAAAGTATGGCATCAGTTACGGTGTGATGATGTGACGCGAGAATGACAGCAACTACGTCGTGTCCGTTTGCTAACAACTAGCGTTTAGCTCAGGCTGATCATGTAGCGGGATTATGTGGGGATATTTAGCAGGAGTCAGTCAGAGTTACTTTGGCTGGTAAAAAATATGCCTGGCTGGTTGTCTTTCATGTCTAACTTGGCCGGTGAATCAGGAAGTTAATTTCGGTCACTGAATCTAGGTAATAATTATCTGACCACTGGGGTGCACTTAGACCATTAAAGTTCCTTGATGTTCAGCTGATCCTTTTATATGAAAAAATAAAAATCAATAGAGAAGTAAAGTACCAGGTTATGACACATCAGAATACTGGGAATTATGCACCATTGATCTCTGTGTACATAGACACTATTCAGAAGAAAAGTGCGTCAGAAGCAACATTGACACTTCAAAGGCCTGATGGTCCACAAAATCTCATTTGTTTCCTCAGTTTTAGTTTTAGTTTTACGTAAAGCCCGTTCCTTTAAACGCCCACATGGATGGCAAAATAAGAAATAGTGTGACCACAGTTTAGGAATTCCCTGATTTCAGCAAGTCATACTTATTAACCAGCCAACCAAGCCTACTTCATTGTTATGCTTGCAGTTTTACTCCATAAAGAGTAGAACGGTAAAAATGTAAACTATTCTGTGCAATAAGAGCTTGAAACCAACTACAAAATTTACTGGGTATTTATAATGAAATGTTGCTTTCTGACCATTTTGCAAAGCAATCCTTATTTTTTCCAAATGAAAGGGGTCGTTTCTTTCAGCCTAAGCTTAAAAGTATGTTATTCCGTGTTTTGCCAATGGGCCAAATGCAGTTACGTGAGTATGATGGAAAAATAATTAATAGTAAAATAGCAAATATCAATAGTGTTAATTATAATATATTCTTTGAAATTGTTTCTTGTACCACTGATATTAAATAATAATATTTCCAAATAGTAGTATTAGTAGTTTGAATATTCTTGATTAACATTTATTTTCACTTTGGGATACATGACGTTTTCTTGAATCAAATTGAAAAAGCTGTGCTAATGGATTAAACCTGGCTCTTTTAAGATAAAAAACATCTAATTTTCTCTTCTTGTTCTTCCTTTACTCTCCTACTTTCCCATTGTAGTGTCCAAATAATTTGAAATACTCCCCGCAGGAATTACAATAAAACTATTTACATGTATAAATCAAGCGGAGCACTATGGCGAAAGCTGATTGCTCCACTTGGGAAAGTAAAATCTGTCGAGCTCTATTTGGCATTAAGGCATCAATTCTTATTGCCACATTGCTAGACAGGACACTGGGAAGAAGAAAAAAACCCATCAAAACTTGTTTTAGTTTGAAAGTACATCACTGAGGAATGTAATGACGTTTATAGGTGGTAAAAAGTGCTTGGCGGAGAATGTGAGAAAGATGGAGTAGTGGATAAGAGTTCATGGTATGCTCCTGATCAACATTTATCTGTGCTGAGAGAAGCTCTCACCATGTGAGACTTCCTTTATCCGGCTAACTCTTTTGCACTGTGATAGTAATAGTAACCTGTTAAACTTGCACAGCATCACAACTCATGTGCAGTTTCTGCAATGAATAGTTTTTTTCTGCTTAAATCTTTGTCCATATTCTATAAACCATACTTTGAGAGTTATGATGTTTTGTTTTATTTTTTTGTGTGTTTTTTTTGTCTGGAGATGCTTATATTATTCTGTTTGTTTCACTGACTGCCCAAAAAAGAGTGTTTACAGTGGAAACACTTCAAACTGTTCTTTAAACCAATACATATCTAAACTGAAATATTTACCAACAATATTAGCTTTGATAGCAACTGGCTTGGCATTTATATGTGTGTTATTGTACTCTTTAAAGAAAAAGATCAGGTATTCAAAGTGTGGAGTATTTTATGACCAGTGATCTTTCCTCCAGTAGTCACACTCAGGGGATTATGAAGCAGGATTAGGAGCTAATTTCAGGTTGTATGTGGGCTTTCGAAATCACTAAAATACCTCACTTCAAACTTGTCTCCACAGTAATTGATGCTTGAAACCCAACTTGCTAAGGTTTGGTTTCCAGATTAGAGATCAAGACCTTGAAAGCACGGCCGGCCAACCAGTGAGCCTATTTATGAACTGCATCTCTCTCTTAATCTTATTTCCTCTTCTCCAAGTTACATTTTTATGTCTTCCTGCCTGACAGAAAATCCTTGAGAAATATGTTGGCAGAATAAAATAGAATCATAATGTTAGAGGTAGTTCCTGTTGGGAGGTGAGGATTAGAAACTAACGTTGACTAAAATACTTCCCTCTTAAAATAAATTAATCAAGAGTGTGTGAGTGCAGAGTACAGTTGGCAAAATAATCTATATCTCAGTATACAAAAAAATGGTTATTCAACAAGACTCATTTGCAACAAAATCAATATTAACTGACCCATTCACATTTTCCCAAATTGTGGCTCTTCTGACCACAGCCCTCATCCTCCCTGCAGCCACTCATTTCAACAATGATCTGCTGCTGGAAGTTTAAACTCAGCTAACATGTTGAGTTCAGCCAGAAAAAAAAGTGAGAGCCTCTTTAACGGAAAGAAAAACACAGCGGCGTTGGTCAGATGACGCTTTACTATAAGGCAGATTGAGAAAAAACAAAACACAGCATAGCGTGCTAGCTGCGTTATCGCTAACAGCTAATCCTACAAGCTAGCGCTACGACACTGTTATTTGAGAGCAACTAAAAAGGCCAGTAAAGCTCCTGTATCTGCAGCAGTGGCGTAGTAAACCTCCCATACAAAACAAGCTAAAGTTATGTGTTTTTATGTTGGTCTCACAGACAGCTCCTGCTGCTGTACTTGATCAATAATAGCCTGCCATCTTTCTGCCTCCTCATTTTAATTGTTTCTCTCTTTCCAGCTGCTCCGGTTTTGCATAAACACTAGTATTTCAGGAGACAGTAATCCTTTGTTTATTTACCAAATTGAAAACCCTCTTTGCAGTTCCACCTAAGCGCCATCTTCAATTTTGGGATTAACTAAACTGGATCTGTGAAATAAAACCTGGACTTGCGTGGTAGCAAACGCTCCGGAATGTCTAATAAATTGACAGGGAAAAAACTTGAATCATTTACATTTCAGCAGTGTTCACACAAATTCAATTATGTGTATTCAGGTACACCATAAATAATCAAAATATAACAATTAAGTTGTAATGTGTTGATTCATGTTAGAAAAAGCTTTGTGTATATATTGTCAAATCACAGTTTAAACTTTGATATATTTGCCACCAACCCCGGTAATTGAAAATAGAATTGATAATGCCAGTCAGCCAATTTGGAGATTATTTTCTCACTTTTCTCGGTTTCCTCATGCTTGAGTCAGATGGTGCACACAGACCACAGAGTCTGCGTCCATGATAAAGTAACTCACCTATGCAGTCTAAACTCAGTCTTGTAGCATTTCGTCTTATCTGCCACAAAGCACATCAAGAATATTTGGTCACTTCCTGTCAGTGCAGTCATATGCAAACGTCTTCTTAGAGCCGAAGGATTACCTGTTTTGTCTTATTTTTTAACACTACAGTAATCTTTATCAACTCATCGGGGCTTTCTTTATTTTGTCATTGGTTCCACAATGAAACATAGTAGCAAGAAATGGTTTTATTGAGATTACCTTCACATGTAATGTACAGAACTATTCAAACTTCTCAACTTATAAATCATTTCTTCACATGTTCCCTCTAGAAGCCAGACCTCACATATCTGATGTAGTGCTTTTAATCTGTAGTTTTCCAGGCTTTCAGGTCTGAGTGTTTTTGTTTTGTGTTGTTTTTTGTTGGTTGTTCATTAATTCTCTACCTAATCCTTTTCAGAGGGATGTTTTTTTTTGTTTTGTTTTTTTTATTGGTAAGGCACACAGCCTTAAGCTGTGAAATATTCAGACATGAAACAACTCCTAAACTCGGTTATGCGTCATAACAGACAGCTAGGCAAATAACCTATTTTTATAGACCGTGTTTACCAGCAGTCAACTGCCACTTTTTTCTATTCTGTTTATTTATATATCATCAATTCACAACCAATATCATTTTGAGATACTTTACCAGACAAACAGGGCCAATATAGCATTGGATGCATATTGGTCAAAAAGCTATCTAAGGAGCCCTGGTTGACTACGTCAAGTCATTGAATTTTCAGCAATCCCTTGTTCTGTGCAAGCATGATTCCAATTTCTGTAGTTAAATGTAAGCTCTGAAAGATAACAACTTGACCAACAGAAAGTAGAATTTAGTAGTAATCAGTTGACTCTCAAAGAACTGTCAATAATAGCTTGACCTACCACTGAAGATCATCTAGTCTCTCTAGAGCTTTTGTTTTTTTATGAATACATGGCTTTTGAGACATTTTATCTACTGGAGAGACACCATTTATTTTGTTCTCCACTTGTCTTTCAATTTTTTATAAGCAAACAGGTATTGACTTTGTTATAATGCATTATCATCTGCTGCATAATCAATTTTCAGGAATAATATTGATCAGTTTTACTCATTTTTTAGATTAAAATGCTGCAGCCAATATTTTAATGCTATCACATCACAGAGTAAAATTATTTTGAATATAAACGGACAAATGGCAGTGGGTTTGTCTAATTAATCTACATTTCAGTATAATCAATACTAGCTGAAGACAGTCAGCCGTGGAAAAAAAAAGCCTTTGCGACCCTCTATAGCCAACTAGGCAATTGTAAAAGTGTTGTTTGGAGGTTTTTTGCCCAATAGGCAGATGAACAAGAAAAGCCAAAGTATACCAAGCTCTGATGCTAACTTTGCTAAAATAGGAACAATTTCAAAAGATCAGTAACATTCCTGGTCCTTAACAGGGAAGTAGCAAACATGCAGAATGGCATAAGTGAATGCTTGCTCTTTAAATATTAGCCACATAGGGACAGCCCCATTATGTTGTTAAGTTAGGCTGAGTTCTCCCATCGAGTGTTGGTGCGGTGTCCGCCACTCCCGGTTCAACTGGTAAGGGAAGTGGTGGCCTAGTGGTTAGAGCAGCATGCTTGTGTTGTGAGAAGGCTGCAAGTATCTGGTTCAAAATCCTGCACACTGCCACTATAGATCTGAGCAGGACCCTTGGCTCCAGATTGCTCCCCGGGTGGTGTAAAAGCTGCCTGCTGCTCCCTAAGGGTTGGGTTAAATGCAGAAGTCCAATTTTATTGGAATGTACAGTTGCCTGCAAAACTCCAGGTACCAATTAACTGTGGGAAATGTGCAGATTGGCCACTAAATGGTGACTGTTCACCATCATATTACTCTTTTATTCAGTAGGAAAGGAGTTAGCAGGTAGTTTGGCTAATAATAAAACTAGTAAACATTCTCAAACGTTGAGTCCAGACTGAACCTGTACTTCATAATTAAATAAAATGTGATTTTGTGATAATTTACTAGAAACTTGCCACTGCTACTGTTGAATACATTTGAATGGACTAGATCCTTGATGGATGTTAAAAAAAATACATTTTAGAATGGAATAATCTTTTTTTTGTACTTTAGTAGCAATATTTTGGCAATACTGAGTGGTAAAGTGACACATAAATGGAAAAAACAGATATACATATTAAAATAGGCAATAATAATTTAAATTAAATAATTGTATCCATTGTATAATTGTATAACTGTATCCAAGGTAAAACAAAATTGATAAACTCTTCTTCTGTTATCTCATCCACTGTTTTGCTATACAAGGAAGAAACACTTGCAATTTTTTTCTCTAAATTGGTGCTAAATTGTCTTCTGCTTATTGGTTGTGCCCGGATTAAGACATTGAACATATTGTCATGCTGTAAATGTTCCTACTAGAACACAGGGGAAAGCAAGAATTAGATTTCCTTCCTCTCCATGAATCACATCATCGCTACAATGTCCATTTAGTTATACTTCAACTCTTTTTTTCTAGACTCTGTCCCTCTACTGCATTTTTTTAACATAAAATGTGAATATTATTCTCTTGGTTTTAACTGCTGTAGTGTTTCTCTCCTCATAATACTTTAAGATAGAGTTGAGTGTGGTGCACTCAGAAGAAAAGCAGTGTTATATTTCTGTTATCTTCATTGATATCAGAAAAATTCTGCCACAACCAGCAGGGGTCGTAGCAGATGGGTGCTGATACTTAGGCTGGTTCTTCCGGAGGTTTCTTCGTATAAAAAGGAGGTTCTCTATTCAATTCAGTTTTATTTATATAACACTAATGCACAACAGGTGTCATCCACTTTTCAAAGTCGATTTAATCAAATCATACAGACAAATTTGTTAATGAGCTTTCTATCTAAGGAAACCCAGACTGTTGCTTGCTTGGCTTTGCAGCAATCCCTCATACTGAGCATGCATGTAGTGACAGTGGAGAGGAAAACTCCCCTTTAACAGGGAGGAAAACCTCCAGCAGAACCAGAACAAGGCTCAGTGTGAACGCTCATCTGCCTTGACCCACTGGGGGTTAGAGAAGACAGAGCAGAGACACAGCAAAAAACCACACAGAAGAAGTTGTTTCTCACCACCGGTGCCACATGCTTAAAAGCCAAAAAAATGTCTTACTCTGTCTGGATGTTATGTGTAATCTGTGTGCATTCTGAGCCGGTGTCTCATCAAACTTTTCATTATGGTATCACATAGTGACAATAAAGAGTCTTGATTCTTTTACATTGCAAGGACTTTTTGCCATTACCGTGGATTTTGAAAGCCTGCCGCATGTTTCGACACAGTTTTATCATAGTAATATATCTATTTTTTTAGATCGACACTTTACCATATAAAAGATTCTTGTCTGGGGGTAGGACTTTCAGATTACCCCTGGATTGTCCAGATGGGCGGGATTATCTGGTGGGCAATGATAATTGGTGGACCCTCTCTTGCAGTGTTCTGACTTCCGCTCATCCGCCATATTTAATACCTGCGTATTGTTGTTCTCTACTTTATGCAAGATTCATATCTAGGTATACTTTTTGTGACTAAGAATGGACCAAAAGAAGAAGACGTTCAGGCTTTGCTTGTTTGGCACTTGGTTTTTTAATACCGCCACCCACTGGACTGGAGGTGTTGTGCAGTTTTCTTGACTAGTTCCCCACATGTCATTAGGCTCATTTACATATATTTCCTGTGGCCTTTCAGAGCAGTGGAAACAACACATTAAGTTACCCAAGATTCATTTTACCCAGGTAAATAAGTCCCAGGTATTTAAATCCCAGGACTTCCATGTGAAAGAGGTCTAATGAGTGATTGCAGTCCTTAGACCAAGGTTAACATGATATGGCGGCATTGATGACGTTGATGGCAAAAAAAAGAAACTTTAGGCCAAATTTTATTGATGACAATGGAACCATGATAATGTCTGTATAGTTGTAATGAACTACATGAAGTTGCGGGGAAATTTTCACCCCCACTTTCTGACAGCGCTTTTGTCTGTAACAAAGCTGAACTCCTTTACTGCCACTGCAATGACTTAGCTAGAATACAAGCACCACTTAGCTGTGCTCCAACCCCGAACTGGTACATTTCAGCAGGTCAAAACCCACCAGGACCATCGCTGTGTGCCGTGTAACTTTAGGCACATCTATAGCCCCCACACACATTGGACATAATGTGTTGGACGTGTGAGACGGAGCACGGCAGTGGACCTCAGGCATGGATAGTTTTATTGTCTGAATCTGTGACTGTTGGGAATAAAAAAAACTAAACGATTAAAGGGTTTTCCGGGGACTCAACCATGAGATTCATCTTTTGAGGATTTCTAGCTTGCATGCTCTTCCAGGTGTTTAGTGTTTTTAGACATGGGAAGAAGAAATATTTGAAAGGGTGAAAAATAACACATTAATTGACATAGAAGTGCTTTTAATTGTTGTTTCATAAGTCGTTTTAGTTTAATTAACAAATCATATAATAATATCTGCAGAGATGTGCAGAAAATGCTTCTGAGTAGAAAATGTGCCCACAGAGCGTAAATTATTTTGACAAATTGACTATTTAGACACATTTTTACCAATGGGCATTGCATGGTCAACTGACTTTGTACTACAATCAACATCCAACATTAGAACTGGATCTGGATCTAAGTGAATTGCACCATTTTGGATTCTAAGCAACTGGATGTGACTTGGACCTGTTTGGTTTGTAAAGGTCAAATTTGTTGTAAAGGACACTAAATATGCACTATAAACTGAATTAAATTCAGGGTTATAAAAGCGGTGTCTTGTTGTTGTAATAGATTGAACTCGACATTCTCACAAAGAAATTTACATTTGTTTGTTTGAAGCTAATGCTGCTACACAGCAAGAATGGCAACAGAATAAGAGTTGTGCAGAAAGTAAACCCTCTAAATGCGCCAAATCCTATGGCACACGGTGCACAATAATAGGATTTCAAGGTCAGGTCTAACAACCTTCAAAAAACCTGGACAGCCATTGATCAAGACCGCTTTTATTTAAAGAAGGCTGGCGGCTTTGCAGGAAAAGATAAAGAGCATTTTCATAGCACTGTGGCTGTATAAAATATCCGTCCTTTGGATCACGGCTTAATTTGCTGGGAACTGATCCAGATTTTACAGAATACAACGTTACTTCTTGCCATGTCAGGATCTTCCTCGTCTTACAGTAAAAACCTGACTCTCCTTATCTGATGTGGCTTGTGCTACAAAGCTGCTTCTACAACATGCAGCAGCTTTATAGTTTCAGGCTCAGAGCCCCGCAGAGGCTGCAGGCTGCACCTGGTGTATGCACGACCTCAGAAGCAAAATGAAGAAGTGAGATAGAGGAGCAGAAGAGCACACCAGAAAATCTGCCTGCAGAGACACAATAACTGTGTCAGGTTTCTGCTGAAACAGTGCGGTCTTGTGCATGTACGTGTGTACGCGCACATGTGTCTTCAGAATGAGTTGAGCTTGAATTCTGGTTGGTCTGGATTTATCTTTAACCCAAAAAGAGGAAGAGAGACCACTTTTGATGCTGAGAACCTCAAACAAATTGCATTCAAATGCCACCAATAACCATAACCGGCAACTCTGTGTGTGTGTGTGTGTGTATGTGTGTTTTGTTATAAATAAGAGATTATCATAGGAACTATTCAACCTTCCTTTGTGCTTAATGACCTCCAGCACAATATAAAGTTTTTTAAAGTTAGAAATGGAGATTATAGACTTATGTTTAACTTGATTTGCTGAAAGTCTTTGCTGAAAAGAGAAAAACAACAACAAAAAAACCACTTACCAGATTGGTTACTAAGATAAACCAATTTTACATGTTTTTGCACTTGCTACTATTTCTCCATTAGGTTTCTTGTAAACATTTATCTAATTTTGAACTGCCTTCAGATCCACTTTTGACCGAATAATTTGGACTTCTATTTGCTGGTCTTTACTGGCCTTTAATGGTGTTTAATGGGTCATTTCTGAATAGCTGCTACCCTTCCTGTTACTTTCTGCTAGTTCCTGCCAGACTTTCATCTGCTTCATTTATTACTAAATCCTCATGTAAAAAAAGAACCATCCATCTATTGTTAGTATTCTGTTTTATTTCCCTTGTATATATTGTAAATTTATATTGCATGCGGACAGACGGCCATGACTAAGTAACGGGTTGTGACGCTAAATCCCTCTTTAAGTTTTACAGCTTCATGTTTGCTCTATCTATTTAAGAGAAAGTTCAGTTCTTTTTCAGATAGGGTTCTTTTAAAAGGTTATGATCAGGGATGGCTATTTATCATATCGTTTATCGTGATAATGATAGATCAAATTTAATGATCACAGTATTGTCAGGATTGTCACTTTTACTATTTACTGTTTGTTCCATGAGAGCAACACTAAATATCACTAAATTCAAAAACATGAATGATTAGGGTAAATACATTTGTCTGAAAACGTCTCAAAAGAAGTTAGATTTTTTAATTGTCACTTTTACTGTTATCACAATAACCACAACAAACAATCATAAAAACATTTTAAGTCCATATTGCCGATCCCTGGTTAAGATCAGTCGACAGCATGGTGGTCAGGATGCTAAAAGCATAAATAACACCAAATAAAATGCTCTGCACCGTTTTCTACACCACAGAAAAAACATGGTTTTGTAGCTAAAACTTATAGATTAGAATTATGAAATTAATTAACGTGTGAAGATGCTTTTATTGTCTTAGTGCTAAACCAATTAGAAGCAAGCAGGGCAGCAGTGATATATTTCAAAACATTACAAAGGTTTAGCTCTCTGTGGCTTTCCTCTTTAGCCTTCTAGAAGACAAGATGACCCTTTTTAGAAGTGTTTGCACACCTGGTGGACGTCGACCTGGTCAGCCAGATTGATAATGTGTAGCACTTTAGTTCTGCACATTATCAATCTGGGTCTGCTACAATTGAATCATTTTGGGGAAAGGAGGATATTCAGCAGAACTCTCTGAGCTGATTGGGCGAAGTGACACCCAGTGCCCGCCTACCAAAGGTTGGTTTTAGCCAATCACGGTATTGAATTAAAGCGTAAGCAGCAGACATTACGAGAAATAACAACAACTTAAGCTAGCCAAGGCACTTCTTGCTGTTCTTCTATCAAAGACGAAATTGGGAATTCTTACAAAACAGATGTGATAGCAGCAGCTGCGTGTGCGTCCTCCTGCGCTGCTGTGTTTATTTTGGCTCAGCCGCTCTTGCTTTTGTCGCACCAGTATGTCCCGCCTTAAATCTTAATACTGCAACGTGATTGGCCCGAACCGTTTTCGGTTTAGTCACAAATGGTTGAAGCCTGAGCGGTTCAACATGGATTCTTGTGTGTTTGTGAACGCATAAACACAGCGAGAATTCATCTTGCAGGCAAGGTTAGGTAACCTTATGTGCCTTGGATTCAGTTGAACTGCTTCCTAGAAAACATTATTTTAACAGCGTTGTTACACACTAACTTGCCAGGTCCTAAACTCCCAACAGAACCTGACTTTTGAGCTTGGTATGGGCATTTATCTAAAGCTTGTCTTTATTGGGAAAATACTCTTATTTTGGATTTAACGTGACAATGATAACAGAAGGTTCAATTAGAGCCTCAAAAAATATCATTACATTTGAAAATGTGATTAAATGCAGTTATTGTGTGCAGGTCTTCTAAAAAGACTGGTGTCCTGAAGAAACCAGTTATAATTATTTTTTTATATTTTTAAAAGCAGCATTTATGTTTGTGTGGACACGCTGTGACATGCAGTCACACCCTGAAAGAAGTACCGACTTTGTCACTTTTGTATCACATTAAATAATGCATTAATAGTCCATATCGCCCATCCCTAACCTGAAATACCCTTTATTGCAACATGAGGACCAATACTGATTTTTTTTCTTCATTATTTATTAATTATCTCCACTCAGCACACCCCCAGACATCATTATGACATGTAAACACGGCTGGTAATTATGGTTCAAATCATATTTTATTAAACACCATTTGCCCCCGATTCTTAACCCCTGGTTCTGAGTGATATAGAGACGTTAGTGGGTCAGCTGTTGTGAGAGATTGCTGATCTTTAAGACAGAAACTGGAAGGCGATGCCTAAAACTGTATAACTGTATCTAACTGATTCTACTTACCTACTTTGACACCTTCTTCTGACTTTTTGACTATTGAGCCGATGGGACAAGTGAATTTCTCCACTGTGAGATCAATAAAGCTTATCTTATCTTATCTTAAAATGTATAAATTTTTATCCCGGACTTGACAAATGGTTGTGGAGTGCAAGACGTAAAAACCTGCAAGCGTTGGTTTTAAGAAACCTCAGCAGAGGAAGCACTTCCTCAGGAGACTGAAACCAGTGAACCCCCCCCCCCCCCCCTTTTGCATCTTCAACGAACCTCTGAGAGCATCCTGAGAAGATGCATCACATCTTGATACTGGAACTGCAGTGTGACTGACAGGAAGAATGTAATCTGTGGCGAGACGTGGTTCGAGAGCAGCTGGGGTCTCACTCAGCCTTTTTCAAAGGCAGATGCTTGAAGAGAAATTCCTCTAAGGCTGGGGTATCCGCAAAGGGCCTCTGGGTCACCCCCGGGTTGTTGCAGATGAAAACTTAAACCTGGAGGGCCTTCAATGTTGGGAATTTTTTAATTTTTAAAGCCAGCTAGATACTAGTTAAGCACTTAAGAGAAATAGATACTGCAGCGGTGTCAGTCGTCCCATTCTGGTTTGAACCCGGTTTAAAACATAAAGCGGCTCATTTGGTTAAATTTAAAGGTGCTTGTTGGTTTTTCTTTTGTTTATTTTTTTTATTTGGGGATAAAGAGGCAAAGCACCATGGTGCAGCTGGTGGCACTGTTGCCTTGAAGCAAGAAGGTTCTCCCTGTGCGTACGTGGATTCTCTCCAGTTACTCCGGCTTCCTCCCACAGTCCAAAAACATGACTGTTGGGTTAATTGGTCTCTTTACATTGCTCTTAGGAGTGTGTGTGCATGGTTGCTTGTCCTGTGTGTCTCTGTGATGGACTGTGATGGACTGGCGACCTGTCCAAGGTGGAAACCACCTCACAACCAGTGACCACTGGAGACCCCCCTGGAGACTTCTGCACGGAGAAGCGGGTACAGACAGTGGATGTGGGGTGTATCTGGGGATCCCTCAGGATGCACTCTCTGCTAGGTTATTAAAAGGGGTAATTTCTTCTGCTCTTGCCGTTTGTAACAGTAGTCTGTCCTCGGGCGCTGCTACAAACGACTGGAAAAAGAAGCCATTGATTAATCAGCCGAGCCTGGATCCAGCTTGGACTGTCACATTTAAAATCCATCTCCTAGCTTTCTTTTCCATTCAAAATGATTAGACACAATAGACTTGAAGGACCTTTTAACGGAGCATAACATTCCTGGGGCTTTTGTCCTGATTTTAAGTCACTTCGCAGCACAGAACCTGCACTGCTCTGGGTTTTTAACGCTATTCTTTCAGCTATGTATATGATGTTTGTTCAGCACTTTGGTGTCAGGTGTACTCTTATGAAAGTGTTCATTTCAGGTGTGATTAAGTTGAGATTTGAAGGTTGTTGCTGTTCAAACTGGTGCAACTTGACACTGCAGGCCTCTTCATATGCATCTACTTTACCTCTAATTCTCCACATTAGAAATGAAACCAACATATCTCATTACAATGAGAGAAATTATAAATAAGTATACATTTTTCCTGTGTAACACATGGGTTTTTATTTCTGTTTTAATCTCTGACTGTACAGGCGGTTTACTCTCGGTTCGGCCCACTGTTTGAGTGTAAGCCGGGATCGTTATGAGCAGCTAGAGGGTTCATTGATATTTAAAATAACCCTAAATCTGTCAGGTATCAGATAAATGTGGCTGAAAGTTGGGTGTGTGGATTTATAAACGCTCACAGTTGCAGAACTGGAGAAAGAAAAGAGGAAGAAAGTTCACGTTCTTTATGGTTTTTATGTATCAGGAGATGATTAAAGGAATCTGGTCTTTACCAGCTTCCAGACCGACAACAGATCCCACGCTGTCCTTGTTTCTTAAACAAAGACGAAGCCTAAATGTAGTAGCTGCGGTTTTAAAAACTGAGTACACCCTTGCTGTTCTGACAGGAAGTAAGAGGGGAAAGCAACAGCCTGGTGCTGCTCATTAAATGCACCTGATTAGCTGATCATCAACAAAAACTGGAGTTTTGTCAATTTTGTTGCTCCAGAGCATTTGAGTGTATGCTAACACAATGCCTAGGGGGAGAAAACACCAGCAACGACTCATCGATCCACAAGCGGTAGATAAGTGATAAAAATAATACAACCTGTTAGCTCCAACTCTACAGGTCTCCGTTAGCATGTTAAATAGCATGATTATGGTGTGGCTTTTGGTGCTCCTTGCAGTCATAGGGTCGACTATGAACTCCAGTTATTCTAGAGTCAGATATGAGGCCTTCTGCCAGGCATATTGGTCCATATTGGGTCATCAACAGAACCATGATGCCAAATACGGCAGCAGATCTGCGACAGAAAGACTCCGCTGAGCTCCAGACTTCAGTCTGAGGTCTGAAAAGATTTGAATCAACAGATGTTTGCAGACCCAAAAGAACTGAAAAGACAAGTGGGCCAAGCATTCCCCTCCCCCCCCCCCCAAAAAAAGGTGAAATGTCATAGGGTGTGCTTAATTTTTCACACGCCGCTTCTTCTTTGTTTAATATGGATCGTTTTTCTACACCTGTGACTGGATTTAAATCATTTCAGAACCCGGTAAGCACCTGATGTGCAACGTTTCAGGTGGTTGTAAAATTGGGTTTCACATGAACGCCCCCGTGCTGCAGCAGGTCTGATGTGTTGGTTAGACCCACAGCACTTTTGTCCCCGTGACCTTTTTGCTAGAGCAGGTTGAATATTTGTGATTTGTGGTGAAAGGAAGTAGGCAGGATTCACTTCCTTGTTTTCCTTCGTCGGCTCTCATTGCTGTGGCGGTGGATTGCTTAACGAGCTTCAGAGAAAAATCAGAGCATCTCAGTGGCCAATGGAAGGAACCCCCCACCCCCCCCCCCCCCCCACACCAACACCCCCAGGTCTGCGCTGAGATTATCTGAGGAGGTAACCAGCCTGCGGGGTGGAAAGGTTTAGTGGAAGGTCCACGGCTTCCGCTGTGACATTTACCTTTTGCTTGTTTGCTTGTTTACCCTCTGTCTTTCCCCTCGTTGACCTCTTTGGTCTCACTTCTTCAAGTCAACACATTTTCCGCGTTGTTATTTTCATGGCATCACGCATTACTACATGTAGCTGTTCTCTGCTTACTGCAAGCACAGGCACGTTATGGCTGAACCGAGGCTTTCCCAGAAGATGTTCAGCTTCTTCGAAGGTCTTTGGTGGCTCACTTAATCAGAACTATTGTGCAAGAATGTTCAACAAAGCTCTGCACAGATACATGCAATCTGCTGTCTAATGATAAGTGTGACTAAACTTTCCCAGAAGCACAGATCCTCATCAGAGTGATGCCGAGGTTCAGAGTGACTTCCAGCATCTCCACGTTCACACAAACTCACACAAAAAAAATCAACAAAATAAAAACCCAAAAACAGCTGTTATCTTATATTCTGTATTACATTATGTGATTTTTAAACATCAACGTGTGAAATTACCCACATCTATGCACCAGAGATCATCTGTCCGGACCTTTAGGAGACAACCTAGCTTCCTCATGAAAACGTTTTAGTTTAGTTTCGTTTTTGACAAGGAGGTTGAAAATATGAGATTTATTATTTTCTTGCTGAAGGCATTTGTAACAAACAACCACTGTGCGTTAGATCTTATAGCATAGATGTTTTATTGAGGCTAAACTATACAGTTAAGACCAAAATGATTCATACCTCACGTAGATTTGGATTTAAGATAATTATCTTTCAGCCAAGCAGATTAAAGACAATAATACCCGTTTCTCTTCCAAAGGCCTCGGGAACCTTGATCAAGTCCATGGCGTCCTGAACCCTTTCAATAAATCTGCCGCAGAGAGATGCATTGCACTGCAGTGAATATTAGCTGACATACATATGCAGGTTATACTTGCCTCTCACATATCTAGAGAGGCTTGTGGTTTCATACAGCAGGGAAAATATGTTTTAGAAGGTTTTAAGGATCTGTCCACTCGATGGAGAGACTACTGTGGTCTATGTTTGCAATGAAGCCAAAGCCAAACACTGTGAAAGGTTATTTTTTAAGAATTATTTTTAACGCAACGTTCTCCAGCGTGATGCATGTTTTCCTAACATCATGCAGGACTACTGAGCAGAATAATTGCCCTAAATATGTCCCCAAATCAATTCAGAAGTGGTTCATAAGACCCAGTCAGCCTTCCTCCAGGGTCATCTCCGCCCCCAGACCCGGATCGTTTAGATAACCTGTGACTCAAGCAGAGAGCACCCTGGACTCTGGAGAGGTTGTCCAGAGAGGGATGGTGCAAGTTGCCTCTGGCTTCCCTTCTGGCTGCCATCTTTTAACAAGGAACGAGCACGCACACTGGCGTTACGTGAAAGCTTCAGAATGATGGCATGTGGGATAACCCATAGATAATGAGATACCCCTGGAACTGGAGGGACAGAGGGAGATTAGAGCAGGAACAAAACTCCGACCAATCACTGCCATTCTGACCCAACAGTGGAGATTGGTTAGTTTTTACAGGCCTGCAGCTCCACAGAAAACAACTTTTCTTAACCACCTTTTTCTGAATACATAATGTATCGACTACTTTCAGGATGGAAGGACCATTTCACCCAGTATTACAAAAAGTGTTTCTGAACGGGATTACCAACCATGGCTTTAATACACTGCCTGTCAAATGTGAGGTTTTTTTTTGCCAATGAAGTCACACCTTTGTGAAAGTAATCAGGTTTAGATTTATACACCTCAGTTAGATTTATTCCAATCCGATTTCCAGCTAGTAAGCGAGGACGATTTAAATCACATCTGTAGACCCAGACATATCTGATACTGTGTTTAAGATCAGTCAGCAACGCAGCATTAAAGCCTGGCTAAGATAAGTTAAGTAGGTGTGTGATGCAATTTGTTTGTGACCCACCTCCTACTGCAACCGCACCACGCCAGCTTTCCATTTCACAGTCAGAGTAACGCTTAAAGCTTAAAGCAGACCAACGGCAACATGTAAACGCCCCCCGCTGCCAAGTCTCAGCTTCCATTACATTAAAACGCCAGCGGTTCAGGTTTTCCGACTAATTGAGCTCACGGCGCGGAGGTGGCCGCTATTCTAGCCGCGTCCCTAAAAAAAAGGCTTTCTGTTTTAAATTACGTCACAAGACGCGTTTACTCTACGTTTTTCTCCCAGCGTAAAAGTTGCCGGCACAAAGGTTCAGTGGTAAAGTGAATGTGAAGGCCACAGTTGATGTTGTTTGCCGGTTAATCACCTGGTTCTGGTTGCCTTGTGACATCTGTGCTCTTGCTTTGAGAACAATGTTCAACACTTTTGTGGCATTTGTTGCTCTGGAGAAACTTGAGCTTTAAATGCCACGTGTGGCGTTTTGAAAACTCCCTCTCTGAGACGGAGGAGTTTCCGTTTTGCTCCGCACAACCTGTCCTGCCCCCGGCCCGCTACGCCTATGACTGTTGTCTATTTAAGGAGTTACAGTGTGAATCGGCGTTTCATTTACTTGTGGGAGGCTTGTTCAGCCATGTGTGAAATGTGGAGTTATTTTTGCTTTATGTCCCCACTTTGTGAGTGGAGTTTAGTCCTAATTCATGTACAGCGTTTTTAGGTCTTTGTGTTTTAATCTGATTTTAGTTTGACTTTATCCAGGCATTAGCTGGTGGCAGATTCTAACAGTGTAATGGCAAAAGTGCTTCACTATTTAAACAAAAAAATTATAAACAAACTAAAAGGCGTCTAAAACTGTCTAGTTTGTTTTCAGTTGTGGTTTGTCTGCATGCTCGCATCACCAGCATTAGTTAAATTAATCTTAGACCTTTAATGGGTTAATTAATCCAATCTCTCTTCAGGGTGGAGTCATTATGCAACGTAGGGTCTGAGAGCGTTTTCTTTGTTTTCCCTCTTATCCACACGGTTAGAAA
The DNA here is from genome assembly GCA_037039145.1 of Fundulus diaphanus. Taxonomy (NCBI): domain Eukaryota; kingdom Metazoa; phylum Chordata; class Actinopteri; order Cyprinodontiformes; family Fundulidae; genus Fundulus; species Fundulus diaphanus. The sequence goes on along the minus strand of CM073124.1, from coordinate 8,741,859 downwards.
TAATTAAATTTTCCTCTGGAAGTTGGCCTCTTTCGTAGCCATCTGGGATTATACTGACTAGATGCTGTTTAGTTGGTTAAAGTTCATTCAAATCTGGTTGCTTCCTGTCACAGAGCCGGATTTGGGATTGGTTGCAGAAACAGTTTTAATGTCTGTTCGCGTTCGTTCTGCTGCTGGAACACCTGTGGCCAAGTTTCAAACATCTAGCTGCTGATTTTACATTAAGTTGAAGAATTTAGAGGCAGTCCTTCTTATTTCCATTCCTCTTTGGGTAATTCACAAATGGCACTGGCAGAGAAACCAACATGATGCCACCGTGCTCTCAGGTTTGAAAGCCTCATCCTGACTCATAAGATAAGATAGACTTTATTGATCTCACAGTGGAGAAATTCACGTGTCATATTGGCTCAAGAAGGTGCCAAAAGGAGGAAGAGGTGCATGAGGTACATGCAGTGCGTCCACATATATACAGTGGATCGAGAAAAATAAAATTGCATCTATTGCCTGCTTGCAAGGTGGCTTGGTCCACATCTCTGGCGGTCAATGGACACGAGGCGGGGTTCACCCTGGACTGGTCACAGGGCAACACAGAGACAGACGATCATGCACACTCACACCTCAGGACTATTTAACCTAATGGAGACGACGTACCCAGGGAAAACATGCAAACTCCAGGCCGGGAGTTGAACCCAGGACTTTCTTGCTGCAGGGTAACAAGGCTAACATCTGCGCCACCTCGCAGCCCTGTTCCAGATGTGCTTTGTGGCCAAACAGCTCGATGTTTGTCTCGTCTGACCATTGAGCTTTTGTCCTGAACGCAGTTGGCTCGACCATGTGGGCATCTGGCCGTGCAGCAGGAGCTTCTTCCCTCTCAGTCCGTGGTGATGCAAAACCGTGGCGCCGTTTCCAGATCACGGCTCGTTTAATCCTGGCCGGTTCCTAACGTCTCAACCAAATTCCTTCAATCATTGTTCTGAGTGTGGCTCAGCCCAGAGAGCCCGGTCCAAGAAATCCTTTTAGTTTTTACCAGCTGCAGCCAATCCTGATCTCCAACCACTTAACATAAAGTTTGGTTTAAATATATTTTTACTTATTTGTTTTCTAAGTAGTGTCTTTAGACAATAAAACAAAGAGGTTTGTAATATCAATATATATCCATCCATCCATCCATTTTCTAAGACGCCTATCCCCTGTGGGGTCGTGAGGGGTGCTGGTGCCTATATCTCCAGCTGTCAATGGGCGAGAGGCGGGGTACACCCTGGACAGTACACATATATATATGTATATATATATATATATATATATATATATATATATATATATATATATATGTATATATATGTATATGTATATGTATTTATTGGAATTATTTGGCCACATTTGGTAATTTTCTGAAGGCATTTCTTCTCGTTTATTAACACCCAGCTGTGACTTTAACGAGACATGAGTAGTTGTCTCACTGGACCAAAAAGGTCTCACTATATTGGTGCTTGCTAAATACTTTTCACAACAGAATTTTTCACCAACCTCCTGCAGACCGAGAAAGAAAAAACAGGCAGAAAACAGGAAAAAGTTTAATTTGGAAAACCATAAAACTGTGACAATCTTTATCTATCTCTGCTATCACACCTTTAAAGGTCACCCCATGCATGTGTGTTTGACTGCATGTACGCATGAATGCTTGCTGCGTGTGTGTGTGTGTGTGTGTGTGTGTGTGTGTGTGTGTGTGTGTGTGTGTGTGTGTGTGTGTGTGTGTGTGGACATTCTTAGCACAATGCCACAAAGTGTTGTGGGTTTTATTCTTGCACTCCACAGATCTGGACTGCAAACATGCAGATTAAACAACAGCATTGCACAAGAAAACTCAGCTACACCCAATTTATCGTGCTCTGTTGTCTTATAATTCCTGTTAACGTGCAAAGAATAATATTTGTGTTGGTTTTTGTTTTGTTTTGTTTTTTTAGGCCCGCAACAAGCAGAATGGAGAGCTGGCAGCTATTAAAGTCATCAAGATGGAGCCAGGTGAGAATTTTTCTGTGTATTTTATACTTTCTATCCCTCTTTTTATGTTAAACTTTTAAATTACTGTCTTTTCATAGTTTTTTTAAAATTTTAATTAATATGGGGACATCTGTCTCTCTCGTGCGTGTCATCTGCTGAGAGGAAAGGGACTGTGTCTTTAAGGAAACTTTATTAATGTTGCAGTTTATCCTGCATAAAGTCTTCAAACTGGTTTTAAACCCAATGCTTTTTTGTGTTTCGTTGTTCAAGTGTAAAACATAAAAACTCTAAGTAGTATACAAAGCAAAGTAATAGAAAAAGGTACATTTGAGTTGTCAGGGGACTGCGGCTCAGTGGGTGGAGTTGATTCCAGCTCCCCTCTGTCACATACTGATCTTCATATCAGTGTATAAATGTATAAATGTGGAGATCACTCTTAGTGGTCAGTGGGATTTGAAAAGTGCTTAATCATTGTATTCCCTTAGTGGGACAGAAGTATAAATCAGAAAGACGTAAATGCTTTTAAATATCGCCGGCACAGTTGCGTCACATTTCCACCCAGCGCGTCTCTCATATAGACCTCTGAATGGAAAAACTCAACATGGCTGCCAGTGTTAGTCACTTTGTCTGGATTAAAACGACACATTCTGGTGACCTGGTACAAAATATCCACAATAATAACTTTAAAATCAGCATGAAATTTGATTTTTATTGGTATTTTTGCCAACATTGGTTTGAATGTTTGAAAAATTCCCAAAGAAAGGAACAAAAACATTAAAAATCCTCCTGGTTGGACTCTGAAGAGGGATGTATCGGCTATTTTCTGGAAACAAGAGCTAAAGTGGATATTTAGGGTTTAAACAGGCTTTTTTCTTCTTCAACTTTATCCTCGTATGAAATTTTATATTAAAATTGTCCAACTTGGAGCCTGTGACACACAGTGCTGTGAAACGTTCATTTTTATGCCCCCTGACAGATTCCTTCTGTTTTTGCTCTTTTAATCATTCTAATGCAGGCTTGTCAAACTAATTTCTGTATTTGGCCACTTTGGCATCATGAAGTCACTAAAAGTGCCGGTTGCATGTGTATAGATGATACTTTTGATTTCACAATTTCATTCCAGTTCACGTAAAAATTTAAAATATTTCACAGTAACATAAAAGTAGCACCTTAGGCCCAGTTTACACACTTTTTCTGCAAAAAAAAGTTGAAATTGGGGTGAGTTACACTTTAAACTCACCATTCTGCATCACTTTTCCTCCTTTTGGACATTTCTGGGTTGGTTTAATGTGTTGTGAAAAAACAGTGGCAGGATGCTGTTACTACACGGTTAAAAAAATTCAACATTTGCTACAGAAGGTGCAGTTTTAGCCACTTTATACACTTTATGTATAAAGTGTTTGTTTTATGCCTCTACTTTATGACATGATATGCCTTTTTTGGCTCTTGAGGGCCGGATAAATCGCCTTGACGGGCCGGATTCGGCCCACGGGCCTTGAGTTTGACACGTGTGCCTTAGATTTAGGAGCCGTTTTATGCCTCAATGAGTAAACTGGCTTAAACAAATTCCTGTGAAAATGAGTAATAAAAGAGGCAAACAAAACAATCATATCAGACAAAGATAACCTGAGTAGATATGAAAAACTGTTTTCAAGTGAAGATTTTGTTTATTAAGCAGAAAAGTGGTCTCAAACAAAGTGGAAAAAGTAATTCCAACCTAACCCTAATAATTGTTTTTTCCACCCTTGGCACCAGCAGCTGCCAACACCCATTTGCAATAATTGCCACTTATTGTTTTAATTCAGAGGGTTTTCAAGCTTGAACGGCCTGTTTGTCATGAAACCATCTCAGCTGGATTCAAGTCCGGACTTTGACTAGGCCACTCCAAAATGCTAATTTAGTTTGTTTCGAGCCAATCAGAGATGCATTTGCCAAATGTAACTGTAAGTGTGTTTGAGGTCACAGATTGACGGCCGGACTTTCTCATTCAGGATTTTCTGGAAGAGAACAGAAGTACTTTTTCTATCTTGGTTTTGAAACATCAACACAGCCCCACAGCATCACACTACCACCACCATGTTGGACTGTAGGTGTGATGTTCTGCTAGTTTTACACCACACGTAACAAGACAGCCACCTTCTAAGACGTTTCACTATTTCCCGAAAAGCTTTTCTCCAAACATTTTGTGGATCATCAAGATGTTTTTTTTTCTTTCTTTGTTTTTTGGTAAATGTCAGATGGGCCTTTATGATCTTCTTGGTTCTGGCGCTCTTCCAATCAGTACATTGTTTGCATACTCTCTTTTTCTAATTGCTGAATCATGACCTCTTACTTTAACTGAGCCAGGTGAGTCCTTCAGGACTTTAGATGATGTTCGGGGTTCTTCTGTGACCTCCTGGATGAGTCAACAATGCTCTCTTGGAGTAATTTTGGTAGATCAGCCATTTTTTTCTGAATTTGTGGATACTGTCTCTCCTTGTTGGTCACTGGGGTTCCAACGCTTTAGAAACAGATGTGTAACCTTTTCCACACTGGTAAATGTCAATGTCTGTGTTAGAGCTGCACAATATGAGGAAAACCTGCAATTCTAGTAGTTTTGTTGCATATTGCAGTAACTATGCCGGCTGTCTTTAAACCATATTGTCCTTGCTCTTGTTGTTTCCATCAGTATTTTCATATATATGTGAGCTTGTGAATCTTGTGCATCCAGCTTTATCTTTATCTACTTGTGAATCCAACTAAAATATATAAATATTTAAATATAGTATAAAATATATTGAGTGTGATTGCATGGCTCTTGGAAAATACTGTAGCATTCCTGGGGTTGCTCTAAAAAGACTCATGTAAATAGTGCAGGGATCAGTTGTTCATGTCAGCAGGCAGCACCAATCAACTGTGGAGGATAGAGTGAAGGGTCCCCCTGACAAGTAGGGGCTGCTGGGACCACAGTGCATGCATCTCCTTGTAGGGATGTGGACCTCCGTCCACTAGGGGGGATTGAAAGTTTTCAGACATTGCTGTACTTTGTGATCCTTTATCTATTTATTAAACTTTTTATTGAAATGTTGGTATTACAACAATATCTGTATTACATGCATAAAACAAAATAACATCGCCTCGGGTTTACACATCACATGTACATAAATTAGTTCGCAAAAATGTTATAGAGCGTACACAGATCAGTCGTCTTTAAATTTTAGAATATATTGTTTGAACTCTTCTTTAAAGATTAGAAAGGAGGGCATGTGACTGGAGAATTTAGATTTATGTATGTGAAATTTTGCCAGTAATAAAATTAAGTTGATGACATAAAATGTGTTTTTCTTATTAGTAGGGTAACTGAAGAATCCAAACAATTCATCCACATAGGTGAGGTGAAAAGTTGTTAAGAACTTTTGGGAAATAAGCGTGCAGATATCTTGCCAAAAGGTACATGAGAAAGGACAAGACCAAGACAAATGACATAAATTTCACCTCAATTTCCTTTTTGAATCTTCTCAGAATTATTTGAAAGGTTATTTCTTTAATTTAGTTAATTATCAAGTATTTAGAAGGAAGAAACCAAATTTTCTTCCAGTTCAGATCTAGAGCAAGGTAATTCTAGTAAGAGGTTACATTTGGAACAGAGAACAAACTTATTGTAACCCCTGACTCAGCATGTAATTTAGGATAAATCAAAAGTTATAGACCAGCTGCTAGGTTCAACAGGATTACATAAGGAAACAAAGAGAGTACAAAATAGAAAAATAGTTATTATTTTGCAGGAAAAAATAAATGCAGTTTAACAAGAACAACAATAATAACAGCAACGACACGTAAGCATGTTAAAATCAAAAACCCCAGCCCTATTGAGCTCAATATTTCAGTTTGTGATCCTATCATCTTCGGCAAGCACTCAAACAGAAAACAAACAGAATAACTTACGGGAAGGCAATTTGTTCGTTTTTCTTGCTTTTTTTCTTTTTATCTTATTCTGGGTGGGAATGTTTCTTCTTGTATTTCACTGTAATTGTGTGACTATTGCATGATTTAAAGGGACTAACAAAAATACAGAAAAACATGGTTAAATCGCATTTCAATGGACGATTTGACTGCGCTGAGCATGCACAATGATTACGTCACACAGAGCAAAAATTTTAATTCATTTGAACATTTTATTTTCTCTGTACTTAGCTGTGCCCTCCAACAGTGTTGATCAAAGAATGGATCTGTTTGCAGTCTTTTGTCACCTGCAGTTATGTTCTTGCAAGAAATAAGCAACATAGCTGCCATAACACAAGTTCTTCTCTGTCTGTGATGTGTCCACCAGAGGGCGCATTGACAGCATAAACAATTTTCTAATACAATATATTTTTCGTACAAAATAATGTCAGTTGTTATAAAATTTAACCATAGCATTTTGTAGGAACAGATGGAAATACTTTTTCCAGTTCCAGTTTCCTGTTCTTTTTAAACTCATGGTACGGATCGTGCTACCGTCACAGACAAGCACAATGGCTCCAGTCCACAGGGGGGCGCTGCAGCGCTGCACTTCTCTGCTGCTCTTCAGAAACTCCCTTGTTCTCCTATGTTGACCTCCTTACTCAATATCTTCTAGAGATAAGATCCCACTTCTGACTCCTACACATCAAAGCAATGGAGACTTGCTGATTCTACTTGAATGTAGATCAGCACACTTCTGCAGTTCCACATAAACACTTTGAAGGACTTTTATTTATAGTACTCTAAACACTTTTAGAAAAGGGTTTATGATTCAGGGAAATTGCCACTGCTGTCATGACACAACATCACCAAATGCATTATGGGAAACGCAGGCACAGAGCAATGAATAGTTGGACTGTTTACATTTGCATTATTGCCCACATGGATACAGTGATAACAATGGTAAGTTGATATATTGTGCAGCGTTAGGACAAATGCTGAATTTGTTTGTATAGTCTATGGCCCTCCAGCTCTCCCACAGATTTTAGTTTGTTAGCATCTTCAACTTCATCTAAAGCTTCCTGCATTATGGTCAGTTATTTTTGTGGCTTAAGTGTAAATGCATGAGTGTAGCACCATTTTGGCACACATAGGTGATATCATGTGCATGATCTGTATGATACCTCCAAATGGTTAATTTCTTTATGACTGGGTAAGCTGGGATTTGTAACAAAATGGTATTAAGGTTTGGCATCATATTATAACCATGCTATTATCACAGAATAAAAGGTTATTAGAATCTAAAATAATTTCACTAAGAGAGGAAAAAGTAGCTTTACTGTGTTTTTTTCCTCTGCATGCAGGTAAGATCATTAACATTTCATTATTGATTATATAATTATATATCATCATATTTTCCCTCTTCACCATAGCTTTGTGGTTTGCAGGCTGTACAAAAAAAGATTTTATTAAAATTATTGAAAATAGCTGGAGTGCGACAGATATTGCATATATCTGGAAAATGTATACATTATAAATTAACTTTCATGCAACGTTGCAGTTCTCTTTCAATACAAAAAAAGGAAAATAAACTATGAGGTTGAAATTAATGGAGAAGTCTGGTAAATTAGCCTTTATATCTAGTCAGTGGCAGTTCTTGCATGAATGACGGCCTGGGCAAACCTTTCTTTATGCCAGACCCACACACAACCAAACACGGCTCATTCAGGCGCAACAAACAGATGAGGAAATGGGTTGTTGTTTTTTTGTCGTGTGGGTAGAAAGGCATATCCCTCATATCACAAGCTGAAAACGTTCTCTAGCGCTTGGGCCTGCCAATAATGAGATCAGGTTGCAGAACCCTGATCTTATCTCAATACGGCTGGAGCTAAACGTGAAAGAGTTTAATTTTTTTTTTATTTTGTAGGAAAACTGTAAAGGTAAATAAAATACAATTGGTCCATAAGAGATTTATTAAATATCATGTCTTTAGTACAGGGGCCAGGACCTGTTCTACTGGGTCACTGGCCTATATTGGCCCCTGTCTAGAACCACCCTTGAGCTGCTTATATGGGGAACAAAAGCAGCAACTAAGGACAAGAGCTTTACATAACTCTTGTGCATAGGTCTCGTGCTGCATAGCACATAGCTATGCAGCACGAGACGCGCTCGTGTTGCTGCAGCGAGCCAACAAAAACAATCTGTTCGTAAACACACATATCTCTCTTTCTCTTTCTCTGCAGCTGCTATTAGAGTGTCGGCGTGGTGTAGCTGTGGGAGGCGGGGCACGCAGAGGGCCGCCAGTGTTTATGACAGTGCTATTTTTGAAAGGTCCTGTAGGGGGAGCACCACTCGAGAATTATTTAGCGCTCAATGTTTCTTTTTATTACTCCAAAAAAACATTGATGGAAACACGACCACTCTATTTTCAGTATTTTCCTGTTTATTTAATTCCATATCTAATCCTTATCCTGTTTATTATTATTCTATTATTCCATCCTGTTTAAATAATTTCCCTCTGGGATTATTAAAGTATTTCTGATTCTGATTCTGATTATGTTCAATAAGGTCTTGCCATATTCGTTAATTCCTTTAGGCATAGTTTCTTCCTTATTTTCTTTTGTTCTGCTCCCTGTGTATTCTAGTGTATCCCCTTAGGTCTTTACTTACATTTTCCTCTTGGTTAAACGCTGCTGGTGTTCAGTTTTCTGCTTGTATAATGCCTCAGCTGCTCCACATTTTCCCGATTAACATATCGGCTTCTAATGCTATTCTCTGACAGACGGTGTAGTGAATTATGTGGGTTGATACTCCCAACAACCGAACCTTTTTACTCATCCACTTGTAGCATCGGCATCCTGGACTACAACAGAGTTTGGACTACAAAACCACAGCGAAAAATAATGGCAGATTTGCAAAATTGGTTGGTTAGTATTTAAGTGCTAAAAGGGTGGATTTTGCACCAGATGTTTACTTTATAGCCCCATTTACACTACCCCTTTTGTAACCGTGCCGAGAACGGTCCGAGCTCGGTAACTGAGATAACTATCGAGTGTAAATGGATCGCAAACTGAACTGAACCGTGCCAGACACAACCGGACCGCGCTAAATGCAGACCAGTTCCATGTGTGGGTTCGGCTCAGTTTTTCAGTAGCCCGGTTCTATAATAACAAAGAGCGCATGAGCAGACCGCGTCATCTCTGTGCGGTCAGTTGACATTTCAGACATTAATAAAAATACTAGCTTCCCTATCGTGCCTCACGGTTTCCAGTGATGATTGTGCTTAGCAGTGTGATGAACCTCAGCGTCTGTCGTTGTTTCCTGTGTCTGTAAATCCTTATTAGACGTTCGTTTGTCTTATCCATTTCCCAAAAGCCGACTCTGTCAAGTAAATTCACCAAAAGTTGCCTTCTTCGCCTGACTCTCCGCAAACAACGAAATATCACAATAATAATCAAGCATAACCTCCTGAATGTTACGGGCGCTGCCATTTTTATTTGCTTGAGTCCCTCCTTCAATCCTAGAGAGCAGTAGTACCGTAGATCGTCACTAGGAGGCGAGGAACCGAGAAACTGTGCTAGCGTGATGTGTAAACGGTCGTCAGAACCAAGCTCGGCACGGTTAACTGATCCAAGCTGGGTCCGAACTCGGAATGGATCGGTTCAACAAGGGTAGTGTAAATGGGGCTTATGTTTGCTGTCTGCTTATAATCTGCTTCCAGAAACCCTCATCCACTAAATTCAGCTTTACAGTTGTAGTTCTCACAGATGCTTTTCTGTTTCAGAGGATACTATGATGCTGAAAACAAAACCTAAGAAAAAAATGTAATGTTGAAAAATAGAATTTATTTAAATATTCAATCTAGGGCTGTACAATTTTGCCAAAAAATCTAAATTGCAATTTATTTCAACCATAATTGCGATTCAATTTAAACTTTTCTCTGCATTCACCACTAGTAACAAAAATCGCCTGTAAATAAAGATGTTTGTGAACAAGGACAAGAAATGTAACTGTTTTTATTAATCAGAATATTATTATTCAAGAGAATATCTTGTTGAGTTGCAAATCAATCCTTGTTGAATGTAAAGAGCAACCAACAAACAAGTCTATGTATTAAACAGTTTGACTGCTACTTAATGCCGTGGTGAGATTCCTGAAAGTTTCTGGTAAAAAGTATGATTAAATAAACTCTAAAACAAATAATAAAATTAGATTATCTCACTGCTGCAACTCTCACTTTAAACATGTTACCGACACCTAAAGGACCCGCCTGACCCATTAATTGCTACGTAGCTAAAAACTGCAGACCTCTACGATTTGTAAATTGTGATTATATTGCAAATCCGATTAATAGTCCAGCCCTAATTCAATCATTCTCACTGTAAATTAAGTAACTTCAGATTATCTTTAAAGGGATTTACAGTGCCACGCAAATGTATTCACACCCCTTGGACTTTTTCGTTGTGTTCTGCATGTGTTATTTAATCTCAGTATCACTCCAGCTGCTCTGTTTCTGACCTCAGAGGTTTTTTAGAGAACATTAGAGATCAACCAGCATCATGGAGACCAAGGAACCCAGCAGACAGGTCTGGTCCAGTTTAAACCAGGATCAGGTTCTACAACAACAGTGTTGAACATCTCCTGATGGACTGAGCTCTGATCAGTCCATCATCGAGACATGCAGAGAGGATGGACCACCTGCAGACCCACCTAGATTGGGAGCATCGATTAATAACGCTAGCCAAGACATCTGCCGTAACTCTAGGGAAGAATCTGCCAACAGGACAAGTTAAAGTCGAGCACTCAACAACTCTGGCAAGAACGTCATTGTTAACAAATAAAAAGTCTTGTAGTTTGCAGCAGGCCAAACTGTGAACAGAGCAAACACAAAGGAGCTCTGGTCTGCCTCACATGCAGAACACTGTGTGGTTAAAAAAATAACACATCACAGTAAAACATGGTGTCTGTGCATCATGCTGTTGGAGAGGCTTTTCTGCAGCAGGAAGTTGGTCAGAGCTGATAGGACGATGGCGCTCAGTGCAAGGGTGGAAGTTCCCCTTCCAGTAGGACATCTACCCTAAAGAGCCAGTTAGAGCTGCAACACAGGGATTTATATCAAAGCATCGCCTCAAGTTAGAATGGCCTAGTCAAAGTCCAAGCTGAGAATATGTAGCAAGATTTGAAAATACATTGAGGTCTGTGGTTGTCAGGGCTAAGCTGACGCTTCAAGCCATTGGAGTGTTTTTAAACCAGAATCTTATGGTTGACACGCATTTGCCGGGGTGAGATGGTAAATAGGAAATATCCAGACGCTGTTCTTACAGTTAAAAGATTTGTTTTTACTCTAGCTTTCTTATAAACGAAAGATAATACAAACGGCCTGCTGTATTGTGACAGCATTTCTCAGCCAAGCGGTCAAAGCTGATTTGCCTTTTCTGGTGAAGCACACACCATACACACGTCAAACCAACAAAGTTTGTTTTGTCCAGAGTCATTGCTGATGTCATTCCAACTTGGTATTGTGTAAATGGACGCCTGTAAAATGTCAAAAACACAAATTCTTTTCACCTTAACTTCACCTTTGTTTTAATAGATAATGACAGGGTGGGATCTGTTGCAACGATATGTTCTAACTTGAAGTTATATTTAAATAATTGTAGGACCTTGTGAAAAACAAAACCCTTCAACGGAAAGAGGGTGCATTTAATTTCCCCCGTGACTGTATGTTGTAATTTGTAAACAGGAGGAACTGTGGTTGGAAAAAAAAAAAACCTTCCACCCCCGTCTTTAAACGTGACCACAGGAGTTCAGGATGAAGACCATATCAGAAAAACATCAGAACCTTAAACAGAACGTGATGCTTTGTAAACAAGTTGTAGCTTGCTGAAGCTAACCGGATCAGACTGACTCATCTGTTGCTTTGCAAGCCTGTTGTCTTCAAAGTGTTTTTAAACCGCTGGTCCTTTGTGTCTATCCCTGCAGAAGATGACTTCTCCATCATCCAGCAGGAAATCATCATCGTTAAGAGCTGCAAGCATCCCAACATTGTGGCTTATTATGGCAGCTACATACGGTTAGTTGTCATGGTTTCCCTTTATATCTATTTATTTTTAACACAGTCACTAATTCAGATTTTCCATCCTCCTGCAGAGCCAATAAACTGTGGATCTGTATGGAGTTCTGCGGAGGAGGTTCCCTCCAGGATATCTACCATGGTGAGAGAATGACTGTATTCGTTTTTTAGGGTTTGTTTTAGGAAAACAGCTTTTCTGATACAAAGTTCCTTTTTAGAATGTATTTATTTCAGACACACAAGTATACAATAAATGATAATATATGTCCTTGTAACATAAATAAAAAAACAGTCTGAAAAAGGGTGCATTGGCAGAAGCAATAAGCTTATAATGCCCACCATCCAAAAGCAATATACATTGGACTAGAAAAGAAAAAAGAGATTACTAAATTTACTAATACATACCAAAATATGATATTAGGAAAAGAAAAGAAAACAATAATAACATTTTGAAAAAAAAGTAATCCACCCAATATCTTACTGCTATTAATTACATTCACATGATTCATAATGTTAAATCACATTATTCTTAAATATGTTTTTAAACCTTATGTTAGCTCCTGATCTAGTTTGTTCCATACATCAACCCCAACAAAAGAAACACAATGTTGTTTTACATTTGTTCTTGCTTTTGGTTTTCTAAACGTTTTATACCCTCTAAGATCCTAAGCTGATCAAAAACAGACCCTGAATGTGTACTGGCAACAAATTATTCTTTACTTTGTACATGAAGTGAGCAGTTTTAAAGTATTTTGTTTCAACAAAAATGTTGATTATAAGGCAAGAAAACCTTCTGCCATCAGATTTTGCTTTTTACTCACCTTAAGGCGTAACTCACCCCCATGTTAAAGCGTTTTCCCGCCTCCAGACAAATCTGAAAAAGTCTATCAAAGTGGGCGGGAATACGCGGGAAAAGGGCAGGACGGGGCCGTGTTCAGGATTGGGGGGGGGGGAGCAGCAGCTAGCTTGATTTGCCATATTGAATCATGGAGAGTGAGCAGAGATACACTGGTAGTTACGCCACAGTTTGGTCTTTTGAGGTGGAGGTTGAGGGAGTGATTGTGGATCAAATCAATCATATTATACAGATTCCTATATAAAATTTCCTATATAAGGGAACCAGTTGATTGCTTCAAAGTCCCGACAAGCAGCATTCACTCCTGGAGAAGCGTAGAGCTACAGGGAGAGTCGTCTGCATTGTCCATGGCTTTGCAGCAATCCCTCATACTGAGCAAGCATGAAGCGACAGTGGAAAGAAAAACCACCCATTAGCGGGAAGGAAAAACCTCTAGCAGAACCGGGCTCAGTATGAACGGTCATCTGCCTCGACCGACTGGGGGTTACAGAAGACAGAGCAGAGACACAACAAGACAGACAAAAAGCACAGAAGCTCACATTGATCTACTAATCTGTTCTACATTAGATGGTAATAGTGGTGATCTGTCTTCCCTGGATGATGTCACAGTTAACAGAACGTCAGACCAGGTGTACCTACTATGAAGAAAAAAGAGAGAGAACAAAAAGTTAAAAGTTGAAATGATGACAAGCAATGCATAATTGAAGAACAGTAGAACTCGATAGAGTGAGAAAAATAGATCCTGATGTCCTCCAGTAGTCTAAGGCCATAGAAGCACATCCCCATAGGTAGGCCAGGGCAACATAAGCCACTCTAGTTAGAAGCTTTGTCAAAAAGGAAAGTTTTAAGATTAGTCTTAAAAGTAGACAGGGTGTCTGCCTCACGGACCAAAACTGGGAGTTGGTTCCACAGGAGAGGAGCCTGATAGCTAAAGGATCTGCCTCCCATTCTACTTTTAGAGACTCTAGGAACCACCAGCAGACCTGCAGTCTGAGAGCGAAGTGCTCTGTTAGGAACATACGGGGTAATCAGAGCTCTGATATATGATGGAGCTTGATTATTAAGGGCTTTATACGTTAGAAGAAGAATTTTAAATTCTATTCTTGATTTAACAGGAAGCCAATGAAGGGAAGCTAAAATTGGAGAAATATGATCCCTTTTGTTGATTTTCAACTGTATCAAATGCAGCACTGAGATCTAACAGGACAAGTACACACACAAGTCCATTATCTGAGGCCATGAGAATATCATTAGTGACCTTCACCAGAGCCGTTTCAGTGCTATGATGAGCTCTGAAGCCTGACTGAAACTCCTCAAGTAGGTCATTACTTTGTAAATGTTCACTTAGTTGATTAGAAACTACTTTATCAAGAATTTTAGATAGGAAAAGAAGATTAGATATAGGTCTGTAATTTATTAACTCATCTTGATCAAGAGATGGTTTCTTAAGTAAAGGTAATCGTGTTGGGGAGGATGCCAATTATTTTATTTTTAATGGCATCAATTTTATTTATGAAGAATCCCATAAAATCATTACTACTAAGAGCTAAGGGAATGGATGGATCAACAGAGCTGTGGCTCTGGGTAAGTTTGGCAACCACACTAAAGAGAAATCTAGGATTATTTTTATTCTCCTCAATTAATGATGAAAAATATGCTGCTCTAACTCTGCGAAGGGTCTTGTTATACAAAAATAGACTGTCTTTCCAGATTAGGTAGGATTCCTCTTGGTGTGTAGAGCGCCATTTTCTCTCCAATTTCCTAACATTGTGCTTCAAGGAACGCAGCTCTGAATTAAACCAGGGAGCCAGCTTCCTGTGAATTATCACCTTCTTTTTCAAGGGAGCTACATTGTCTAATGCAGAACACAATGAGGAAGTCACACCGTTAACAAAGGTGTCGATTTGTGAATGGGAAGAAACAGCATTGCTGCCATCTACAGGGCATTTCTGCAATACTGAGGATATTAAAAGGGGGACAGACTCTTTAAGTTTTGATACAGCATTATCCGATAAAGATCTACTATAATGGAACCCTCTTTTGGGGGTGGAGAACTCAGTTAGATTAAACTCAAAGGTTATTAAAAAATCATAAATCTTAAATCAAAATTCATACTAGTCACAGTGACATTACGACTAGATATATTTAATGGTAATCCCGGACAGTTAAACTTACTGATTAAATGTTAAAATGGCTTGCCATATTCCTACAGCGGCAGCGCTGTTGACGTCAGTTTCTCCAAATTACGTCATAAAAATCTTTGAACCAATAGCAATACAGATTCAAAATTCAATGCAAGACCACAGTTTAATCCTAGGAGGGCGCCGCACTGACGATTTTAGATGCAGAAGCAGTATTTCAACAAATATGCACCAATTTATCAAAAATAATGACCAGAATATGTAGACAGTACTATAAAACAACCATGTAAACAGTTTATTGGCCAAAAAAGTTGATTTGGGGGTGAGTTACCCTTTAAATCCAGAAGAATAATTGTTTCTTAATGCTGGTGCAGAAAGGTCCGTCCTCCATGCCTGTGTTTGCTCATCTAAAGTTGCTGAAGTGGTCACTCTGTCCTTTTTTATGTGTTGCCAAAAAGCCAAATGTCACACATTCTAGTTACAGAAGCCTTTTTTGTTCAGAAAAACGAGATGTTTCAGAGGGCGTGACGCTAAAAGCTTTTGGTTTCAGAACAACCAAATGTATTAATTGCTTTATAATTAGAAGAATCATCAGCATGCTTAACTTGATATGTTTGTCTTAAATGTGTTATGCAGATAAAATTAAGCATAAAATATATTTTAATCATAGTTACCGAATGAGGAAAAGAGGGAAATGCAGTTGACAGTTCTTCCCTTTCTTTTCCTGTGATTGCTGCCTTTCCCTTTGAACATTAAATAAGTGAATTTTGTTCTGCAGTGACCGGCGCGCTGTCTGAATCACAGATAGCCTACATCTGCAGGGAGATGCTACAGGTAACAACAGATTTTATTTTTACGTTTGTTTTGTGATTCCTAAAGCCTTGTTGTTCATCGGGTTGTTGCAATTTCTGTAAAGGAACGTAAAATGTTTTTGTGTGTGTTTGTGTGACTAGGGTCTGGACTACCTGCATGCACAGAAGAAAATCCACAGAGATATTAAGGTCAGCACGTGAAAACCGAGAGGCTAAAAGATTTAGATTAAAACATTGGTTCAGTGTAATAACGGAGCGCAGAGTGTGAACTGGAAAAACTCAAACCAGATTGTTCAGAATGATTTGCTGAATAATCAGGCTCAACATTTCCCTGAAAAACATCTGTTAGATCATCTGCTTATGCTTTTATAGAAGTAGATAAGTGCCTTCTGACATCCAGTATTAAAAAAAAAAGACTATTCTTGGTAAACCTCCAGGTACGTTAGCAGGAAATAATCAGTTTACAGCCTGACTTTAAAGGTATATAGCCACGTTATATACTACTTGATCACGATGAAATAAGGTTATATACACCTGGCCTCCATCCTGATAATGTTTTGATGGTCCTTTCTGAGCCGAAAAATAATTCGCTCTCGGGTGCCATTAGCAGATATAAACAGATGTGGCGCCATCTAGCGACAGTATCGCAGAACTATCATAATGCCGGTTTGCTTAATTAATAAATCACTTGTAAATAATGCCGGACTGAGCCTGACCCTCTGCAATGCCTCTCAGTAAAGCAGCAGCTCGGCGTGATCGAAGACCAACCATTATTAATTAAATAAACTGATGTACAGCAACTTTAAGAGCCTCATATCAGAACATTTACTCACGTCAGTCAACTCTGCGTCACATCTGAGCCTCGGCAGGTTTAGCGTCCGCTTCAGTGAACACCAACGTTCAGACTGTATTCCCAGCGACATACCAGGCGATTCGCTCTTGGAATCAAATGTTTTGCAGTTTTTTTTCACTGGATCTTGGACCTTCCTGCATTGTTTTGCAGGGAGATGCTAATAGCCGTTAGCCGCCTCCATTTTTAACCCCTGCTGCGCATGTGCAGTACGTACTTCTGTTAAAATCATAAATGAACATGAAAAGCTTTATTTACTAACAAACTGAGCATAAAACACAAAATAACAACTGATACGCCGGCAGGAAAAGACCATCTTTCATAAAAAACTTTGTATGCAACCAGAGTGAGCTACTGACGTATACATTTTAAAACAAGTCAAATAACGTGGCTATGCACCTTTAATGGTAGGTTTTTACTCTTGGTCCTGTGTGGCTTTGCTGAAAGATCTCTAAGCAGATACAGAGAAGAGTTGTGAACTATAAATGGTTTACGTGGTGCATCTGCTCTCATGTTTCATTTCTTTTCCTTGCAGGGTGCCAACATCCTCCTAAATGATCAGGGCGAGGTCAAACTAGGTAGGTGGAAGTTTGCAGCGTCTGCACTGTACCGGTGTGGTTAACATGAGTCACTCACCACAATGCTGGCAGCTCTCATAACAACATCTGTCTCGTAGAAGCGTGGCAGGTTCTGCTCCAATAATACAATCGTTTAAAACACCTGTTATTTTCACTAAAATCTTAATTTTTTTCTAACTTAGAACTAGGGCTGCACAATTAATCGTATTTGCAATATAATCGCAATTTTAAAAAACGCAATTTCCAAAACGCAGAGGTCTGCAATTTTTGGCTAAGCAACAATTAATGGATCAGACGTCCTTTAGGTGTCAGTAAAATGTTTAAAGTGGGTTTGCCTCCATATGAAAGGGAAGAGAGCTGCAGCATTGAGATAATCTAGTTTATATTACTTGTTTTAGAGTTTATATAATCATACTGTTTTACCAGAAACTTTCAGGAATCTCACCACAGCATTAAGTTCTGGTCAATCAGTTTATAATATAGACTTGTTTGTTGGTTGCACTTTATGTTCAACAAGGATTGATGTCCAAATCAATTAAAAGCTGTTCTCTTGAATAATATTCTGATTAATAAAAACATTAAAAGTTCTTGTTTTAAATAGTCCTTGTTTACAAACATCTTTATCTAGAGGACATTTTTTGTTGCTTGTGGTTAATGCAGAGAAAAGTCAAAATCAAATCATAATTTTGGTTGAAATATATTGTAGGCAGAACGCAATCATTTCTGCTCCGAGTTGAGACGCAGCGGCTCTTTTAGCACCTAATCTGCACAGCGATGAAACAGATTGATTTGTTGTTTGTAAATGTTTAAAAAGACATTTAAAAAGACATGATAAATTAAACTTAAATTGCTTTGTTGTGCAGCTGATTTCGGGATCTCAGCTCAAATCACAGCCACTCTGGCTCGGAGGATGTCCTTCATCGGGACGCCGTACTGGTAAGACCAAACCCGCCTCTCTCCCTCAGCAGCGCTGCATTAAGGTCAAATGAATGCAGATGGCCGCTATGTGTGGTCATTGTTAAACCTGTTAAGCCCAGCAGCCCTCCAAGGCCTTGTTTCTTTCTTAGCTCAAAATGAAATGCTTGAATCTAGTCACGTTTTATTCAGTAACTACAAATACCATTTAAATCATTTTGGTTTCAGAATAGCCAACACTTAGGTACGGAAGAGTATTGCATTCACCAAAGAAAAAAAAATCAGACAGCTTATCTCATAATTACGAGATCCTGATCTCGTAATTATGACATCTTATCTCGTAATTATGAGATAATATCTCATAATTACGAGATAAGATGTCATAATTACGAGATAAGATGTCATAATTACGAGATCCTGATCTCATAATTACGAGATCTTTTCTCATAATTACGAGATAAGATGTCATAATTATGAGATAATATGTCATAATTACGAGATCAGGATCTCATATGTCAGGACAGTCATTGCTCCGGAAGCGTTATAACTCGACATCCGCTCGCGGGATATTTCAGTGTCATCGGACAAGATGGAGACGGAGGGAGTCCCTTTATTTCTTTTTAAGAAGTCGTCATTTATCGGAGGAATGTATTTCTGCACTGAGGAGTGACAAGGTAAGTCATGCATATAAAGCAAATAGCCTAATTGAAAGCTGATCGATTCGATAGTTATTATTTATAGTTAGCAACTCCATACTGAGTACCCTTGCAGCACCGTAGTACTGTCTGTGGCTCTGTTTACACGACGAAAACAGGTTTGCGTTGCGTTTGTACTCTCCATTTATACACTACAAGGTTTAACTGTTGCTTAAGGGGACTTTCAGCTATAGCTGTGGGTTTATTCAGAAGAGTTTGCAGCCGAAACAGTACTCTAGCCGATGTTTTCTTCTTCTGGGCAATTTGACGTGGAGTTTCAAAGATAACAGCACTACTAGTGGTGCGGCATGGGAATTACACCGTTTAAGTACTGTGTCCGTGTAAACAGGGCCTGTGACTGCAAATGTACTCTATAAATGTTGATGAAATTGGCTGACAAAAAGATATAGAGATAAGGATAAGTAGGTTATTTTTTTTTAAAAACATGTAATGTATTTAATCATGAATTCTGTTGCAAACAGTTTTTGTTTTTCTATTTGATGTAACTATAATTTCATTGTTCTTACAGATTGACATATCAGCTATATCAAGCATGGATGATGAGAGCTTAGCCACCTACATTCCCACCTATGGTGACAGAATTGTCACCCGGAGATTTTGCTCCGAGTACCAAGGAAAAGGTGAAAGAGATGTGCATCGACAGACATTGCTTCAAAAACTCAAAAGAAAGATGGGAATTGACAAAGATCCGGAAGAAAATGACCAAGAAACTCTGATGGAACTAATAAAAACCCAAAATCATATTTAAGGAAGAAACTGGCTTTGAGGAAAAACAAGATGGGTTTAGTTAGGATGGATACATGAAGGAAAGCAGCTATGCAAGAAAAATGGAGGAACAAGGAGAGTGGGTTTGCCAAAGGACGCAAAAAATTTGACATTTTAAGTGTAGCAAAATAACTATTCTTTCCTAACAGAAGATCTAAAAAGGGAAAACTGTTAGAATTCTTTCATGGAAAAAGTGCAATTTATTATGGGAAATGTTTTGGAGCAGGTAATACCACTATGTAATATATTTCAGAAGAAAGCTTACCATTTGACTCAGAAACATAAAGTTTAATAAAGATTTTGTGAGGAACATATGGCAGTGAGCCACAATAGAATCATGTAGCTTTTGTTTTTGCTGACAAAAAAAGATATAGAGCAAAAAAAATGGTTAAAAAGATTACTCCAACAACATTATGAAATACAAGTTTCTCAAGTCAAATTATTGCTGTTGATATGAAGTTTCTTTAATTTAAAAATGTTGAAACGTGTTTAAACTGTACTTATTTTGCTTTTCTTTCCACAGGGCATGATTTTTCTTTTATATTTTTCAAAGTTGACTGTAAAATATATGAAAGCATTGAGCGCAATAGTGCCCTGATTTATAATAAAGACTTTTGTCGTATGTATCAGGATTTTCTCATGTTCAACTTTGAGATCCACCTTTTAAATACACATAATTTTCTAGTCAAGTCATCTTCTGGAGGTAAAGAACTTCCTTTCAAAAGGATATTTCACAGCACTTGTACTTTTAATGTATGTTCTTCTGTGAGTTGATGTAACATTTCTAAAAAAATGAGTTAGTTTGATCACAAAACATAACACTTTATTTTGTAATGGATTTTTACCAAAGATTCATTAAAAGTTTTCATGCTCAACATAAGCATAGGCACTTTATTTTTCAACAAATTTGACCATATCATCACTGTCAAAGTACATAACTTGGGTCTCAGAGTTCAATAACAGAGAACTACAAGAGTCTTGCTGTTATATATTTCGTTCTGTACGCACTCTGTGCATACAAAATGACAAATAAAGTTGTCTAAGTCTAATAAATATGAAAAGTATGTCTTGAATATGTGTTGCCCTGTGACAGACTGGCGACCTGTCCAGGGTGTACCCCGCCTCTCGCCCAGTGAATGCTGGAGATAGGCACCAGCACCCCTCAGGACACCATGAGGAATAAGCATGCATAGATAATGGATGAATGGATGTCTTGAATATGAGGAGCAGTGGTGTGGTTTATAGAACATCCATCCATCCATTTTCTGCCCGCTTAATCCCTCATGGGGTCGCGGGGGTTGCTGGTGCCTATCTCCAGCTCTCACTGGGCAAGAGGCGGGGTTCACCCTGGACAGGTCGCCAGTCTGTCGCAGGGCGTTTATAGAACATATATAATTTAAATAGTTTCTGTCCTGTATGATAGATTACAAGGCAAATGTGAAGTTAAATTTATTGCTATTGTCCTAATAGATGTAGCAGCATATATTTGCTGTCATACACAACAAGAAGCAAACCAAATATAACACCTAGCAGCAAAATTCAAAAAGTTATGTACATCATGATGAAACGTATAGGTACATAGGAGTAAATGAGAACAGGTCTGTTTCTTTTTTGTCCCTCAGAATTTCTTTCACTGCTTGGCCTTCAGTGGTTGTGGGGTCTCCAGCTGGTTATTTCTGACTGTGTGGGAAAGTGACAGGGTCATTCTGGACAAGTCAAAATCATTTGCTGCACAAACTCTTCTAACTTTTTACAAGCAAATATCACAACTCTCACAGGTTTGTACGTATTCAAGCTCTTAAAAATAGGTATAACTCAATTGTTTCATCATGTGTGGACAGTGCATGAAGAAAGTTTTCTGTCATCAGAAGGTATGATAGTTCGAACACTGTTTCATCACGTGAATGGTCCTCTCTGAAGACATTGGGCTTTGCAAGTTTCCACTGCTTGCTCAGAAACCTGTTTGAAATTATCTTGTCCAAGGAAAAGCTGTGGAAGGGTATACAGCATGTAGGGCCGGCCACTTGAAGCAATTGCATCTCTAGTACTCTGGCGAATGATGTGGGTGTTCCATAAGTGAACCACTTTTTGGAGTTCTTTCTGAAAGACAAGAAAATAAACAAGTTATTAAAGTACATACTACATATTTAAAATAATCTATCATATAGTATTTATCTTTTACATTCAATTAGGGAATGTAAATGTCCCCTATCTGCATCCATGAATGAGGGCAGTCTGTGCTTCTTATTCCTTGCCAAAATCTTTAGAAATGAATCTTTTCACTGTAGATGAGCTGGACAGCTACCATCCAAGCATTCAGCCTCAGAGATATTATTGTTTTTGAAGTTTTTTTATTTTGAACAAAAGTGAAAATAACATAATTTATGTTTTCTACAAATTGAGCACTTGTTCCTTTTAAAATGGTAAACGGACTAAACTCATATAGCGCTTTTCCAGTCATACTGGCCACTTAAAGCACTGTACTGTACACTAGAGCCACATTCACCCATTTGCACTCACATCCATACACTGATACACAGCTCGGTAGGCAACTTGGGGTTAACTACCTTACCAGCAGGAGGCCCCAAGTATTATTGATCAGTTCTGATAACCTTTGAAGTTACAGCAATGACTATGGATTATCAGTTTTTGCTTTTCGGCTTATTAAAGCATGTCAATAGTTGACTGGGTTGATTAATGGAGGTGATATAAACAGCTGTCATTCACTTGCTCGTGAATGCTAGTCACATTAGAAAGCTTTGTATTGATCACTTTGTTTTGACACAGTAAAATGTGAATAAATTTAGCATTATCTAGCTTAACCTTTCATTATGTAGAGTACAGATATACTTCATTAGCTTTACAACTGTCGAATTAAAATGTAATTTCATTTCATTTCATTAAAATTCATAAAGATATAGGTACATTTGCAGTCACAGGCCCTGTTTACACGGACACAGTACTTAAACGGTGTAATTCCCATGCCGCACCACTAGTAGTGCTGTTATCTTTGAAACTCCACGTCAAATTGCCCAGAAGAAGAAAACATCGGCTAGAGTACTGTTTCGGCTGCAAACTCTTCTGAATAAACCCACAGCTATAGCTGAAAGTCCCCTTAAGCAACAGTTAAACCTTGTAGTGTATAAATGGAGAGTACAAACGCAACGCAAACCTGTTTTCGTCGTGTAAACAGAGCCACAGACAGTACTACGGTGCTGCTGGGGTACTCAGTATGGAGTTGCTAACTATAAATAATAACTATCGAATCGATCAGCTTTCAATTAGGCTATTTGCTTTATATGCATGACTTACCTTGTCACTCCTCAGTGCAGAAATACATTCCTCCGATAAATGACGACTTCTTAAAAAGAAATAAAGGGACTCCCTCTGTCTCCATCTTGTCCGCTGACACTGAAATATCCCGCGAGCGGATGTCGAGTTATAACGCTTCCGGAGCAATGACTGTCCTGACATATGAGATCCTGATCTCGTAATTATGACATATTATCTCATAATTATGACATCTTATCTCGTAATTATGAGAAAAGATCTCGTAATTATGAGATCAGGATCTCGTAATTATGACATCTTATCTCGTAATTATGAGATATTATCTCATAATTACGAGATAATATGTCATAATTACGAGATCAGGATCTCGTAATTATGAGATAAGCTGTCTGATTTTTTTTTCTTTGGTGAATGCAATACTCTTCCGTACTTAGGAGATTCCCTCAGAATTATTATTATCATAGAAGTTTCTGTAGTTTCAGAGAAAATGAGGATGGAAAATAGAAAAAAAGAGGATTTCGTTTCCCGGTGCAGTTTTTCTGCATTATAAAGCATGTAAACCGCTCAAAATGAATATGAATAAAACTAAAAACCTTTGGAACGCCTAGATACACCTGTAAACATTACCTGTGCAAAGATTCATGCAGCTGAGGTAAACTAAACCAAAGTTACAGAGATTTTAGTGAAAAAAATACCTAGACATTGTGCCTTTTGGCACAGTTGGGCACATTTTGGCACCATCTAAAAAAACTGGAGATTTCGTACTTGCAAAACTTAATAAACTTGTTTTAGATGTCTTATGGCTTGTTT
Organism: Fundulus diaphanus; assembly: GCA_037039145.1. Taxonomy (NCBI): domain Eukaryota; kingdom Metazoa; phylum Chordata; class Actinopteri; order Cyprinodontiformes; family Fundulidae; genus Fundulus; species Fundulus diaphanus. The sequence continues at coordinate 8,718,130 of CM073124.1, read as the reverse complement.
TTAAAATAAAAAATTAAGAAAAAAAAATTAACAAGGTAAGCAAGTTTTTACATTATGATTTCCAAACAAGTGATCTATTTGGTCTTCTTTTGCTGCTGGGTTGGTAAATAATGGGTAGATTGTGGTAAAACCTATATTTTTAGACTCAGTGGGATCTCTGCTTTCGGCATATATACGTTTGTGTGTGTGGAAGTCATCTGGTGAACAGCAATGACGTAATTTTAAAAAGATTTTACTTTCTGATTAGGTTGTTTGTTGTTTCAAATCATTAAAATAATTTATATCAGCATTTAGCCAACATTCTCACGTTTCTGTGGATACCAAATGTATCTATGTTTAACCAGATGACTTAGAAAAACTTATATAAAAATATATAAAAACGGTTCAATTCCTCCCCCTGTACAGGGGTCTGCAGGGCATAACAGGTTAAAACAAAGTAACGGCGATGGCGCGGCGTTAAAGCACGGGACCAAATGTTTGGAGGCCTCAGTCCTCGACACAGCCGTCCTGGGTTCGAGTCCTGGGCCGTGGACCTTTGCCGCCTTTCTTTCAACCTATTTTTTAAATGTCTCCTTCTTCAAGATATCTATGCATTTTTGTTTTGATTGTTGCTGCCTTCCTCCTGTCTTCAGGATGGCCCCAGAGGTAGCAGCTGTGGAGATTAAAGGCGGCTACAACGAACTCTGTGACATCTGGTCTGTGGGCATCACCGCCATCGAGCTCGCAGAGCTGCAGCCTCCCATGTTTGACGTCCACCCGCTGCGGTGATTACACTCTGACAGACACATTCAAACCAACATCTGCACACAGTAAACACACAGGAGAAACAAATAACTCACAACACGCCTCACATTCAGCAGGAGCTGAATCAGTGCCGGCTGCATTTTGCACGGGTGATGACATTTGGTTGCATTTATGGTAAATAGAAAGTACGGCCTCTTTCCTTTCTATGGTTTTACACATAATAAGAAATAAAACTATCAGTATCACTGGGTTCTGAGTTATTATTACTATTATATATTAAACAAAGATGAAGCCAAAATAAAGAAACTGTGTATGATTATGACAAGTGTTTCAGCACAACGCCACGGTAGAAAGACATCAGCGTTGACAGGGGGGAAGGGTTATAAGGCCTTTTCCAAACTATCTGAGGTTCCTAAAACTACAGGGAGAAAAGATTATCAACCAGAGGAAAACATTTAAAACATGTCAATCAGCCCAACCTGAGATGTTGCAATGCTGAGAGAAACAGCAAAGGATCCAACAGCTCCATCTCAGGCTCTGTAGTTAAAGTTCATGAGGGACAATTTAAAAAAAGACTGAACAAGTAATTTTCTGTAAAAAGAAGATAACAGCTCAACTAAAATAAGCAAAATTGCATCAGAATGTAGGAGTGATGTCCTCTGGACAGATGAGACCAAGGCAGCACAAAATCCCCATATTCCAGTCGACCCTGAACGCCTCCATAAATTAAAGTTATCTAGAGTCAAATAGGTCCAAACCGGGTCCTGCAACCATGAAGCAACGTTGTAAAGCTGTGGCTGAAACGTCTCCACAACAAGCGGAAGGACTGATGAAGCCGTGCAGAAAGCCAGTCCTTTAGGCTGTTGAATTATTTGGTGTAATTCGTTTTTCGCATGACATTTGGCTTCATCTCTGTCTAATAAATAAGGACGGCTTAGAATCTGCTTTGTGTTTCATGCAACCTGATAAAGACCCGGGGTCTCATTCATAAAGCTTGTGTACGCACTAAATGGGGCCTGAAACGTGCGTACATCACTGTCCATGCAAAAGTTGGGATACTGCGATCGTCACAGTAATTCTGACCCAGGCGTACGCTCATTTTGGAGACGGCGGAAATTAGCGCCTCAGATGGTAAAGTGTTGAATTGCAGCCAAACTGCATCATGATTCCGCTCCATATCAGAGTTTAATCATAGATCATCTTTATCATAAGCATTCAAAACCCCAGTGTTGTTCATACTAGTGCTTGTGACGCATAACTATACATAACGACCTTTCAAATAAATTTTAAAAATCCCATAAGCATTCTTAAATCATTAATAAAACATTTTATCGGGGTTTTCTACCATCACGTTTCTCTCCCCAATGATCACCGGAGTGACGTGTTCCACAGATTAACAGATTATTGTGACTAGGTGTACGGAAATTACCGTAATTGGTGTAAACGGGCAAACACATTCATGCGTAAAGCTGAGCGGAGGATGCATTGGCACTGCTGGAAGACCTTGGAGGGAGAATTAGGAGGAAACGCGGTTTCAGGGATCACATATTTCCTGGCCAATGATGATGACCGGCCTATGTGTCGCTTTAGACTCCGAGCGTTGCGTTCTGCTATAACCTGCAGGGGAAAGTGGCTGTGATGCAGCTCTCCAACCCGCAGAGCGCAGAGAAGGTGCGCACCGCTCACACCGATGCAGCATTCAGTGTCCATCTGCTGGAAACCTCTCATCCTCCTCTTCCTCCCTCCTCTGAATGTCGATCTGAGCGCACAGCCTCAGAGGAATTTCACCAGGAGCACGGCTTTCATCCGACGTTGAAAACAGCAGTCGTGTTTCATTTTTAACGAGTTCTTTTAATGTGGGCAGCATCTGTGCTTCTACCTCTGGTTCACAAATATGATAAACGCCTCGGAAAATTTTCCAGAGTTTCTTTTGGTTTTTCTGCGTGGCTGCCACGCCACCACGATGAAAAAAACGACAAGCTGACCCATTTTTAACACACATTAACATTCAGGAGGTGCTTTAGACCATTTCTGGTTGAACCTGGGCGTGTAGAGGGCAGAACCAGGTACGCAAACGTTAAGGTGCGCATGGTTTTATAAATCTGAATATTTTTTGGTGGACGTACACTTTTAGTTTGGATTCCGCTCAATGTTTTCTAAATGAGACCCCAGGCCTATAACACACGCAGCCATGATCTGCTCACATGCAAGAAAACATGACACCAAGCCTTCTGAAAATGTCACAACCTCAAACGTTTCCCCTCGGAGCATCAGCACGCACGTGAGCTCACCTGAACACACGAGCAGTTTTCCGCCTGCGTGTCGTCAGATGTTTCCACCGCCCACGTGTCCAGGCTCACGGCCCTCACTTTGCTCAGTGAAACCCAGCAGAACCGAGGTCTCTGCACCGATCCGCGGCTCACCGTTCTGTTCTCTTGTTTCCCCTGTAGAGTCCTGTTTCTCATGTCCAAGAGCGGCTACCAGCCCCCGAAACTGAAGGATAAATCCAAATGGTAAAGACCAAAAGTCCACAAATGTTTTAAACATGCATCTTGTTCTATGATCTGGTCGTGATTAGGTGACGCTTCCGGGCTCAGATGATTTCTTCATGCATCTAAAAAAAACAGAGTTCGTAATAAACATGTGCTTAGCAAATAACCAAGCGTTGAAATTTGGGCTGGACGATAATTCAATAACAATATATGTCGATCGATAGTTGTATATCGATGATAGAGAAAAAGGGTCAATAAAAAGTTCAATAGAATAACAGTTTTCCTTCCTTTTGCATTCTAGCCATGTAGGTTATTACTACAGTTACATCCTCTCAACCAATCACAACGCAGACCCAGGAAGCTCCGCCCCCTTCAAAGAGTTCAGAGAGCACGCGTTATTTTTTATTTTTTTAAAACTTGCAGTTTTGGTAAAAAGTTGATTGCATAAAGCGTTGAGTTAGAATTCAGTGTTTTTGTGTTCTTTACCTAAAATGAAGTTGTTAAGCAACAGCATAAAATGTCCAGGGCTGCACTTAAAATATGTTTTGAATTTGTTGATAATTATCGATATCGATCAAATTTGATTTCTATTTTTATCGATATGCTTTTTTTCATATCGTCCAGCCCTAATTGAAATTATGTTTAAGCTCCTGTTTTGAGTTTAGTGGGTATAACTGGTGACTTTCATCTGTTTGTGCTTTTTAAGAATCAGTATGCATGTACCGTTGGTCCCTGCTCTCACGCCACGCCTCCTGCCCACAGGTCGTCCAACTTTTACAACTTTGTGAAGGCCATGCTGGTGAGGAACCCCAAGAAGAGACCCAGCGCCGCCAAGATGCTCTCAGTCAGTACCGCGCAGCCACACCAGCACCATCTGACATGCATCAGATCCACCAGAGAAACCGACGACTCACATTTCACATTTGATTTAAATATGTTGGCATTAATATCGGTCGATATTTGTCATTTTTCACATATTGCATCACTCCCACAAGTAAAACTGGGCCGATCTTCAGTTCACAGCATTGCAGTCAGGTTGAGGTCTGGACTTTGACTAGGCCAAAGTTTGGGTCAGACTTCAGCTGTTGGACAGAAGGCCTCACATCTGACTCTAGAATACTTTGGTATACAGAGGAGATCTGCTGTAAAGGCTCTGAGGCCATAAAACAAGCCCAAATAATTTCTTCTCCACCACCGGCACAGTTGCTATGAGGTGTTTGTGCTGATTTGCCATGTTTTGTTTTCTCCAAACAAACATAGAGCTGTAATTTAATGGCCTCTAATTTGGACTCATCCGTCCAACAGACAGAGGTGTCAAGTAAAAATACTTCATTACCTTAAGTAGAAATTTTGGTTATTTATACTTTAATGGAGTAATTATTTTATAGCCTACATTTTACTTTCTACTCCTTACATTTTGAAAATAGTATCACTTTATTTTATTTCAGCCTGTTTTCCTTATGGCTTGTCAATAAAAAAACACATTTTCAGATAAATAGCGCTACCTGAACAGAGTGATTATGATTGTGGTTGGAGGCAGAACTGCACCAAGCTGTTTGCCAAACGCCCCAACAAAAACTTAAGAAGAACAAAAAGAAGATTGAATTTTTAGGATTATTATTATTATTTTTTTCTATTTTTTGATTATCTGCTAGGATTAATCATTTATTTTGACAACACTGTCTACTGTATACAGACACCCATACAAGAGTAATTGTTATAAGAGGGTATTGCTCTCATTTTCATGTCCAGTTTTATTATCTTACATCTCTTGCATTAAATCCTGCAGCTACGCTTAGATGTTTATTGACATGCTAATAATAAATAACAGCTTATTGTTAATATGTCTCTGAAGTTTCACTTTTTGCACCAATACTTGATGCTCCAATATCCAATAATTGATGGGAAATATCCAATCCCAATTTCTTTCAATATTAACATCATAGTCTACGATTATAGTAATTGTGGGAGGGTTACTTCTACTTTAATACTTTGAGTAGTTTTATATCCAGTACTTTTATACTTGAACTTGAGTAACAGGTTTGTGTTGATACTTCTACTTTTACAAAAGTATTTTGAAACCCTGGTATCTACATTTCTACTTGAGTAATAGATGTGAATACTTTTGACACCTCTGCCAAAGGAAATTACTGCAGAGGTTTTGTGTTTTTATTCAGATCCAGCTTTGAAAGTCCAGCTGCCATGCAGTCTTTGGACAATAGAGGCTTTCTCCTTCACCCTGTGCAGACAGCCTTACCTGTTCAGTCTCTTTCCATCCTTCCTGTCAGGAACTTTAACATTTAGGCTGCTGAGCGGGTCCGTTGACGTATCTCTGAGCATTGCGCTGTCTAACTTGCACCGGCGTCTGGCGTCGGGATGAATTTACTGAGACGTCTAATCCTCAGAAGACTGACTCCAGTCTAAAATGTTTCCCCCTTTTTGTTAACCTTTTCTCTAGAATTATAAACTAGAAATGGTTTTTAAATGGCCTTTCAACAGCTTCCTTGGTTGACTGGCAACTTTCTATTTGCCATGACTGTGAAATATGATCTTTATATACTTGATTTCATCTCTGAAAACATCTTGGTTTAAATAAATGCATTAGAACGTGGCTTGGTTTGTCTCAAAGTTTAGTTTTAGACTACATTTTATTTTCTTCACATTACTCCTAACTGGTTCTGATGTTCTGGTTTTGCAGCACCCTTTTCTGACCCAGCAGTGTCTGAACCAGGCGCTGACGCTGGACCTGCTGGACAAATTCAGAAACCCTGAGAAACACAAGACCTGCGTGTCGACGGAGGACGACGAGATGGAGGTGAAGAATCTCAATCGGATTTTGAGAAACTCATAAACTGAGTGTTTGGGGGTGAAATCCGGGGATACGCGCTCTGAGACATTAATGCTCCTCTTTTATCCTCCATCTCAGAAACTTGCAACGAGTTGGTTTGTTTACAGCTCTTAATTTTGTTTTATTTGGGATGTTTGTGATTCAAGGTGGTTCCTCCTGCATCGTTAAGAAGAATCCAGTCTATCAACAAGCACAACCGGGCCGAGAGGACCAATTCTGACATTAGCTGTAAGATGTTTTATTTTTATCTTAGTTTGCCATCACTGGAAAACCAGACGTGAGCTTTATAAGTTAAATAAAAGGCTCCTCTTTGGTTTAAATACAGGTAAAATCTGTAAATTATAATTGTTTATTATCATTTCTGTGTTTTCAAAGTGATAAAAATGATCACATCTTTGTCTGCTCAGTTGAACAGATTTACACGCAGCGACCGATGAAGACCGGATCACCAAATGTAACGGTAAGCGTTTAATCTTCTTTTCTTTCTATCTAAACCTTTAACACATTTACAGCAAAAGGTCTCCAGTCTTCCCTCGTTTCTTTATATTTCCCCTCAAAGCAGCCAGGCTCTCCGCTCATCTGTTAAGGAGATCTCGATCAGTCGTCCTGCAGGTTTTCCAAAAACTGTTTTTGGACTTTGCCTCTTTTATTACTCATTTTCACAGGAATTTGTTTAAGCCAGTTTACTCATTGAGGCATAAAACAGCTCCTAAATCTAAGGCACATGTGTCAAACTCAAGGCCCGCGGGCCGAATCCGGCCCATCAAGGCAATTTATCCGGCCCTCAAGAGCCCAAAAAAGCATATCATGTCATAAAGTAGAGGCATATATCCTTTTAAAGTGTATAAAGTGGCTAAAACTGTGCCTCCTGTAGCAAATGTTGATTTTTTTTTAACTGTTTTGTAACAACACGTTAAAAACCCCCAGAAATGTCCAAAAAGAGAAAAAGTGATGCAGAATGATGAGAGTTTAAGGTGTAACTCACCCCAATATCAACTTTTTTGCAGATAAACTGTATAAACTGGACCTAAGGTGCTACTTTTATGTTACTGTGCATTTTCTTTATATTTCTATGTGAACTGAAATGAAATTATGAAATCAAAAGCATCATCTATACAGGATCAACCGGCCCTTTTAGTGACTTCATGATGCCAAAGTGGCCCAATGTAGAAATGAGTTGGACACCCATGATCTAAAAGGATTATCCAGCAGTTTGTCACATAGACTCCATTTATTTATTTGAATCTTTGAAGAATCCAAGGATTTTATCCTCAACAGGTTCATCCTGGAAGAGGCATTATTCACTGAAGCTGATGGGCAGGGGGCCGGTTTAGCTCTCAGGTCCCATTTCAGTTCTTTGCCAGATTTTCACTTGTTGTATAAATTAAATTTTATTTATATAAAATGTCATCTCAAGGGACCATACTAATCCAATTCTATCTAATCATCCCGACAGGTTGGTTAAAAGTATTCTATCTAAGGCAGGCGTGTCTAATGTGCGACCCGGGGGCCATTTGCAGCCCCTGTGCTGATTTTGTCTGGCTCCTCAACGGCATTTCAAGAAATATTTGGCCGACCAGCACTGGTGGCTGATGCAGATGGAAACTTTTCACTTTTAATTAGGGCAGAATTATTACAGGCAAGTTAAAATCTTACAATTAAATGTCAGGGACAACACAGAACATTTGTCTTTTAATAACTGCACAATTTTACATGCTCTTTAATTTCACAGTAAATACGACTTTTACTCAAATGGAGACTTTGGTGCATTAAAATCATTTATTAAAATTGGCTAAGTAAAGATAGTCTACTTTTTTTATTTAAAATTATCAGATTTTGTAGAGCAGGTAAAAAACATTCAGCAACAATTGTGTGGTTATGTAAAAAAAATTACGTTTTTTGGCTCTCGAGTGTTTTGACTTGACAATTTCGGCCCACAAGCTGAAATGTTTGGACACCCCTGATCTTTTTTTTTTTTTTTTTTTTTTTTTTTTTTTTTTTTTTTTTTTTTTTTAGATCAGGACACCCCTGATCTAAGGAAACCCAGCAGATTGCATCAAGTCTCTCCAAGCAGCATTCACTCGTCCTGAAAGAGCGTAGAGCCACAGTGGACAGTCGTCTGCATTGTTGATGGCTTTGCAGCAATCCCTCATACTGAGCATGCATGAAGCGACAGTGGAGAGGAAAACTCCCCTTTAACAGGGAGGAAAACCTCCAGCAGAACCAGAACCAGGCTCAGTGTGAACGCTCATCTGCCTCGACCCACTGGGGCTTAGAGAAGACAGAGCAGAGACACAGAAAGCACAGATCCAGGAGGACTTATCATGTATGCGAGGTAATGATAGACTAGCTCCGCAGGTGGCTTCATCTAGGAGAGAAACACATCTAAGCAGGATGAAAGAGAGCACAAACAGCTGCAGTAAAACCTCATCTAACAGCTACGTCTGGGAGAGAAACAGGCTCAGAGAGACTGGATCATGAAGAACAAAGTTGTTGGCAGCAGTATCGCAGCTGTTGGCCCGATCTAGAGTAAATTTGGCTTCTAAAGAGAAATCTGCTCCTCCAGGATGAAGAAGCAATCAAACTGAGATCTGTTGGGGTTGTTTTACAGTGAAATCCTTTTTTTTTAGTTTTTGTTTTAGGGTTCTTACTATCTTAGGCTACGTTCACACTGCAGATCTTGATGCTCAGTTCCGATTTTTTGCTGAAATCTGATTTTATTTATTTTTTTGTTGACATGGCCGTTCATACTACTATTAAATGCGACCGCCATCAGACTTTTGTCTGAACGGTTCAAGACCACAAAGCGGCCCACATGCACAAATAACAGATGGAGACGTCACGCAGCAGAGCGTTGTTTACGGAAGTAACGGTGAATGTAATTGTTTCTAGAAGTGCTCAATAAAGTTTCGTTAAAAACCTTGAAAAAATAAACACGGGTACCGGCCGGCATCTCTCCTCCTTGTTATTAGAAAGCTGTTGACCAATCGGCTTTCTTGCTACGATGTGGACGTATCAAGAGAAACAGGAGAGTGATGTGATCGACAGATTAAATGCGACATGACCGTTCAGGCTGCGGACGCTTTGAAAAATATCAGATGCGTATCCGAATTATTGCCACATATGGAAGAGGAAGAAAACAGATTTCTTTTGGAGGGGGGGGTGAAAAGATCGGATTTGGGTCGCATTTCCCTGCTGTGTGAAGATAAGATAAGATAGGCTTTATTCATCTCACAGTGGAGACATTCACTTGTCACACATCGGCTCAGTAATCCAAAGAAAGTGCCAAAAGGAGGAAAAGGTGCTTGAGGTTTATACAGTGTGTCCACATATATACAGTGGATCAATAAAGCAGAGATTTAGGATGACTTATGTACATTCAAGGTGACTTATATACATATGGATCGACGTACATTACAGTGGGACCAGGTAAAGAACAACAGTGAGGTAGTGAGATAACTATAACAGCTGAAGTCACTTATTTAACAGGATTATTGCACAGTGTATTAAATAGAATTGCACTTTAGTTATTGCACATTATTATTACAGTTATAGTGCAGCATTGTAAAGTCTGATAGCAGCAGGGATGATAGCCTATGAAGGTAGCCTATGTGCATAAAGAAAACATAAACTAACCAGCCAATATTCACAGCCTCTGGAACAATAATGGCTTCAAATGAAATAATATTTGGAAAAAAGTAAATAAGCAAAGTCATTTGGGCTTTTTTTAATTGTAATTTTTCACACATTGTCCCAACTTGTACTTGAAATATTACACTACTGAAGCCAGAGGTGTTTTAAAATATCAAGAAATTATCAAGTTCGATCGTGTCTTCCTGTATGCACAGCTACACCTGCAGGTGTTTTCACATGTTTTATGGTTGTTGTTTTTTTAGAAAAAGCTTAAAATTTCATTCTCCAATAAACAAAGCAGTGACTGAACAAAGGCTCAGGCTCGGTAACTTCTCAGGAACGTTCGGGAGAACCCAAGATATCTAACCCAGTAAATAATAATGCCGACTTTACGGTTTCCCATCAGAGATGACAGCGTGAGAAGATAAACAAGGTTGGAAGACGTTAAATCAGTTCAGGATTCAGACGCTGTTTAGTTAACAATAAGTAGGGAAAAAATAAATCTAATTTCTACCAAGGTGCCGATGGTTTGGATCAGAATTATTCTGCAGGTTAGGAAAATGATGGGACTGGGTCCTAATTAATTACTTACACGTGTTGATCTTTGTTTGGTTTGCACAGTTAAGGGCATCATCAGGATCAACGGGCAGCATCAACAGTCCGCCAAGGTAACTAATTATCTGACTAGCGTGGATCAAATTAAAGGACTTCCCGCCGTTGAACTGATAAACATCACATCCTCTCGTCTCTCAGGGACCAGGACTCGGACTCTGACGACTACGATGATGTGGACATGTAAGGAAGTAGTTTTATGAAGCGGAACAGCAGAGGAGCGACTCGTTTCTAAGAGAGAAAAAAATGGATTTTGACTTTGACACATTCGGTTTTCCTGCTGCTTGTTTGTTTTGTGTTTATTATATGGAGACGGTTCTAAAGACACGAAATTAAGGCTTTCTTTCTGTGCGTCTCTCTTCAGCCCTACGATGCAGCCCTCCTGGTAAGATGAACAAACTCTTCTCTGCATTCGTGTTTGTTTGAAGGTTGCATGATAACAGAAAATCTGCCGATGTCAGCTGTGATATCTGCCTATTTTCTTGTCTCCTGTTTGCTTCCTTCACCCTGTGACCTTTAGCGTTTATAACACTTGAAATACAGCGCTGTGCAAAACTCTGCACAGCCAACCCTGCATTTCTTATGTTTCGTTGCCTCTCAACCTTGAATTAAAAATGATTGATTGAGAGTTTGCACCATCTAATTTCCAGAACATGCCGACAGTTTTGAAGATGCCTTATCATTTTTTATCATGAAACAAATAGGACAAAGTAACAGAAAGCTTCAACGTGCGTAGTTAATTGTTCACCCCCTAAACCCGGTACCTTGAAGAGCCTTTTGCAGCAGCTCCAGCTGCAGCTGTCTCTGGATCAGTCTCTATGAGCTCTCCACATCTGGCCACTCAGATTTTTACCCATTCCTCCAGGCTAAACTGCTGCAGCTCCTCCATGCTGGACGGTTCTCACCTGTGAACAGCCATCTTCAAGTCTAACCACAGATTCTCACTTGGGCTGAGGTCTGGACTTTGACTAGGCCATTCCAGCACATTTAAATGTCTCCCCTTAAACCACTCCAGTGTTGCTTTAGCAGTCTGTTTTGGGTCGTTGTCCTGCTGGAAGGTGAACCTCCGTCCTAGTCTCTGATCACAGGCAGACTCACACCGGTTCTGCTCCAGAACATCCCTGTATTTAGCACCGTCCACCTTTCCCTCGACTTGGACCAGTCTCCCTGTCCCTGCTGCTGAACATCCTCCCCACAGCATGATGCTGCCACCACCGTGTTTTGCTGTGGGGATGGGATGTGTTGGGTTTGGGCCAGACAGAGTTGTCCTTGGTGGCAGAACAGTTCAGTTTTAGTCTCACCTGACCAGAGCTCCTTCCTCCAGAACATTGGGGAGTTGCCCAGGTGCCTTTAGGCAAACTCAGACCCTGCCTTCTTATTTTCAACTCTCAGTAATGTATTTTTCTTCCTGGCCTCTCTTCCATGAAGCCCAGCTCCACGGAGCGTACAGCGTATTCTGGTCCTATAGATCCTCCAGTCTCTGGGAGCTCTGGTGGGCGGCCCCCTCCTGACAGGTTGTTGTGGCACCAGGTGCTTTCCATTTGGAGATGATGGATCTGACGGTGCTCCAGGGGGACAGCAAAGATTTGAATGTTTTCTATAACCCTGCCCTGACTTGTACTTCTCAACACTTTTGTCCCTGACTTGTCTGGAGAGCTCCTTATGTCTTCGTGGTTAGATGGCTCTTGCGTTGTGCTGCTGCACCTCTGGGGCGTTTCAGGAAAGGTGTAATTATACTTACAGATCGGTGTGAAGGTTAGAGTGCACACAGGGGGACTTCATTTCACGTATTATGTGACTTTTGAAGGTAATTGGTTGCACCAGAACTTTTTAAGGGCTTCATAGCAAAGGGGGTGAATACATATGCAACTGCCAATTTTCAATTTTATTTTTTGTTATACTTTTAAAACTGTTTTAATTCCATTTCACCGATTTAGATTATTTTATTCATATTCATCACATTAAAGATAAAAAACATTAAATTTCTTAATGGAATGAAACAAAATAGGTAAAAAGCCACGGTGGGGAATGCGTTTGCTCGGCGCTGTATCCAAACATTATTTGCCTCCAACCAGTCCTTTGTGATATGAATATTGTGAACGCTGATGTTACAATGGCGATTTATTGGCGATGTATTGTGCAGCCCTAGTTTCCAACATTGGAGCAGCTAATGAACCAACTTTCTCTTTCTGACAGTCTCATAATGCCAGAAGATGAAACTCCTCCTCCGCTTCCTCCAAAGGTGATAATCAACCCCAACACTGAATGCACTTTCACTCTTATTAGAAAAAGAAAGTACTGCCTCTTTCAATTCTAGGGTTTCTTGGTATCAAAATAAAAATGATCTGGTCTGATTCCAGGTTCTAAAATTATTTAAATAGAATCTCCAGTGTACAAAAACACACATTACTTACTGAAAGGGCCTGGACACCGTGGAGCTGACATGAACTCGTCTGTATGCCAAATTAAAATGTCCTCAGCTGAAGCTCTAGCCAAACTGGATCAGTTGGAAGCTGCTGTCTGTGGTTTTTCAATGACATTAGATTTAAATAATTTTAAAGCATTTTAAAAACCAGATCCCCTATCTTCCAACACCACAGTGGTTTTGACTTATTTTTTTACCACGACTCTATTAAAACCAAGAACATTTTAAAGCTCTTTTCTCTGTCACCGTATTTCATTCAATCAGAAAAAAATGGGATTTTGTGATGTTTTATTTTTTAGATATTTGATAAATGACACTTTCTTAGTCAGACACTAATAAATAATAATCCAGCTGTTTTCACTAATCAGTTTTGTTCATGTTTTTGTTGCTTGCAGCCCAAAGCTCGGACCAGCTCAGAGGAGAGCATGGCAGGAGACGACGACCGGTTGAGGAAACCCAGCTCTCTGTGTGCACCCTCTCCTCTCATCAGGACCTCCAGTGGGACCCACGTCCGGCCCACACCTCATCCACGAGCCTCACGCCACTCAGGTGAGCAGCCCCCATCGTTAGTTTCTGACCCCTGAGAGCGGCAGAGATGCTAAGAGTGCCGTGACCTCCAGGGGGCGCTGCAAAATTGGGAACAAATTCCATTCATCTATCTATTATCTATACTCGCTTCCATTAGCCGTTATGTTAAAGGTTAAAATGTTATCATTGCATATTTCATGCAGTCCCTGAAGCCATGGGAGGTGATTCCCTGCAGCTAAAGTCAGTTATTTCTCACAAATACACAGACATTGTCTAAAGCTGGGCATACACTGTACGATGTTTTCACTGTACTCAGCTACAGCTCAAACTGTACGATGAAAACCACTGGGTTTAAAAGTTCGCAGCTCTCCATATCTGTTCTGTACGGTCCGACGCTCTGATGCGACCTGACTGCTCACACTGTACGTCTAACAACCACGTCAGACTCAGCCTCGTAGAGAGATGGCGCTACTTGGGCTCGTCTATCCGGAAGCCAAACGTAAACAGTAGAAGAAGAAAAAGACGGAAGTGTCAATGCTCTCTGTTAAATATGAGGCTCACTAGAACAAAACGTGCTGCCTTGGTAATTCTACGAGTTGCTCCTCCGTAGTTTGACTCCATGTCACAGGTACCGCCGTCATGATTCTCTCCACTCCCATAGACGTCGGGCGGGTTCTGCCTATGCTGCGGATGTATCAGAGCGTCCACCATGTTAAATGTGGCAAATCTGCTGTTAGACTGAAACACTTAAACAGTATCAGAGGGATTTTAATCTCAGAATATACTTTATATTTGTAATATTTTTCTTTTTGTAATATTACGAGTTTATTTTCGTATCCATTTGGCTTCATTCTCCTGATTTTATTCTCGCAAAGAATAAAAATAATTAAAATAATCTAACCTGGCCCTATTACTCCAGGACTAAGATAGTTCTGCAACTGTGACTATTCTGGAAATGTTCCCCCTTAATTGTCATAATATGACATTTTTCTGATAATATTACGACTTTTGTCTTTTATTACTTTATTTTCCTATGACTTTTTTCTCCTATTAGTAATTTTATCTCTTTAATACTCAATCAAAAGCCAATTTTGCTACCAATCTCTATCAATTAATCTCTCTATATATTTTTTTTTAGAAGTATATGTAAGCTCCATCTATATCTTTCCATCTAAATACTTAAAACATAAATACAGGGAACATAGACGTTCGCTACTTTGTGCCACATACAATATGGCGGTGACGTTGACGTACAAACCTGGGCCCAATGAGGCGTCTACGTTTATAATGTCTATGTCCACTCCTATGTTTTCATCTGAGATGAAGAAGAATTCCCTCTTCTGCTCATGCTCAGTGCACGAGGTTGGGGGAAATCGGCTCGTAGACGCTTGTAGCTCCGCTTCACCAGCAGGAGGCGCTCACCCTCTCCTCACGAGGGCCGACTGAATTTCAGACATGTTTGATTTTCATCCGACTGTACGATTCCTGATGGGGATGTGGTGGTGAGAGGCTGATCGCCCCTGGATGCGACACGACGCAGGACGCGCCGTGCAGCTGAAACAGCCTGATCCAAAATACTCTCGCACAACTGAAGAATCGGCGCAAAAAGGGCAAAAAATTGTACAGTGTATGCCCAGCTTTATTAGTCTCAGCTTGTTATTTTTATGACTGTAGTTACATTTCTCACATGCATTTAGCCTTTTTTTGACTCTGTGTCCTGCTGTTACGTCTACATCTATGTTGAGGGTCAATAAAGGATATTTCTGTTCTTCATTTTAACCTTTCTCATAGAACCTCATCAACTCCTGGTTTTTTGATGTCCAGTGAGATTCCTTTTTTTCCCACCGTATATTTTGTTAAAATGTTTATGTTTGTGTGATCTAGACCCTCCATCATTACCAGTTCAGCTTCATAACAGTCCACCAGACCACCCTCCTCCTGAACTGCCTCCTAAGGACTTCCGGAGACGGAAACCAAAGGTAGAAAAGAAAATGAAGTTTGAAGGAATCATTAAATCTTATTTATGTTTCTTTGGGATTTTTAGATAATTGATAATTCAGTAAAAAATATCCCCCTCAGACTGAATTGTTAAAACTGCCCTGTTTGAAGAGTAAAGATGTGACTTCTTGATCTCTGCTGTCTTTTCTCCTCCTTTCCAGGTCATTCTGATAGATTTTTAAACATTTTTCCCGTCTTTTCTCAGGACCTTCCAGAATGTCCCAGCCCCGTATTGAAGAAACCTCCTGTGAGTTTCTGCTGAGATGTTGAGGAACCCGTCTGCATTTGCTTTTAAGCTGAATTGTGAAGGTTCTCTTTGTGTCTTCAGGTCTATTTTAAAAAGATATTTCACGGCTGCCCTCTGAAGATAAACTGCTCCGCAACCTGGGAAAACCCCATGTCCAAAGGTTGTGTCTTGGCGCAGCTTCCCAGCCATGTTTCGTCTGACCAAACGTCTCGCTGAACATGATGTGTCTCCTCTCTCCTCCTTCAGAGCAGCATCTGATCCTGGCGGCCGAGGAAGGGATCTACACCTTGAACCTCAACGGCTCCGAAGCCACCATGGAGCTGGTAAGATCCTGACCGGATTTAGTGCGAGGCTCGGAAACTAATCGGACAATGATCCAGTTTGACCCCTATAAGTCACAGCTGTAAACTCAAAACAATTTGGATTGCTTGGAAATCAGACACTGGATGTTTGTGTCCTCTCTTCCAGTTATATCCTGGGAAGTGCATCTGGGTCTACACCATTAATAACGTCCTCATGTCGGTATCAGGTAAATAAATAGGTTGACCGTTGGTGTGTTTCAGGCTGCAAATGTTGTTGATAAAGCAAAGTTTACACACTTTACTTAACAATGACAGTGACATTGTTGAGCAATTTGTGATCTATAAGTACCAATTTATTAAGTACTCAGCATTGGTACTTGGAATTGGCAAGTATCTAAACTGAAGTACTTGTACTTGTACTCGTCTGGATAAAACTGTTATCGGGACTCCCCTAATACGCACACACACACACACACACATATATATATATATATACACGCATTTTCAGCTCTTCTCATAAATTTTCAATAGGACCAAGATCAGTGCTTTGTGATTGCTACTCCAAAACATTGACTTTGTTATCCTTAAGCCACTTTGTAACCAGTTTGGCTGTATGCTTCGGTGTGTTTCAGGCTGCAAATGTTGTTGATAAAGCAAAGTTTACACAAAAAACACAACATCTTCAGCATTTATGTAGATTTAAGAATAACTCAGGTGGTTTGGGTTGGTCATGATCGTCTCCTGAAATAAAGTTGTGAAGGAATTAGGACACCCCGCGACTAGCCGCATATTTCTTGCATATTTGGCCACATGGATGTAGTTCTGCAGAGCTCCTCACGGCGCCACATCCATCTGGACTCACTGCCACTGGGAGGGATTTCAATACCACATAAAATGGATGAGCCAATCAGGATCGGCACGCAGGATTTTCGTAGATGTGACGTTTCAGATAAGCGACTGTTTGGATATAACAGTGGCGGCTCGCAGCGAGGAAGCAAGGGTGACCAGATGTCCCCGAGTCCGCGTTTTGGATGACCTGTTCCCGGCAAAAGCTGTCCTGGAAATGTCGCAGATTTCAGTGCATAACGATGGAGTAAAAAAGGTTTAACGCAGCAAGAGGTATTTACCAGGTCCTGCTGCTGTCCCGGCGTAGTAAAAAAGCTGAGCCGAATGCGCCTTCCCTGCCCCCGTTGGCGTTGCAGATCAGGCAAAACAAACCAAGCACCTGACAGAGACACTGCGCCCGCCCACTTAGCTAAATCAGAGATGTCCCCGGTTCTCATTAGAGAAATCTGGTCACCCGGTAACATTGATGCTGCTATTTTATCAATGTTGTCCAATCTACCGAATATTAATTCTTTAAACGAACTCCAGAGAACGGCTTTGACGGCTTTTGATTGTGGAAACGATGGTTTCGGCTTCGATGTGAGTGGCTGAAGTAGCGCATCAGTAAAGATGACGGAAAAGTGTTTTATCCAATCATATGCAAGGATTTTTGATAAGGCCCCTGCTTTTGAAATATATCTCCAATGGAGCGATCCCAGTTGGATGTGTGGAGCTCTGCGGAACAAAATCCATCTGGCGAAATGAATTTCATCATCATCATCGTTATTTATTTTATTAGCATTATGGGTCATAGTTTACATTGTGCCTGTCTCTCCCCTGCTGCTGCTTCAACCATAAAACCTGCAGCCCTGGGTAAACCCTGTGTGCATCCTGCAGGAACCAGTTCAAGTCTTGGTTTACTGGCAATCATCAGGAGGACGGGACCAGAGAAGAGCTCAAACCCCAGCAGAGACTTTGTCCTAATCTCACTTTTCAGATCATCCTGGGTTTCCAGTTTGTGAACTTAACTTTGAAATTCAATTCAATTCAATTCAATTTTATTTATATAGCGCCAATTCATGAAACATGTCATCTCAAGGCACTTTACAAAGTTAAGTTTAATCATATTATACAGATTGGGTCAGATTATACAGATTGGTCAAAAATGTTCCTATATAAGGAAACCAGTTGATTGCATCAAAGTCCCGACAAGCAGCATTTACTCCTGGAGAAGCGTAGAGCCACAGGGAGAGTCGTCTGCATTGTACATGGCTTTGCTGCAATCCCTCATACTGAGCAAGCATGAAGCGACAGTGGAGAGGAAAAACACCCGTTAGCGGGAAGGAAAAACCTCCAGCAGAACCAGAACCAGGCTCAGTATGAACGGTCACCTGCCTCGACTGACTGGGGGTTAGAGAAGACAGAGCAGAGACACAACAAGACAGACAAAAAGCACAGAAGCACACATTGATCTAGTAATCTGTTCTACATCAGATGGTAATAGTCGGTGATCTGTCCTCCCTGGATGATTTCACAGTCAATAGAACGTCAGACCAGGTGTACCTACTATGAAGAAAAAAGAGAGAGAACAAAAAGTTAAAAGCTGAAATGACAACAGTCATTTCAATGTAATGCAATGCAAATCTGGAGAACAGTAGAAATCAGTAGAGTGAGAAAAATAGGCCCTGATGTCCTCCAGTAGCCTAAGCCTATAGCAGCATAACTATAGAGGTAGCTCAGAGTAACATGAACCACTCTAGTTATAAGCTTTGTCAAAAAGGAAGGTTTTAAGATTAGTCTTAAAAGTAGACGGGGTGTCTGCTTCACGGACCAAAACTGGAAGTTGGTTCCACAGGAGAGGAGCCTGATAGCTAAAGGATCTATCAGGCTCCTGCGATCAGTCAACCTTTCCAACTCGGGGGTGTTACTCTTTTAAATAGCGTCTTCTCTACATATGCAATCACATTTATGTGTCAGCGAGAGATCCGTCTTTCCCAGGGAGGCTTTTGGTAAATACTGATTTCTCTGAAACTGATAGAAAATTAAACTAACTGGTTGTTTGCAGGTAAATCGTCGCAGCTTCACTCGCATTCACTAAAAGAATTGTACGAACAGGCCCGGAAAGAACAGAGAATGGTTCCCTTACCGACTCACAGGCTGTTGTCGAGGTAAACTTGGACCTTTTTTTAGCCTCCTTTCTTTGCTTTTGAAAAGGCGGGAGAATTTGTTTCCTTAAAACTCTGTTTTGTTTAGAAAATGCCCAGTGACGAGCAAAATACCGGACACCAAAGGCTGCAAGACCTGCGCAGTTGGTGAGAGCGAAAACTCCATCATTGGACAAATATTTCTACATATGATTTTTAAAACTTTTTGATCTCTTTGTTTTCGTTTCAGTCTGTCTTAAAGACAGATTTCTGTGAAGTTTCTGTGTGTCTTGGGATAAAAATACGAAACGTCTGTGTTTTTCTGTTTTAGGAGGAAGCCTGCAGCGGGGATCCGTGTTCCTCTGCTGTGCTCTGGACTCCAGCGTGGTTCTGCTGCAGTGGTACGAGCCCATGCACAAGTTCATGCTGATCAAGGTATGCACGTTTAAAGAATATTCTCATATCTGAACAGAGGAAGAGGCAACAACCCTTAAAATGACAGAAACAAGGTCCCAAAATGACTGATTTTGATCCACATGAAATAAGGGGACGACGAGGAAAATACAATTTCATATTAAGTTAGGAGGGTTGTAACAAACAAATAGGGAGTCAACAGAATACAAGTATTTATTTTACAACTTGAGCAAACCAACCAATTACAATTCAATCTGGAGACTCACAAAGACAAACAGAGGCAATTAAAGAGATTTATTGACATATATTAAAAGTTCTTTGGCACTCGGCAGCAGAAAGCTGCGAATATCTATGAACTTGGATATCCATTTTAGGATTAGGATTAGTGAAGTCTTCCCCCAGGGTCCGGGCACTGGTGGTGGAGGCCAGGATAAAATGCTTTGTCATTATACATACAATGAAAGTTCATAAATCAGATGGAGGGTTAGCCTGAGCCGCAGCAACTGAGCGCGCCGCCACTAATGGCTGACTTAAAGCATGTCTTTAGTGGAAGGGGAACCCGGAGCACCCAGAGGAAACCTACGCAGACACAGGGAGAACATGCAAACTCCACATAAAGGCCCCTCCTGAGCCTGAGACTCAACCCGGGCCTTTGCTGTGTGGCCCGAGTGCTAACCACTGCTTCACCGTGCCACCCAGCAGGGAGGAGTAGTCAGGTGAAGCTTGGGAGCGTGATGGAGGAGATAGGGTGGAGGAGGGTCGAAGCTTAGCTGAAGAGCAGGAGGATCCATGTGTGGGTCTCCTTATAGGTTCACAGGCAAGATCGCCTAGACCAGGGCCCGGAGTGAAGGGGGGTGGCAGTCTTTATGCAGTCGCTGAGGTGCTGCAGCCTGTCTCAGCTGTGGCAGAATGGTCGACCTGAGACACAGCTGGAGAAACCACTCTATGATGTGGAGAGTCCCCAGTGGTCAGAGGACATAACCAGGGTCAGAAATTAACACTCTCCAGATGCCAAATGCTAGTAAATTTTCCGTTTGGCAAGTAAATTTCAGAGGGCTAGCTGCCACATGGCGAGTAAATGTTTGCATCAAATAAATCGTGTTTTTTAGTCATCATTTGGGTGGATGCTTCTTTGCGTTCCTCTGCTGTCAGCTTGTATGACAACAAACGTACACAAACACTCGCACGTGTGACGTGAGGACAACAGCAACTACATCATATCTGTTTGCTAACAACTAGCGTTTAGCGCAGGCTAATTACGTAGCAGGATTATGTTAAGATATTTAGCAGGAGTCAGTCAGACTTACTTTGGTCAGTAAAAAATATGCTTGGCCTGGTTGATTTTTACATCTACCGGCCAACTTGGCCGGTGAACCAGGAAGTTAATTTCGGACACCGGACGTAAGGTGTTCACTTTAGGTTACATTTAAATTGTTTTCGAACCTGGTAAAGCCCATAAAGAAAGAGAACACTGGTGTACTTTCTTCTTTTTAACAACCCTGTGAGGAAGAATACTCTGATTTCATGACGTATTGTAAATGTCTAGACCAGGGGTCACCAAAATGGTGCCCATAGACACCAAGTAGCCCCCGAGGACCACATGTGGCGCCCACGAGCCTGTTCTAAAAAATGCATAACCCACCAGTGAGCTGCATCTAAAATGGTATTTTATTCCGTTACTCTTCGTGTTTATTCACACTTGCATTTATATAGATTTAAAAATGGCAATATCTATAACAAAGCATGAAACATGTGTTTATATTACAAAGAGCTAAGGTGAACTCTGACTCTTCTAGTTCAAAGGTCAGTACAGGTAGCCCTTTGTATGACACAACACCAATGAAGTAGCTCTCAGTTTCAAATAGGTTGGTGACCCCTGGTCTATAGGCTCTAGAGATCTGCCTGTTTGATGCAACTCTGGGCTCTTGTTTGCAAAGCTTCAGAATTTGCTTTACACATTTTAAGATCCTTACAAAGTTACGCAAATATCTAAAATCTGAAAATATTGAATCATCAGAAGAGTGAACATCTGACAGAGAGGGTTTGTAGGAACCCCTTAATGCTGTTTATTCCCCTCTGGTTGCCTCAGGAAAAGCTATAGTGTTGCTGTGTTTATCAAATCCTTTCCCCTCTGTGACCACAAAGATGTTTTTTTTAGACTTCTGAGGGAAACGTCTTTCTCTCTCTCTCTCCGTCTTGCAGCATTTTGACTTCCCCCTGCCCAGCCCTCTGCGGGTGTTTGAGATGGTGGTGCCGCCCCATCAGGAGTACCCAATGGTGTGTATCGGCGTGTCTCGGGGGTCCAGCCCCAACATGCCGGTCGCCATAGAGTACATCAATCTGAACTCGAACACGTCCTGGTTCTTCAAATCTGGCATGGGTGAGCTTCATTCAACACGTCCTCCGGTGTCCCGGCAGCTGCTGGTTCTGTTGTCACTGACTGTGAGGGGCCTTTATGTTCTTACAGAGAAACCTTGTCCTGATGTCGTTCAGGTGACCCAGCTGGACACCAGCTCGCTGCTCGTGCTCATGGAGAGTAAGTAGCACTAGACTGTCTTGCCAACCTCTACAAATATCCTCCTGATATACCAGTCTAGACAAGAGGATGCTGTTTCCAATGTTTACTTTAAATGTGTTGGAGGTAAAATCTCCTTCTTTGCTCCAGCGGTGTAACATTGCAGTAGCTACAGAGTTGTGCTGAAGTCTTTAGTTGGCCTTAGTGTCTTTATGTTTTCTTTTCAAGCAGACCTGCTAGGAATCATGAAAATAGATGAAGGAATGCACTGATTTAAAAATTCTGGCTGATATTGATAGCCAATACTAATCTTCTTGTTATGGCCGATATTTACCATAGGTTAGGTGGGGCACAAAAACTCAACACCTATTAGCAGCAACACATTTTTTTGTGATGCATACAACCTGACTTTGATCAATTTTAAATTAAAAAGATAAATTAACATAAGCCAACACACTAGAAAGTCCATTTTATGTAAGCTAAATGTAATTTAATTTTTATACATAAAATTACAAATTAAATCTCACTCATATTGTTAATTTATTGAACAGAAAAGATTCACATCAATCCTTGAGCTAGCAAGGACAACCAACACTAGATTAATATTTGCTTTCAGTTTAAAATTTTCCTATGTTTTATTTTGTTTTTATTTTCCAATGTTTTAATCATGTAAAGCACTTTGCATTGTCTTTGTACTGAAATGTTCTATAAAAATAAATTTGCCTTGCCCAGATGGTCGCAAACTATCCAGCAGAACGTAAATGTAAGGTGTGTAATTCAAGCATTTTGATTGGACGATCCGAGCTTGGGGTCGTAGTATTTGTGCCCCACAGCTGTCCACTGAGAGCATACTGGGCATGCTCACTGAGATTTCAGATGTTAATTAATTAAACAAACGTTGGTGGGTTGGCCCCAATATCAAGGCACCTCAAGAGGATTTAGCTACTGAGCTTAGATACATAGACACAAATGTTTATAACAGAATTTTATCGGTAAGGGAATCTGTCTTTTTTACAACATTACTCTATATAGAAAAATCCAGTCCCACTGATTATTGTGAACATAGAGCTCCACAGTGACATCTGGCAGGGCCAGACCCCACTGGCCCCACATGCAGAGACGCCACAGATATTGACCAATATTATATACACATTATACATTTATTTCCCTACTTGTTTGAAAAAAAAAAGCAACGCTGACATTGCTTCTCTGCTTTAGTTAAACCCCCCACAGTCCTGCACTGCTTCCTTAAAACATACAGAAACAGGACCAAGTTGGACATTAACGTGTGTTATTAATACTGGCTCAGTTTTTGTGATCAGACCGATGCCGATATGTTAATAACTGACCGATACTGATGTTAATAGGGATATATTGTCCATTTCTAAATACTAGGCTTTATTAACTGTTCTCCGGGCTTTCTGACAGTCCTTCAAGGTTTTTGGCTCTTTGATTTTTAGACCAGTATCATTTCCAGAGGAGCTTTTCTTATTTGGCTTTTGCTAATATTCTGAGCTCTTAATCATTCATATATAATTGTCCTTGTCTACTTCACTGCTAACATGTCAGATACATAATTTCTTCCCATTCGTTATCGACGATTCAACATTATTCAGGGCTCAAGTTTACGTACGATCACCACTGGCATGAATGCGTATCGTTTCACACTCCAGGGAGCGATTGAGGTTTCTCTATGTCACACATGTATAAAGTATGCAGCAAATAAACCATTGAATCTTAGATGTCATTTTAGCTTTAGGCTTTGAATTATTTATTTGATTTATTCTTTTTCAAGGGAAAATTATCTTATAACAGCAACTTTTATGATGTCTAAACAAAAAGAATTTTTTTTTTTTTTTTTTTTTTTTTTTTTTTCTTCCCCAGTGTCCTGTCTAGCAATGTGGCAATAGGAATTGATGTCTCAATGCCAGATAGAGCTCGACAGATTTTGCTTTTACAAGTGGAGCAAACAGCTTTCGCCATAGTGCTCCACTTGATTTATGCTTGTAAATAGCTTTATTATTATTAAACAAAAAGAATTAGGTGCAGAAGGTTAAAATTATTACGGATGGTCTTTAAATTAGACATTCTGGCTCAAATGTTTACATACACCCTCAGCAAGATGCACCTTGACCACAGATTTCAGTCAAGCTTCAAGGTGTCAGCTTTGCAGGCTTTTTCTTCAGACTACGGTGATGTAAAACTGACTCCACTGTGGGGCTCCTAGTTCCTGGGTTGTTCCACAGCATGCTAACTAATATCTGAGAGGGCAGTTTGGGTCAGCTGGTTAAAACTTGAACTCAGTTACGGGTTATTTAATGGTACTGCCATTACGCTTTTACTAAAAATCATCTAAGTTGTATTTTGTATAATTATTTCCAATCTGGAAAAAGAACCGTTCTAATACATTATTGAAATACCCCAATTGGCAGCATTCCTGTCCACGGTTGGTGGATCTGATCCTCCAAGTGATTCTCCCGCTGTTTACATCGCTACGCTGCAACCTTGTGTCACCTTTCCAGCGTCTTTACGCTCAGCAGACATTTTTACTGTCTGACCGCCTCCTTTTCTTCGCCGATGGGACTTTAGACCTGGACCAACTTCATCTCCGATTTCCAGCTCAATGATACAACGTTGAGGCCGAAAGAAGCCATCTGAGACCCAGATCTGAGTTTTCGTGACAAAACATAGAAATATTAGTCAGAATCTTGGCTTATCTTGAATTGCTTTTTCTCCATTTGTCTATTTTTTCTTTTCTCAGTTTTTACTTTGTTTTTTTTCCTCTTGTAGATGAAGTTACTGTTTTTAAAATACTATCAACAGCGGACAAAAGATGAAACTCGTGTCTTTAAGAAGGAGGAAACAGCCCTAGCACAGATGTGACCAGACTTATGCTTCCGTTCTTGCTTGTTTTGTTGTTGTTTTTTTTGTAATAACAATCATGATGTTCCTGAGAAATGAATGTTGATGTTTTCAGTGTTTGGTACCATGAGGACAGGATAGATGGTCCATAAATTGTCCTCGTCCATGTTTCAGCTCCGTTCTGACTCTGACGGTGTCTTTTCTGCAGGGTCGGTACAAATAGTTAATCTGGAAGGAGAGCTGAAGAGCAACCGCCATCTTCCCCAGGAGACCACCTTGTCACATGATGTTGAATCTATAGGTGAGAACAACCAGCAGCCATCTGCTGATGAAAACTGCTCAGATTTGATTGGTTTAGGACTCGCTAATATTCTCATGCTCATATGGAGCAATGGGTGAGAACAGATATTTGCCTCTTGGCTCGCCATAACATTAAACCCATGTATATGTTCAAAAAATGTCTCCTTTCTCTGCCCATATGTTTGCTTAATGAACGCTGGCAGGGTTCAAAGCTCCTCTCATTGAAGAATGAAACATCTCTTTTCGTCCATAGTGTATTTTGAGGACACACTTTTGGCTGTTTGGCGTCACGGCTGGCAGAGGAGAACAAAGAGTTTCAATGAGGTGCTGGAGGAGACGACGGAC
The DNA here is from genome assembly GCA_037039145.1 of Fundulus diaphanus. Classification (NCBI taxonomy): domain Eukaryota; kingdom Metazoa; phylum Chordata; class Actinopteri; order Cyprinodontiformes; family Fundulidae; genus Fundulus; species Fundulus diaphanus. The sequence continues at coordinate 8,692,896 of CM073124.1, read as the reverse complement.
CACAGAAAGATCTACAAGATAGTAAAGTCAGACAGGTACGCCACATCTATTTAAACCTGTAAGTTAGACTGAAACTCTGATCATTGCCCAGAACAGAAAGTTTCTCTGATCGAACAACACCTCGGTTCCCTGGGCTCCTCATACCAGTCGATGTCCCTGGATATTCCCATTCAAAACCTTTAGTTAAAAATTGCTTTTAATCACTTGAGAAATATCTCTAAATTGGGGGGAATAATTTCCAAATCGGACCTGGAGATGATTATTCGTGCTTTTATTTACTCTCGTTTAGATTATTGTGACTCTCTTTTTATTTGTTTTAACAAACCAGCAGTCACTCGTCTCCAGTCGGTCCAGAACGCTGCAGCGAGGCTTTTAACAGGAACAAATAGAAGGGCTCACATCATCCTCTTTATATCGGCATCCTGTCAAATTTAGAATTAATATTAACATTTTTGTTTTGTCTTTTAGAGCAATGGACCATCGCTGCAATCACAGCATTTGCTGCCATCGCTCCACAATTACGCTCAGCTTTAGGCAGCTATTTCTGGACGTGTGATCGTCTCCACCTTAGAAATCATAACACCTGACTTGTTAGGAATCGATCTGCTGATCTGACCTCGTTTTATTCTCTGAGTTAAAAGGGACCCTTAGATAATTTACATGCATTTCATGCTCCTTGGTGCACAGACCGATGCTTATTTACATCGACACGTGACAAAAACGGACAAATATTTACATCTGATTGAGGTTGTTTCCATCATTTTTTGAATGTGTGTTGCGTTACTGTTTGGGGCTAAACGAGATTCAGTTACTTTGCACGGATTTAAAACCATAAAAGCTCAAATTCATTAAAAATCATCTGATTTGATGAATGGAGCATTTTTCTATGTATTTGGTTGAGTTTTAGCACTTTTATTGGTGATTGAAAAGGTTTGCGTTGCTGCCACAGTTTTTCTCTCCGAAGGTTTTTTTGTGCGTAGGCACGGTTTGTACATGACACCCCAGATATTATATTTTGTTACATTTTAAAGGTATTTTCTTTCAGTTTGTGTTAATTATATCACTTTGATTTTTTTTATTTTTTTTCAGTGTCGTTAAAATCAATATTAAATATTGATTTGCTTAGATATGTGAAGGAAAAGAATAACACAGCCTGTCGTAGGTTGCCCTAATTTTTTCACGGCTTTAATTCAAGCCGGTTGTTCTGACTAGTGGACTGTCTGATGTTCTCGCTGCAGGATGGTGGTGTTGGAAACGCGTCAGGTCGAGGACCAGCTGGGTCTGTCCAACCTGTATCTCCTGGAGATCGCTGAGAACTACGTCCTGCTGCCCTGACTCTCCTGAGTGCCGACTCAGGAACCTTCCCGAGTCTCAGAAATCAGCTGGGAGTGAACGGACTAAACACCAGGCATGATCATTTGTGAACATTTGTTTACAGTCGGTGGGCATCGCTTCGGGAAGAGGAGGAAGTGATGAAAAAAGGAGATTGTTTGTAGCTCTTATCCCTCCATCAGAGGGAGCCTGCTCTTTATTTATGCTCTTTTTAACTCTGTTGGTGGCATCAGGAAGAATCTGGAGACACCAGAGAGCTGAGAAACCCCTGAAAGATTAGTGAAAAACAGAAGAGGAGCGTCTACTTCGCTCCTGCACAGTATTATAGATCACAGCCTGCAGGGACTGACAGATATGGCTTCCATAAGTTTCCACAAACAAGCTGTTCTGCTGTATTGTGTGACCTGAGCTTGTGTGTCAGAGCTGCATCACATGTGCTACTGATATTACACTTTAATAAAGTTAAATAACATAACTTAAGGTTGGCTTTGTCTTCATTTTGGAGGGAGGAGAAGGAGAGGGGGATATTTGCATATTAAAAAATTGAGCTCTTCTTTAATCAGTGCAGGACTTGACGCTCTTGTAAGGTAACAAAGCTATAAATATTAGAGTTAGCCCGTGTTCTTTCGCTAATGCATTGGTTACGGCGGAGACTCAAAGTAGCCAGGTGAACGAGAGCATGCGGTGCGTCACACCCATGTGCACGCCCAGAGGATTCAGCCTGAATCACTCTCTCGTGAACTGACTAATGGAGCCTATGGAGGCACCTGCTGTAAATAGAGGATAAGTAAGGGATAAAGCCCGACGAGGTGACCGTCAGAAATTAACAGACGACACAGCGGCTTGAACTGGTTGCTACGGTGAAGTCCATTCAGTTCTGATAATGAACACCTTGAAGGGCATTATCCCACTTATATCATGACTTAAACTTTTTTATAGGTGTCCTATAACTCTTTTTAATGGACACCCTGCAGCCAATCAGGATTGAGTATTCACAGAGACCGTGGTATAACTCCACGTATTGAGCTTGTTATAGAGACAAAACCAAAAATTCAATCTCTTCATCTTAAAATGACACAAATTTAAACTTCCAAAGAACTACATTTCTCTTAAATACAACTGTTGGCATAACTAAATAAGCTTGAGATTTCATCTTGAGAACGAGAAACTGCATAAGTTAAAAATCAACAAGATTATGAATGTTTCACAGGGACAAAATCTGTGTGACCTGACACTTTAATTTAAATACTACAGGATGAAATGTAAAAAAGAAAATGTAAAAGCTTTAATAGCAATCATTGTAAAAAAAACTAAAATAAAAAGGAAATTGAAATGCAGAATCAATCTGGTAAAGTCAAACTTTTCTTGTCTGGTCAAAAAAAAAAAATTCGAAGTTAAAAAATAAAGAAAAACAAAGATAATTTTTTGGGGGGCTGGGGTAAATTTCTAAGAAAGGCCAGACTTTGGAGCTCCAAAGCTCAGACTGATGAAAGCCTGAGCATTGGAGCTCCAAAGTCTGGCCTTTCTTAGAAATTTACCCCAGCCCCCCAAAAAATGATCTTTGTTTTTCTTTATTTTTTAACTTCGAAAAAAATGATAATTAGTTTTAAATCTTTAGAATTGTTTTTTTTTTGTTTTGTTTTAGACCCAATAATATTAGTCTAAACATTAGTTTTTGAAGTTGTCTAAAAGCCTGTTTGGACCAAAATCCTTGAGTCTTAAGAGGTTAAACACAGCTATTCCCATTAACAGTATATGTTTAAATTCTATAGGAAATGGCCTGATTCTGATGTTGAAAGGGAGTCTTTTCTTTCCACTGTCACCACGTGCTTGCTCAGGATGAGGGGTTGTTGCAACATCGACGGCTGGACAGAGGTTGGGCTTCTTGCTCTCAAGGAAGGCGGACACTTTTATTTCTCCTTTCCCCTCTTCTTCCCCCGTATCTGCCCTGCTTCTGCTTTCTATCAATCTTTTTGGAGTCTCTCTTTACATATATCTTCTGAAATGTAAATTATGCATCTTGTCAGCTGGTCGCTCAACGAGAACACTGGGCAAAGGAAAGCCCTCGTGCTCTGGCGGGACATTTGCAGCTGGACACACGGTGTAATACTGGGAGGAGGATCGTATATGTGTCCATTTTTTTCGGTCGAGGATTTTGAAAATGCAAACATAATTGGATTTATGATAACAGGATTTCTGCTTTTTGGAGTTGGAGAAATTCTGAAAATGTCGGCAGCTGTTTCAGCCCATGTCAAGGCTGCCTGAACTATTAGAGGGAATATGTTGTGCTGTCAACACTCGGACTCAGATGCTCTGTGAGCAGAATTGCAAATTAGATGCGAATCTTGCACAGAGTCACATTCCAGTTGCAGTTCCTGAATTTGCTGGCAGGAGGAAATAGATCTTGGAGAAGTTGGAAGCTCGGCTTTGGCGGAATGACCACTAATTTGGCTGTTTGGATTCGCCATTGAGAAGCACCAGTGAGACTTTAAGGCAGACGGAAAAAAAGAATCAGCCTGCCCCAAAACAATTGCTGTTGTCCAAAATGGGTCCCCCGTGTCGGCCTTGAAAGGCCGGTCTCTATTTCTCCTGGATGTTAGGTAAACAAGACGCTCTGCCCCCAATACCTGCCCTTTCTATGACATCTGTGACCTGGAACAGAGCCTACTGAACTGCCTAATTAACGGTCCATCACTATCAATGACTATGGCAGCAGAGGCTACTGCAACACACACAACCTAGACTAACACACACATCCTTCGCTGTCCTTTCTTTTACCCTGCTTGCTTTCTGTTTTAGCTGTAGTTTCAGAAAAGTCAGATCAGAGACCTATTTTTTTTCTTTTCTTTTTTGTGATGAAACTTGTTCCAGCAAAACTAAAGAAGTCTAGTCATGGGTTTATTTAGCTTATTCTTATTACAATGAAACAAATGAAGTTATTCTAGACAAAAAGCTACTTTAGATCAGAACCATCGACGCATTTACTTAGTTTATTTTTTTATGAATAGAAATAATTAAGTACTGTGATTTTATGCTTTCTGTATGTTTTAAATGTGTGAACAGAAACAATTAAGCTTTGAATATTAGTGATGAAGCTTCTTACAGTGAAACTAAACAAGTCTAGTCAAGGATTTACTCAACTTATTCCTTTGTTAATGCCATTTTTCTTTTCATATGTAATATTTCCTCTGTAATGTTTTTTTTCTGTTCATGTACAGCACTTTGAATCGTCTTCTTACTGAAAAGTGCTTAATAGATAAACTTGCCTTGCCTTGCTTCCTTACAGTTCACACTTAAATCATCCACTGATTTTTACTGTAGCAGTACTCTGATAGGATTAGACCAAGGGTGTCCAAAGTGGGGCCCAGGGGCCATTTGCCGCTCCTGGACTGATTTTGTGTGGCCCCCTACTGCAATTCAAAATTATTTGGTCCACAAGCAGAGGTAGTTGATGCATATGTATCAGTTTTATTTTTAATTAGTCAAATTATTACAGACAAATTCAAAGCTTCTTGCAATTGAAAATGTTAGGTACCACACAAAGTATTCATCTTTTAATTACTAAACCCTTTGCATTCTATTTAACTTCAAACTTCAAAAGTAGGGTTTGGGGCACAAAAATCTGCTTTTAACTAATGAAATTGACTAAATACAGCAAGTGCATCTATCAGCACGTTTGGATTTCTGTTGGGAATTTGATTCACCGGATCTTATATTTCTGTGCAACTGAACATGACTTTGACCCATTTGTTCTGTAAAGCCCTTTAGGAATGTGAGAAAACATTTGCTGTGTCTTAAACAGCTAATTTCTTTGTCATTTTTTATAGCGCCCAAGTTTTAATGTCTGTTCCTCGCATCAGGTTCTGACCGCACAACATAGTAGGATCACTTATCCATGTAAAAAAATAAAATAAAAATTTCTGTGGTATTTTAAAATCATGGACACAAAATTTTGTGGTGGGTAAAAAAAAACATGTTCAGTAAAAAAAAAAATTGTGATGTAATTTTTTTTTTTCAATATTTACTGTCATTTATGTCAGAAAGTAAATAGATTCATTGCACACGTTGGGAAATATTTCAAGACTTTATTTTAATTTTGATAATTATGGTTAAAAGTGAAAATCCAAAATTCAGTGTCAGAAAATGTGAATATTGGGGGGGGATAATAGACTATTCAAAGAAAGTTGAGTGGAAGGACAAAGTTTGGTAGGAAAAGATGCAACAGCGATAACTGTCACCTTTAGAGGATTGTCGAGCAAAATTAAAATCGTAAATTCTGTCTCAGAAAAGCAACACATCCAGTGCAAAAGTTCATAATACAATTTCTGACATCTCTTCCCTTTGGTTTTATTGCACCACACAAAGGCTAGTGGGCCCAATTTCGTCTCTACTTACTAAACCTTCTGGATTCGCCCCTGCTTTCTGAACAGAGTGAGTTTAATTAAATGCGATATTTGCATTCCCTTTGGAAGGAGTAGAACATCTAAAACAATAACCCGGAATAAAACGTTTAAACACCAATAAAGTGCTCCAATCCTTGTTCCTTTTGTGGATTTTGATCTCAGCCGTTCCTTAGGTGCACGGATCTGGTAAATGAAGCTGACCTGGATGTTTTCTCTTCACCCACCCCGCCCTCCCCCCGCCCGGAACGCCGACGCAGTGCCAGGCCCGGCCAGCAGCAGCAGCAGCAGCAGCAGACGCACCGGCTCACGCACTCTGCGCGCAGCGGACGATCGGAGGCAGAGACCGGCCGAGGATGATGCTTGCCCCGGCTCAGAGAAGCTGCCTCCGCGGGGTTGGTCAGCGGGCAGCTCGGCTGTAGGATGCGGCGGATCGGACCGGGTGTGCTTGAGCGAGCCTGGCTGCGCTCGGCTGCTCCTGCTGCTCTTCTCCGTCAGTCCTGATTCGGTTCTAGTTCTTTTATTTTTATCGCAGTGTTGTTGTTGTTTTTTCTATTATTATTATTTCCAGGTCAGAATCAGTGTTTCCTGTGCTGCTCGTTTGCGCTGAAAATGGCCGGAGATGGCGGCGCTCTGAAGGATATCAATGAGATTAAATCCCAGTTCCGGACCAGAGAGGGCTTCTACAAGCTGCTCACCCTCTCCGACTCGCAGCAGCGGGGCGGCCTGCCGCGGGGCCCGACCGGCGGAGCCACGCTGGGGCCCGGGGCAGGACCCGGACCGATCCCCGGAGCAGGGGTCGGGCTGCTGCAGGGGCCCGGGGCCGCCGCAGCCTCCTCCTCCTCCAACGCGGCGGCCAACTCCTCCCCGGCGGGCTTCCTGCCGCCGGTCCGGGTGTCCATGGTGAAGCTGCAGCCCGAAGACCCGAGCGAGGACTCGGAGCGCGTGTGCTTCAACATCGGCAGGGAGCTGTACTTCTACACCTACACCAACATCAAGAAGGTGAGCCTCCTCTGCCTCATAGCCCAGCCTGCTAAGCGGCTCCCAGTCTGGCTCCATCACCTTTCTATCCCGGGGCCTCCAGGATGAGGGCTGCTAAAATGGATGCAGCGCGTCAGGGGACCCTGCAGGTGGGCCACGGTGGTGATGCTGGAGGAGCAGGGGAGCGATCAGAGGGGCTCCGCCAGCCCCAGCTCACCTGCTGGCTGCAGCTGGATCCTCACGGCAGACAGAAGGCTGCAGATGGGGCCCTGAAAGCTAAAACATCCACCAGCTCCTTTGCTGTTAATCTCACAGAAAAAGGCGTCTAAACGTTGACTTTTTTTTCTTTTTTTGAGCTTGAGCAACATAAACAGGTCGGATTCTCGCTGTGAATCTTCCTTCCGATTAAAGCAGATTAATCTGGAGCATTTTCAGTTATCACCCCTATTATTATTTTTATTTCAATCAGCATTCATGTGTCTGCACTCTTTGCTATCAGCCGGATCTGTTTTGTCTGTTCTAGAAGTCCTTCTTGAGCCTTTAGACTTAGACATCTTTATTTGTCATTTTGTATGTACAGAGTAACCTGACAACAGCCAGCGGTATGTTGCTCCGCCTAGGCGACATACAGCTGGCTTTTGTCAGGTTATGTACAGAGTGCATACAGAATGAAATTTCGTTGCATACAGCTTGTAAATTACAGTATAAAGTGCAGCAGTGTTTAAAAAGTAAACAATTGAAATGTAAACAATGCAGGAGAAAGAGAACAGTGTGCAATCACGGTGTACAGGAGAATATTTAAAACCATTTGTATGTGCAGAAATGATGGTGCAAAAAGGCATTTGTGCAAAAATGCATTTAGAAACTACAAGTTCGGCAGCATTTGTAATGCTGGCTAGAGATGCAGTGATGCAAATGTGCAAATGTGGTGCAGGGTCCAGTTAGAGTTCAGCAGTTCAGCAGTCTGATGGCAACAGGGAAAAAGCTTTTGCAGAACCTGGTGGACCTGCAGCGGATGCTGCGGAACCTCTTCCCAGAAGGTAGCAGGGAGAACAGTCCATGGTGGGGGTGTGAGGGGTCTTTTATGAGGTTACAGGCTCGGGACACACAGCGCTGGGACGAAATGTCCTTAATGGGGGGAAGAGGAGCCCCGATGATCCCTTCTGCCGTCCTCACCACTCTCCTCACGTTCTTCCAGTCGAAGGCATTGCAGCCTCCACACCACACACAGAGATAGCTGGTCAGAATGCTCTCTATGGTGCTTCTGTAGAAGGTCGTGAGGATGGGTGGGGGTAGGTGGGCTCTCCGCATCCTCCGCAGGAAGTACAGTCGTTTCTGTGCCCTCTTCACCAATGACGTGGTGTTCACAGACCAGGTGAGGTTGTCCGTGATGTGCACCCCCAGGAATTTGGTGCTGCTGACCACCTCCACAGCTGAGCTGTTGATGAGCAGTGGAGCGTGGTGAGGCCGGTTCTTCCTGAAGTCGACGATGATCTCCTTCGTCTTCTTCACGTTCAGGATCAGGCTGTTTTCTCTGCACCAGTCCACCAGCTGCTCCACCAACTCTCTGTAGTCCTGATCGTTGTCGTCTCTGATCAGGCCCACCACCGCTGTGTCGTCTGCAAATTTCACGATGTGATTGGTGGTGAACCTGGGGACGCAGACATGAGTCATCAGGGTGAACAGCAGGGGGCTCAGGACGCAGCCCTGAGGGGAGCCCGTGCTGAGGGTGATGACATCAGAGGTGTTCTGTCCGACCCGGACTGACTGAGGTCTGTTGGTGAGGAAGTCCAGCAGCCAGTTGCGAAGAGGTGTGCTGAAGCCCAGATGTTCTAGTTTTCCTACCAGGTGCTGTGGGATGATGGTGTTAAACGCTGAACTGAAGTCCAGTTCAGCGTTTAAATCCTAGATTGCGGTGAAGAGTATCCACCCCTTATAAATGTCTTCTATTTTTTATTTTTTTTTGTCACACTTAAAGTATTCCAGACCATCAAACAGTCAGATAACCTGAGTAGATACAAAAAGCAGCTTTCAAATGAAGGTTTCACTTATCAAGGGGACCCTAACCGGCCCCTAAATGAGAAGTTAATCCTACTCTAAGTTTAGTGTCTGCTTGTGGCATCTTTAGCCGTTGTGATATCTGGCCCATTCTCTTTTTATTTTTATTTCAGCCACAATGGAAGATTGTCCAGCATGTCAAGCCACGTTAGTTCTGTCTGATTTAAATCCGGACTTTGACTGGACCACTATGAACCCTTGATTTAGGTTTTCGAGCTGTTTTGTGGTGGACTTCCCGGTGTGCTTTGGATCGTAGTCCTGCGCCGTAATCCTCAGGTTTACGTCACGAACCGTGATGTAGCCACGTTGGATATTTTTCTTTAGGAGCAGAATTAATGGTTCTGTCACTTACAGCAAGTCGCCCAGTTCCTAAAGCAGCCCCACACCATCTCGCTACCACCACCATGCTGCACTATAGGTATGATGTTCTGTTTCTGGAGTCTTGTGAGTTTCAAAATCGGATGTTATCGGGACACACATACTCCAAAAAGGTCCACTTTTGTCTCGTCAGACAGTTTTCTGGATCATGAAGAGCTTTTTTGGTAACAGTGAAACGGGTTCATTGCTGTGGTTTGCTTAAAGCAGAGGTGTCCAAAGTGTGGTCTGGGGGCCATTTGTGGCCCTTGAAAGCATTTTGCTTGGCCCCTAACCACAATTCAAGAATGGTAACAATTTCGCCAACAAAAAAGCAAATGAATGATGACCCAGCAAATTAGAAAATTTTCCAACAGTGCCAGGCCCTTTTTATGTTTTTGATCTATAATCATACAGTATTGTTGAAATTAAATTTATTCTTCAGATAGCAGGTAAAAAAATCACAATAAACCTATTTATGCATTTTTTTTTTATTTAATAAAGTTGTTTTTTATTTTGTGGGCCAGGAGTGTTTTCAACTTGCTTAAAGGAGCAATAAGTAATACTGACACCTAGTGTTACAAATCAGAACAGCACATATACAACGCCTTCATGGAGAACAGCCATTTGTCAATGGTGTGAAACCCCACAGAATTTGTACTTCCACAGGACAGGTATATTATGTTTTATTCTCTTCTATTCCGGGTCCGCTTCTCTTACTGGCTTCCATGTTTGCAGGCTGCTGCTCTTTTGTCAAGATAAAATACCAAATGCCTCTGTTTTGGTAACCCTGGGAACTCTCATATGATTGGCTCAGGAACCAGGAAGTAAACACGGGCTACACTTATTGGTGTTTAAACGTTTTATTCCGGGTTATTGTTTTAGATTTTCTACTCCTTCCAAAGGGAATGCAACCGAGGTAGTTCTGGACCGTATCTCTAGGTTTGAAAGGAGAAAAACTTGACTAAGACATTGTTGATGGAGAGGACCGATTGTTTTTAGGGAATGTTACTTCCATCCCAGGTGAGAAATGAGAATGATTTAGGTTGATTTTACAGTAAATTTCTTACTTATTGCTCCTTTTAAATGAGTTTCTCAGCTTCCACTACCGCCCTGGCAGTCCTGCCCAACACCAGCTGCTGTGCTCTCAGTGCAGGAAGTTGGAAAATCAAACATGTGAATCTGTTATACTGATCGCTATCATTTAATCTTACAAAGATGTTTCCTCTGACTGGAAATGCAATTAAAGTTTTGGAGCATCCAGAGTCCTGATTTGAATCCAAAGGAAGGCAGCTGAAGATGAGGGTGATGGCAAAGAGGCCTTCAGAGCTCAACGATGAATCTAAAAGAAGTCTGACTGCTGTGATGGCATTAAAGATTTTTCCACTGAAGAGATTCCCTCTTCTGTTTTTTTTGTGCAGTTCTTCAGCACAAAGCTGCCCTGGCGTTGGGTTCAAGAAGATCCGACCGCTTTCAGACAAGCTTGAAGGTGTTTTTGTGTTCGGCACCTTCTCAGTTCATTTAGATGTTGGACTTACTTCACCGTTGACGGGGAACTGGTGTTCCAGCAGTTTACAGTTCAGGGTAGTCTTGACCCCTGTTGGTTCCTGAACGTCCATCCATCTCCAGCAGGTACCGAGAGGCGGGATAGACCCTGGACAGGTCATTGGTCCTTCACAGGGCCACAGGACAGACAACCATGCACACACACTCTCCTACCTAAGGGTATTTTAAACAGACTCATTTAGCTAACAGTCATACTCTTGGACTTTCGGAGGGACCCACACATGCATGGTGAGAACATACAAGCTCCACCCAGAAAGACCCAAGGCAGGGATTCGAACCCAGGACTTTCTTGCTGAAAGGCAGCAGTGCTAACTGTTGACTTATGCTGTGGCCTTGCTCCTGAACCTCCTAACCAATTTCTGCTCATCTGAGGGGGGGGGGGGGGGGGGGGCTCTTTGGGTTGAATCTTAGACACAGTTGGGTGTTCTACCAGAACAAAGATCCGGAAACACACCAACTCTGGTTATGGAACGATCAAAGCAGGCTTGCATTACGCTACTAGAATAGCTTTCCTAAGTTATCTGTTAGAAATTGATTTATTATGCGTAGAAGCCAGGTTGTTACCGGGAAACAACTTTTCAATCCTGACAAGAAGATTGGTCAAATACCCAGTCACTATTATACTAGAAGCTGCCAAAATGTGTCGCTGAAGTCCAAATTGCTAAGAAGCTGAACGCGAAACCTGAAACAGCTGGTAACGTCTCTGTCTATTAGATGTTGACCTGGTGAAGGAACATGTGACCCCCCCCGAGCACGGCTTCGTGCTCACAGATCTCTCTCCGCTCTGCTCTCTGCAGGCCGTGGACCTCAGTAAACCCATAGACAAGAGGATCTACAAGGGGACGCAGCCGACGTGTCACGACTTCAACCAGTACTCGGCCACGGCGGAAAGCGTGGCACTGATCGTTGGTTTCTCAGCCGGCCAGGTCCAGTACCTCGACCCAATCAAGAAGGAAACCAGCAAGCTCTTCAATGAGGAGGTAGGATTTCTGTCACATTTATTCAGTTTTAGAGGACATGGCAGAGGCCATTCTTCTAATTACTCCTCTGTGGTGGACAGATAGCTTTTCGTTTATTAAATCTTTTACTGTCTAATAAGAAGTAAAATAAAAACCTCTTCAAATATTCCTTTGAAAGGTGGTACACTCCTTTAAAAAGCCTGCATGCCATCAGTTGTAGCAGATTTCTTCGTCACAAGCCTGTTTTCATGTAGAAGATACCAGGACCTGGCCTTTTACCAGGTTCTAAAATTATTTTAAAACAACTTCAAGTGGATAAAATCATACGGCAGATTCCACCTCCATCATCGTTTATAAAAAGATCGACCTTGGTAGAGCCTGTGATCCAGTGGCCTCTCAGTTAGCATCAGCCTCTCACGTTGTTATGCAGCCCGTCTGGATCAAGCTTCAGCTGTCAGACAGATGGTCTCACATTTGACTAGAAGACTTTGGTCCACAGCGGAGTTCCTGGTCGACTCAATGGTCCTGTGGCTGAAAAACAAGCCCAGATCATCATCCCTCCAACACTGTACTCACAGCGGTGTGTAGAGCAGTCAAAAATGGTACTTAGGTAAGAGTAGCACTACTTCAACATATTTTTTCTTAAGTAAAAGTAAAAAGTAGCCAACCAAGAAATTGCTCAAGTAAGAGTGAAAGAGTATTCGGTAGAAATGCTACTCATAACATCTGATTTAAGATTTGAAAGTGACGTGATTGGATAGAGAGAAATTTAAAGTACATATTCAGGTTTTTTAAAGACTAAAATAAAAACAATATACAACAAATAACAAATTCAGACAGGAATAACACTTTTCTGATTTTTTTTCCCAACATAATGACAATGATTGGCAGTTCTGAAGGCAAAGGGGGTAAAACCCGGTACTAGTAAGGTGTACCTAATAAAGCTGCCGTTAGTGTATATACAGTATGTTAGAACAGTGGAAAGTAATAAGAATATCTACTGTTTACTGTACGTTCACTTGAGCTCTGAATGGCTCAAGGAGCTCAGCAGAAAATAGCATTAAAACAACAAAGCTTGTGTACAAAGTAGAAGTCTCACTTTAACATAATGTGTAGGCGTGTCTCTCTGGTGCAATTTGTGGTTAAAACATGTCTGTTCTTTATTCACTCAGGGTGGATAAAGTTACTCAGGGTGGATAAAGTAGCCAGAACTTTTGCTCAAGTAAGAGTAGCCATATGTTTCCATAATATTACATAAGTAAAAGTAAAAAGTACAATGCAGTAAAATAAAAGGTACAGCGTACTCTACCGTTGGTATGAGGTGTTTGTTCTGATGTGCGGTGTTGGGTTTTATCCACATATGATGCTGTGAATTATGATCTTACATTCCTGCCCTGATGACGTTATTCTAGAACTCTGGTGGTTTATATTTGACTTTACGTTTATCAACCTAAGCCAGGCTGCCAAATTTTCATTAGATAGGAGAGGTTTCCTTCTTCGACCTTTATAAAAACAATCTCCCTGAGGCCTGGGGAGTCTGAGATGGAGCTCCTGGGTTTGTTGTCATTTCTCTGAGCCTTGCACCGTCTCACTTTGGATCTGATATTCCAGAAACTATTTTAAAGACTGTACATGAAACAGAGAATATAATTGTAGACAACGTAAACAGTAACTTGGTTGTTAATGTGGAAAAAGAAGAACTAATGACAATTGTACAAAAGTGTGGAAAGAAGAAATCAATTAACTGTGAAGGGTTAGACGTGAAAAAAACATAGCTGAATCTGTTTTAGAACCATTTACTTATATCTGTAATTAACAGGAACTTTTCCAGAAAGAAATAAATGAGCAAGAATGGTACTTCCTTACGAAAAGGGTGATAAACAGGATTTTTCAAATTATAGGCCTGTATCGTTACTGCAACAATTTTTTAAACTTTTAGAAAAGGTATTTGGTTAAATTTACACAAAAAGAAAATGTATTAAACAATAGTCATTATGGTTTCAGGACAAATCATTCGACTGCACTGGCAATAATTGGAATTAACCCTAAAAATAATCCAAAAAGACATTGACAATAACAATTCTTTTCTAAGTGTTTTTATAGATTTACAAAAGCCATTTGATGTAATAAATCACTGAAGGTTACTATGGCAACTCAGAAAATATGAAATTAGAGGGATCACTCATAAATGGAACACCAGTTATTTAGAGAATAGAAAATAATATGTTCAGATAAATGATACAGAATCAGACCTGTGTGACAGAAGATGGGGGTTATATCTGGACCAATATTATTCATATTATTAATGATTGATTTCACAAAAGCATCAGATGTATTACAAAGTATTTTATTTGCGGATGGTACATTGTTTTATTCAAGAAATAATATTTACGAAGTAGTGGAAGTAGTACATAAATAATAAATTTATTTTTTAATTGCTTTGATCTAAACAAATTAGCTCTCAATATAAAAAAACTATTATATAATATTCAGTGACAAACGAAAAAGACATTAATATAAAAACGGATGGGATGGAGATACTAAGGGTCAAAGAAACAAAATTTCTAGGAGTTAAAAGTTTTTACAGTTATACAGCTTTGACACCCTGCAGCTTTTTTTCTGTGTAGGTTTATACATTATTTGTAATGATATAATAAACAAAATGTAAGGTATTTGTAATCTACTCCTTCCTGTGTTCCAGAGGTTGATAGACAAGTCCAAGGTGACGTGCCTGAAATGGCTTCCCAAGTCGGAGAACCTGTTCCTGGCCTCCCACGCCAGCGGCCACCTCTACCTTTACAACGTGGACCACCCCTGTGGAACAACAGCGCCGCAGTACTCGCTGCTGCGGCAGGGCGAGGGCTTCGCCGTCTACGCCTGCAAGAGCAAAACGCCGCGCAACCCTCTGCTGCGGTGGGCCGTGGGCGAGGGAGGCCTCAACGAGTTTGCGTTCTCCCCGGACGGCGTGCACGTGGCGTGCGTGGGTCAGGACGGCTGCCTGCGTGTCTTTCACTTTGACTCGATGGAGCTGCAGGGCGTGATGAAGAGCTACTTCGGCGGGCTTCTGTGTGTGTCCTGGAGTCCCGACGGGAAGTACCTGGCGACCGGCGGGGAGGACGACCTGGTCACCGTCTGGTCGTTTGCTGAGAGTCGAGTGGTGGCGAGGGGCCACGGCCACAAGTCCTGGGTCAACGTGGTGGCGTTTGATCCCTTCACGACTTCGCTGGAAGACGATGAGCCAATGGAGCTCAGCGGCAGCGAGGAAGACCTCCACCAGGGGGCGCAGAATAACTCCACACACTTTGGTCGCGTTCGAACCAGCAGCACGTTGTCACGGCTCTCTCGGCACAGCTCTAAAGGTGGGGGCTCGCCGTCTGTGACCTACCGGTTCGGCTCGGTGGGGCAGGACACCCAGTTCTGTCTGTGGGACCTGACGGACGACGTGCTGTACCCCCGCCTGCCCCTGTCCCGCGCCTTTACTAACACTTTTGGGCCTTCCCTGCCCAATTCTGGCAGCGGGGGGGTCAACAGCAGCTCGGGTGGGGGAGGTAGTGGTGGGGTGGAGGGTCACCATCACCCACCGACCACCAACACCGGCACCTCCAACCCGCCAACACTTCCCTTACCGCTGCCTCGCTCCCTGTCCCGCTCCAACTCTCTGCCCCACCCCGCGGTGGCGAACGCCTCCAAGGGTCAGGGCGCCACCGAGGGCAGCGTGGGAGGCGGAGGAGGGGGAGGGAGCAGCAGCGGGGGGAACAGCACCCCGTTCAGCATCGGCCGCTTCGCCACGCTGTCCCTGCAGGAGCGCAAGTCGGACAAATCTGGGAGCGGCGGGGTGGAGAAGGAGCACAAGCGGTACCACAGCCTGGGCAACATCAGCAAGAGCAACGACAAGATCAACGTGGCCCCCAGGAGCAACCGGCTGGACGGCGCCAAGGTTCTGGGAACCACGCTGTGCCCCCGCATGCACGAGGTGCCGCTGCTGGAGCCGCTGGTCTGCAAGAAAATCGCACACGAGAGGCTGACCGTCCTGGTGTTCATGGACGACTGCATCATCACGGCCTGCCAGGAGGGCCTGATCTGCACCTGGGCACGGCCGGGGAAAGCGGTACGAGATTCTACCGAGCGTTACATCTAAAGACTGGAACCGAATATGTTTTCGGTTTCAGGTTCCGCCAGATCACAGGTCTTAAACTTCTGTCCTCAGGGCCTGGTGTCCTTTCTCTTTCACACCTTTATCCAATGACGGAATGAGCAACCAGACCTCGTTATCAGAAACATCTAAAAGTCACAGAATGTCCCCCTGAGGACTCGGGTTTGAGCTCCACAGCTGTGCAGGATTTACGTAAATAGATTGTTAAAAGCCACACATTTGTTCCTCTCCTCGGTTTATTGTATATTAGGCAACCTGTAAAAGGAAAATGGTTTCCTCCAGCATCCTGGGATGCTTCTAATATATGGAAACCACTTGGCTGAAGCAGAAATCCCCCAAACAGTGGTACTTGGTACCTGAGGCACTTCAGGGCTCCTCCTGCCCAACTTGTAATTGTTTTGCCCGTCTCACCCTGAGTCAGTTTTATCAAAACAAGTAGAGCACATGGGGGTCGTGTCAAAGCTGGTCTCCACAAACATCTCTAGGACTAAATAAAATTAAAGGGATGACAGGGAACCAGCTGGAGGCGCCATATTCTGGTCCCACCACTTCAACGTCTCCTCTGGTTAATGTTTTTGATCACACCCTGACCCAGCCCTGACCCTAGCCTCTTCTCCAATGATTCAGCACCGCTCCAAAGCCCCTCCATCTGGTTAATGCTCAACGTTCTTTCTCCTTGGAACAACAAAAGTTTTCACTAGTGTGCGTTGGATGATAAACGACGTAATTAACAGTTTAGGATAATTCTGTTTGAGTCTGCACGTTGGGATTTCTCACTTATCTAAGGTTTTCTAAAACATAGCATTAAATTTATCTTTTTTATTATATTGTTTTGCAAATTAAAGAAACTTTTTTTAAATCTCAAGCCGTTTTCACAAATATAGTATCCAGCTGAATGAACAGTATCCAGCTGTCCAAGTCCAGCCCTGGAGAGCTGCTATCCTGCAGCTTTTGGATGCTCTCCTGCTCCAACACATCTGAATCAGATAAACTGAATTCCCTCTTCAGCGGTCAGCCATTCAGCTCTGCAGACGCCCCGTGACGAGACATTGATTATATTCAGGTGTGCTGGAGAGCAGGATATAAACTCTATTCAATAAAATTTTATTTATATAGCGCCGATTCACAACACACGTCATCTCAAGGCTCTTTACAAAATCAAATTCCATCAGATCCTCCATGTTGGACAGAAAGTTTCCTCTCTAAGGAAACCCAGCAGGTTGCATCAAGTCTCTCCAAGCAGCATTCACTCCTCCTGAAAGAGCGTAGAGCCACAGTGGACAGTCGTCTGCATTGCTGATGGCTTTGCAGCAATCCCTCATACTGAGCATGCACGAAGCGACAGTGGAGAGGAAAACTCCCCTTTAACAGGGAGGAAAACCTCCAGCAGAACCAGACTCAGTGTGAACGCTCATCTGCCTCGACCCACTGGGGCTTAGAGAAGACAGAGCAGAGACACAGAAAGCACACATTGACCCAGGAATACTTTCTATGTTAGATGGTAATAGCGGAAAATCTGCCTCTACCTGGATGATGTCACAGCTAACAGAACGCCAGACCAGGTGTACCTTCTATGAAGAGAAAATGAGAACAAAAAGTTAAAAGCTGAAATAACGACAAGCAATGCAAATTGGAGAACAGTAGGAGAACTCAGCAGAGTGAGAGAAATAGACCCTGATGTCCTCCAGTAGCCTAAGCCTATAGCAGCATAACTACAGAGGTAGCTCAGGGCAACATAAGCCACTCTAACTAGAAGCTTTGTCAAAAAGGAAAGTTTTAAGATTAGTCTTAAAAGTAGACGGGGTGTCTGCCTCACGGACCAAAACTGGGAGTTGGTTCCACAGGAGAGGAGCCTGATAGCTAAAGGATCTGCCTCCCATTCTACTTTTAGAGACTCTAGGAACCACCAGCAGACCTGCAGTCTGAGAGCGAAGTGCTCTGTTAGGAACACACGGGGTAATCAGAGCTCTCTCCAGGTCCGGACTTGGAAACCACAGCTGCAGAAGAACCCACTTCAGCTGTGACCAGTCCAGGGATTTTACATTTCAAACCACAGGTGTAGACCGTGCAACAGTTGTATAGTTTATACCTGAACCCAAGTTTCATTGACCCCATCAAACACCTGTAGTGCACTGCCATTTAGTCCCACAGATTTTACACTGTGCACACCATGGGGGGGGCTCTAATTCTTGTCGATTGGACATGTAAATAAGAGTCGTTATTTAAAGGGGGCAATCATTCAGTTGGGGTCTATATAAACTGAATTCCTTGTTATTGTTTCCCACCCGCCCGTCTTTTAAGCCTGGCTTATGCTTGACGCGTGTGGCCGTATTACGTGATTTTGGCTCCTACGCCCCTCTGCGCTGTTAAAAGTTTGTCTCACCTAGGAGAATAAGGACAGTCCCGTGCATAAAAACATGGTGGATGAGCAAGAGCTCCTGCTGCCGGAGGCTCATAAATATAGACATCTTTATGATTCGGCCCATAAATATCACCATGATCAACCGTGCAGTATGTTTGGCGTAGGAGCGCAGCACTGCCATCTAGAGACTAGGAACAGTGCTACTTTGGAGGAAAAGCCGCTCGGAGCATAAATGCTGCAGACGGACCTGCAAATGCCCCTGCTCTGGGAGCAACTTGTTTTGATGCTGTCTTTTTAAATGCAAAGTGCATTTAATTGCACTTTGCATTTAATTTATTTTTTTAATTTTTTTTTTTTTTTTCTCTTCCAAAAGTAGCTTTTAATTTTTTTTATGCTTTTCTCTTTTTTACCTGTAGTACTTTGAGATCTTTTGATGGAAAGTGCAGTATAAATAAAATGTATTATTATTATTATTAAAATATGACCCAGACATAATATAAAAATATCTATGCAGCTCCTGAACAAACTGCATAAATTTTGTTTGCACCCCTCTAGACTCCTAGTGCCCAACAAAATATATTTAAGGGCTGAAAAAGTGGATTTTGCATGATATGTCCCCTTTAAAGTGGAGGTGCCGCCCCTAGGATGGCAGGTCAACCATGTCAGTACCGATGACGCCACCTTTGACCTGCATCAAAGTCTAAGAAAGAGGCAAAAAAAATAATAATCTTGTCAAATTCTCTCCTCTGTGCTTTTATTTATAGTTGTCCAGTTGTTCATTTAGCTCAGAGTTGAGCTGGCTGTAGATACTGTGACTCAGACGGTCTAATTCCTGTTTTCTGTCTCTTGCCCAGAACCTGACAGCGCAGAACGGGAACTCTCCAAGTGGGACGGTGGTATAGCTGAAGGAGAAGCTTTGCACTCATCCCTCTCTCTCTGCTCATGAAGCCTGAAACTCTGACGCAGATTCCTGGACTTTCTTCATTCATAATTTCATATTTGTTCCTGTTTTGATGTTAAAATTACAAGTTGGTGTTGGGGAGACAGGGTTTTTCAGAGCAGTTGTGAGCAGCTAGTATCTTACCTGCAGCAGACGGGAGTCAGAGCGATCACAAGTTAAAAGATCTGGGAGAAACTGCCAAGGGAGCAGATAATGAGAGCAGGAACCAACTAAAAATTTCCTTAAAACTGCCTGAATTTATGTTTCACTTATTTCAAATGTGGATAAAACTTAAACTGGATTAGTTTTGAATTAGAGCTGCTGAAGTTAACACATTTCATGTTGCAGACATGACGTTTTACTTCAAAGGTACTTTAGCTCCCCGTAGAGAGATGGAACCCGTTGCTTATTACCAAGCGTGCAGAGGATGTCTCTGGTGTTATTGTTAGCTCAACTTCTTCTGGGTGAGATTTTCCCTGGTTCTTCAAACTGAGATCACGCTGACCGCTGTGTACTGCAGGTCGGATACTGACTACTCGTACAGACACGATCAAAACAAAGTACACCCTCTTTCAATTATTCAAATCCAACCTCGGTAGTAGAAAAACGCACGTCAGAGTCAACGATGCCATTATTCATTGCACAAAGATGAATCTCAGATATACAGTCAATGTGATGGAAAAAAACTAAGTACACCCTTCCTGCGTTCATGGGGTTTAAGAGGGAAAGCCTGGTGCTGATAGACTGGTCGTCATCAGTGTGAGCAGCTCGATGAAAGCCGGCGTCCTCGTGGCTGGTATGAAGATTACCACGATGCCAAGGCAGAAAGACATCAGCAACTGTTGCTTCCCATAAATCTGGTGAAGGTTTGTGAGACCATTGCACCATTGGTCCTCCCATCCCAGCAAA
The DNA here is from genome assembly GCA_037039145.1 of Fundulus diaphanus. Classification (NCBI taxonomy): domain Eukaryota; kingdom Metazoa; phylum Chordata; class Actinopteri; order Cyprinodontiformes; family Fundulidae; genus Fundulus; species Fundulus diaphanus. The sequence goes on along the minus strand of CM073124.1, from coordinate 8,672,882 downwards.
TTCATTCCAAATTCAAATCGTACAATGCAGAGAAAGAATAGAAACCCAAGAGCTTCATCTCAGCCCCTACAGGCTTTGGGTAGCAAGTTAAATCCAGTAAAGGTGAGGATATGATGGCTTGTTTGCAGCGGTTAAAGTGAAACGTCTCTAAAAAGAATAAGGCAGCAGGACTCTTTGCTAAGCTGCATCTGGACGAAACATCTGGAACGACGTCCTTTGGACAGATTAGACCCAAGTAGAGATGTTTGGGCATTATGCACCGCAGCATGTCTGGAGAAAACTGATCACATCACCACAAACAATGCCGACTGTCAGGCATGGTGGAGGAGGAGTGATGATCGGGGCTCATTTTACGGCTGCAGGAGATTTGCTGTCTGCTAACCTCAAAGACCAGAAGCAACGTAGACAAGATAGGACCAAAGGTTCTCCACAGCGATGAGAGATGTCTAAGAAAGCCAGGGGGCCATGGGGTGCACTTACTTTCTCACACAGCTTTTCCATTTTGGCTTCATCTCTGCTTAATAAATAATGATCATATAGAATCTGGGTAAGGGCCGTCTTGCCTTGCAAAAAGTGTGTGGTTGTGGTCCGAATTGACCAAAAACCAACAAGGATGCTCACATGTAGCACTGCTGCCTTGCAGAAAAAAGGTCCCGGGTTTGAATCCCGGCTTGGGGTTTTTCTGCATGTTCTCCTTGTGGGTTTTCTCTTAGTACTGCGCTACCTTGTGTGGATAAGCGGCTCTAAGTTTGAACCAGACAGGCTTTATTGTCATTCTATTGCACATTCACAATGCCAGTTTGTGCAAATGTTACGTTTGCAAGGCTTTTAGTAAAAACAGGAGACAAAAGAGAAACATCATAAATTTAAGCATGTGCAATATAAAAGAATAAACTCGGAAGTATAAAAGAAACAGCAACTAATAAAAAATATGGATGATAGATAATAGAATCTGTAGTGTTTTTTGTGCCCTTGAGCTACAGCTTATATAATCTTAGATCACTTTAACTACGGTGTGTCCTAATTCATAAAATCTGATCTCTGGTAGGGGGTGTACTTTCTATTTTTTTTTTACCGTGTCTGTTACTGCTCTGTAAGAACTCGTTAAAGTGTACCTGGCAGATCTGCTTTTCTGGAATAATTCCTGCACTGCAAAAAGGCAATGAAAAGTAATCTGCCAATGGAATAAGATTTCTGCACTTAAAATACGAACAACGTATCTATATCATCCTTTTTCAAGTTCATTATATCTAATTATCTTATTTTAGGGGTAAATATACTCATTCCATTGCCAGATCATTTTATTTACCTGCTCAAATCAAGGACAAATACACTAATTTCAAGATGATTTTACTTACTTTTAGTTGCCTTTTTGCAGCGTGGTTGTTATTTTCCTCCTCCAGCAGAGTTTAAAGAAACGGGTCGCCACTGATTCGGCGTCACTAGTTTTAGTTTAGTAAAGCTGAATTTAAAATGCTGCGGTGTTCAGGAGTTTTCCTCCCTTTTTTTTCTTCCTCCCAGAGCTTCAGCCCCCACCCTCCTCATCCTCTCTGTGAATAACCTTGAGCCTCAGCTTCATCCCACGCAACGGACTCTCTGAAAGCCACGGCCGTTTTATTTAAGTTATTTATTTTATCACGGGACTGCGTAGTAATTTATACTGTAAATATCAAATGCTCTGTAAATACAAAAAGGAGATCATGACTCTGGAGCGAGGAGGGAGGAGAGATGAAGAATAGTAATATATGAAGAAGCTTCTATTGTACATAGCAGGTGTGAACTGACAGTCTGCTGTTTTGGGGAGCCTGATAACGTCACTGTGTTTTTATTCGGTGTTTTGTCCCTGAGAGCGGTCGGAGCGGTCCGGGTTTAGCCCACTGGACCGCGCACACAGACACACAAGCCCGTCCCGGTGTAGCATCATTGACTTACTGTGTCACCTGAACTGCCTCTTGCAAGAATTTGCACATCCAATAAATCCACAGTGCACACCTCTGAGCGACCACAGTCGGGCTGTTGTTTTTGTTGTCTTGATCCCAACCATGCAGGTGCGGCTTTCCCTGCGCTCTCCGGCCCGATCCCACATCCAGTGAGGCTGACCGAGCCCAGGCTCCAGGCTCCGGGCTCCGGGCTCCGAGCTCCGGCCTCCAGGGAAACCTGCAGATCCTTCGAAAATTAAACACTTGTTTGAATTTGAGATGCAGTTAGAGAATGCCTTAGAGAAAGACATAGGCAAAATACGCCACTGCTTACGGCCTCAAGGCCACCGGGGGGGGGCGCAAGAGTGCTTGAATAGTCTCATCGTCTATACGGGGCTCCTATAGGCACTCTAGAAAAATCTGGAATTAGACTGTTTTCTCCAGGGTTGTATAATTATGGTTAAAGATGACAAGAATTTGCAGATATGCAGCGTTAGTGTTTCCAGACTCCATTCCTAAACCTGGATAAATGTGTCCTTCCTTTGCTTCCTTTTGTCCTTCCTTAATCCCTCCCTTGTGCCCTTCCTTTATATACTTCCCTTTCTTTGTCCTTTTCTTTCTTGTAGTCTTTCTTACCTCGTTCCTTCCTTTCTTCTTTTGTTCCCCCACATCTTTCCTTGTATCCTACCTTCTGTTTTTACATCTTTCCTCATGTCCTACCTTTCTTATATCTTTAACTCCTTCTTCTTTCCTTCATCCTTTACTCTCTTGTCTCAATTGCATCTTTGTTTCCTTTCTTCTTCTTGTAAAGCACTTCCTTTCTTCTTTCCTTAATACCCAACATCATTTCCTTCCCTCTTTTCCTTTCTTTTATAGTTGCTGCTCCGTCCTCCGTCCCTCACTCATGTCCTTCCTTCCATGTTTTTGTTGGACCTACAAAGAGACAGTTGAACCGAGCATGGACACCCTAGGAGGGGTCTAAGCAGCTATGGCTTGGGGGCCCTACATCATATTCTGCCCTGGGACAAAGCTAACTTTGGGCCGGCTCTGTCTAAAAAAACTATTCGGATTTTTCATGAATTGTATTGTTTTTTTTTATTTCTACTACCTGTATTTCAGATATATGAGCACTAAAAACTCTTTACCTACTGATTCAAAAAATGCTTACAGTATTGAATTTATCTCCTGTGTATTTGTATGAAGAATATTCTAAAATGCTGTATATCTGCTTTACTGGGAGTTTAGATTTAACAAGCAGATAATTAATCATTGTCATTATAAATGGATGCAGCTACACTATTCCTTGGGCTGCTTTTAAGAAAAATCAGATCAATTTATTTATATGCAGCTGTGCTGTTCTTCCAACGAGCTGAAGAGCTCACGAGGTCCATATTTATTATGTGAGCCATTTTAAGTCATTTGTCGCTCATTTAGCTCAGTCAAGTTTCTTTAATTTATCTGAACCTTCTAGTTGCGATTTCAGAGCCCTTTTCTTCACCACTTCTGTTACTTAAAAACAGCTCACCAGCTCCCAGAACCTCAGGAGGCCAGGTTTGGACCTTGGAGCGCCAGGAAAATCGTCAGGTTCCTGGTTTAATTTCTGTTGTCAAGGCAGCAGCATGTCCTCCGAGCTCAGCCTAAAACTGGATCGTGGTCCTGGAGAATTCCGGATCAAGGCCTTTTTCACAACATTGAAGCCAGACACCATCCGTTTGGGTTCCTGCAAACTGCATTTTTTATTTTAAAAGCACTGCTCACAAACACACTGTCAGAATAAACTGGATTATCTCATCTCTTAGTCCTGTCTCAGTACTTGAGCTCTTCCATTATTCTGAGTGGTTTGTTCGACACAAAAAAAACAGCTGTTGCTTTTATTTGTTTAGATGTTAGGTAAGATTATAATTACAATGGAGTTAAAACCTTAGCAAACGATCAAGGCTGTAACCAAAGCTTTTGGCTGTAATGCAAAAGTCGTGTTTCTGTTATACTTAAAGATAGCTAAAACATGTAATCAGTACCAAAGGCTTTTACTAAGAATTTAAAAGAGTAGACATGTAGTGGCTAAATGTCCGTGCTTAAAATGTTGTCCATTTCTTCGTTTTGATGAATGCAAATAACCACTCAGTCAGACGGAATGAACGAGTCTACGCGTGTTATAGTTGAACGACGGTAGAAAACAGTGTGTTCGCCCCGTCTTTATTTTCAGTAAGCCAAACACACATCAGTTTTTTTTTTTTTTTTTTTATATTCCAGAGACGCGCGAGCTTCGCAACGTCATCACTCAGCGTCAGTTCCTATCGGCTATCTATTCAAGATAATTTTAATCATTAAACTGAATGCATATTAAACCAAAAGGAAATTATAAACACAATAAATCAGTAATAGTTATAATGCAATCCTAAATATTCTATGATATGCAAATACTAAACATATCCAAAAATAATAACTAAATATGAGCGTAAATTACTGAATAGAAAAATGGCACCAACATTTCCGGCCCCTAATTGCTCATCATGGGGATGACAATTACCCTAAACTAACTAAACTGAAGTGTCATTTTCTATACTCAAATCCCCATTACGTAAATGTACTAAGGTCTAAACATGAACTAACTTAAGTACATTAGTTAACAGACAATTAACTGGATGAAATGTCTTTCACTGTCCATGAGATTCTTCTGCCTCCAACAAGAGACACAACTTGTCAATAGGTCTCTCAAGGGTGTTGGTCTTCGTTTTCACAAGGACCCGACGAACGAATCCTTGGGCGTCGGGAATGGTCTTCTCCACTCTTGCCATCAACCAGGACCCTCTTGGAGCCCTTTCATCCACAATGAGCACGACATCCCCCTCTTTCACGTTTCTCTTCTTCTCCAGCCACTTCTGCCGTTCTTGTAGGAGAGGCAAGTATTCTCTAGACCAACGCTTCCAGAAGATGTCGGACATATACTGCACCTGCCTCCATCTTCGTTTGCAGTACAGATCTTCTTTCTGAAACGTGCCAGGAGGGAGTGCTGGCCTTCCCTTGAGCAGAATAAGATGATTCGCTGTCAGTGGCTCGAGGTCATCGACATCATCAGATGACTTGGTAAGGGGTCTGCTGTTAATCACTGCTTCCACTTCGCACATCACAGTGTGCAGACATTCATCGTCTAGACACTGAAGCTTCAGAACACTGGTAAGTACCTTGCGCACTGTTCTTATTTGGCGCTCCCAGATCCCGCCGTGGTGCGACCCAGCAGGCGGGTTGAAAATCCAAGTAACTCCTCTTTGCAGCAGAGCTTCAGAAATCTGGGACTGATTCCAGTCCTTCAAGGCCTTGCGGAGCTCGTGTTCTGCAGATACCAGATTCGTACCGTTGTCGTATCTCATGACTTCCACTTGCCCTCGTCTCGCAATGAAACGTCTCACTGCATTTATACAGGAGTCTGTGTCCAATGAGTGTGCAATTTCAATGTGGACGGCTCGGATAGTGAGGCAAGTAAACAAGACTCCGTAGCGCTTGACTCGCGCTCGTCCACGCTTGGCTTCAAAGGGGCCGAAATAGTCCACGCCGACATTGGTGAAGGGTGGGTGATCTGGCTGAAGACGATCTGGTGGTAGATTCGCCATCTTCTGTTCACCAACTGCAGCTTGACTCTTTCGGCAGTTCACACACTTTGAAAGCACACTTCTCACTGCTGCATTCCCTTTGCATATCCAGACTCTTTCCCTCAGTTGAGCGAGGGTGTGGTTCCTCCCTCCATGTCCGGTCTCCTCATGTGCGTTCCTGATGATCAGAGTCGTGACATGATGGTTCTTGGCTAGAATAGCCGGATGCCTTGTGTGTTCCGGCAAGGCTGCCTGATGCAGTCTTCCACCAACCCGAAGGACACCGTCTTGGATAAATGGATCCAATCTCACAATAAAACTGCTTCTCTTGACCTTATCTCCCTTTTCCAGTGCACAAAGCTCCTTATGGAAGGTTTGTCTTTGGCTGAACTGGATGATAGCAGTTTCTGCTCTCCTGATGTCCTTGACAGTAAGATGGGTTCCTTTCAGGCAAGATTTCCATTTCTGCATATGGTCTTCAACGATCTTGGGCTTCACAGTTTGACCATATTGAGACTGGGTTTGAGACTCAAAGATCTTCCTTTGTTCACACAGATTTTTAAGCAACTCCTTCAGCCTTAACATCCAGGAAACGGCCTTCCTTAGACTGTGCCAGCTAGAATAATGATGAATCAGCTTGAAGAGAGGGTCTGTGCTTGAGTTGGCGGTGTTGATGATGTTCACAGTGATCTTGCGCTTCACTTCGGCATCATCATCACTTATCTTTCTAGAGAACTCTGAGAGGACCGGCCAGTGAGACTCGTCCTTAACAAGGAAGTCAGGTCCTTCAATCCAACTCTGACACTCCATGAAGTGCTCTGCCTTCATTCCTCGTGATGCGTGGTCAGCCGGATTAGAAGATGTACTGACATATCTCCACTGTGCTGGCCTTGTATTCTCTCTGATTGTCGACACTCTATTCGCTACAAAGGTTTTGAAACGAGCGCAGTCATTGTCAATATATCGGAGGACAGTGGTGCTATCTGTCCATAGCACGGACTCCTTGAGATTTCCCATCCGAAATTCTTGCTTCATGAGCTTGTCCATTTTCACCGCGATGGTAGCCGCAGCCAGCTCAAGACGTGGCACAGTGATTGGCTTGAGAGGCGCCACCCTGGATTTTCCTAGAAGAAACGAACAATGGACTTGACTGTGGCTGTTCTCAATGCGAACGTAGCTGACGACACCATAGCCATTCTCGCTAGCGTCAGAAAAATGGTGTAGCTGCGCTGACACCACTAAACCAAATCCCTCAGGTTTGATGCACCTCTTGACAGAGAAGCTGGCAAATCGGCTCAAGTCAGACAGCCAGGAAAACCATCTGTTTGCAATGTCTTCAGGAATGTCATCATCCCAGGTAAGTTTCAATCGACAGAGATTTTGCACAATGGTCTTAGCCAGAAGGATGAACGGTGACAGGAAGCCAAGGGGGTCGTAAATTGAGCTTACGACTGATAGGATACCCCTTTTTGTGACAGGCCTGTTCTTAACAAGGATGCGGAACTTGAAAGAATCTGATTCTATGCACCAGTCCACTCCAAGTGCCCTCTCCATGGGCAGCTCATCCCTGTCCAAATCTAGATTCTTGATCTCCTTTGCACGCTCATGTTCGGGAAGTGATGACAATACTTCACGGCTGTTGCTAGACCATTTAGCCAAATGGAATCCTCCGCTTTCGCAGAGTGCAATGAGGTCTTTGGTCAAGGAAGTAGCCTTCTTCTCGTCAGACGCTGAGACCAGACAGTCGTCTACATAGAAGTGCTCAAGAATTGTGGTTACTGCCTCAAGTGATGACCTATCTTTCCCATCCTCTGCAGTCCGGCGCAAAGCGTAGTTGGCACAGCTTGGGCTGGACTTGGCCCCAAACAGGTGGACAACCATCTTGTACTCACGCAGAGGCTGGTTCAGATCTCCCTCTGGCCACCAGAGGAATCGCAACAGATCTGAATCTTCGTCAGGGACTCTCACTTGGTGGTACATCGCCTCTATGTCTGCTATGAGTGCGATGTGATCAAAGCGAAATCTTGTCAGGACTCCAACCAGACTGTTTGTGAGGTCCGGCCCCTGTAACAACTCCTCGTTTAACGACTTCCCTTGGAACGAAGAGGCGCAATCAAAGACGACCCGCAACTTCCCCTTCTGCGGATGGATCACGCCATGATGGGGAATATACCATACTCGGCCATCGTTGCGGTTGCGCTCGTTGGCAGGGACTTCCACCGCGTAGCCTTTGCTCAGCAGATCCGACACGAAGGCTGTGTAGTCGTCATGGAAGCGGGAGTTCTTAGCAAGTTTCCTTTTCAGGCTCGACGCTCGTTGCTCAGCAACACTCTTGTTGTTCGGCATCACAATGTCTTTGTTTTTAAGAGGCATACCAATGCAGTAGTGTCCATCGATTTTCTTGGTTGTTTGTGTCACACACTGCATGAATTGGATGTCTTCTCGTGACATTTCTGACTTCTCTTCGCAGGCTTGCTCCGGAAAGTCATGATTGTACTGCCGCAACAGCATACTGTCCACACTGCTGGCTGACACTCTGTTAACTGAAGCACCATGACTGAAATGACTTGGTTTGTGGTCATTCTCTTTCTTCAGAGGGCCATTCACTACCCAGCCAAGGGTTGTCTTTATGGCATAAGGCCCGTCGTTTTGACTGTGGATTATCTTCCACGGCTCCATTGCAGAGTGAGCATTCATTCCGATCAGCAACTCCACATCTGCGTCGATCTGTGGTAGCCGCACTTCTTTCCGCAGATACGGCCATCTTTCCAGGTCTTTCTCTACTGGAACATTCTCTTTCGTTACAGGTATGTCCGTGTGGGTGTAAACATCTGGCAGGCTGATGTACTTGCTCTCTGTCAGACCGCACACCTCTAGATCTGAGAGGACAAAACAGGACACGGGCTTTTCCTGGCCCATGGTACGTAGTAGTACTTGAGTTCTCTTTCCATTGACACCAAGTCGCCTCATCAATCTTTCGGAGCAAAACGTTGCTGAACTTCCTGAGTCCATGAACGCATACGTTTCCATGGTGTTGTTGCTCTTCTTGGATTTGATACGCACCGGCACAATGGAAAGGATACAGTCGCTGCCTCCGGCCCCGGTGACAGCTGACAGTTCACCTTTGGATGACACTTGCTCTTGTCGGCTAGAGTGTTCACTAGTGAAGCCTTCACTTGACTTCTCAGGCTTGGTAGTTGCTTGGTTGCCATCTTCCTCTCTCTTCGTATGAAGCAGAGTAGGATGTTTCTTAGTGCAAATGTCACACGTAGCTTTCTTTTTGCAATCTTTTCCCATGTGCCCCTGAGTCAGACACCCAAAACAAAGACCTTTTCCTTTAAGGAATTCAATTCTTTCTTTGTTCGGCAGACTTCTGATTTTGTTGCATGCACTCAGAGCATGTCCCTTGTTGCAGAAAAGACATGGCTCTTGAAATGCGTTGCTAGTCTGCTTGGTCTTTCTTGAGTCAGAGGACTCATCTGCTGGCATTACGCTTGTTGCTAGGCCAGTGGTTCTTTTCAATCGACCCATTGCAGGTTTAGCGCTGAACTTGGACCTTTCTTTTGCATCAGCAGGGTCTTTGACATCACCGAACAGTGGGTCCGAAGCTATCTTAGCTTGTCTGTTGATGTACCCTACAAGATCAGCAAAGTCTGCTCTCCTTTTTTCTTTTTCTTGAAGGTCGAAAGCTACAACTCTCCATCTTTCCCGAAGCCTGAAGGGCAACTTTTGGACAATGATCCGAAGGTTGCTCGGACTGTTCATTTCCTCTAGGTACTCCAACTTGTTTATCACATTTTTGCACCCAGTCAGAAAGATAGAGAAGCTGTGGAGCGACTTAGCATCTTCTGCTTTAATTGGAGGCCATTTGACAGCCTTGTCAACGTAGGCTGCAGCTATTCTCTGTTCGTTGCCATAGTGATAAGTCAATAGCTTTCTTGCCTCCTCGTAACCTTGTTGTGCACTCATGTGTTGGCAACTTCTCACCAATTCTCTCGGCTCACCTGTGGTGAATTGTTCTAAATAATACAGACGATCTGCGTCGTTGTCTGTCCGACTGTGAATGATGTGCTCGAACGCTCTCAGGAACGGCAAGAACTCAAGAGGATCACCACTGAATTCAGGGACTTTGCGTTGAGGCAAGTTGGCTAGTCTTTGTTGTGTAACTAACATCTCAGTGATGTCCTTCTGTTTCAGGATCACCTCACCAAGTTCAACTTGCCTTGCACCAGAATGTATGCTTGCATCAGGACGTGTGCTTGCAACATCGTCTTTTTCTTTCTTCACCTGCACATGAGCCACGTGCCTAGCTGGAACATGAGGCACACTTTTATCTGGCATAGCTTGAGGATAGTTTTCAGATTTTAGTCTAACGTCTGGACCATGACGTGGGATGATTGTGGCTGCATGCGTGTTTTTGTTCAGGTATGAATGCATTCCATCTTCCATGTTATCATATTCTTCCATAACCTGTAGCCTCGCTGTGGATTCTGCGAGAGCAGTCTCGAAATCTAATTTCTCCAGTTGAGTTCTCATCTGAATTTTCTGATATTTCAGCTGTGCTGCAAGATGCGCTTCCTGTGCGGCAAGCTGCGCTTCTATTTGAGCCTCTTGCAACTGCAGTGCTTCTTTCCTCTTAAGTGCGTCTGCACGCACCAGTAAAGCTGCTCGGCGAGCTTCCTCTTTCTTACGCATAGAAGATGCATGAGATGACACATTGGACCCCTTTGAGTATCTACTGCATACGCTTCGTGCTAGGACTGAAGCTTGCTTCTGTTGCACCGTGGACACACTGTCATCTGGATGCACTTCTTCGGCAGCAGACTCTTTAGCAGCAGGCTCCTCGGCAGCAAACTCATCTTGCTGTGTCGCAACGACATCCTCTGGAGCCTCATGTTCAGTGGCTGCCTGTACAGGAGCAGCCTTGGCTTGCTGTTTTACTTCTATTATCCACTGCTCCAATGTGGACAAAAAGTTTTCATACTTGGTGAGATTTGGCTCACTCCAATACTGCTGGTCAGCTTTTCTTTCTTCTTCTGACAACAGTTCGCTTACTGTGTTATTTACTTCAATAAACTCATTCAGCAATTTTGAATATTCTCTTAAATGATCCTTCTCTACTGCGTGTGCATTGGAAACATTGCTCATTAAATTGTCGATTTCCTCTGCTTTGGAAACAAGGCGTGCTAAAACACGTTTTCTTAGAGACATTTGCTTATCAAGCTTCTCTTCTAGTGCCTTTGAAGTTAACTTGATCCTTCTTTTAGTGTCTAGCTCGACATTGTTTTCCATCTTGTTTCCACCCTGGAGCACTTTGAACTGCTATTATTGTTAACTGAGTCTCAGCAAACTCTAGCACACTTCTGAAATCCAAATAAACTTTCCTTTAATCTTAAACATGTAGTTTTCCAAAGTAAGATTCAAGGCTTTATTTTCAGAGACAAGCTTGAGCTTCTTCTTAGCTGATGTGACTTGTTAACAATAATGTTTCCCAAACCGTCATATGTGGCTTCTTATCTAGCAGCGCAGCACACTTAAAACTTTGAACATGACTAATCCACGTTGCTTGTCGCAGTTACAGTGAAGCACTCATGAATTTTCATTCAATACTTGCAAGTCCGAAGCATTGCTTATTTATTCATTCGAATTTGATATTTTTGTACTCATCCATCGTCATTGAAGTCGTCTGGAAATCCGCTGGTGTGCACCGCCCTCTGCTGCTCCAAGCAGGCTGGCTTCCTTCATGCACGCGAGCCCAACGCATGCGCTGCGTCCCTCGGTTTCCTTCGATAATTCTCTCGCCCTCGGCGACTGTTTTCTACTTAATGTAGTGGCTAAATGTCCGTGCTTAAAATGTTGTCCATTTCTTCGTTTTGATGAATGCAAATAACCACTCAGTCAGACGGAATGAACGAGTCTACGCGTGTTATAGTTGAACGACGGTAGAAAACAGTGTGTTCGCCCCGTCTTTATTTTCAGTAAGCCAAACACACATCAGTTTTTTTTTTTTTTTTTTTATATTCCAGAGACGCGCGAGCTTCGCAACGTCATCACTCAGCGTCAGTTCCTATCGGCTATCTATTCAAGATAATTTTAATCATTAAACTGAATGCATATTAAACCAAAAGGAAATTATAAACACAATAAATCAGTAATAGTTATAATGCAATCCTAAATATTCTATGATATGCAAATACTAAACATATCCAAAAATAATAACTAAATATGAGCGTAAATTACTGAATAGAAAAATGGCACCAACAAGACATGTTTACAAATGTTATTTTAAAGTGCACAAAATATGCCAAAGAGGGAACTGCCATGCCTGAAATAACAAGGGCCCCAACACAGAACCCTGTGTTACACCATGACGCAATGAAACTTGAAGACGAGCTGTGATTTCAAACAGCTTCAGAGAATGTAGAGTCTGATAAATATGGACCAATACCAGCGTGATCTGGTGGTTAACATAGTCAAAGGCTAGAGTTAAGCTTTCCATTAGCAGCACGGTACAATTCCCTGCATCACTTTGCACCACAAGGACATTTGGGACGCCATATGCTGCTGTTTCAGTTGAATGAGCTAAACGAAACCTGATTGAAATTCAGCATTTATCCAAAGCAGCGGTTAACTGCTTTGCCACAATATTCTCTGCAACATTACTAATTTAGAGATTGCTCTACAAGGTCCCAGGACATTGCAAAAAGGGGAACTAAAAGTAAGTAAAATGTTCTTGAAATTAGTGTATTTGTCCTTGATTTGAGCAGGTAAATAAGATAATTTACCAATTGAATGAGATTTTTGTACTTAAAATAGGAACAACACATCTCAGTCATTTTATTTCAAGTGCAGTATATCTAATTATCTTATTTTAGGGGTAAAAATACTCATTCCATTGGAAGTTCATCTTGCTTTTAGTTCCCTTTTTGCAGTGTGCATTGGTGTGTGAAGTGGATTTGATATCAGGTTGAAACAAAGCGATCATATAAATCAGTTGAAAACAAAATAATACAAGGAAAAACTGATTGGGAGATATGTGCTGGAAGAGGAGAGACAACAAGACTGAGGTTATGCTGTTTTGATTATGAGCAGCAGCGCTGTTGATTAACTGAAATGACGTTATATGGCCAACTTATTTGTCTTTTTAATTATCCAATGTGTAGATGGTAGCGTGTTATTTTGCTGTGCAAGAAAGGGATAGATCTTGAATATATGAAAAATAAAAGGTGACGGGAATCCATAAGTTTTCTTCTGCTGGCTCCTTTTCGAGCTAAAAATTCAAATTCTTAAATTTTTTACTTGCTAATTGTTTTTATTGTTGCTGTCTGTACATATTTGCAGCTGTTTGTTTTTTCTTTTTTTTTCTTTTTTTTGTATTATTATTTTTTTACTCTTGAAATGCTTACAATAAATAAACTACTACACAATAATATCTAAATCTGATAATAATTAAAAAATAAATTAAATTAAATTAAAAAAAGGTGACGCGTCATCAGAAAAATAAAGGTTGAAGTGGCAGAGAAAACGTTTGGCTATGACCTTAGCTGGCCAGCAGGGGGCGAAATTGTTCCACGTCAGGAAGCGCAGCCTGCAGCCCTTTCTAAAACTGCTTCACGTTAAATCCAGGCCAACAATATAATGCACAGTAAGACAAAAACACGGGAAATAGTTCAATCAAATAAAAAAAGCATCAGATGCAACAGATGTATTTAACGAGAAATATGCAGTGTTGTCAGATTTACGTCGCAAGATGCAATCATTCCATTTAGTTCATTGGCATTTACTTCATAAACATCAGGAAATTGTGTTTCTGGTGTTAGGAGTTTGTAGGTGCAAGGAATACCAATAAAAACTCACGATAAATTATTTGTTGTGTTCTTTGTGTACCATCATTTCAGTCAAATGTACAGGTTACATCAAAATCAGTGTTTCCAAACATCAAATTAGTCTTTTATGCCCATATTTGCCTTAAAAACACACACACATAGACACAAACGAGAACTGCCCTGCGAGGTCCTGGTTTTCTGATCCGAAATGGCGCCGTCTATCCTCTTCGTACCCGCCCGGGAATCGTTTCTTTTACATTCTTTGACTAAGATTTAAATTGTTAATGATCTGTGGAAATGAGATTATGTATGTGACTCCAGTAAATCATCAATCACATATCAGTAGGAAGTCGCTCAGAGAGTTATTTCGGTGTTATCAGGGGGCTTAATCTGCCTCATCAGGGTCAACAGGTGCATACAGGGGTCGAAATCAATTAAAAGATTTCATTTTTTTCAGGTAACACCGCAACATTAGTTAACATCAGTTAAATTATAGGTCAGATTTAAGCATGTTTATGATTTATTTCTATCCGTAATTCCTGAAATACTTGGTAACAACGAACCATAAATTAATTCATCAAGGTTTAAGTACAATATGGTTGGTTTACAGGTAGGTAGGAGGCATACAGGTATGAACCACTGATCTCTATTTATTCACTGGATTGCTGATTGGCCGTTGGTAGTACACGTCGCTGTGAAGCCACCAGCCGCCATATTGGTATTCCCTATTTTCCTCTAGTAACTAGGGAATATGTGCGCTACAGCATCGAACGACGATGATTTTCTCATGTTCAGGGAGGCTTAAGACTTTTAAAATGTCAAATGCCATATACTTTCATGTTATGTACTAACACTATCAAGTACTGAGAAAGTCATGTGCTGAAATATATATATATATATATATATATATATATATATATATATATATATATATATATATATATATATATATATATATATAAATAACATGCAAAATATTTCAGCACATAGTTTCCTGGTACTTGATACTGTTAGTACATCCACTGACTGTTACATTGCCTGTGAAACGTTTTCCCACAGCCAGAAAACTGCTTTGTTGTTGCAGCCACATCCTATGGGGTTCTGTGAAAGTAGGGAGTAGCAAGATGGCGGCCAGTCACTTCAATTTTTCGGGCCAACCAGCAATCCAGTAAATAAATAGAGATCAGTGGTATGAACCATAGACTCTTTATATATGTCTATGGTATGAACTAGAAGCCCGAGCTTCCCCAACGCCAGGCAGGAGATAAACAAGACGTGGGAGTGACGTAGGCGGTTGCGTAGGCGTCAGGGCAGCGTCGACAACATAGTCAAACCGGAAACTGACTGCAAGAATGCGATAGTACAAAATAAAAGCCTCGTGACCTACTTTCATGGTGCGTTCCATGAACACCGAAAAGTAGGAAGTTCTATTTTCAAAGCTTAAGGGGGGAAATATTTGAACGTCCACAAAACCATTTAGAAAGGTAGACTTGGAGGAAACTTCTGAATTTCCAAAAGGGTTGGCTTGGATACAAGCAGTTGCGAAAGCAGTGTAGCCTACTGTTGTTTTTTTTTGTACTTTGGATTCTTGTATCTCATTAGATCTGAGACCTGCCCAGTTTTCCAACACCAGTCAGTGAACATGTTGGTTGGGTTTCTGATTTTTTTTAATAAAAGCAAATAAATACAATTCAATACCAACAGCGGTTAGCCCTGAACGCTGTGGATAACGTTTGAGCTGAGTGTGACGTCAGCTAGAGTTCCGAATTACGAGTCTACGCGAAAGTATCACATTTCTCATCAGATGAAGCCCAATTTACGACGTCAGCGTGGGAGTACATAGATACCCTTAGCAAAAAGTAGTTCATTAAAGTGTACTACGATCATAATTATTTCATACGTAAAATGAGACAGTGTACTTGAAGTTTACTTTTTATAAACGCTGTTTCATATACTTAACAATAGTATAGTTAAGTATTCCTTGACTTATACTGAACAGTATAAACAGAATTCTGAGACTAAGTACATTAATACTAAGACTTAAGCTTATACCTAAGTATACTTAATAAAATTAACTTCTGTTATACTACTTTTTCTCTTACATAGATGAATAAATATATTTGGTACTAATGGAACTTCGTACACTAGTACATTAGAATATCATTGAAAGAAGTGAATTTATTTCAGTGATTAAAATAAAACAAGTTTATTGTATATGGATGCGGATATAGTGACTTAAGTGTTTATTTCTATTAAGCTTAGTTCTGATGATTATGGCTTATAGATCATGAAAACCCGAAATGTAACTGCTCGTAAAATTACAGTTTTACAAAATATTAATAATAAAAGATTTGGAAAGAAAGTATGTTCATGTGGGCAATACTTGGTCCGGGCTCCATTTGCATAAATTCCTGCATGGAGGCGGTGTGTTACGGAGGCGATCAGTCTATGGTTCTGATGAGATGTCTCTTCTCTTTCTCTTGACAATACTCCATAGTTCTCAATGGGTCGGGTCAGTTTTCTGGTAATCAAACACAGGATTGGTACTTTTTTCAGTTTTGGACTGTACCAAGTCCTGCTGGAAAACGAAAGGAGCATTAAGCTTGTCCAAGGACGGCATGCTCTAAAATAACTTGATGGGGTGCTGCTTTGCTTCGGAAACACACCCAACCAACAGCAGCAGATTCGATTCATTTCAGTTTTATTTATATAGCTCAAATTCACAACACATCATCTCAAAACACTTTCCAAAGTCAAATTCAATCAAATCCTCCAGATTAGTCAGAAAGTTTCCTCTAAGGAAACCCAGCAGGTTGCATCAAGTCTTGACAAGCAGCATTCAATCCTCCTGAAAAAAATACGGATACCAAATGGCGCCTCAGATCATCACTGACTGAGGAAACATCAGACTGGACCTCAAATAGCTTGGATTCTGTGCCTCCCTACTCTTTCTAAGATGGTTCTGATGTTGGCTTGGCTTAATATTAGGAACAGCTGTAGCCCATTCATGTCCCCGTTGCTAGCTGTGCTATGTTAAGATCACCACAAGTTCGGGAAAATTTCTGTGATACTAAATACTGGGCCACGAAGAGAGAACCGTAAAAATTAATCTGCATTGTTTTGACTGCATTAATGGAAAGCGCCTAGTGCGACGTTTATTCTGAAGGGCTCGGCGGAAGTAGCCGCGGTTAGCCGTTGCTAGCTTGTGCCTCCAACGCGCAGTGATATCCGTTCATTTGCTGTTTCTCTGCGCTACAGTCAACGTCGTAAGGAAACAGAGAGCCTTGGATTTGGTGTTCTGATGAAACATGGAGGAGAAGGAAGACGCGGTCGTGGCGGTTAAACGGTGAGATTTATTTACTTTTTTTGAAACCGAACTGCCGCGTTTAAGGGCTCAGCTGTGGGAGAATTAGCTCGACATTTGCGCAACGAGTTGGGCTGCGGGGCCCCGAAGCAGCCGAACAACAGCCGCTGCTTCCCTTAAATCGGGTAAATCCACCGCTGCCGTTTTAAAAGCTTAATTCTCCATTTAGCTGCACTTTGTGTGCCGTAAAACCGACCGAATGTCTCCTTTTTGAGTGAAAGTGGCCCATGCGTGGCGTGTGGGTGGGCTCTGCCTTGTGTTTCTGCGCCATTGTTTACGCCACAGCCACAGATGGAGGCTATCTGCGTGGATCCAGCCTCTCTTCTTGATCCTCGTTGTTGCACCGAGCAGAGCTGCTTGCTCAGTTTGTGTTCCTGTGTTTATTTACTGCTTGTTTACAACATTTCCTGTAAAAAAATAAAATAAAAATAGACCTGCAGGAGGAGGTCAAATAGTTCCTCTTTGCACTGAGGACGTTCAGGGTAAACCTAAAGGATGTTTTCAGTTGTTTATGCAAAATCCTGCATGATTTACACAATCTAATATCTTGGAGGGACTTGTGACCTCTGTAGTCGTAAGCATGGCTCATTATAACTTAGAACAGACGTAGAAAGGATTCCTGGATCAATGTGTGTTTTTGTGCTTTTTTATTTTATTTTTTTTAGTTTCTTCTCTAACCCCCAGTGGGTCGAGGCAGATGAGCGTTCACACTGAGCCTGGTTCTGGTTTTGCTGGAGGTTCTCCTCCCTGTTAAAGGGGAGTTTTCCTCTCCACTGTCGCTTCATGCATGCTCAGTATGAGGGATTGCTGCAAAGCCATCAACAATGCAGACGACTGTCCACTGTGGCTCTACGCTCTTTCAGGAGGAGTGAATGCTGCTTGGAGAGACTTGATGCAACCTGCTGGGTTTCCTTATATAGGAACATTTTTAACCAATCTGTCTGGATTATTTAATAGAATTGACTTTGTAAAATGCCTTGAGGCGGTAAATAAATAACCTGAACTGAATTGTAACCGAATCACTTCAGAGTTTGTGCTTGTGCCCCTTCCCTCCTGCTGCAGGAGGACAGTAATAAAGGTGACCTGCTGGTAATCCTCTGTTGTTCAGTACACATAGTTTACTCACATGGCCACAATCCAGATTATGTCTCCAGTCGAGCTGTGGGAGGCTGACTTCAGAGCGCACACCGAGGCCATAAACACACGCAGACATTCAAATCACCAGTTTCATTGAGCAACAACACACAACGGCCACAGCTTGTTCTCTGATAGAGGACAGTGTGTTCTCTGAAACTCCTCCCTGGTGCTAATTTGTTGTTCCTGTGAGTTTTGTCAGATCTGGGCTGCAGAGGTCCGACGCTTCCTTCAGTCTGACTCTCTTACTGTTGTTGTTCGCACATTTTTAAAGACTCTAAATCTTATTTGATAGCTTTGCGGCAGAATCGTAGCATTGTACTGTATGTGCGTACCTAGCTTGTGGCCTCTACTTCGTCATTTGAGCGTTATTAAACATGGCGTCTTTAATGTGGCTATAAAAAGACTTGTTGCACTTTTGTTTTTTATGAAGGCGTGGGGGATTTGGGGTTGGGATACAGAAGGGGCTGCGTGGCTGAAAAAGTTTGGGAACCGCTGGTCTAGACTATCACCCACATTCACAAATTCAGTTAGCATAGTTTTCAGTTGGTACAAAATTAAGCAGAATTTGATCACCCCAGAAACGTAAACGACGCGCACATCGGTAATTATCGCTTATCGGACATAACAGGAATATTAATAGTGATGCAAGATATTAAAAAATTTCAACCAATATCGATAACCAATAATTTTCTGCTTTTCATGGCCGATTCCGATACCGATAAGTTCATATTCAATATAGTTTTTGCATAATCTGCAGCTTGTGCTGGATGCAGCTATGAAAAGCAAATTATTTAGTGGCTCTGGCTTATTTATATCACCAAACAAAAGGTTTTGGCTCTTCAAATGTTTTTTTTTTTTTTACGCCATCACACAAAATAGTTGTAATTTGCTTTAAATAACAGAAGACACAAATCAATTCAAAATACAAAGAGCATCCCCAAATATGAAATTATATGTACTAACATATGCAAGTCAGCCTCCGTTCCAAAAATTCAATAAAGTCAATAAAAGTGCCTCCACAAAAATGAGGTGCCACGATGACGATTTTTCAGGTGAGCTATTAGGTTTGTTGAAGCCTTCTTTCCTCCTCTCGAAATTCTTGCTGAACAGGTAGAAAAACGACCACATTGGGGAAGACATGTTTGTTTATTTATAGTCTGGCAATAACGGAGCCAGGCCTGGGTCCTGATAGTAAGGAACGCAAAATCCACAGGTCTTGTCCCGCTTTGGAGCTACTCTGCCTGAATAAAATTCCACCACATTTAATTAATTTATCGGCTATTTTTATCGGTAAAATTTATTGGGCCGATACAAAATTACACCAAATCGGCCGATATTTTATCGGTCCGATAAATATCGTGCATCCCTAATTAATATATATATCGGCCCAGATGTTCATATCGGTGCATCCCTGGTCCAAAACTGTGACTGCTAGAGTAATTGGTTACTCTAAATAGCTCGTAGATGTGCCCTTTTGTCATTTAGGGGATTTAAATTTAAACAGAGGAGTTTTGACGTATGCTCAGAAAGCAGACTTTGTAATTTCAGCTTTATTGCAGTTGATTTCCTCGTTGCTCTCGCCCGTATCGACAGGACTTTCAGTAACGGCGTTGAAGAGGAATGTTGTTGCTGAAAAGCCGCTTGATGCTTTCAGATAATCCTGGAGCCTGAAACTCGTCAGGAATCCAGATCTTTGTTCGACGGGCCGACCCGTGAGACTTGCCCGCAGCTTGTCAGGCCTTTGGGAAACGCCTCTGCCTGCTTCTGTGTCGGCTCGCCGCCTGCTCTGCTGCTCTGAGAATAACACAACAAGCACACCGACTGCGTTCAAAGTCTGTTTAAAGGTTGGAAGTTTCCCCTCTGGTGGATTAAACCTATCTCTGCTTCGCTCTTCTGCCTCAACCGATTCAAATTACTTTACATAAATTAGCCCAAAAAAACCTGTTGCATCTTGTTTATGCTAGCTGACTTTAATCGAATGGAAACAATCCGTATTGCTGTTTAATTTTCGGACATTTCTTGGGCTCCCAGCATCTCTTGACCCCCTGGGTTCATGTGGGGAAGCTCGTTCTTCCCCACATGACTTGGCATGCAGGGGCGTGTCCACGCGGCGCTGATTCTTGGACTGGAATCTGGATCTTATCCGCCTGTGCGGTTGGATGTGAAGCGGAAATGTGTCCCGGGCTGCGGTGTTTGTTTACGCACCAGGTTTTTGTTCTTTAAGCAGCACTTCCTGTTCTGGGTACACCGAGTGCTGCTGTTTAGGGACGTCACAGCAGCCCGACTGTAAACTGGTTGGACTGTTCTTGTTCTCCAGGAGGAGAACAAGAACAACCGGCCAGACCCTTTAAAAGTGTTGAAATGTTCGATCAGATGTGACTTTTTATTTATTTCAGAGTTTTGCCCGGATGAATGAAAGCTGGACCTGTGTGCTGTTGATCCGGACTGAAATCTAAGCCTCCGGCTGCATCATGATGCCTCCGAGCCTGCAGCTGTAGGCCCTGCAGCGGCTGCGGGAGCATCGTCCAGGCTATTAATGGCACATTAACTAACGCAGTCGCGAAGCTTTGCAGAGCCGTGGTCTTTTAGGTCGGTCTCTTCCAGTTTTACTCAGATACAAACTAGGAACATTTCAATTTTCTGTGCAAAATGGATCCAACTCAGACTAACTATGAAGGTCTTTGTTTTGCTTGGGGCTTAAAAATAAAATACCTGACTTTATTATACCAAATCTGATTAATCGTTTCGTTTTTTTCTTCCTCTTTTTTGTTTGACAAAAAGAAATTACGTTTTAAAACTTGTATTTATGTCAAGCATTTCGTCTGGGAGTTGACCTGAATTCAAAGTGCAGCTAAGCTGTGAAACATGCTTGTAAAACAAGATTCTTTATTATCACCCCGTGTTGCTGTGATGAAAGTCCGGCTTAGAGTACACACAAAAAAACACGTGTACAACCTTTTTTTTTCACATTCGAGCGTGCAAAAGATAAAAGATGGAAAAAAGAGTTTGTGTCAGAGTCCGAGGGCCAAGATGGCGGCGCTGCCAACGTAAACAATGAAAATATAACCAAATGTTTGCTGCTGGTGGTTTTACACAATGAGCTAAGGACAGGGTTCACTGCAGCTGTGTAACTTCAAACTAACTTCAGTTAACTTAAATTAAAGCGTGTCGTCTTACGGTAAAAAAAAAAGCTTCTTTACCATATTTTGACGATATATTTCCATAAACATATATTCGGCATTGCTACTGTTCTCTTCATGGCAGACCAATGAGTTCACTGGCAAAATAAAATCCTGGTTTCTTAAAAATATTTAAATTCAAATGAATCGATTTTAAATCGATTTAGCGACCAGCCCTCGTGTTGCCATAGAGCTTCACTTGGCTGTAGCTCTGGGCTTTAATTAGGCCACGTGTGCTTGGTGCTAAACATGTTCAGGGCCGTCGTCCAGCTGGGAGTCGGACCTCCGCCTCACTCTTAGGTTTTCTCCCAGGATTCATCCAACACCAGCTTCCCTCTCCGTGTCCCCCACAGCATGATGCTGCCACCACCATGTTTCATTGTCTTCAGTGCAGTTTCATCTCTCCTGCCACGTTGTTTTTGCACGTAGGCCCACGAGTTGACAGTTTCTCCCGTTTGACCAGAGGACATTCTTCTGCATGTGTGCCTGAGCAGATTCTCAGCTATCGGGTCATCGGAACAGCAAACGGGCTAAAATCGGTGGAAACTGGACTTTCACTGAAAACGTTTGGACACCTATCCAGGAGTCAGTTCTGGTGGCTCGCTCTGAGCAACCTGCAGCTGGAGCGCTGCTGTTTTTAAGGACATGGAGGCCCATCCTCCTAGGACCAGTCTAAAGCCACATTTACACTACCCTTGTTAAACCGATCCATGCTGCTGCTCTCTAGGATTGAAGGAGGGACTCCAGCAAATCAAAATGGCGGCGCCCGTAACATTCAGGAAGTTATGTTTGGTTATAATTGCTTTTTGCGGAGCGTCAGGCGAAGACGGCAACTTTTGGTGAATTTACTTGATAGAGTCGGCTTTTGGGACGTGGATAAGACAAACGAACGTCTGATCAGGATTTACAGAAGCAGGAAACAACGACAGACGTTGAGGTTCATCACGCTGCTAAGCAGAATCATCACTAGAAATCGTGTGTCACGGTAGGGAAGCTAGTATTTGTATTAATGTCCGCGAAATTAGTCAGCTGACTGTAAGGAGATGACGCTGTCTGCTCATGCACTCTGTTATCAGAGAACCGAGCCAGGGAAAAACCGAGCTGAGAACTACTATCAAACTGGTCTAGATTTAGCGCGGTCCGGTTGTGTCTGTCACGGCTCAGTTCAGTTTGTGATCCATTTACACTCGAAAGTTATATCAGTTACCGAGCTCGGACCGTTCTCGGCACGGTTAAAAACGGGTAGTGTAAACGGGGTATAAGTCAGATGCAGATCAATGACACACCCGTCTCAGTCCTGGCTCGTTAGACGCTACGCCTTGGTGTGAGTGGAGGACTTCTGCATGTAGCTTGCAGCAACTCTGCAACCTAGACTTCTTCAGGCTTTCTTCTCGCTGTTATATCATGAAGGCCAGACTCTTCCACCCGAGCCTGCAGCTCCTCCAGAGTGACCACGGTCCTCTTGGTTGCTGCTCTGGTTAATGCTCCCCTGTGGGTCTTGCTTGGACGTCCGTGTCGTGTCACAGAGATCTGGGGTGTGGTTGTGGGACCTGGCCCTGCCTTAAACTGGACCGGGATCTGGTTCTTCCTGACCTATCTGCTGTTTTGTTCCCCAATGTTCTCCGACAAACCCCTGAGGCCTTCAGAGAACAGCTGCAGTTGTGCTGAGATCAAATGTCACACTTAAGGGGAAATAATAATCTGTTGGTGGAAGAATAAATATCCGCAGACGGGTTTAAAACGGGTGAGTCGGCGGTTCTGTTCTGTTTCTCGGCTGCAGTGATTCTGGGTTCTGGGACGTTCTGGACGGTTTCAGGTGGATTAGCTGTAGAGGCGAACGGAGGGTGTGTCGCAGCTTCATGAAGACTTTCCACTGATCTCCTCAGAGGTTTTTATTTTTGACTGTAATCGGCTCCAGGTATTTGACCTCCGACCCCTCGCCGAGGTCGTGTGTGCTGTTGAAAGGCTTTGTAAACATGTGAGGCGTCGGGGGTTTCTGGGTTCAGCATGCCAGCCGTGCTTCTTGCTATAGAACAGGGAGGCAGAGAGGCCCTCTGGGTGAGGAGGAGGAGGCCCGCGGCTCCTCCTCCTCCTGCAGGAGCTTTCACAACATCACGTGAGCACGTGTCGGCCGCATGGACCCTTGGGCGTGTACACGGACCGGCCCGTTGACGTCAGATGGAGCGGGGAGGCTCAGTCCGACTGTGGAAACGGGGGTCGGGAGGAACCGGGAGGACCCCTGCAGGAAGGGCCTCCTGATGCTGGTGAGAAGGTTCTGGTCGGAAATGAAGGGGCACCGATCCTCGCAGCTCCAGGAGTCAGAACCAAACATCTCGGATGAGAGGAGGAGGGTGTGGGGGTGGGGGGGGGGGGGGGGGGGGTCTGTCACTGTTTAAATTGATCAGAATTTCCCTCCTTGTTTTTTTTTTCTTCTTTTATTAATAAATTAGTTTTCTTTTACTATAATACGTTCAATAAATGATATTTATGTCACCGTCTGACCCAGGACTTGTGAAAAACCTCGGTGCTTCAGTCAGAAGTTGCAAAGTTAACTGGGTCAACCCCACCACCACCGCCGCCGCCTCACCCGTGGCTCCGTGTTTACGCCTGAGCTCAACCAGAGGAGGAGGAGGAGCAGCAGGAGGGGGGGGGCTCTGTGTCACAAGCTACAGATCCTGCTGGTATTTTTCCACTGGGCTGAACTGAAAAGTGTTTCGCTGTGTGAATTGTGAAGTGGGCGTGGTGGGGACATGTCAGGCTGGACGCAGATTTTACTTCCATTCGCTCAGACAAGCACGGCTTTTAAGTTTTCCTCCTTCCAGCATCAGCTTTGCCCTACTGTTTTGTTTTTGTTTTATTTATGGCTGGATGCAGTTGGAGCGCGAGGCGGTCGGCTTAACAGGTCCGTCTGGAAGGATTTCACTGTCCTGGGAGCCTCAGATTAGAGATGCACCGATCAGCCCCTCTGCCGGCCGAAGCCGATTTCTGCTTTTCTTTCAAGTCTCTTCTGCTCTCGATGCAAGCAGACACACATTTGAGGTTGTTTTTGTTTTAATTTGGCAAATAAATGTAGCAAATGCGGACCAGAAAGCCTCACAGACGTAATGCAGGTTTATGAATAGATGCAGATTTTGAATCCAACTAAAAATTAACGCCAGATTTTTCTCCTGCTGAAGCATATTTCGTTAACCGCGTATATAGAAATATAGAAACCTGCAGCGTTCTGATGCTTCTTAGAGACTTTTTTTTTCTCTTTGATGCGTTTGGTGAACAAGAAAACTTGAGATTTAATTGGCTCAATAAACAACAATCAGTTTTTAATTAGAATCAGCCGTCCGATCCTGCAGGATCAGCTGCCGGTACGACTCCGACGCGGAGCAGGGAAATTATTTGAATGAATAGAAATATATTAAAAAAAATTTATCCAAAATTGGAAGGAAATTAAATACAAAATAAGAACAAAAATGTTTAAATTTAAGTTTGAAATTCAAATGAAAGCAAACAAACGAAAAGTTACTTAGATAACTCCCGTTCATGAGGAAACGTTCATGTTTTGGTCCTTCGAGTCACAGCAGAGCAGAACCAGAGTTCTGGTCGGACCTCTTCTAGCCGGATCAGAATCACAGAGTAGTTAACTCTCGTTATTATTCTCTAAACTGCCGAGCCAGTTTCCATGCAAACACTCTGAGAATCTAAAATCGGAGGGAAACTCGACTAAAAGTCCGATAACAGTCAGACATGCGAGGCCCGTCCCGGCTCCATCGATCTGGGTCAGAGGGAAGCACGAAGGAAGCCAGAACAGGTTGAAGTACTGCAGCAGCTGAAATAAAAAACGTTCTGTTCTCTGCAGTTTGAGATATTTGGACTCAGTCCTGTTTTTTTTTTTTTGCCCTGCAGAACCGTTTGCTGAGCTCAGCTCTGTGGTCGTCATCCTCCGAGAACAGGACATCGTGTCTTTAGTGGTTTTATGGTCCCAGAAACTACATGAGGCAAAACCAGATGGCTCTTAAGTTCAGTCGTTATTCTTTGGAGTAAAATAACTGTCAATATGAACGCATGCGTAGATGTCTGGATTTGTAAATCTAAGCCAATAAACGTGAATAAATTTAAGATTTGCTATGTTCTTGGTTGTCAACTCATGCGTACACGTGACATCAGATGTTTCATCTGAGAATACAAGTTTAGAAGTTACAACATTGCAACAAGTACAAATTACAAATTTAGAAGTACAAATTTAGAAGTACGTATGACAAATTTAGAAGTATGAATTACAAGTTGCAGTGTTACAACTTTGCAACGAATTACAAATTTAGGAGTATTAATTACAAATCTACCAGTACAAAAAGTACGAACAAATCTACAACCGCTGATGAAGCTGTTTTACATTCCTGCACCTGAAAGTTTTTCACCAACCTCCGTTAAGCAAGATGAAGAGAAAGACGAAGAAGAACGAAGAAAACGGCACTGGCATTCTCACATATGCTCACATCTGTTGTCACGTCATTATTGGCACCAGCTGGTAGGGTGTATAATAGCTTCATCACGGGTTGTAGATTTGCACTCGTACATTTGTGATTTGTACTTGTATTTTTGCAAAGGTGTAACTTCTAAACGTGTATTCGCACAGAGGAAACATCTGATGTCACACATCTGTGTGAGTTGACAACCAGGAACAAATATAAATCTTATATTTACGTGCATACGTTTATATTTACCCCATAGTTCTCTGGTGCTGATTGCAGCAGATTAGGATGAAAGTTCTCCAAGGAAGGAGAAATTTTATTTCTTGGACCGCTGATGAGACGGGGACTGAAACGAGGAAGTGTGGCTGTAGCGTTAAAAATCTTTATTTGGGAATCTTTAGGCTTTGCTTTCCTTTGTTTACCGCCACACACTCCCCTCCTTCCCCCTCCTCTGATCCTTCGTCTCGTTCCCGTCTTCATCTTCGTTTATGATGCATCCTGACGTTCTCCCTCCTCCTCCTGCAGGAGCAGCTCGGAGCAGAGGAAGCTGCGCTCTCGCGATGCGGCCAGATGTCGGCGCAGTCAGGAGACCGAGGTGTTCTACGAGCTGGCCCGGACCCTGCCGCTGCCGCGCCGGGTCTGCACCCACCTGGACAAAGCCGGCATCATGAGGGTGACCCTCAGCTTCCTGCGAATGCAGCAGCTCCTGCGACCCGGTAAGACGGAAAAATGCTTGAAAGGTTTTCAGCTCCTCTCCGTTTTGGGAGGTTTTCACGCCTTCTTCTGCAGGGAGGGTGCTTAGCTCTTTCACGCACAACCTTCTCTCATTACGTGGGGGATCTGCTGGATGTTTTTGTTGTATCTCAGCATGTCGTTAATCCTTTAAACTGAGGTGTGATTCTCAGACTGCTCCGTCTCATCAGGAGTCTGTCAAGACACTGCAGCCAGCACTTTTCTTACCTACTTCCTGCCTTTTTTAAACTGCAGACGTAGGACACTGCGATTTTGCAACCCTGAACGTGACTCTCACTGCATGCCTCAGCAGCGGTGTTTATCTATGCTGATTAAAAATCACATGACTCGGGTCTTTAATCCGTCTTTTTTGCAGCCACTCAGCATAAAGTATTACGGGCACGTTCAAACTGAGCCTTTTATTATTCCAGAAGAAGAAAGTGTGAAAGAGGAGG
Organism: Fundulus diaphanus; assembly: GCA_037039145.1. Lineage (NCBI taxonomy): Eukaryota > Metazoa > Chordata > Actinopteri > Cyprinodontiformes > Fundulidae > Fundulus > Fundulus diaphanus. The sequence continues at coordinate 8,646,217 of CM073124.1, read as the reverse complement.
AGAAGGACGAAGATCCGATGGACGCCTTCTTTCCTCAGGCGCTGGCCGGCTTCATCATGGTGATTACCGAGGAGGGGGACATGGTCTTCCTGACGGAAAACGTCAACAAGCACATCGGCATCACGCAGGTTCTGCCTGGTTCTTACTTCTCTGGTTCTGTACAAACGGGCGGGTCACCTAGCTCCGTGTTCCCCTCTGATTTAATCATTTAATCCTGCCTGGTTCTGCTGATGATTTACTTTTATCCAGTTCCGTTTTTATCGGAGCAGCGCCAGAAACGTTGCGGAAGAACTTCAAATAAACCTTGAGCTGATAAACTAAATGTTTACGAGCGAGGGTTTGTTTTCAGTCTGTGACGGGCCTGTTTTTCTCTGACGTCCACAGCTGGAGCTGCTGGGTCAGAGCATTTACGACTTCGTTCATCCCTGTGATCAGGAGGAGCTGCGGGACCTCCTGACGCCACGTCCAGGTCAGAACCGCAACGCCGAGGACCTGCTCAGCTCCCCGCTTCCAGCAGGCGGGGAGGAAATTACCGTATTTTTCAGACTATAAGTCACAACGGTCAAAAAATGTATCATATGGAGAGAAAAAAAACATATATATGTTGTACCAGAGTATAAGTGGCATTTATTTAGAAATGTATTTCACCCTGAAAGTCCTCGCCAGCTTGTTTCAGCGTAACGGCTCGTTTATGCTGAAAGTTGACAAAATTACGCTGAAATTAGGCCGTGAGGATAACGCTGCTACGTGCTAAGCTAACAGTACGACACGGATGTTTCAGAGCAACATAAAGCTCACGTTGATCAGCGAAGTTGTAACCGGCCTGGACAACAGAGCTGTAAGCTAGCGCTAGCTGGTATTAGCTTCACAGACAGCCCAGTAACGGGTTCTGATGCTGTCTGGGTCCTTAGAGCTCCACCATGCAACGCTCTGCTGCGTGGATGCAGACTGAAACAGAGAAACATGTGTTCAGTCTTTGTTCTCTATAAGTTAATGTTTCAATTAATGTTTAGGTTGTACAAGAGCAGGATAGTTTTCACAAGCCTAGAGCGCCCTCTTGTGGCTATAGACGGTAATGTTTACTATTTGGTTCATGCTGGTCGGTATAATTTACTGATATATAAGTCGCAGGATCGGCAAAACTATGAAAAAAGTGCGACTTATAGTCCGAAAAATACGTTAACTGATTCTGACGTTAACTGATTTCTACGCCTTCAAATATGAAGTTTTCTCCTCTATTTTATTTTATTTTTCTGCATGATTTCTGTTTGAGGAACGCTGATGTTCACTTTTAACGTTTTCAGGTCTGAGTAAGAAACTGATGGCAGAACAACCGAGCGAGAGGAACTTCTTCCTGCGAATGAAGAGCACCCTGACCACCAGGGGGCGCACCGTCAATATCAAATCTGCTACCTGGAAGGTAAGTTCTTCCACTGGGGGGTGGGGGGGGGGTGCTATCCGGGTCGGGGGGGGGGGGGGGGGATCCAAACCGTCTGTTGTTGATTCAAAGCACTCCACCTTAAATTCGTACACGGAGGATAGAAACGACGAGTTTCTCCTGAGAGTCCAGACCAGCTGACATGTCCTCACCGCTGTGGTTTAGGGTTAGGGGTGCGTAGAAGTTAAATTTGTCCCACACGAGGGGCTGAGGTCCAGGCTGAAAGCGATACGAGTCGGTAAGTGGATCTCTGGAGGGGAGCCAAGGTCTCCCGGCGTTCCTCTCCGTCAACACTTCATCCGGTGATCTCAGCGAACGTCCTGCTGGGCTCGGCGGTGAAACTGTGTCACTTTAAGGCCAGACACGTTCCAGCAGATTCCCCCTCAGACCTAATAAAGGATCAGAACTGGTTGCAGGAGAACAGTAATGAATAAATATATTTTATCTCTAGATGCTTTATTTGGTTGATATTTTGTATCTTTTTGCACATCTCTCTGCCTTGTCAAAGCCTGATGTCGCTCTAATCCAGACTATTTTTACTTTACCCCCCCCCCCCCCCCCCCCCCCCCAGGTGCTCCACTGCACAGGCCACATCCGTCCGTTTGGCGGCAGCTCGGCGTCGCCCCCTGCAGGCGGAGTGATGACACTGCTGTGCGAGCCCATCCCTCACCCGTCCAGCGTGGAGTTCCCCCTGGACACCTGCACCTTCCTGACGCGCCACACCATGGACCTGCGTTTCACTCACTGCGAGGGCAGGTGGGAGCCTCGCTGCTACCTTCGTGGGTTAAGAGGGGAAAATGAAAAGAGCCGGTTTTTTTTATTCCTCTGACCTCTGCGTGTTTTTAGGGTCACGGACCTGGTGGGATACAAACCGGAGGACCTGATTGGACGCTCGGCCTACGAGTTTTATCACGCGCTCGACTGCGATCGCATCAAGAAGAGTCTGCACACACGTGAGTCTGCATTTCTGGGCAGGATGTGAATAATTATGGTGTAAGAATGTCGATAAAGCCGTTATACATAATAGATTTTTTTTTTAAATAGAGAAATGTGAAAAAAATGTCTAAAAATGACAACAACAAAAAATATGTTTAAATTAAAGCAGAAAAATATTAGTAATAAATTAAATAGTAGAAGTAAATAAATTTATAAATAAAATATGTTGAAACTGTTATATAAAATATAAATATTAAGCACAAAAATACAGTATATAAATGAAGTAATACATTTAAAGTATGTTAAATAAAATGTAAAATCAAAGACTATATATATTTCACAATAATCCCAAATGTTGGATTAAAATCTGTTCACACAAACAAATAAAAATAAGAACCTGACATTACACGTTGAAAGAGATTTACTCAAATTTAACAATAAAACTATTTAAATTAAGAAAGGAAAAAAAATAGTGATGTTGAAAATAACCACCAAAAATCTAAAGTCTAAAAATGTGATTAAATCATGGGAAACATTTAAACATAATTTTTTTAACAAGTTAATAAATGTTGAAATATCTAATTGTCTACAAAAATAAACCATCAATGGATTAAAAACAGCTTTGTCTTATAAAAATACGAAATATGTGAGAAAAGTTAGAATGTTAAATGGTTGCTGATGGGATGAATCTTTACAGACTCTTTATTTCTTATTTCTTTCGTTAAAGTAATAAAGAAATTATTTTGTTATTGTTAAACCTTTCTTTATGCGGTTCTCGTTTACAGGAGAGACATTTAAAAACTCCTTATGCTGTGAAAAGGAAAACGGAAAGAAGTTTTGTGATTATTTAACATTAAAAATGCCGCCATGACCGGCCATGTTGGAGCCGAACTTTAACTGTTCCCTCAGAGAAATGACGCTTTGCAACGTTAAACAGTTTTTAAAGCAAAGAGTCGTCAGAGTTCATCATCTTCGTCTGTTTTTCCCTCCAGTGCTCTCCAAAGGTCAGGTGAACACCAGCCGCTACCGCTTCCTGGCCAACAGCGGCGGCTTCGTGTGGGCGGAGACTCAGGCCACCGTCCTCTACAACAACAAGACGTCTCAGCCGGAGGCCGTCGTCTGCCTCAACTTCATCCTCAGGTGTGTTGAGCGCCGTTTATTACCGGAGGAGGAATGGAGGGGGGCTCCTCTGACCGCCGCCCTCGCTCCGTCTGTTTGCAGTGCGGTGGAGCAGCCAGACGTGGTGTTCTCCGTCGAGCAGACCCGCTGCGGCGTCCTGCCCAAAACCGAACCCCTGTCCCCGGACCACGCCGCCGAGGACAGCGGCATATCCGACACCTGCGAGTCCGACGGGGAGCCCGCCGGCGAGGACTCCAGCAGCTCGGTGAAGCTCTTCCTGAAACTGAAGGAGAGGCCAGAGGAGCTGCTGCAGCTGGATCCGGAGGCAGTAGACGCCACGGTGCCGCTGGTGGGAGGTGAGGCAGCCGTCCGCCGCCTCTAAACCCGTCAGTCTGCCGGTTGATTGGACTGGTCGGGTTTAAACGCAGCACCTTCTGTCTCCGTCAGGTCCGGTCGAGCTGACGTTCGCCAGTCCTCCCAGTCCAGACGTGGTTCCGGACCATCCCAAAGATCTGTGCAGCCCACAGCTGAGGCAGCTGCTGTCGCCCATCTTCGACGGCCTGAATCCGTCCTCGTCCCCAGCCGCCTCTTCTGAGCCGGACCTGGTAACCACACCTTCGTTAAATCGCTTTAACCGACCGGAAGCTTCCGCGTGTGGTTCTGATTCTAACGCCTGAGCTCCGTTTGGTCCCCAGAGCCCCTGCGAGGACGAGGTAATGGACACCAGCGGGGTGGAGAAGTTCTTCACCGTCTGCCCGGAGGAGGCTCAGAGGAAGAAACAAGCCGTGGAGGTGGGGGGGCGGTTACAGCGTCAGAACACAACACGCTCGCTTGTCTGACGCCGGTTTGAATCCTGACCTTTCCCCTTCGTTGCTCAGGACATCGAAGGCAAGGAGCTGGAGATGTACGCGCCGTACATCTCCATGGACGACGACTTCCAGCTGACCTTCCTCAGCGATTTGCCCGAGGAAGCCGACAAACCCTCGCCGCTGTTGTTTGACGGCGCCCATGTGCTTCCTGCGGTGGCCGGAAGCAGGAAGAGGTGAGCCGGGCGCTTCCTGTCCGACTGGCTCTGAGGCGGGGCAGCCGCCAGCGTCAACCTTTAGACGCACACCTGAATAAAAGGAAGTTAGCAGGCAGGGATGCATCTAGACATCTCCTGAGGACCGGGCCCCGAGATCCAGACCCAGGAGAAGAAAAAAAAACGAGGGGAAGGAAATGTGTCTGAAGATGCTGGTGAAGATTCTCAGTCATCCAGGTCATAGTCATTCCAAAAAAAAGTAAAAAACAAAGCAACTGGACTTGTTTTCCGAAGTTTGAAGACGTTTCGCTTCCTCTCCAGGAAGCTTTCTCAATTCAAAAAGTCTGGAGTACCAAGCTTTATACTACTGCCCAACAAAGGCCTTGTAATGGCTTAGATAACATGCAGATTCAACAGAAACTGGTCCACTCCTCTGTAACGAGGAGTCGTTAGGGTCATTATTGGCCTGGTTTACAGGAACGATGTTTTGATCACCCGTATGAGGGTGGAGGTGATGATTGGCTGGAATTAATCTTATAGCTGGATTGTAGGTTTTTGAGAGTTGGAACCTAAGGCCTCCTCCTCAGGTTTAGGTTGGTTTTTCTCTCTTAACATAGATGGCTTCCTTCACACCCCTTTCAAACCATCTGTCTTCTTTGTCCAAAATGTGAACATTTTGGTCCTCAAAAGAGTGTCCTTTGTCCTTTAGGTGTAGGTGGACAGGACGACCTTAGGTTCCAACTCTCAAAAACTTATAATACAGCTATAGGATTAATTCCAGCCAATCATCACCTCAATTCTCACTCTCATACGGGTGATCAAAAACATCGTTCCTGTAAACCAGGCCAATAACGACCCTGACGACTCCTCGTTACAGAGGAGTGGACCACAGGGTTTCCGCGGGGCATTAAAAGTCATTAAAAGTCATTAAATGAAATTTTCTAAAATTAAGGCCTTAATTGGCATTAAAAGTCATTAAATGTGGTTATCTGTGGCATTAAAAATGGCTTATTTTTTTCTAAAAAAAATACGGTCATAAAACAGTTTCGTCAGATATATTATTTCAGATATAACTGATTCCGCATTGTGCTCGGAACTGCTTCCGGTTCATCGTAAAGCCGTATGTTTTTACAATGTTCGGAAAAGGGACTCGAGGCGGAGAAAGAGCTAGAGACTGGGAAAATGCTAATTTCAACAAAAGCGGATGGAAAACGAGGAATTCGGTACATGGCTGCAGCCTGTCGACGGTAAAGATGACGAAGGATTTTGCCGTGTTTGTAAAAAAAAATTAAGCTTTGCACAATGGATGTCAATGCTTCACGGTCTCACACGAAGTCGGACAGTGTAGTCCAGGGTGTACACGGGTATACGGCGCATAGCCACTTATTTTTCAGTCAGCATTGCCTATATCAACTTCTGAAGCGGTATTTGTGTCTTTTGTTTGAGCGCGCAGTGAGACAGGTATTCAGCGTTTAAACATCACTCGCGCTCAAAACTGATAAACTCTTCTCAATCCACTTTGCTCGCCTTCGGTTCCGTGTCTGCCCGTGACCTGCTGCTTCCACGTTCAACACCAGCTGTGCGCAGCTCGCTGGTTTCTGTCTGTGCGCTCTTGACTTCAAAAACTGTCTTCAAAAAAAAAAAAAAAAAACTGTCCACCTCACCAGCCAATCACAGACAGGTTTCTTTCCATCCAATCAGAGTAGGGCTTGCAAATACTGCATTCAGATGGATTAAATGAAAATGCGGCAGCTTTTGGCAGAAATTACTAAACATAACGGTGGGATTGAAGAAAAAACAACAACCAATAAACAGTTTAATATTTTAGCCTAAAATATTTAGTTTAAAGTAATTCCTTGAGTTACTAAGTGAGGTGTGAAAAATCTTTTTGTCTCTTTTCTTTCCAGCTTCTGGGTGATGATGCAAAAGTTTATTGTGATCATAATCATTATCATTGTCATCATTTTTTAAAGAGCACTTTAACACGAGGTAAAACAAAATAACATCTAATAAAATGACTTGAGTAAAGAATCAACAGTTTAAAACAACAATAATAATAAGCTGTTTAAATCCTTAAAAACAAACAGAAGTTCTTTAAACTGAACTCTAAGATAAACAGGCAACCAGTGAAGGGAGGCCAGGATGGGCTAATGTGCTTTATTTTATGTTTTTCCATTAAAAGGTGTGCAGCAACGTTTGAACCAGCTGCAGACGTTTGAGTGAGGACTGACCGATTCAGAGATAAAGAGAATTACACAAATCCAGCCATGATGAAATGTAGACTTAGAGTAGTGTTTCCATATTTTTGCCTTGAAAGAATAGGTTTTACCTTTGCTTTGTTTCTTAAATGATAAAAATTAGTTAACTGAGGCCCCTTTTTGACTGTCAAGTTTAAAATCACCGTCCATTTTAAAATCGAGGGGCTAAACATTCATTGTCAGGGTGTCTAAATTAACAGGATCAACAGTTGTTTGGATGTTTCAACTGGTATATTTGACAATTCCTCATTTGCAAAGACAAAGAGATTTGAGTTTTGATGTTCTCCTCGTCATTTACTTTATCTCTTTCTATAGATTCTCTTTCTCATTCAATTTAGGACTTTCCATATGCCTTATCATCTAGGTCTATATTGAAAAACCTACAGTAAAGTAATGAAATGTTGATTCTGGATGTAGTGTAGGAATTCCTTCAATATAAACCAAAGAAATTTTTACATTACCTGCCAGAAGCTGGATAAAATCTTTAAAAAAGAGACAACAGTATTTTCACAGCTCACGTAGTAGCTCAAGGAAATATTGTAATCTAAATGTTTTAGGCTAAATATTTTAGGCTAAAATGAGTAAACCTTAGTGATGGATTTTTGGGTAAACTAAATAGAGCAGTGTTACATGTCATTGTTTCTAAAACAGCATTTTTCTGAGCTGCGTCTAAAAGGGCAAACATTGAGAGTATACCTACTTCTTCAGGGACCACTACACCACTGCAGACAGCCACAGATCAGCTGCAAGGGGCAGACAACAGCTAACAATGTCAAGTTACTTTTCTGTAACCAACGCTGTCACGTCCGCATTAGCTACCGCAAACAGCACAGCAGCAGCTGGAGCAAAGTCTACTGCCACTAACGTCGGGAAATCAGACAGTCTTCGAACAACATTTGGATCCAATGCAACACTGCATGCAGAGGTACTTGTTGATGGCTATGTTCAGGTACTGAACATAGCCATCAACAAGTTCTCTCTCTCTCTCTCTCTCTCTCTCTCTCTCTATATATATATATATATATATATATATATATATATATATATGGGTACTTGTTGATGGCATTAAATTTATTTCTAAGAGCATTAAAAAGCATTAAATTGGGGTTACTCATTCCTGTATAAACCCTGGACCAGTTTCGGTTCAATCTGCTGGTTTAACGACTTCCCATTACTAAGGGGTGGACCTGTTTCTGTTGAATCTGCATGTTATCTAAGTTATTACAAGGCCTTTGTTGGGCAGTAGTATAAAGCTTGGTACTCCACATTACTCCAGACTTTTTGAATTGAGAAAGCTTCCTGGATAGAAAGCGAAATGTCTTCAAACTTCGGAAAACAAGTCCAGTTGTTTTGTTTTTTACTTTTTTTTGGAATGTGTCTGAAGATGTTTCACCATATGAAACATTTTTCAGGAGCATAATTTCATACATTATTGTGGAAAACTTATTTCAAGTTTTGAAGGAAAGTTTAGAGTTTGTCCTGAAGAGGGCGCCAGAGGCAACATTTCCCTCCTTTAATGCTGCAAAACCTAAATGCTGAATCTTTTCAGACAGCTGGAGCAAATAAATGCACGCCATCTGTTTTCTAAACGTTAAAAACAGTTAAAACGTGACTTTTAACGAGGTTTCCCTCCTTAGAAAGTTAAACGGCTTTTGGAAGATGGACAGGCCAACAGCATCACAGACCCTCCACCGTACTTGGCTGTGGGCACAGGGCTGTTTTTCTATATATCTTATTTATTATTGTTTATCCACACAGCTGAAATGACAACAAACTGTTAAATATTTATTTAATTTGTGCAAATAAGAGCAGGAACTACATATTTAGTGCAGCTTTGTTTGATTTGTCGGTTATTAAAGGAACCGGTTTGATTCTTCTGAGAAACGTGTGTAAATCAGACTGTTTCTAAAAGAGAATGGCGTAAAAAATAAAAATAAAAGAGGAATCCAGGCTGTAAGTGTAGCTCTTAAACCTGTTTATGCACCGTTTGAATGCTTTTATTTTGGGTCTGACCGTTTTGTCCGTCTCTCGTTCAGGACTCACGACTCGGACAAAGAGGCGTCGCCTCAGCTGCTGCTTCAGGACAAGAGGCAGAAGCAAGAGCCGTCCTCCATAGAGGAGGACCTCCTCCTCAGCCACAGGCTGCTGGTGCGTGCCGGACCATCCGCTCCACTCAGGAACATTAGTTAGCTGTAAACATGTAGGAGCCACAGGACTTTACCTCCATATCTACTCCTCTTTCGGTTGATTTGAGGTTAAAACTAAAAACAAGAGTTTAAGCGTCCAAAGATGTCATTCTGACAGCATTTTTATTATATTATATTTCGAAGCGTTGATATAGATAAAGTTCCCGGGCCCTTTTGGAAAAGAATCCCACATTATTATCACAGATAAGACCGTCGTACTTAGCGTTGGGTGTTTTCTACAGATTTATTCTTTAATTTTTTTTTTCTTTTCCTCTGAATTTATTTGTTCATCATTCGTCTAAAAATGTCTTGATGTCTCACAACGTCACCCACGTTGTTGGTGAAGGAATAAGGAATAGCTCTGAGCGGTCCCAGTGAGACCTCAGGCTGATCATCAGGATCAAAAAGCTAAAACCTGTCGGTATTTATTACAGAAATAATTGATTCAATTCAATTTTATTTATATAGCGCCAATTCATGAAACATGTCATCTCAAGGTATTTTACAAAGTCAAATTCAATCATAGATGGAGATAAAAAAAAAACATACCCGGTGTTTTAACTCTGAGCCAAGGGAGAATAATCTGACACCTTAAATGTTTAAACTAATACGTTGGCTTCAGATTCTACCGGTAATGTGAAAATCTGTTTGTGTTCAGGGTTCCCTGGAAGACGCCGACCAGCCGGACCTGATTCTGGACTCGGGCCGCAGTCAGCTGCTCACAGACCGGGACCCGGTGTTGGGAGGCGTGTCAGAACTGTGCGACACAGCAGGTAAAAACAAACGGGACGCTCACTCTGTGCATCTGCTGACTGCTTTAATGCTTCAATTAAACTCTGACTAAACCTAAAACAGTTACGCTTCAGTCTGTCGCCCCCTGGTGGCCACAGGCACATACAGCACTTAAAAGCCCCTCCATAAAGATCCAGAATAATTATTTAAGTTTTTTTTATTATTATTATTCTTTCATATGTTTTGGGCAGAATAAGCAGGTAACAAAACAGATGAGGTTGACAGTGGATTATTTCTGATATTTTCAGCATCCAAAGTAAATGATTGGATTTTTAAATATCAGGGAGTTAATATCTGTAGTATGAATTTTCTAACGGAGATGCAACAGAACTCTGACTGGGTAATAATAATGATAATAATAATTGTATTACTATTAATAAAAACGATAATAATGATGATAATAATAATAATGATAATACTTTTATTATTATTAATATTGATGATAATAATGATGTTCCAGCCCACTCCTGGAAAATGCTTCAAATTAATTATTTTTGCAGCAGCATAATTTCACACTGAAAATATTTCATAATCTAGTCTCTCGTTTAAGGACATCTGTTGAGTGTAAAAAAAAAAAATCCCATATTAAGAAATATTTCCGACAACTCGAGCCTTTTGGAGAGAATCAGGCCCAAAGCATTACAGACTGAGCAAATCACTCAGTTCCAGGTAAAGTCCTAATAGAGTTGAACAAACTCCACATCTTTACATTTCTTATTGGTTTGACACCTTTTCCCAAGAGAAACAGGAAAACATGGATTAAATGTCCATGTACCAGCTAATCTATTAAAATAACAAATATTAAAAAGCCTCATTTTTTCTGTGTAGTTACAGGGATCGTTAATTGTGCTCCTGGTGATTTTTATTCACAATTGGGTTTTTTTAACACGGGACTTTTCTCCTATTGAACTGAAATAATTAGAGGTTGGATTGTTTTATTTTTTTCAGCGTGATATTCGGCTTCTAAAAGATTTTGAAGTTTTTTCCACATCTTTAGCGTAATAACAACCATGGAGGCGGCTTTGAGCCCAGATTAAATCTCTTTCTGTTCCTCCTGCAGCTCTGATGAGGGACATCTTCATCCCTCGTCCGGCTGACCTGTCGCCGCCGCTGTCGCCGATGACCTGAAGCGGCTCCGGCGTCGGCGCGGCCTCCGCAACCAGAGCGCGAGGGGTCAACGCCGAGTCCGTCTGCAACAACAACAACAGCAACTTAAACGCACACATCTGAACAAACCACAAACCTGTACGCACAAGATCCTCGCCTCGCACGTGCTGCGTTAACCATGCTGTAGGGGTGGAGCCGCCCTCGCCGCTTCTAGCAGAAGCGGGACGCTCTAGAACGTTGGGTTTTCTCGCCAGTCTCGCTGTGAACCTGTGAGCCGCTGAGGCGCCGCCCGCCGGTGATGAAATGTGAGAAACGCCAGGTGGTGCCACCTGTCTCTGTGTGGAGCGAAGGTCGGGCGGCGGGCGGGGGGGGCGCATTTTGGAACATATTTCTCAGTGCAGCTAAACTAATGTATCACGTTTTTAATTGTTTCTGTTGTTTTAAAGATAAACTTCGCAAAAAAAGAAATGTTTCTTTAATGAAACATCTTCACAATAATCTCTCTCGTTTTATTTTCCTAATTACACCAAAAACCTGTAAAAAAAAAAAGAAAGAAAGAAAGAAGCGAATATCAGTGGCAATCCTGATCTCAGTGGCATGTTTTTATGACTTTTTATACTTTTTATTTTTTTTTTAAACAATGCATTAACTGTAGTTTGAGTTTATTTTCCGTGTCAAATATAAATCCTGGGTCACCGGCCGGTAAAATCACTCTGGTAGCGTTTGATTAGATCTTCCTGACGTGCCAGGCGGGCGGGGTTCACCCCACACTCCCTATAAGCTAATGCGAAGCGATCAATCACAGAAAAGGTTTAGTAATTGACTCCCAGACTTCCTGAACTGCCTCCTCAGAGGAGCCTCCGGCTGGAAAACCATGCAGATTTCCTCCAGTGTTTAATGGAAATTATGTATTTTACTAACCCGCTTTACTGAAGCCATTATTAGCCCAGCAAAAGTAGTGTTAGCGTGTTTATGCTTGTTAGAAATGTGATTAAACACTAGATTTCTTTTATTTTTAAGTCTGAATTTTACGACTCGTAACAAATTATACCTCAAATCGCTGAACTGAAAGTCGGCTGGAGCCTCAGCCGCAGCGTGTTTTGATGAAAATAACGCCATAAATCGATGTGAACCGCTCAACGTGTTCGACCAGTTCGTGTCAGAGTGCAAGCAAACCAAACTTTGAATAAAAACTGCCAGGTTGTTTCTTACACAGAGCTCTGTGCCTTCTCCTCATGCAGTAAAACCTTCATTGAACTAATTTAGACTGTTACCTTCAGGCTGATTCTGCTCTACAGTTCTTCTCTGCAGAGGGAGCGGGTTAAATACTGTTTTATTGTATCTCTACTGTTTATCCAACATGTACTCTTGGAAGTAAATAAAGCTGTTTAAAACAAATTCTGCTCTGAGTTTGTCAGTGGAAGCCGTTTTTTTTTTTTTTTTTCAATTCAATTCAATTCAATTCAATTTTATTTATATAGCGCCAAATCATGAAACATGTCATCTCAAGGCACTTTACAAAATCAAGTTCAATCATATTATACAGATTGGGTCAGATTATACAGATTGGTCAAAATGTCCTATATAAGGAAACCAGTTGATTGCATCAAAGTCTTGACAAGCAGCATTCACTCCTGGGGAACCGTAGAGCCACAGGGAGAGTCGTCTGCATTGTACATGGCTTTGCTGCAATCCCTCATACTGAGCAAGCATGAAGCGACAGTGGGAAGAAAAACCACCCATTAACGGGGAAAAAAAACCTCCGGCAGAACCGGGCTCAGTATGAACGGTCATCTGCCTCGACCGACTGGGGTTACAGAAGACAGAGCAGAGACACAACAAGAGAGACAAAAAAGCACAGAAGCACACATTGATCTAGTAATCTGTTCTACATTAGATGGTAGTAACGGGTGAGCCGTCTTCTCTGGATGATGTCAAAGTTAACAGAACGCCAGACCAGGTGTACCTACTATGAAGAAAAAGAGAGAGAGCAAAAAGTTAAAAGCTGAAATGACGACAGTCATTTCAATGTAATACAATGCAAAACTGGAGAACCGTAGAATGAAGAACAGTAGAAATCAGTAGAGTGAGAAAATTAGACCCTGATGTCCTCCAGTAGCCTAAGCCTATAGCAGCATAACTATAGAGGTAGCTCAGGGTAACATGAGCCACTCTAACTATAAGCTTTGTCAAAAAGGAATGTTTTAAGATTAGTCTTAAAAGTAGACAGGGTGTCTGCCTCACGGACCAAAACTGGGAGTTGGTTCCACAGGAGAGGAGCCTGATAGCTAAAGGATCTGCCTCCCATTCTACTTTTAGAGACTCTAGGAACCACCAGCAGACCTGCAGTCTGAGAGCGAAGTGCTCTGTTAGGAACATACGGAGTAATCAGAGCTCTGATATATGATGGAGCTTGATTATTAAGGGCTTTATACGTTAGAAAAAGAATTTTAAATTCTATTCTTGATTTAACAGGAAGCCAATGAAGGGAAGCTAAAATTGGAGAAATATGATCCCTCTTGTTGATTTTCATCAGAACTCTTGCCGCAGCATTTTGGATCAGCTGAAGACTTCGAACTGCATTTTGTGGACTTCCTGATAGTAAAGAATTACAATAATCCAGCCTTGAAGTAACAAATGCATGCACTAGTTTTTCAGCATCACCCCTGGACAGAATGTTTCTAATTTTGGCGATATTCCGGAGGTGAAAAAAGGAAACTCTGGAAACCTGTTTAATATGGGATTTAAATGACATGTCTTGGTCAAAAATAACACCAAGATTTTTTACTTTATTACCAGAGGCCAAGTTAATGCCATCCAGATTCAGTGATTGATTAAGAAGTTTATTTTTTGAGGACTCTGGCCCAAAGATTACAACTTCTGTCTTGTCAGAATTTAAATGCAGGAAATTTAAAGTCATCCAGCTTTTGATGTCATCAAGACATGACTGCAGTCGAAGTAACTGATTGGATTCATCAGGATTTATGGATAAATATAGCTGAGTGTCATCAGCATAACAGTGGAAATTAATCCCATGCTGTCTGATAATTTTGCCAACCGGAAGCATATATATAGTAAATAGAATTGGTCCAAGGACTGAACCCTGTGGTACTCCACAGGTGACCCTAGAGTTTGAAGAAGATTTATTATTAACATGAACAAACTGGAATCTGTCCGACAGATAAGATTTAAACCAGCCTAATGCTTTCCCCTTAATCCCCACAGTATGCTCAAGTCTTTGTAGGAGAATATTGTGATCAACTGTGTCAAATGCAGCACTGAGATCTAACAGGACAAGTACAGACACAAGTCCATTATCTGAGGCCATGAGAATATCATTAGTGACCTTCACCAGAGCTGTTTCAGTGCTATGATGAGCTCTGAAGCCTGACTGAAACTCCTCAAGTAGGTCATTACTTTGTAAATGTTCACAAAGTTGATTAGCAACTACTTTCTCAAGAATTTTAGATAAGAAAAGAAGATTAGATATAGGTCTGTAGTTTACTAGCTCATCTTGATCAAGAGAAGGTTTCTTAAGTAAAGGTTTAATAACAGCTACTTTAAAAGCCTTTGGTACATATCCATTTACTAAGGATAGATTAATCATGTCTAAAATAGGACCACTGATCAGAGGGAATACCTCCTTAAACAACTTGGTTGGGATTGGGTCTAACATACAGGTAGAAGGTTTAGATGAAGCTAAAATTTTAGATAGCTCAGAAAGCTCTACTGCTTTTAAACAGTTCAGACACTGCGCAGGTTCTAAGGATTCCTCCAATGCTGCCTCACTTACTGAGGACGAGGTAATCATGTTTGGGAGGATGCCAATTATTTTATTTTTAATGGAATCAATTTTATTTATGAAGAATCCCATAAAATCATTACTGCTAAGAGCTAAGGGGATTGCTGGATCAACAGAGCTGTGGCTCTGGGTAAGTTTGGCAACTGTATTGAAGAGAAATCTAGGATTATTCTTATTCTCCTCAATTAATGATGAAAAATATGCTGCTCTAACTCTGCGAATGGTCTTGTTATACAACAATAGACTGTCCCTCCAGATTAGGTAGGATTCCTCTTGGTGTGTAGAGCGCTGTGTAGAGGTGTGTTAATTGCAGAAATCCTGAACACGAGGACAGAGTAGGAAGACCTCAGCAATGACCTTAGAGACGCAGCTGTTGCTGCGTTAGAAGGTTCATCGTTGAAGAAAGGAGATTATTCACAAGAGGGAAATGTCAGGTTCAAACACCTAAAACATTCATTAAACAACACAAAGAAGAGAGACAACGGGGTTAAATCTTGCTAGACCAGCAGAGAGATGAATTCCATTACATCTGTTCTGAAATCCACTCTGCTGCTGCTGTACTTTTTATTATCTCAAAAATGGAGGGCCTTAGTTTCATTGCAGAGCTTAAGGAAGGGGGAAACATACTTTAGTGTGACCTTTCACATCATAAGATAGCAGTTTAAGGTATGCAGAACAACCTTAACAATTCGAGCATTCAGTGAACAGGAATATGAGAATACACAGATGGCTGGGTGCAATTCATCACAGATAAGATGGTGCTCGCAAATTTATGGAGAGGCTGTTTCTTGCACCAGACCTTACTCTGTAACATAGGAGAGAGATATCAGTGGTCTAAAAAAAACGGAATAAACTCAAACCTTAAACCTTTACAATAGTAATGAGTAAATGCAATAAACATAAAACATATAGAGAACAATAAAAACTCTAACAGGAAACATTAGAGAAAGCTGCAGATTCACAGGGAAGCTCAGAGAAACAAGCAGACACCCGGCTAGCATGATGCATGTCAGAGGAGGTGCTGATTATCAGGAAGGGTTGAAGGAGAATCTCCTCGCTGAAGAGCCAGAGAGCACAAAATGTGTTTACAAAGCTACTTCTGGACGAACCACCAGACTTCTGGAACCAAGGGACCAACAAGGAGATGTTGGGAGGAACCCAAACGTCTCACACCAGCTGCAGCACGGTGGTGGCAGCGTGGTGATACGGGCTTGTTATGCCGAACATTACAGGTACTCCTTTCTGGCTTCATCTTTGTTTAAAAAAAATAAATAAATAAAAGGATGATGGTGGAATTTTTGTAGGTTTCAGGTTGGATTGAAATAGTTATAAGAATTCCTTTTATTGTCCCTCAGCGGGGAAATTCGGGTGTGAAAGTGGCAAAAGACACAGTTAAACACAATCAAGATGAAAAAGGAACAAACTAAATTAGCTCTTAAACGCCAAGAATAGAAGATTAAAAAAAAGTAAATACCAGAGTAAATAATGCGCAGAGAAAAAATATTTAACAGTGGAAAAGACTCCATCCTATTTACATACACATGATGCTACGATATGCAACATGCATGATAGTGCAGCAGCCGCCTGAAGTAGCTAAAGCATGTGAAAGTTACCTTAGCATCTGGGAAACAGTAAACAATCAAACCTTATATTAGAGAAACCAAACAACGTCTCAACACAGGAGAGCTTCCTCCTCTGGACACGACTCTGCAGTCCACCTGCACCTCAGGAACACTGAGGACCAGAATGTTCACATTTTGGACAGAGATGATGGTTTGAGAGAAGGGAGAAGGAAGCCTTTTACGTAAAGCAAGAAAAAACAACTTAAAACGGAGGAGGAGGGCGCTTTCAAAAACTTATAACACAGCTATAGGTGTGATTCCTGCCAAGTTTCTCCCCAGTTCCCACCTCCATGCATGTGATCACAACATTCATCCTGTGAACCAGGCTAACGAGGAGCCTAACGACTCTCCATTGTTGGGGCGATCAGCTCCAGGTGAATCTACAGGTGGATCTAAACTCTAACGAGGCCTGCAGGTCTATAAAGCTGGGAACTCCTCACTAATCCAGACCTTTTGAATTGAGAAAGCTTCCTGGATGGGAAACGAAACGCCTTCAGTTTCCGAACAGAAGTCCAGTTGTTTTTATTTCTTAAACCATTTATTGTTTTGATTGATCATGACCTGGATGACTGCGAATCTTTACCAAACATAGTGTAAACAATTAATGATCAGATCAGAACCAGTGCAACCATTAGCATGATGTAAAGAGTTATTGATTCTGTTGGGAGCTGCATAGATTATAAAGTCTAGCAGCAACAGGGAGGAAGGAGCTGTGGAAACGCTCCTTAGAGCATCTGGGATGCAGCCGTCCGTCACTGAAAGAGCTCTGCAGGTCTTTAGACGCTGATAAAAGAGCAGATCTTGTTTTTAGTCTCGATGCATAAAACCAAAGACGTGAACGAGGCTTTTAGCACGTCTATAAACATTGAATGAAGCAACACCTTGGAGAAAGTGTGCTGTAGATGCTGATGTTTCAAAATCAAATAAAGCATCTGAAAACCTTTAAAGGACTTTCAACCAACGGGTCAAAATTCCTCCACGAAAACATGAGTAGGGCAGGGCGAGATGGACTAAAAACAATGTGTATAATATATGATATTTATCTTGATATATTTTTCTTTCCATAAAGTTATTAAAATTAGGCATTTCTGATTCAAAGCTTTATGCCAAATGTCTCACAGGCAAATTTTTTAACTAACAGCTGTGGGTTAGGGTTAGGGTTAGCCGCTTAACTAACGTGAGAAGCGGCTAAAAAATAACTCACTGGAATACATAAAAGTATAATTATAACACATCATAAACCATCTCGATTTAAACAGTACATAGTCTCTCATCTTATCTCTCTTTTTGTTAAAAAATAATTGATATTTTTAAAATCTGAATATGGTGCGCAGCCATGAGAGACTAAAGAAGTCAGAAAATGACAGAAAAATCTGAATCTAGCAGCTATTAAATTATTACAGGGGCTTATTTTTCCCCCTATAACTGTATTTACCTGCTGGTTAGTATTTCTTTCAGACAGTAAAAAGCGGTTTAGCAGAGCCAGCAGAGGCGCTCTCAGCTGAAAACAAAGGGAATCGCTTTGCAAACTGTCCTTTAACTGAGAAAGCCTCCAAAACTGTAGATTCGGCTGTAGATGCAAGGGAAGATTTGCATTTAAGAATCTAGAAATTATATCTTCTTGCAAAGTTATTTCAGTACCTGCAAAACCCAGAAGGGTTATAATACTCGACGTTTTTCACCCACAAAAACCAAAACTGCTGAGTAAAGATCCTGTTTTTTGTGTGGATTCTTGATCTCCTGCAAAGCTTCTCTATACTAAAAGATTTTTACTCCTATTAGGCGTCGGAAATGACACTGCTGTCACCAGGAACCTTACATTACTTTGTTTCAGGTTAAATCTCTGATGTTCCTACTTCCTCCAGGAAGGGACTAATTTCGAAAGCGGCTCGGTTCAGTTACCTGGTCGCCCACAACGTGATAAATTAACCAAACCAGAAATCACATTTTAAACTTGTGTCCTCAGGTCCTCAGGTGCATCATATGACCATCGTCCACCACAGTTAATTAATAAACTCATGATGACATTTCAGCCTCTTTTCAGCAGATAACTGATTTATTGTAAAGTCTTACCCCTTTTCCTTGGAGTATTTCTGTCGTCATTGATGAGAGGAAATTGTGGTAGCTGTGGGGATTCAGACTTTAATGTCCAAACTAAGGGGGGAAAACATCATTAATATGCTTAAATATTACCAATATAGAGATATATGAGCTGTCTGGCAACAATGCCAAGAGCGATGTTTGGCTTTCAAACCTAAGAGCATTGCACCAGCTGCCAAGCATGGTGGTGGTAGCATCTAAAGACAATTACAAAGTGGACCTTCTATCACCTGAAGAACATTTCCAGGATTAAAGGACTGATGTCTCAGCAGGATCTGGAAAAACTAATCCATGCATTTATCTTTAGTCGAATTGATTACTGCAACAGTGTTTTCACAGGTCTGCCTAAAAAGTGGATGAGACAGCTGCGGCTGATCCAGAACGCTGCTGCCCGCGTCCTCACTAAGACTAAGAAAGTAGAGAACATGGACCCCAGTTCTAAAGTCCTACACTGGCTCCCTGTATCTCAGAGAATAGACTTTAAAATACTTCTGTTAGTCTATAAATCCCTGAATGGCTTAGCACCTAAATACATCACAGACTTGTTATCAGTGCATCAACCCTCCAGACCACTCAGGTCTTCTGGCTCCAGCCTGCTCTGCAGAACCAGAACCAAAACCAGAACCAGAACTAAACAAGGAGAAGCAGCATTTAGTTCCTTTGCTCCACTTATCTGGAACAAACTCCCAGAAAACTGTTAAAGTGCTGAAAGCCTGAGTTCCTTTAAATCAAGATTAAAAACACATTTGTGTAGGATTCCCTTTGACTGTTCTAGTTAAACTGTTTTACTGAAACATCATTAGTTCAACTTTGTAGTCAAACTGTTTTTA
The DNA here is from genome assembly GCA_037039145.1 of Fundulus diaphanus. NCBI lineage: Eukaryota > Metazoa > Chordata > Actinopteri > Cyprinodontiformes > Fundulidae > Fundulus > Fundulus diaphanus. Next base: position 8,627,006 of record CM073124.1, on the reverse strand, counting down.
ATGTTTGCTTTTAGTTTCTATTTCTCTATGTTCTATTTTGTTTCTACATTTTATTCCAACTTGCTTTTATTCTGTTTTATGTTCCTACATTTTCATCATGTAAAGCACTTTGCATTGTCTCTGTACTGAAATGTTCTATATAAATAAATTTGCCTTGCCTATCATGCTGTGAACCCAACAGCCAGATGGTTGGAACACAGTTGATTACTCCAGCACAGAGGTCTCCAACCCTGGTCCTCAGGACCCAGGGTCTTACATGTTTTAGGGGTTTCCTAAAACACCTGATTTAAATAAATGGGGGGATTAACAGGAGTCTGCAGGTCATGTCAGAGACGCATCTAAAACATGCAGGACACTGGGTCATCCTGAGGACCAAGGTTGGAGAACCCTGCTCTAGCACAGTGGTGTCCTGCATGTTTTAAGTGTTTTCCTGGTTTATCCCAGCTTGACCTAATTAGTGCTTAATTAACAGGCCTCTCCAGACCTGGATGACAGACTGAGAAGGTGAATTATTAATCTGAATCAGATGTGTTGGAGCAGGGACAGACCCAAAACATGCAGGAGAACGGCCCTCAAAAAGTTGGTTCTGGGACAGGAAACCGACCAGATTTAAGGAACTCCACCAATTCTGCCAGGAAGAGTGGGCTGATGTCAAACCAGAGTCATGCCAGAAGCTACAAAAGGTATGGTTGAGGTCCGGACTGACCAAAAACCACCATGTTCTCCATGTGCATGTGAGGGTTCTCTCTGGGTACTCCAGCTTCCTCCCACGCTGGCCCAAAAACATGACTATTAATTAAAGGAGCTATAAGTAATATTGACACCTAGGGTTGCAAAATGGAAAAACACATGGATGTTCATGGACAACAGCCATTTGTCAACGGTCCGTTGCTGCTGTGAAACCCCGCTGAATTTTTACTACCATAGGACAGGTCTATGATGTTGTATTCTGTATTTCTGGTCCGCTTCTATGCGTTTGCAGGCTGCTACTCTTTTGCCAAGATAAAATACCAAATGCAGCGCTCTGTGTTGGGAATCCTGAGAACTCTCATGTGATTGGCTCAGGAACCAGGAAGTAAACACGGGCTACACTCTAACTGGAACTAGTTCGGGACCGTATCTAGGTTAGAAAGGAGAAAAACGTGACTAAGACATTGTTGATGGTGAGGACCGATTGTTAATAGGAAATGTTACTTCCATCCCAGGTGACATGTGAGAATGATTTAGGTTGATTTTACAGTAAATTTATTACTTATTGCTTTAATTGGTCTCTCTAAATTGCCCTTCGGTGTCTGTGTCCCTGTGATGGACTAGCGATCTGTCCAGGGTGGACCCATCTCACCCAATGACCCCTAGAGATAGGCACCATCCCCCACGCCAGACAAGGACAAGTGGGTGTAGGTGACAGATGGATGTTCACATATATTCTGAAAAGTAAAGACATTTGTGTTTGGCCAGTCAAATATTTGCTGTAATAATGCTGCCAGGCACTATTTTTGTGCCAAGTTTATTTGAGTCGCTACATAAATTTCTGATGCCATTTAATTTGACGAAAATCCATCGAAAACCTAAACATCTGGTGCATCCAGATTTGTTTCTTTTAAAATCAGCGTACAGTCATATTCAGTAAATCAGAGTATGGGTCTGATGAACATAAAAGTACCTTTTGAAAATAACCTCTAGGCAGATATTGGACCTTTCATTAAGCCCACTTTACTTTATTAAAGAATGTATTTTATTTGAATTTTTACGGCACTAGTGGCTCATTTTTAATCAAAGTAGGCTGAAAGGAAGCAGGGTTTGGGGGACATGCGGTAGAGGACCTTAGGCCAGAATTGAACCCGGGTCGGCCATCGTTGAGGACTAAGGCCTCCGTATTTGGATTAAGCTCACTACCCCTGCACCATCAGAGCACGCCCAGAAATAAATTAAATTTGCAATCATTTTCTGATTCATTGAATGTTACTGTAGCTGTCCACCTTTTATTTATTCCAACCTGGACAAAATAAATTGTACATTAAAGGTCCATTATGATGCCAGTGGATGTAAAGTAGCTGGAAATGGTTTTCATTGTGTGACCCGATAATATCTGGAACAAGGAATTTGCCTTTTTTTTTGCTGCTTCTGACTCTGACGTCACTCTCTGCTCGCTCAAGAACAAACATTTTGTGCCAAACTGGGGACATTTTGTTATTTCAGCAAGGTTTCTTAAATCAGTCCCTTGAGGGCTTCCAGCTCGTGACGCGAGGTGCTGGCCAGGGGTGGAAAACAATTACAAACACTTAAAGCTGTGGGAACTGTTGTAAAACAAGGCTGGTGCAATTTAAAAAGTCTTCTCTTACATAAAAATTGCCTCACAGTCCCGCTCAATCACAGGAGCAGGAGTTATTGCTCACAGCCATCCTCGGTCATTCATCAACCACCCGACTGCTTACAGTAAGCCGGGCTGAGCTGGTCCTCCCTTCCCGAATCGTTGGTCCACTTCTGCTTCCTGTGGGCAAAACTCAGAGGATTTAAACCAAAGCAGGAAGTTGGAGTTTAAACCCTCAGCGCCATTGTCACATGTGGGTTGAGTCACTCCCAGACGTCCCCAGGCCGCAGGAAGCACAGGGCTTAAGTCAGAGATAAGACGCTTAAAGTGTACCAAGAAATATTTTTTATTATGGAAATAAAAAGGCAGGTAGTAAAAAAAAAAAACGACCTAAAAAAGACAAAAGCTTCTGGAAGTTGAAGAAAAACAGAAAAAAGACTAAAATTCAAATCACACGATTAATGAAACATGAAACAATATGAAGATCAATTAAACCATAAAACCTGTGGTAAAGTAAATAAATTGTATACATTATAGAGACATAATAAAAAGATAAAATTATTCTTATTTTTTTTATTAATTGCTACATTGTCAGCGTATTGGTTTATTATTTGGGCCATTTCTATATATTTCTGTTTTTATTTATTTATTCAGTTTCAATCAAGCCAAGGCAAATTTATTTGTATAGCAAATTTCAGTACAAAGACAACGCAAAGTGCTTTACATGATTAAAACATAGGAAAATAAAACAGAATAAAGGCAAGTTATAATAAAATGTAATTAAAATAAAACAAAATAAAACACGGGAAAATGGAAACTAAAAGCAAATAATGATTTTAAAAACAGTTGTTCTACAAACTTGAACTAATGCTGTTTCAGTAAAACGGTTTAACTAGAACAGTCAAAGGCAATCTTAAACAAATGTTTTTAATCTTGATTTAAAGGAACTCAGACTTTCAGCACTTTTACAGTTTTCTGGAAGTTTGTTCCAGATCAGTGGAGCTTAGGACCTAAATGCTGCTTCTCCATGTCTGGTTCTGGTTCTGGTTCTGTAGAGCAGTCCACCATAAAGAAGCGAGAGAATGTCGGATGTATGTTTATTTTGTTTCCTAAATGACCGAAAGTCATTTAATACAGCGTTCAGTTGGAGGGACGTTCATGTGGCCGTTATTATGAAGCTTCAGCTAAAGTGATTGTTAGGAGCAACATCCCATAATAATCATCCACTGGCTAATAATCAGCTCATGCTTTCACAGTAAAACATGCAGCATCTGCAGCATGTAGCTCACAGACTGGCTTCCTTTCACTATTTATCAAAAGACATGAAAACTGGTGCAAAGACTGGAGTCTCAGACCACGAGTCCAAGTCTCAAGTTAATGTAGAAAGTACTCCTGAAAAGTACTTTAAAGGGGAGTTTTCCTCTCCACTGTCACTTCATGCATGCTCAGTATGAGGGATTGCTGCAAAGCCATCAACTGTCCACTGTGGCTCTACGCTCTTTCAGGAGGAGTGAATGCTGCTTGGAGAGACTTTATGCAACCTGCTGGGTTTCCTTAGAGAGGAAACTTTCTGACCAAGCTGGAGGATCTGATGGAATTTGACTTTGTAAAGAGCCTTGAGGTGACATGTTTCATGAATTGGCGCTATATAAATAAAATTGAATTGAATTCAAGTCTTCAGTTTTTCTATAGGAGTCTTAAACTCCAGTCAGCATATCTCATTTTATCTATACCCACTTGTTGGTGCAGGGCTGGTGGTCACTGGGCGAGATGCGGGATAAACCCGGGACAGGCTCCATCACCAGTTAAACTAACAGTCATGGTTTTGGACTGGAAGCTGGAGTACCTGGAGAGAACCCATGTATGCACATAGAGAACATGCAAAGTCCATGCAGAAAATTTAACCCAGGACCTTGTTGCTGCATGCAGCAGTGCTACCAGCAGCACCACTGCACACTAATGGATGCTTGTTTTGAAAAATTGCACACACAAACTCAAGCACGAGCCACCAGAATTGACAAAGACTCCTGGATAGGTGCCGAATCGTTTTCAGGAAGAACTGAGAGAAAGTCCGGTTGCCTCCAATTTAAGCCTGCTTGCTGTTGCACAGACAAAAAAGCAACACGAGGATTTACAGTCATTGAGTTCAGGAAGAAGAAACGTACAGAGCAGAAATGTAAAATGTTAGAAAGAAGGGAAATTTAGATGTTCTTGGTTTTTCTGTGAGCTCCTGCATGAGTCGATGCTCTCCTGCTGTAAAGGTTCTCACTGTGGTTTATCTGAGTCCCAAAGCCTTAAAGGGACTAACTCTTTCCAGAGCAGCAGATGTCAGCAACTCTCGCGTGATCTTGAATGCCTTTAGATTTGGGCACATTTGTTTTTTGAAATTAGATCATCTTTGAACAATATTAACATTTGAATGATGATCTAAGAACATTCAAGTGTCACAAAAAAAAACTACCAAAATACTTGTTACAGCCCTCATGCTATTCTGGGAAAACTTGAATTTTCCTTAACATATTGAATGTTTTACAACTATAAGCTTTTTAAAATAAAGCAGCAGCCTACTTAACGTTTTAGTTTTCTGGCATCAGCAACACTAACTGTCCCTTTGAAAGTGAATAATGGAATAAAATGGATCTGTGGAGCCGTTAGTTTGACTCGCCATTAGAGATCGATCCCTCTGACTGCTGTCAGTTGGGGATGTGGTCAGTCTCTGTGAAATACTGACATTTCCGGTAATAATAAAACCACTAAAACTCTTAAAGAGAACTGAGAAATGTTCTCATAACTGCACTGATCTTTTGCATTTAGAGAATATTTTCAAATCCCTTCTTTCACCATCAGCACAAAGCAATTCGCGTTGGTGGAGTGTGTCAACTGACCTGCAACAAGAGAAGACGACAAATCCATTACGTCAGAAAATACTCCCCCAAAACTCCAACTCTTTCCTCCATTACATATATTTTTTCCTTTTTACTTCATCCCTGGTGATGAAGTAAGAGGAACAGCCACCACCGTCCATCTGGTGAAACCAGCAGATAAGATCTGAAGCACTAACGACCACAGCCGAAACTTGTTAGGCCACAAATCAGACCAGAGATGTCAAACAGATAAACACTTCAAACATTTATTTATAATAGAATTCTGTGCAATAATACAATGTACAAATAATAAATTTGCAAGTATTACAATCATTGTAACAGCTACACAAAATGAAACGTCAAATACATTCAAGGTCTGAAGGCATCTCTGCAGGAATAAAACATGAAAAGTAGCCCTGCGTTTGAGGTGAGGACATGGACGATCAGGTTTACGGGTCCAAAAGGTTTCAGGTCATTTAAATCTCTCTCTCTCTCTTTCTTTTGCAGGTTAAGAAACAAAAATCATAAAACATCCATTAGTCTCATCTGATTTAAATTAAAATCCATCTTTATACAGTAGATTAAATTGTCATTTTATAAAAATATACACCTACTGATTATACACACAACAGAAACCCATTTGATTGTTCTGCGATCGCTATACAAATATTCTGTACAAATAATTAATATACTCCTTAAATTATTACGATAAATCTGTGCACCACAGTCTGACTGAACCTGAAGACGATGTGCAAGAGTCTGCGAGTGGTGTAGAGTCAATCACCATGGCAACAGGCATGTTTTTGTAACCGCACAGAGCCCGACTTCACGAACGAAGCCTAGGTGAGCCCCGTCACTGACGGGAGGGATAGACAACGTCTCCAGAACAGCACTGAAAACACGGCAAGACCTCAAAAAACATTTACATAAATTAACGTTTAACAGCTTAGAAACCGGCCGGTGACTTGTTACCAGGAGGCAACTGATTAAATCCACCCCAAGTCACATACATTCATATCACACACAATACAATCAACATTTCATTTATTTATATATATATATATATATATATATATATATATATATATATATATATATATATATATATATATATATATATAAAAAAAAAAAAAAAAAACACTTCAGTCCTCCTCAGCTGGGTCCTTGAGTGCTGGCCAATCAGATCTCGTCAGCGTCGGCTAAAAAAAATCAGATCGGGCCTGATGCTGCAGAGCTGCAGCCAGCCAGGAAAAGTGCAGGCAGTACAGGAGCCAGCTGTCAGTGTCTGCCGTTCCTCAGTCATCTTCTGAAGATTATTAGCTGTCACAATCACGTCTCCACAGGAGTTCCTCACAAACCCCACACCTCAACAATCAAGTGTCTTTATCTTCTGAGAGGTGCCGGATGTTCCCGTCGCTCACCCAGTCTCTGGGATGTGAGGACTGGACCTCTTCGTACGGCGGGGGGGCGTTCTCAGGGCTCTGGATGGACAGGAGGGGCTGCTGGCTGCTGTCTGGCTGGTTGCTCAGAGGTGACGGGCAGTAGCCGGGATCCTCCTGAGCCAGGAGGAGCTGTGTCGGTCCAGGAGCAGAGCAGGGAGGAATGCGCTGGCCCCAGCTGCCGTACACTGCCTCTTCGTAGGAGGGAAGAGAGACAGGCAGTCCATCCATCAGGTCCAGCTGGTCCGAGGAGCGGCGGCTGCTGGGAGACAGAGAAGGGCTTTATTAAGGCTAAATAGGCACTTCAGGAGTACAAATAAATAATTCAAAGCTCTGAATTAACACAGAACTTTGATTTCGACAGGAAATAGCAATGCAAAAAAAAAACAGATTTGAGGACTGAATCTCAATGTCTGACCAGAATCTAAATAAAAGAAAAGAAAATTATAACTCTATACAGCATCAGTTACCAATAAATGAAATCTCATCATCTCAAGGTGCTTTAGAGGACAAGTAAAAATAGACAAGAAAGCCAGATCCAGATGTGTAATAAATCCAGTCAAGCTCAGCTGATCATAAAATGCCAACTGGTAAAAACGTTATTAAAGGTAATCCAGCTGATGCATCATCAACTTTACAGCAATCTCTTCTAAGAAAACTTGCAGACAAGTACCCAGTTAATCAGCGCTCCCAAAACATGATGGCCAGTGGGGTCACCGATACCACGGCGAGCTTTACGAGTTAAATTTTACTGCTCAGAAGCTGAGAAGTGTAGGAACCACTGATACAATGTCAAAAACATTTTCAGAGCTTCTTCTTACCCGTGTGATCGACAGGGGAAGAGGCGGGACTTGACAATCAAGCAGGCGGTGGTGGTGAGCAAGAAGATGGACACGCCCACTGCAGTGGTGGCCATGCTGGGCATGTCACTCACGCCGCTATCGGGCTTCATGTTCGGACCGTCTGTGGGCAAAGACACAAAACATTGAAGAAATATGCCGAACATTCACATTAACTCTTCAAAAGTTCCGTCTGAAAGGTTGGATATTTTGGTTTAGAAAATTAAAAAAGAAGGTGAAAAGATCACAGTAATGTCAGTAGTATCAATGGACAGTCTCCAAATGGGTTGATTCTACATTATTCTGAATGTCTGAACAGAAATTAATTTATTTTCTTCCATTAAGAAATGACAAATTTAGCAAAAACATCTAAACCTAAAGCAAATTATATAAAAAGCTGAGGCTAGGTTTTTGAAGGATTAATGTACTTCCTAAATGTAGTTGCTGTCTTGCTTTATATTGTTTTTTTCCCTGTCAGCAATACCACTTGTAAAAAGCAGAAATTACATAATCTGCTTAGAGAGGTGCAACAAGGCTGAGTGCTTGGGCCCCTTAGTAATAAAATCGGAGGGCTTGATTATGTCACTGTAAAAAAATAAAATAAAAATAGTCATGGATTAAAATTAAAATGTGTATGCATCTATGGAAACAGAATGGTGCTTGGGGTCTTAAACAGAGATATTTTAACAGTCACAAAATCTAGCTTTTAAAATAGAGATTTGCACTTTGTAGGTTTCCATGAGTCTGACAGCGTCAACACAAAGGAATATATCTTGGTTATTTTATAGTGGCTTTGCCCGCTTCCTCTTTATGTGCTCAGACTTCCTGTTGCAGTGCATTTGACTGAATGGCGACAAAGGAAGTTAGAACTAGTTTGAGGAGGGTGAAGCTTCTAGTTCCTCTGCAAAGAGTCTGAACGGATCTGGTAAATAGGTCAAAAGATAACCATGATTAAGCTGCCGTGTGGTGCTGAAAGAAGCAGATCTGACTTTTAACACCATGTAGGTTTTAGGCTAAACTGGTGGGATGATGATAAAATACAGCACTTCTTGATTTTACAGGTTAAAAAAAAAAAAAAAAAACCCACACAAATTTGTACATTTGCAGGACTGTGAAAGCACGTAAGGAAGTTAATTTTAACAAGCCTAAAAAGGTTCAGTGAACCAAATTTAAGTGCTGGAAATAACAATGAAGCATCATAAAATAACTAAGCCTTGTTTGAGCTATTCAGGTCAAAAAACACCCATGAGTCAGTAGATCATAAACTGAGGTACCAAGTGAGAAATGCTGTGTTGGGTCAGCGTTACTGGGAAACGTGAGGTAATGTTTAGAGCTGCCCAGTAACATCTGTCACCACTGCTGAAGAGCCTCAGACACTGCACAAAGACTCCGGCACACATCCAGGCTGCACCACACAACTGTGCATATTTCCTATTAAATATGTACTGAATATGAGATTTGTGAAGCTTCCTCTTCTGACAATGTGCAATATTTACAGTAAACACAGACTTTATTTATTGAAGTAAAAGCATTTGTTAGCATTACTCTATTTTCTTCCTCTTTTGAATTTGTTTATAATAATAAGCCTAGCTGTTTCCCTAGTTCCTGTTCGCATTAATTTTAGTAAACAAAGTCCAAAAGTATCAGATTTGTTTCTTTCATAATCTCTGACCTTCACGTTTAGAAAAACTGTGGATATCACTTCAGTTCTGGAGGTTTTTAGTGGATGCTGCAGCTTGTTTTTGGTTTCTAACTTGTTGGAACCATTAATGTTTCACTCTCTAAAAACACCTCCAATTACTGTGAGATCTCTATCTTCAGCAAAGTGAATGTCATACTTCACAGGCATTTTTATATTTAACAGAAAGAGGATCACTAGGAACCTCAAATCTACCTATAAGGCTGAGTTTTTGGACAATCTGAGTTTAATAATTAACTACATGGGTTCTTTTAGCTTGTGGGTTTTAGGAGTATTGTTACAGAATTAATAATGCATTAATCACATTTTTAACAACTGGCAAATGCTATCATGAACTAGTAATATTAATGAAAATTTAACCCCCTTCAAAAAATCTATATCATGTAAAACTAAACTACATATAAAAGCCAACAGGGCCTGATAAAAGAACATTTGTGGCATTGGTTTTGGATTTTAACCCACATCCAAGTGGATTTAAACTGTACGTAATCAATCTGACATGATTACTTTCTGCATTAGCTATAGTCAGTCTTCTTTAAATTTATACCTTTCAAGGGGATGCAGGAGGCTATTGGGGTCCACTTCCCCCGTTGACACTTGGAAATGGACCTCTGGTTGCCCAAGTGGTATCCGTTCTGGCAGAAGATCCGGATAGAGCTCCTATGAGGAAAACCGCGGCACGGAGATGGGTCGCAGCGGAAACCTCCATGTTCTGGGACCAGAGGGTGAGAACAGTTCAGTCTGCCTGCAGAGATCAAGAACAGAAAGACATATGAGCAGGTTTTTAAAACTTTATCCTAAACCATTTTACATCCTCCTCCTTAACTTTTAATATTTTTTTTGTTTTCTTAAAAAAAATAATAATCTAGAAGCGATTATCTTTCTCCTTCAGCCCACTATCTGTTTCCTGTTAATTAAAAAAAGTTTAAATCTAGCCTTGCTATATGACTTTACATAACCTAATAATTGCATTCAATATATTTTGCACAGCATCTGCTACTGACAAAAATCAGATAAATTAGCCTTGTGTGAACAGTCATTTCTTCTCTTTTTCTGCTGTTAATCAACCTCTGATAGGTCCTTAATCCTTACATAAACATCAAAGCATTTATCATTAAGAATAAAAGCTCAGAGTATCAATTTCCTGTTGTTGGTGTAAGTGATGTTTTGTACCAATTACATCAACATAGAATCAGGGTCGGAAGGTGATGGACAACAATTTATTTTTCCGATTTCAAGGTGATGTTACTACAAACAAAAGCTGACACATGTAAGTAAAAAGGCCAATGGAGTCTTAAAGGTCAGGAATTTTATCTGCTACCTAAACATGTAAATTGCCCTAAGGCAAGGAAGCTCTGACAGAGAAGTCAGGACCACATTGCAAGTTTCAACATCTTTTACCCCAAATGTTTCCAGAATGTCTGTTTCCACCATGTCTGCATGCTTCTGAGCCCCCAAAAAACTGTTATGAGAGGCTTATTAATTGTTAATTTAAAAATAATGTAGTCATAAAATAAACTATGACCTGTTCATAAGAAGCCTGCGGTAAGACAGAAACTAGATGGCAAGTTTTAAACCTATGAACATAAAACCACGAACAAAAGAAACTATCTAAAGTTCAGTGCTCCACAACCAGTCAACTATTGACTAATATGTGTCAATATCTTATTTTTCTCCAAATTATTTTTATTTTAAGCTTTACCGGATTAAAAGGGGTAAAAAAAGAATGAACTGACTGTAGACCTTTATTTGTACAGTGGTGAGCAACAGAAGAGTATAATATTAATTGTGTATAATATTTAAACATTATACACAAGGCACATTTCAAGCTTTTAATTTGCTTCAACATTGACACAGTTGAGCAAAGGAATACAGCTAAAGGATTGAAGAAAAGAGAAACACCAGCTGTGAAGAAAATACCTGCAGAGAGGAGCGGGGAAGAGACCAGGAGGAGGAGTCCACAGACGACATAGATGCCTCTGCTCGGCCATGGGTAAGAGACTGGTGCCGACATGAGATCTGACTTCCTGAGGACATGACAGAGATAAAGAGTCAAAAGGGGATTAAGAAAACAACAAAAAACATTGTACACAAACTATTTTCACACATATTTAAAAACGGTTTGTTCTAATAAAATATAAATCCACAAAAGGAACTGATATGTGTGTGAATAAAGAAGTTTTTTTTTTTCAAAAACTTGCTTTAAATAACAGAGTACCAACAAACCACAACTCAAACTAATTTGAATTTAGACTCATATTAGGACTTTTTTTTAAATTAATTTATTTACTGACAGCATTTTCTGCACAACTTTAAACCACCCATAATTCTAAAAGAAAGGGGGTCTGCAGGGCTTCGGTCCCCATAGGGCTCATCGGACTTCAGAAGGTTGGTAAATATGAGACGGTCCTAAATATCCCCATAAACAAGTACACACACACACTTCCACAGTTATACAAAATGTAGGTCGGGTTTACACAAAGTAAAGCCGTCTGAGGCATAAAATGCTGAGTCAGTGGTTGCTATGATGTTTCCCTCCCGGTCTGGGGGGGTAAAGCACCACCATCACAATGCATGCAAAGGAGTCAAAGCTTCAGACAGTCACTGAGCTACAACTACAAGCCACATTACATGCGTTAACCACAACAGACAGAAGGTCCAACATGTAGCTACATTTCTGTGTGTTAGTGTTTTTTTTCCTCTGAGGGATATGACAAGTTAAAGAGAAATGGTCGTGAAAGGGTGCGTGTTACTGCATAACTATCATAAAGATAAAAACGTATCAAAATGTCAAGTCAGTCATGTAAACTCTAGCTTTTCATGACTCATTTAGATTCTGAACTGTGTTTTAGAGTAAAGAACGGCTGAGCTCAGAGGAAGGTGAAGTTTTCTCTCTCCCCAAATGACTGCATCACTAAAAGAATCTTATTACATCCAATTTTCATCTTAGTCTCTTTTTTTTAAATATATTTGTCTCTACAAGTTTTTCCAAAGCTGCAAAAGTAGTAAAGAAAATTGCAACAGGAAGTGAAAGAACAGGATGTGAATATGCTGGCTCGTTAAAGCCAGATGTAATGCTTCAAGGTACTTATAATTATTTATGTTAATGACCTTTACTGTAGCAACCATCTGCTTATTTAACAGAAGTCATGTTTTCTAAGAATTAAGAGGCTGTTGGGTTGCATGATTTCTGCAGAAATGCACTGTCACTGCATTACCACACGTTTTCATGAACTCCAAACTAAAAACACACGACAGGTGAGAATCAACCCATACAAAATGGGGGTTGATGTAAACATTGCAGAAATCTGAAGGCCTCCCAGAAAAAAAGCACTTGAAAAGCCTTGATTTCCCATCCATTCTAGCAGTAAAACCTTTTTTTAGATAAACATTGTGACATTTCTTAGTGGTTTTTTTTTTTTACATTTGCATATTTGGTAAGTTCAACCAAGATTAAAAAAAAAAAAAAAAAAAAAAAGCCGCAGCCCTATTAAATGTTCCCTTATAGTGAAGTGAAATCTATGAATAACTTGAGCTATTAGTCGATTCACACTATTAACCTTTTTATTATTCTTTTACTCAGATTAAACGTATGAACGGCCTTTAAAAGTGAAACATCAGGAGTTGCAATATGCCTTATTCTCTTCTTGAACCGTTTCACACGCTGGCACCATGAAAACGCAGCCCCGCGTCAACCTTTCAACCAATTCAAAGCGAAACCCCTCACCTGAGAGTGTTTACAGTTTCAACTCAGCCCATATTGACCAAGACCGGTCAGAGCAGTGACTAGAAACACACGGGCAGAAACCCATCACCTCAGAAGGCCCCTCTCCCAATGACTTGCAGCGCCGTAGTCCCGGACAAACACTTCCTGTGAAGTGCCAGACCTCTGCCAGCATCAAACTAAATGCCACAGAGTGTGAAAATGTGGGTGTGTAGGAGTGTTTTCGATGCCTTCGGTGTGTGTTGTGAGCTTTCATGTCAACAGAGATGCCAGTCAACCCGAGAGCAGCGAGGGGAGGGCCCGGCCCCGCCAGCATCAGAGGTTTAACACGAATACACTCACACCTCCGTCTGGTGAGACCGCGGCCTGCGTGGGCGTTCTGCGTCTTAGTCAGCACGGCCCGCTGTGATATTAGGCCTTCTGCTGCAACGACGGGCGAGTCAGAACCAGGCAGGCAGCAGAATTAAATCGACAGATCAGACACAAAACAATGGCTCTGCTTCTACAAACGACTGCTTTAAAAAACAAAAGTGAAAATCAGCAGCGTATCCTTTTTACCTGCAGGAAAACTATCAAATTACAAGTTTCCCCTTCTCAGAAATGTAGAATTAAAGTCTCTGTAGAGCCTTGAATGTCAGATCTCCTGCAGGCATCAACACGGCCAGCCTCTGTTATGACAATTCACATTGTTTTCAGGTTATTGTGCAGAGCGACGCCTTTTAACCTGTTCCACCCAACTAATTTACTGATTGCTGTAAAAGAGGAGTGTTGGCAGTGTTACTTCAAAAGAAAAGCATGCAGCTGTCATCACTTTCGCACCAAAGCGGCTTCAGATAGAAGAGAAGGCGTCTCTGGATGCACGGATCGCCTCACGCACACAGTAAGCAACTGGGTGGAGTCCGGTCTGCAGGTTTAGATTCTTGGACACCGACCAGTAAAGAGGCCACCTCTTTTCCAGGAGAAGCCGTCAAGACTGGAGTTCTGCTGGAAGTGCAGGAACGACATCTGTGGAAGAAAAGTCGAGATCCGTGTCGCTCCAAAAGTAGCCTGATCCAAACCACAATGTTCATCCAAGGGATCAGAGGGCTTCCAAATTTTGCTCAGGACCCCCTGAATAAAGAGTAAGATCAAACAGTGCTCCAAGAGCAACTTTGCCCCCATTAAACATCATGGGGGCACCAGGCTAGTTTGGTTAAAACAATCACTCAAAGATCTGAGCTGAGGTTTTGGACATGTGTTCGGGAAACGTCTTCGGATCTGAACCCTGCTGAGATCCTGTGGCGTGTTCCCAAAAAGCATGTGGAGAAAAAGAAGCCATGAAACTGATCAAAAACAAGAAGAACAGGTCACCGTCAGTCAGGATTCAGCCCAGAAGCTGCATGAAGGTCAATACAGGAAACGCTGAGTCCTCACATTAATGCCATACCTCAAAAGTCTTTGGTTTCAAAGATCTTTGACAGTTTCACAAGGATAATATTTCCTCCTGCAGGGTTTGCACTCTCGTTTCCCCTTCATGGTTCAGGCCACTCCGGTTCAGGTATTTACCGGAGGCCCGCAGTGGAAACAATGGAAACATGTACACAAGATGTCAGGCTGGATGAGTACCGTCATCTGCTGCTTCGGTGGCCTTTTCATGGAAAAAGAATACCTTCTGGGACGCAGGAAGTTATGCACCTTGTTTCCAGCCACAACATGTGACTCGTCGGGCACAAACACAGGAAGAAGAGACGTATGCGATGTTACCGCAGATACGACGAGACGGCAAGGGGGGGAAAACCCTGAGGAAGACGATGCTGCAGGATACCAGAGTCTTGCCCGTCTGTGGCATGAAGTTGATCCACAGCTAAGAGTCTGGGTGGTCCATAGCTGCAGAGCGAGTCTGAGCGAAGACATGTCTGACTGACTTTTCTTCTCTCATCAGGGCAAGTGCAACTTTAAATGTTGAGCACATTTCAACAAAAAGACAAGTAGAAGTGCCCCAGATGGCAAAACATACATACACTACAGTGGCCTAATAAAGGAAAGTGAAGAAAAGTTGGACTACAGACGGAAATAATTATGTTTCAGGTAAAGGTTTAAAGGTTTTCACATCTCTGAGAGTTTAGATCAGCTTGGTTCTTTGCACCTTTGCTGTGGAAAATCCTTCCTACAGTCAAAAAACAACAGCAGAAGTAGCGTCTCCCACTGTGTTCCCAGGCATGGGGGAGCCCCGCAGCTCCACATTCAGCTAACACGGATGCAGGGCGCTTTCTTTTTGCTCTCATAGGCGCAGTCAGCTGTGAGAGAAGCTATTTAACATGCTGCAGAGCAAAAAAAAAAAAAAAAAAGGGGGGGGGGGTCGTGAATTTATGCACACAGTGCACAGAGGCAATGCTGACAGTGCATTATGAGATGGAGCCTTTCAACCAATCTCTGCTGTGGGACAGAGATCATTTCTGACTGATTAGACTTGAACATCAAAACACAGGCAGGTTTTGCTTTAAATGCTACTTGAAACTGGTTTAATTTTATGTAAAAACCTTTATTAGGCAGACTCAGCTCTTATGGGTACATTTCTAACCCCTAATAAACACTGATAATCTGTCATATGGTACAAGTTCATGAAACTTTGTAGAAGTACTTTATTTTCACCAGAAAACATAATAATTAAAGGCAATGGTTTTGTGTCTCCAACTGTTTTATATCTCTTAAATAAATGGTTCTGCAACATTAGAGTTCAACTTCTGTTCTTAATGTGGACTTTATACTCGTTTTAGGTTCAGCGTGGTTGCTCTCAATGCATGCAGTGCACCCCCCCCCCCCTGCCATATCCTGGCCCCCCCAGGATCTGGCAGTATCTACTTTCCCCTACTAATTGTTTTGTTTTTCAATAATTTAATGAATGTACACCTTATTCCTAATATCATTACACAATGAAAAGGAATTGTTGTTCAGCTCAAAATGTTAACTGTACTGTTATTGGTCTACGCACATTAGATCATTAGTAACATTAAAAATCAAACCATAAACCAAAAGATATTAGTAGGCGTTTTAGTCTTTATGATAGTTTTCTACAGGGAGCTTTACTACAATAGAATACAATCCTGAAATTAAGGCTTTTAGTTTCAGTGCCACCCTAAGAGTTTAAGTGGCTCCATCTGCCCCCCATGAAACATTTCTGGAGGCGCCACTGGAGGTGCTCCCTCCTCGGGCTTTATTGTCTCCAGACAGTAACTGGGACTTTAAACCACTTCTGATCAACAGATCTCCAGGAGCATCATCTGGAACCGGGACCGAACACCTTCCTCTCATCCTCACATCAACACCCAGCTGCAGCTCTGTAGACCAGAGTAACTCCAGCTGAGACCCAGCGCTCAGCTCCGAGTCTCCTCGCCGGCGGACTGACCGGCTACAGCGAAGAAACGCGCAATAGATCCTCAGTTCTGCCGGTTTTCGCCGTTAAAGGCGCAGTTTTCTATAAATAGCTGTGAAACGAACAGAAAATCCCTCCGCGCTGAGGGCGCGCCACGCCTCGACACGTTCCCGGTGGAAAGCGCCTCACCTGTGGGGCAGCGGCGCGGTGGGTCGCAGGCGGCGGACCGGCTCCCGGTTCGGTTCCTGGCTCTGAACGGGGATGGGGTCGGAGCTCCGCGGTCGACTGACGCTCTCGGCTCCTGCTCAGCAACAAGTGAGAGCTCCTGGGCTGCCACCCTGCTTACACCCGCCGATCAGCTGGGCTCCGGCAGTGACACCCTGGCCTCCTATTGGCTGCCGGCGCCGACAAAGCCCCGCCCACTCGCGCAGCGCCGTCATATTCTGGAAACACCACGCCCCCTTTTTTCTTTTTCGACCACAAACAGACCCACATATAAAGAAAGAAGGTGACTGTGGCCAAGGTGCAAATTAAAAATAAACATATTTAAGACGAAGAATGTCCGGGAAGTAGTAAATTCTGCTCTGCGGTGCTTAGTGATAAAAAAATAAAAACAGACTTCCTGCTGCAAGACTGTTACTCAGAAAGAGCAAAACCATAGAAGCTGAACTGTGATGACATTCACTGCATTGATGAAAAATTAATTTGCTCAAAACTGCAAAAAACAAAACAAAAATGCAGTAATTTGAGGAATTACAGGCGGTTCTCAATCTGACTGTACAGGGCCAGCATCGACCCTGCAGGTGTCCCTCTGTGCAGAATCGCCAAGTCTCTGTGGACAGCCTTTAAAGATAATATGTATGCATTAAAAGCAAAACAAAAACAATAATAATAAGCCATATGAACATACAGGTCTCATTGGTGCATGGGGTCAAGGGTCAGGCTACTGTTCAAGTGTACAGTCAGAGCAGGAAACATGGGTCAGAAATTTCCTTAATGGTTAGACAACAAACAGCTTAAATTTATTTCAATAACAACTTGGTGCCTGGTTTGAATTTATTGTGACTTTTCAAAA
Source organism: Fundulus diaphanus (assembly GCA_037039145.1). Taxonomy (NCBI): domain Eukaryota; kingdom Metazoa; phylum Chordata; class Actinopteri; order Cyprinodontiformes; family Fundulidae; genus Fundulus; species Fundulus diaphanus. The sequence continues at coordinate 8,609,703 of CM073124.1, read as the reverse complement.
ACCCACAAAAGGCTGAAAACCATTCAGACTGGCTCAAATATATGCACTATTAATTGTGTTTAAAGCAAGATGTAGCAATTTACCAGAGCAAAATACAACAACTTTTCCATTTAGAAAATGAGTTCAGGAGGAGAAAATATAATATCAAACACCAATTTGCACATACAACACTTAAACAGAAGTGTCCTTCAGTTATTGGGGGTAAAACTGTGGAATTCACTTCATGAAGATATCAAAACTTTGTCAATTTGAGTATATGCACAAGCAAAGTATATTTAGTCAGTATTAATATATAGAAGTTCATCTTGTTTTTTTCTGTATATGTATTGGGTTTATATAAAAAAAAAATGGACATCAGTTCCAGACAATGGATGCCCTTCGTGAAGCCATCTTCAACACTTGGAGCAACGTTCCCACTAGCCTCCTGGAAACACTGGCATCGAGCATGCCTAAACGATTGTTTGAAGTCATCAACAAGAATGGTGGAGCTACTCATTACTGAGTCCTTTTTTTTTGACATTTTGATTTCTGTTTTGGGGGGTTTTCGGGTTTTTTTGAGCTATGGTCTTAAACTTTTGATCAGCTGAAAAAATCATGTTTGAGTATAAATGCAGTTTTCAGACAATTCCCTGCTCAAATGTTCTTGTCTCTTGTACTGATTTGTCCTTTTAACATTGTGAAGCTCTACTTAGAACCTTCTTAAGATCCAATAGTGCAAAATGCAAATTCTTGCAATTTTTTGACTGGTCTTAAGATTTTGATCAGGAGTGTATTAGTGGTGTTTATGTATATGAGCTAGTTTACATGATTTTGACAGTATTAGCCGTAATTTCCAAACGCCTACATGCATTTTATGCATATTTTATATGCATAAAAAACCATGGGTTTCCACCATGGGTATAAAAAAAAGAGGATTAATGGATCCAAAAATCTCAATATGAACTGGACTTTTGTGACCCATGTAAGCGGGAACATCAGCAGGGAACTCCTCAATATGTCAAAAGCCCGACAGGCTGGACTCGTCACGGTCAGAACAGAAACCCGAGGCTGGAGGAGCAACGTCCTGGTCTGATGAATCTCCACCACCGTCATCCATCCTGCAGATGGTTGATCAGAGTAAACATCCACGCTGTCACATGTTGACACCCTGACTGCTGCTGCTGTGAAGATGGAAAGTACGTTTTAGGGGATTTAAAGAGAACTGGACTGAAAACAGACAAATCTGCTCACCTAATGTGATTCAAACTCTATGTAACCTAGCTACTGCTCAGCTCTGGTTGTTGGTAAAGATGAAAAAAAGAAGGAAAAGTAGAACTCATTACTCAAACATGCATCTTTTTCACCCCCCCCCCCCCCCATCACTGCATCAGCCTTCAATGAAAATCAACAAGAGGGAAAATATTTCTCCTATTTTAGCTTCCCTTCATTGGCTTTCTGTTAAATCAAGAATAGAATTTAAAATTCTTCTTCTAACGTATAAAGCCCTTAATAATCAAGCTCCATCATATATCAGAGCTCTGATTACCCCGTATGTTCCTAACAGAGCACTTCGCTCTCAGACTGCAGGTCTGCTGGTGGTTCCTAGAGTCTCTAAAAGTAGAATGGGAGGCAGATCCTTTAGCTATCAGGCTCCTCTCCTGTGGAACCAACTCCCAGTTTTGGTCCGTGAAGCAGACACCCTGTCTACTTTTAAGACTAATCTTAAAACTTTCCTTTTTGACAAAGCTTATAACTAGAGTGGCTTATGTTACCCTGAGCCATCTCTATAGTTATGCTGCTATAGGCTCAGGCTGCTGGAGGACATCAGGGTCTATTTCTCTCACTCTGCTGAGTTCTCCTACTGTTCTCCAATTTGCATTGATTGTTGTTATTAACAACTTTTAACTTTTTGTTCGCTGTCATTTTTCTCTTCATAGAAGGTACACCTGGTCTGGCGTTCTGTTAGCTGTGACATCATCCAAGGAAGACAGATCATCCTCTATTACCATATAACATAGGAAGTACTCCTGTATCAATGTGAGCTTCTGTGCTTTCTGTGTCTCTGCTCTGTCTTCTCTAAGCCCCAGTGGGTCGAGGCAGATGAGCGTTCACACTGAGCCTGGTTCTGGTTCTGCTGGAGGTTCTCCTCCCTGTTAAAGGGGAGTTTTCCTCTCCACTGTCGCTTCATGCATGCTCAGTATGAGGGATTGCTGCAAAGCCATCAACAATGCAGACGACTGTCCACTGTGGCTCTACGCTCTTTCAGGAGGAGTGAATGCTGCTTGGAGAGACTTGATGCAACCTGCTGGGTTTCCTTAGAGAGGAAACTTTCTGACCAACCTGGAGGATCTGATGGAATCTGACTTTGGAAAGAGCCTTGAGATGACGTGTGTTGTGAATTGGTGCTATATACATAGAATTTAATTGAATTGAATTGAATAACTGTCCACATGACATCTTGAAGTAAATAGTTGTAATGCTCCTCGCACCAAACCTGGATATAGAGATAGGCATCCTCTAGGGAAGTTGAACATTTTTCAAGCTGTCTTTATATTGCCTCCTTCTTTTGTTCATGGCTGTAGTCGTTGTTGTTGTTTCTTTAAGTTGCTAAACCAGAATATTCTTATTATGCTTAAGACACTCTTAGGCCTGCTTAAAGTCCTCCTCACTACTCCTAACATTTTAGGAGTAGCGAAGAAACTCTCTTCCTGCTCTCTGTGAAGGTGAGCACTTTTCTCCTCTCCTCTCTCCTTCCCCCATAACTGCCCTTCTATTAAGCCATCAACAATGCAGACGACTGTCCACTGTGGCTATACGCTCTTTCAGGAGGAGTGAATGCTGCTTGGAGAGACTTGATGCAACCTGCTGGGTTTCCTTAGAGAGGAAACTTTCTGACCAACCTGGAGGATAAATAAAAAAATAAAATTTAATTGAAATGAATGAGCATAAAGCAATTCCTGAAAAAATGCACCTTTGTTTGCTAATGCGTGGGGACGGAAGCACACTTCGTTGTTTTGGAGCATTTCTTCTTCAGTTTCCCTTCTGACTCGCACTGGGGAAAATAAAAAAAAAAAAAAAAAAAAAAAACATGCCGCTTGTTTATAGGAATAATGTGCAAATATTTCTGGTGAGAATAGTAAAAGAAACAGATTCTTTCTCTAAACTAAATAAATTTTCCCTCAGAAAGCCCCGCCCACCTTGGTGGCCCACAGTAGAAACCCTATTTAGAGCTTAAACAACAAAGCTGAACTGAATTTTTATTTCTAATGGGCAAAATAAACAGACGTCGATAACTTTGATGACTGCTGCAGTGTTTAACTCGATCACAGTTCATGTTTTATGCAGTTTTACCAGGAAATCTTCAGCCAAGACTGTGACCTCTGACCCAAATACCCAGAAACTTCAGTTTTCACATTAAAACTTAGCTATTCTTGTGCAGATCCACCGCTGTTACGCTGAAGATATTCTGTACACACAGCCTCCTGTGTTCTTAGCTTCCAGTTGTACTTCAGGCTTAAATTGCCTCCTGTGTTCTTAGCTTCCAGTTGTACTTCAGGCTTAAATTCTGGTTCTCGGTTCACGCTGCCGGCATAATGAAATCAGTGGCGCTGCTCCTAGTTCCCCTAAAACAGATTGGAACCGCCACAGAAACCTCAGGCTGGTCTCTGATTCTTATGTTTTTCATAAATCTGTCCTATTTCTAATTTAAATTCATTGTAAAGTAAATTTACAACTAAATGGATTTAAACGGAATTAACAAGCAGTAAATGCATTGGCATGGTTAATAATTTAACCCTGTGTGGCTATAGATCAACAACATTAAATCCTACACGAATCCTGAGACGTTCAGGATTGCAGGAACTTTCACTTAAAGTAATTACATCCCTAAATGATTTAGGTTGAAGCATTTCGTCGCCTTATATTCACAAACTTTGATGTATTTTATTGGGATTTTAGGTGACAGACCATCACAAACGTGATGCAGAAGTGTGAAAAAAAAAGGGAACGTGGTTTCCAATTTTCCTTTTAATAAACATAAATCTGAAAAGTGTGGCGTGCTTTTGTCGCAGCATCGTAGATCACGCTTTCGATGGCGTAACATCTTCAGCACGTCTTGATCCACTGCATCTCTGGCTCCAAGGTTGGGGCAGTGATCCAGCTGGGCGGTGAACCTCCACCCCATCTCAAGCCTTCTGCCACATCCAACAGGTTTTGTGCTGCATCCCCACAGCATGACGCTGCCACCACCACGTTTCACCACGAGGATGGTATGTTGACAGAAATGTGCAAAGTTGGATGTTTCCTAAATGGCTCGTGGCAAACTGCAAAGGACTTCTTATGACTTTCTTCTCACCGCTCCTTCATAGATACCAGACTAGTGGAGCACATTAGCTAGTGGCAGGTCTGTTGATAGATCCTCCCACCTGAGCTGTAGAGCTCCGAAGCTCCTCCAGAGTCACCAAGGGGCTCTAGGGTGCTTTACTGAATAAAAGGCTCCTTGTCTAGGTGGACGTCCATGTCCTGGTAGGTCTGCAGGAGGTCCATCCTCTCTCCAGGTCCACATGATGATGGATTGATCAGAGCTCTGGGATGTTGTTGTAGAACCTGACCCTGCTGTAAACTGGACCAGAACTTTCTCCCTGACCCGTCTGCTGGGTTCCTGGTTCTTCATGATGTTGCTCGTTCTCTAGAGAACTTCTGAGGCCAGAAACGGATCCAAACGCTTTTTATTTATATTAAGACATCCCCTTCCACATCAACGCGCTTGAGTCGATCCCATTGAATCCCAATAAATACCTTAAAGTTTGTGGAGAAATGAAAACCGTGTTTTCTCTAATAAAAGGGTCAAACATTGCAACTCGGATGACCCACCGTACGTAGGTTTAATCCACAGTTGGGTCTGTTTTGCAGCTCTGCTGAAGAGCTGCAGCCTGCAGAGCTTCCAGCGAGAGGGCGGAAGTGCTAAAAATACAAACCGTGCTGACTCTACCCGTCGCTGCTGTCGGCATGGAAAGAGCTTTTCTTCTGGGTTTCCACTGATGGTTGCGTCAGAGCGTCAGGAAGCAGGCGAGAACGTCACCAACCGGTGGAGACGACCTCGGCTCAGGTTTTAATAAGGCGGTCCAAGATTCACAGAGCATTTTTAACAAAATCTAAATATGAAACCAACTAAAAACACGGAAAAAAGTCACAGCAAAAGTAGAATATTGTTGCAAATGTCACTCTCCAGCAAATGGGGCTGATGCAGATGGACTAATTGCACATTTTCAGGATTAGATTTTTCTACGACAGATTTATGTCTTATTAAATACAAAACGTTACGTCAAACTTTATTTTTGTCTTAATTACCCTTTTTCACTTCATTTTAATATTTCAGGAAGCAGAACCCAAGACCTTCTTGCCTTGGAGAAAGAAGATTTGGACTTTAAATCCCGGCCTGGGGTCTTTCTGCATGTTCTCCCTGTGAATGCGTGGGTTCTCTCCGGGTACTCCGGCTTCCTCTCACAGTCCAGAAACATGTCAGGTTAATTAGTCTGTCTGAATTTAATATGAATGCATCCATGGTTGTGTCCCGTGCGTCTCCTTGTAACCCTGTGATGGACTGGTGACCCGTAGAAGGTCACCAGTCCATCACAGGGTAAAGCCTGGAGAAAAAAAAAGTCCAAATTCAGCATAAAACACTCAATTTCAATATATTCTTTCCCACAATGAGTGGATTTAAACTTGCAACCATGGATCTATCTTAGCAGGGATAAATAAACAAATTTTTTTTTCCTCCATTTGTCAGGAGACAAACATTTAGAACACACAAGTTGAGAAAAATGTTTTTTTTACTCTTTAACAAAACAATTTGTTTGGCAAAACTCTTAAAGTGAATTCTGGATTTTTACAACAACATTGAAATTTACAAGAAGCGGTCAGATCAACAAAAATCTGCTTTCTTTTTTAAAGGGGGCCATTTTTTACCCATGTGTTCCTAATGATCCGACCACTGACCAGCAGCTGCTGGTAAATCAGAAAATACTTTCGGTTCATGACAGAAATTCAACTTTGATGGATCAGAAATGTTTTTTTATGGTGTGAAATTATGAGGAATGTAAATTTGCATTGAGATGATAAAAGTAAGCACACCCTCTGTCAATATTTGTATCTTTTTGTGCATCAGGACCTAATAGAAATGGTCCGGGTTTTATCAAAAAGGATTTTTATATTTTTTTCTAAATAATGAAGCCATCTCTGAGCCTGAAAACTGGCTCAGAGATCATCTGCGTGCATTTCTCTCCTAGATAACGCCACCAATGGAGCTACTCTACCATTACCTTCTGTCATATAGAAAGTACTCCTGGGTCAATGTGAGCTTCTGAGCTTTCTGTGTCTCTGCTCTGTCTTCTCTAAGCCCCAGTGGGTCGAGGCAGATGAGCGTTCACTCTGAGCCTGGTTCTGCTGGAGGTTCTCCTCCCTGTTAAAGGGGAGTTTTCCTCTCCACTGTCGCTTCATGCATGCTCAGTATGAGGGATTGCTGCAAAGCCATCAACAATGCAGACGACTGTCCACTGTGGCTCTACGCTCTTTCAGGAGGAGTGAATGCTGCTTGGAGAGACTTGATGCAACCTGCTGGGTTTCCTTAGAGAGGAAACTTTCTGACCAACCTGGAGGATTTGATGGAATCTGACTTTGGAAAATGCCTCGAAATGATGTGTTGCAATCAGAGTTGTATAAATAAACTGAATTTAATGAGGAAAGCAGAAAAAAGGCTTATCTGGCAGCTGAAGTCGGCATCGCAACATCCTGAAGCCCTACACGGGGGCCTAGTCAAAGCCCAGACCTCAACCTGGCTGAAATGCAGTAGAGCGAACTGAAGGGTTTTGGTTTTCTTCTATAATGACAGTAAGGAGCATTTGGGTTCTCGTCCACTGGAGGCTAGATTTTAATAATTTTCCATCTGCGTCAAACACAAACTCAACGAGGGTGTACTTTCTTTATACTGCAACCTTGAACTTGTAGTGTTCAAGCTGTTAAAACAAAACTTCACAGGAAGCAGCGGGATAACCTGACAGTCAACGGTCCCTGCAGGGAACTGAAAACAGTTTCAGATTAATAAAGAGGAGATGACCCAAAGTGGGAAGAACTGGAGCGGGACACCAGCATCACACCCGGACAAGAGACAAAACTCACACATTAAAGCAGAAATATATATATATATAAAAAAAGGAAATGGGAATTAATCAGCGATAAATCATTGTGAGGAAGTCTAAAATCTGTAAAACTCAGATTTAAATGTGTGCTATTCATTTTAATTCTTGTAATGAATGTTAGAGTTTAGAGAGGAAAAAGCATAATTTTACAGAAATAAAAAGGATCTGCGCGTCACAGAATGATTTAATACATTGAATTGGGTTAATTTCAAAGCCGCAGATCTGGATTGAGTGTTTAGATCCAGGTCCTCACATAAAAACCCGGTGGGCACGACGAACAGACTCGTCTGATTTACCCGATTTCAGCAGAAAGTTCTCTATCCGATTCTGTGTGACTTGATCCAAACTAAATCCACAGTTTAGCTTGCTGAGTGGAGTTTCCTGATAAAAATCCAGCAGAACGGATCTTCACGGCAGCAGATCATTTCCTTCGGGATGAGAGCGGGAGTTATAATTCTTGTTTTTTTTTGCCACAACAAGGAGGACTTTCCTGACATCAGAGGTCCTCTCTGAAATCTGCAGACTCCTCAAAGGAAGCAGCGTCAATCCACCTTTAAATTGTTGTTTTCTCCATTTAGCTTCAAAATAAACCACACAGACTGGCTGTCTTCTGCATCGTGTTATGAAAAAAGTCACATAAAGCTTGTAATGCTTTTCTTTAAATCCGACGGCCACAGTAAGAGAGAGAGAGACGTTTATCTGCAGGCCTCTCCTCTCTCTGTCTGAAGACAAACATTTATTGTTCCAAATGTTTTCTTAGTACAACGTTCACATTATGGATTCTTACATAGAAATCAGTATATTTATTAAAGGAAAATTGCATTAAATTAAAATAAGCTGATTTATTTTTTTTGAAGGGACCATTTAAAGCACATTAACAGCTGATAAGAGTGTCTCCTGACTTGTTACCTTTAGTTTCATGCTTCCAGTGTTTTATTAGCCTAATTATTTCTGTCCCTGCCAGAGAACAGGCCTGTTTTCATCCCAGAGCTATAAGGGTGTAAATCACCAGCTTTATCACGATACGATACCTTTTATCAATTTGTTTGGATGACGATATTTGCCGATATAACAAAGTGTTATGATTTCTGATCGATATGATGCAATAGCATCTTCCCATCAACACTATTATTGATAAGAAAACAAATATGACCATTTTATTTCTAAGCTTGCATTTAAATAATAATAATAAAAACATTCTTTTAATTTTAAAATAGTAAAAATAATAGATCATCTGTTTACTCAAAGTCAGCTCAGGTACAGGATTATTTCATCATTTACCACTTTGGACTTTTGCAGTATCAGCGCTTTTCTATCCAACTCTTGCAGATCCAAATAGGAGCCGTCTCGGTTTTTCATGCCGCCTACCACCTGAGCTTTCATCTCGTACCCCGTTAGTACCCGCGCCTTTCCATTTCTGCCCTCTTGCCCTGTTAATTTCATACCTGTAAACACACCATTGCATATCAGTTGGACTTTCATTAATTTTATTTAAAGAATTTCAGCTTATTTTCCATTTATTTAGGTTCTGATACCCATTGGGGCCGGCTGCCGCTTATGAAAACAACTACTTTAGTCGTGATCGACCTCCAGCTGTTTGGTTTATGGCAATAAACCTGCAGCTCGTAACAAAGCATCCTTATCCACAGTGAAACAGGTGAAAAGCCATTTAGCAAAGAAGAAGATACAAAAAACACCTTTAAAGTCAGATAAAGGTTTGGAGACGTGTGCTGTGGTCTGATGAAGCCCTAGCCGGGCGTACACTGTACGAGTTTTTCCCCTTTTCGGGCCGATTCTTCAGCCGTGCGAGCATTTTTTGAATCGGGCCGAATTTCAGCTTGATCGTAGAGGGGGGGAGGAGGGGGACTGGCTTCTCACGACTACCTCCCGATCAGGAATCGGACGGTCGGTGAAAATCAAACATGTTTGAAATTCAGTCGGCTGTCGTGAGGTTTTCATAAGCGCATCCTGCTGTTCAAGCAGAGCTACGAGGGAGCGCCCTCCCCTCCTCTCCGTCCCCGCCAGCGGAGGGAGGGAAGCGGGCGTCCCTGAAGCGACCTCCGCCCGGCCCGCTCGCGGGGGCGTTGGGGAGGGCGGCAACGCGCTGGCCGCCTGTTTCGGCACTCCTCCGCGGTCCACGCTGGGCGCCTGTTTCGGCACTCCTCCGCTCGCGGGGGGGGTGCGGGCCGGGCGACCTGCCGTGCCGCGCGGCCGCCGGTGCGTCTCGTCCCTCCTCTCTCCCCTCCGTTCCTCCGACGCCCGGTGCCTCCTGCGGGCCTCGCCAGAGCTGGGCTCGAACCCCTGCTCTGGGTCCCTGTCACCCACCGTCGCTCGCCTGCCTCTGCCATCACAGCGAGCGGTCCCAGAGGGGACACGACGTACAGTGTGAGCAGTCCGGTCGTGTCCGAGCGTCGCGCCGCGCAGATCGTGAGCGGTGAACTTTTTAAACCCCGCGGTTCCGTCGCACAGTTTGAGATGTATATAAGTACCACGACTGAAAAACTCGTACAGTGTACGCCCGGCTTAAAGCCACCTGAAAACACCGTAGTAGTGAAATACTGGGACGCTACACTCATATGGGGTGTTTTGCTGCATGAGGGACCGGTGCACTTCACAAAATAGATCACATCATAAAATATAATTGAAAATATTGAAGCAGCATCTCAAAATATCAGCCAGGAAGTTAAACCTTGGCCACAAATTGTTAATTAGTTACAAATCGGCGCAAGGACGACAAACTCAGCGGACTAAACCTGCAGCAAAGTACGTGAGAAGCTTGTAGAAGGATAACCCAAAAGTGATTGATGCAAGTCACAAAAAAAGTCATTCTAACTAAAATTAACGGTGTCTAAATTTGGACAAATTTTAAAAATCCCTTCAGTTTAAAAAACCCCCTGATAATCCTTAATAAAAAAAAACAGGAAATATTGTCATTAAATGTCAGACAGCGAGGAAATGAAGGTTATGAATCCTTTCATCTATCTAAATATCCGGTTTCAACTGTAGCCGCTTCGGCCTGGTTTCTGAATGAGTCAAAACCTCATTTACACGATAGGAGCCAGCTGGCTCCGAACGCAGATCAGAACCGTAAGCACTGGAAATAAGATGCAATAAACATGCAGGAACAAAAAGGGAGTTCTAAGTAAAATATGAGCATTTTTTTTTTTTATTCATCACCATTTATCAAAAAGGTCAACTGAAGCACCGAGGCTAAGCACCCTGTCTTGTTCAGCAGGGATGGTAAGACGGAGCAGGAGGTGGACAGAAGGATCAGGGCTTCTTCTGAAGCAATGCAGGCACTGATTAGGTCTGTTGTGGTGAAGAAAGCCGGTTCCTCTACGCTCAGACCCTTACCCTTAGGACCGAAAGAAGCGGCAGAAATGAGCTTCCTCTAGAGGAAGACCCCGTCTCTAAGGTTCACCCCGTCAGCCTTAGAGCTGCTGCTTCTCCGCATCGAAAGGAGTCAGCTGAGGTGGTTCGGACCTACTGGGAGCCTCCCTTTGGAGGATTTCTGGGTGCATCCCACTGGGAGGAGATCCAGAGAAGACCCAGAACTCCCTGGAGGGACTACTGTATTTTTTGGACTATAAGCCACACTTTTTTCATAGTTTGGCCGATCCTGTGACTTATATTCAGATGTGACATGTATAAATTTTAAATGGTAATTCGTGTTGACCAGCATGAACCAAGGAGTAAACATTACCATCTATAGCTGCAAGATGGCGCTCTAGACTGAAAACTATATGCTGCTGCATGAATTAATTGAAACATTAACTTATAGACAACAAACAACGCATTTGAATGTTGTTTCGCTGTTTCAGTCTGCATTCACTCAGCAGAGCGTTGAGTGGTGCAGCTCTAAGGACCCGGACTGAGACAGAACCTGTTACTGGTCTGTGAAGCTAATAGCAGCTAGCGCTAGCTTACAACTCTGTTGTCCGGGCTGTTTACAACTTCGCTGATGAACGTGAGCTTTATGTTGCTCTCGAACATCCGTGTCGTACTGTTAGCTTAACACGTAGCACCGCTACGCTCACGGTGTAATTTTGACATGTTTCAGCGTAACGAGCTATTACGCCGTGGCCCTCTGAAACCTTCCTGGTTTGAGCTGCTAATTTACTCCATTCATCCTCCCAGGTATGTTCCATGTTATTCAGCCGGTTGTGGATGCAGCTGTGTGATTTAATGGGTTGGTTTACCAGATTAAATGCGCTGAGGAGAGCGATGTCTGGGTTTCCCCTCCTGGACCTGTTGCCCCCGGGACTCGATCTCGGATGAACTGAGGACTTTATGGATGGATGTATGGTTTGATAATTGGTACGACAAAGTTTTGATGAATTGCAACTGCTGGTTAAAAAATTGCAAGCATTAATTGGTGAAAGAACAAAATGTGTGCAGCTGACATTAAATCTGTTTATAAATAACCGGTCAGATTTGTAAAGATTGCTCAAAACCATGACCAGCTGCTGTTATAATTCAGACAGGTGATCTTAGGACAGCTGTTTGCAGTAATAAAGGGACTAACCCAGAGACTCCTGCAGAGGAACGGTGTCCCTGCGCAGCGACCCTCTAAGGAAAGCCAGGACAGAACAGATGGAGGGTCAAACATTTACTGGAAGAGACGTTTTTAGCGCCGTCATTACGTGGCATTGAGTTGCTGCTCTGGCTGTGGAGAACCAAGACGTTTCTGTGCCGTTTTTACAGAAACCTGGAGCCGATTCAGATGGTAAAACCACCAAACGTCGCTACCCCGAGCTTGGAACCAATAGACCTGCAGATTTCCCCGGAGGAGGCCTAAAAGCCGCCGCTTCCTGCTTTCAGAGCTCATTAGGACAGCTGGAATCAGGGTTTGGATAACGTGGCATGAAGAGGACCGACAGTGTAGTTCAGAAGCACAATAATCAAATTCATTGGTCTTTTAGTGTTAAAATAGTTGCATGACAGACACAAAAAAAACATCACAGAAGAGCAAAAATTTGAGTGTTTTTTTTAGTTCATTTTCTACAGTGAAAAATTAAATTAAAAATCAAACGTAAAGAAAAGCCTATCGTTCTAAAAAAATGCTACTGTTATTAAAAAATGAACAAGGAATTAGTTAATCTTGACTTAGAGTTAAAGGGACTGTGTGTGTGCTGATTGGTTAATGCTCCTGTAGTGTCTGATCTATACAAAACTAAATTTAAAACGCTTTAGTGTATCAGAAATGAACAAGGAGTGCAGCTTCTATGCATCTCTCATCACCAGTGCTTGATAAGTTTCACTCTATAATAGACAAAACACAACAATCACAAAACAAAGACGGTAAATTATCAAAAGGGATAAATCGCTCCCTCTATGTTCACCGTCCTTACACAGGAATATTAGGAAATAAGTGGAAAAAGTCCTCTGCTACCGAGACTCCAGTGTTTACATGTTCACTTAGTGTGGTTTTGCTTGTTTACAATAGGAAGCTAGGATATTTCTGGCTACAAAATACAGTCAGAGTTCAAAGGTCGCCGCTGTCAGTAGTAAATTCAGGCTGCGTAAGTGGTCCAAAGGTTAGCATCAGTCTCTGTAGTGAAAACGTTCGCAGATTGTCAGTAAGTGAGATTAAAAAGTTGCTCCGACCGTCACCGACTCCTTCAAAACATCTGATTGGTGGCGCCCCCCCCCCCCCCCCCCCCCCCCCCACCCCACACACACACACACTCTTCACAGAATCCGGCTGCGCACCAAACAGACGAGATAAACGAGCCGCTGATGTGTCCGGATCCTCCTCGATAACAAAAAAACCCCAAAAACAGTCACGAGTTGGGACTCCTCCGCTGCTCCTTCAGCCTGGAACCGTGAAACGCTGCCGTTAGCGCCGTCGGGAAACATACGATTACACACGTCCACCCACACACGCACACACACACACACCGCCATTATTGCCTCTTATTCAGGGAACAACGCCCCCCACAGTTCAGTGACTCACACCAGATAAAGAGAATACTCCTGCACAGCTCGTTTTGACTGTTCTGAGCGTTCGACATGAACAACGGGCCCTTTTCTCCGTGTGCAGGAGTATTCTGTTCCACCTGAGTCGCCTTCACAGCCCCGGAGGTCTTTAGTGTCACGCTTCATCTCATCCGGTTCTGCCGCATCAGGGGGACGATGCAGAACGGGGGGCCGGCCTTCGTCAGGAAGGGGTGCTTCAGGAGTTCGTTGGCCGTGGCCCTCTGAGCCGGTTCCCGCACCAGCATCCGGTCCAGGAAGCCCTTAAGGAGAGGGGAGACCTGCGGGAAAACATTTATTTTTATTTTTTTATTTCACGGAAAATAACTTTTAGAGGGTTAAAATCCTGAAAGTGATTCCCAGAAGCATTCCTGCTAGCCAGATTATGTGAGATTTTACGGAAACGTTGTGCAGTGGACCCCAAAGCTCGGTGTTAGGATCCATCCCAACAGGTTACACGATATATCGGCATTAACATCGGTATCGGCCAATGTTAGTCATTTTTTAACACATCAGTATCAGTCCAACATGTAAAACTGGGCCGATATTAACAACCGATGTTTATTTCCATCTAGCTGCCCTTTGTGTCTGTGTTTCAGGAGGGGGGGGGGGGGGGGGGGGGGGGGGGGGGGGGGGGGGGGGGGTTGGGCGTGCAGAGTTTTTTTTGGCCATGTGACAGTGACAATAATTGCAGCTAAGATTGCAGAGATGCAATGTCAGCAATGCGTCCCCCCCCCCCCAATGGTGTCAAAAGAAGACATACGAAAAGCAGCGTATGAATCTAAACTATAACCCACGTTCAAAAATTTTGTTAGCAAAGTTTTCAGTCGGTACAAACTCGTGCAAAACTTGATCATCCCAGAAATGTAAATGTGTGTGTGTATATAAATACACACGTCAGTAAATATCGGTTATTGGACATAACAGCAATATTAATATCAGATATCGATATCGGCCCAAATTTTCATATCGGTGCATCTCTAGTTTAAACCCATCCAGGGTTTCCCCCAAGTGTATTACTAGGCTAAGCGTCGTCCGTTTATGTTAAATACGTCGATGTTTGAGAGCGACATAAAACGGTGAGTAAAGTTCCCGTCCAGGAGAAATCCTGCTAACATGCTAGCTGTTGTTGGGTAGACGACCCCCCCCCCCCACCCACCCAACCACAACGACACCTACCGCCAGGATTAGTCCATTTTCTGGGGGAAACCCTGCCATCTGTTACCACCTTTATGCTGATGATATTCAGCCTGGCTGTAGTATCTGAATCTACATTTTCCATTTTGTATAATCTGATTGAATTTGATTTTGGAAAGTGCCTTGAGATGACATGTGTATCATGAATTGGCGCTATATAAATAAAACTGAATTGTCAGTTTACGGTCAGTCTAAACTGTAAAAATCAAATCTCAACATAGTTAAACCTAGACTAGTGTCAGAGCTGGAGATGATTATATGATTTATTATAGGCATGGTCATCACCAAAATGTTAAAAACTTTGCTGCAAGGCTGTAAACTTGCATTTGTAACAAAGAAAAGAAAGAGAGCAAATATCGCACCAAGTTCAGCATCTCTGACCTCCTTATTTGATAATCTAGATCAAAATCCTTCTCTGTACTTTCACAAAATAAATAAATAAAGGAGGCCCAATATACAGCCAGTTAAACTACCTGTATGGTTTGACTTATTCATGTTTATCATTGATATTTTCTGCTTCTTGGTGAAATATCGTCATTGCTTCATTCACCGGAATTACTTTTTAAATGTATTGTTTCGCAAACAGCTGTTTCACAGCCACCGTAGAAATACAAAAGAAGAGGGAAATTACGACGCAGATAAGAAACTAAACCACACACACGAGATTAAGACAACAGCTGGACTAAAGTTGTCAGTTTCGTTTTAAGGAAATATATTCGAACTGTGAAAAGTGAAGTTCTGAGAGCAACAATTATAGACGACCCGTTTAGAACCAGCTAATTCTGGGGAACGAGTTGAATGGGACAGACCCATTTACAATCTGCTTCAAAACATTTCTGTTTTATTCTGTTATGCTGTAACTGTGACGTCAGCTGGGACGCTGGCCGCAGTGACAGCTGTCCGACACATCCTTATCACAATAAAGTCAACAAAAGTTCACCAAACACTTTATTGACCGTGTTGTAAGAAGTGAGACACGAGATGAATAAACACTTTGTCCTTAAAGAAGATGTGCTGAAACAACACAAAGTTGAAACAACAAACATTTCACGATGTGGTTTGAATTGGTCCGTGCATCTCCTTAAATTGGTTTAATTAAAAAAAAACCCACATGAATTAAATAAAAGTTCTTTTTTGTTTGTATTTTTTGGTTTTACCTTGTGCAGGTTCTTCAGTTTGGGGGGCAGGTTGTCTCGAATCATCTTCATGGCTTTGAGCGGCGGCTCGTTGAAGTACGGCGGCTCTCCGTCCACCATCTCTATCACCATGATGCCCAGAGACCAGATATCCACCTGCAGACGCAGAACCGACAAATGTCAGACCGACTCATTTATAAACGTCCAACGATAACTAAAGTGTTTCACAGTCAGGCCAAAGAAGATGGTAGGACGCAGAAAACACCCAATAGTAGGGCTGGACGATATAGTAAAAAAAAAAAGCATATCGATAAAATAGAAATCATATTGATCGATATCGATAATTATTTTAAGTGAGGCCCTGGTCGTTTTATGCTGTTGCTTAGCGACCTATTTTTAGATACAGACAAAAAACTGAATTCAAACTCAACCCTTTATTCAACCAACTTTTTACCAAAACTGCAAGTTTTTAAAAAAGAAAAAAGAACACGTGCTCTCTGAACTCTTTGAAGGGGGCGGAGCTTAGTTCTGCAAGCTTCGTGAAGTTTGCAGACGACACAACGGTGGTGGGCCTGATCAGAGACGACAACGACCAGGACTACAGAGAGGAGGTGGAGCAGCTGGTGGGCTGGTGCAGAGACAACAGCCTGATCCTGAACGTGGAGAAGACGAAGGAGATCATCGTCGACTTCAGGAAAAACCGGCCTCACCATGCTCCACTGCTCATCAACAACTCAGCGGTGGAGGTGGTCAGCAGCACCAAGTTCCTGGGGGTGCACATCACGGACAACCTCACCTGGACTGTGAACATCACGTCACTGGTGAAGAGGGCACAGAAGCGACTGTACTTTCTGCGGAGGATGAGGAGAGCCCGCCTGCCCCCGCCCATCCTCACGACCTTCTACAGAAGCACCATAGAGAGTATTCTGACCAGCTGTCTCTCTGTGTGGTGTGGAGGCTGCAGTGCCTCCGACTGGAAGAACGTGAGGAGAGTGGTGAGGACAGCAGAAGGGAGCATTGGGGCTCCTGTTCCCTCCATTAAAGACATTTCATCGCAGCGCTGTGTGTCTCGAGCCCGTAACATCATCAGGGACCCCTCACACCCCCACCATAGACTATTCTCCCTGCTGCCCTCTGGAAAGAGGTTCCGCAGCATCCGCTGCAGGTCCACTAGGTTCTGCAAAAGCTTTTTCCCTGCTGCCATCAGACTGTTGAACTGCTGAAGTATAAAAACGGACTGTGTACCACACTAGATTCGCTGATTTGCACATTTGCACATTGTATCGTATCCTGAAAAATTGCTGCTGCACCTTAACATGAAACGTACTGCAAAACTGTGTACAATGCAACTGTCTACTTTTAAATCACTGATGCACCTTACTGCATATTTGTTTACACTTGGTTTACATTGTTTACATTTCAACTGCCTACTGTTCACTGCTGCACTTTATCCGGAAGTCAATTGAAATTTATCCTGTAAGTGACTGCGATTGATCACTGCACTTTATCCTGTACTGTAATTCACTGCAAGGTATCCTGTAGAGTTACTGCAATCTTTCTGAGCTGTGTGAAAACGAAATTTCGTTCTGTATGCACTCTGTGTATACAAAATGACAATAAAGAAAGTCTAAGTCTAAGTCTAAGTCTGCGTTGTGATTGGTTGGGAGGATGTAACGACTGTAATATTAACCTACATGGCTAGAATGGAAAAGGAAGGAAAACTGTTATTCTATTGAACTTTTTATTGACCTTTTTTTCTATCATTGATATACGTCTATCGATCGATATATATTGTTATTGAATTATTGTCCAGCCCAACCCAATAGCTTGTTTTCATCAACCGAAGGCACCTGGCTTGTTTATTGGAGGGCTCTTTCATCCGTGTGGATGCAAGAACCCGGCCCAAATCAGAGCACCGGGGGAAGATTTCTACTCCAGAAAAAGGCCCGGTAGGTTGGTAGAACTTTTCGGATTGGACTAAAGTTGGAGCTTAGTAGTATCAGAGTGCTAAATGTTGTCTTTCTGGTTGAATACTTTGTGTATTTTTGTTTCAGTCATCTCCCAGGCCGTACGCCTCTGCAGTCTGTGTTTCCTGTTAAATGACCCGACAGAAGTTCTGGATGTTGGCAAACAGAACCTTTAAACCCAGAAATCCTGTTTCCGTTTTACAAGATTAACGTGAAAACGCACTGATCAGCCAGGCTTAGAGGAAATACTCGGAGGAGGCGCTGATTTCCTCTTTCAACGTATCCATGGATACACGGAGGGAGCAACAGTCTCCTCTAAGCCCATTAAAAGAGATTTTAATCGGTTACGGTTTAAAATATTACAAAAGGTGCAAATAAAACAAACAAATGTCTTCAGTTATCAATGAGCCAAAGCAACGCTGCAAAGAATAGCAGAAATTTCTCCTTTAAAACAACACGGATGGACAGAAAACGTCTGAGATTTATTGCTACTGATTGAAACTTGGCTGTAATTCCCACAGCTTGTTTGAGTCGTGACAACAGGAGATACTGATTCAGACATTAAAAGTGTCTAAAAGGAGTAATGAATTAACAGTTAAATAATGAGTGAAAGAAAATCTATAAGACTGATTAAAACTCCTGCTACAAACAAGGCCAGGAAAAGACAAAAAGTAGTAAGAACTGAGCAGAGTTTAAAAAGGTAATTTCACCTCTGGTCCATAAGGCAGCCTGGATATAAGCTCCGGCGCCATCCAGTACGGCGTTCCAACCAGAGACTTCCTCCTCTGGACCTCCTTAGATACCTGAGCGCAGAAACCAAAGTCTGACAGCTTCACCTGGAGACAAATGAAAAAAATGTATCACAATTTATCTTTTCCCACAGATTTACTGCTATTATTTGCAGTTTTAACTCACAGCAAAGTTGGATTTCTGTTTTAGCTGCACTTTAAAAGTTTTATACTTGATTATCCGGGACTCAACTTCCTTCCCTATGTTTTGACACTCGAGCCAAATTCAGCCTCCTGCGTTCAGGCGATGAGATCAGGTTCACAGGAACCCACCCTCGTCTTTCTCAGAAAGTTTGTACATGGCTGCGTAATGTTGAGAAGCAGCCTGTAAAGCTGACCACAAGCCTGACTGCAGATCTCAAACCCAAAAAAGGGAAATGAAACAAGCTGGTTCAGAGAAGTGGGTCTCAACAATACAGCATTCGTAGAGCGAATGCAACATGACCTCAATGGATGCCATTCACCACTGGAGCCTCACGGGCAACTCTGTTTTCCAACTAAACAGCTCAACAAGTCAAGACGAGCAGTGATGAAAAAAAAGGGGGATTTAATAACAAAAACGCAGCGTGCAGGTGTGAGAAGAGGTCAAACACACACCCATCCCTCTGCCGAGAAATACTTCAGGGTTGGTTGAGTCTGCTTCCCCAGTTAGGCCAAACCACAGAGTCACTCACACCCAAACACCAAAACTCTGCAGCCAGCAGCCATCTGAAGGCCCAAAAAAAAAAAAAAAGCCTTTTGCATGCAAGATATCGCTTCCAGATACAAATATCCACAGCAGACGGAGGGTTAAATTTGCATCGCAACATTTCTCATGTCTGAAAATAAACGCTGAAAATGCAGAGAACCTGGTTGCACTGAAGCTTGGAGACGCACAGCTGCAGAGTTCAGTTCAATGTTTAGTTTATTTTTTTTAAGAACAGAAATGGCACAGTGAATGTTGCACTTTTTAACAGCACATTGTTGAAGGTGTGACACAAGGCGATCCGCTCAGGCGGGACCAAAAATCGAGCTTTCCACAACCGGATGTAAACCAGCGACGGGACGATCCTGGAAGAAGCTGCACAATGTTTCATATCGGGGTCGAAGTTCACAGTTCAGGTTCCAGCAGGACAACGAACCTCAACGTACAGCCCAGCTGCAATGAAATGGCTTCAATCAACACATGTTCGTGTGTTAGAACGGCCCAGTCAAAGCCCAGAGCTGAATCCAACCGTGGATCTGCGGCTTGATGTTCGGGGACGATCTGTCTGAGCTCAAGTTGTTTTTGCAAAGATCTCAGTGTCTTCATGTGCAAAGCTGGTAAAGACCCAAAAGATTTCACCGCTGGACTCAAATAATTGTCACAATTCATCAATTTCTATTTAAAATACAAAACAACGTCTCTGTCTGCCGTCTAATGTGATCTGGTTTATCTTTACTTCAGTTGCTGCGTTCGTCATCCAGATGCGTTTTTTCTTTCATGACGGTCCACATAAATTCAGGGTTCCTGTTTCTACTGAGCAGAAAAGAAGTGCATCACAAACCAAAAGAGCCAAACCGAAGCAGGTGGTGTTGCAGGTACCAGAGACTGCGTTCCCACACAGTCTTCAATGTCAAGCTGAAGCACGATCGGGATCATTTTTACTACTTTTTCAGCCCCTTTCTGTGTCGTCAGAACGAGCGTTTCACATCTGCAGGGCAACGCTGGTTTTAAACACTTTACATCAACTCATTACGAGAGCAACGCAGATACTGTGAAAGCTACTCGACCCAAAATTTAAGTGTTCTTTGCGCCTTAACAACACTCACAAAGGAATCGAGGTGTTTTCCCAGGTTAGAGGTGCTAGAACCGGTTCCCAAAGGGTTCCTAACGGGTTCTCTCTGGTTTTAGATCCATTTTTTTTAATCCAAAGCAATGATGCCCTTTCATGAAACTTTCTCGTTAAATCTGTAAAATCTGGAGAACTTTGTCATTTTCTGGACGTTGTCACGTCTTATTTATTAAAAACATCCCCGGCGAGCTCCGACGCCTCAGGAGCGCGACGCATTTGCTGCAAAACTGACCAAACATAAACAAACCTCCCCTGCGAGGTTAAAACAGCAACCGATGACAGGTCAACACTGTGAGCTCTGATTCTTTAGCAGCAACGGCAGGAGACGAAACGTGGACTACGGGTGATTTTCTTCTCATCTTCTCCCACAAAACGTACAAAGTGAAGACACTTTGTACGTTTTGTGGCCGTGCGACCAGCTGAAGTCCAAGGAACCGGGAGAAGAGGCAGCTGACGAAGATGCCAAGCCACAAGCTATAGTCATTCTCCCCTGTGGTTTACACGTCAACGAACTCATCTGAGCACAAAATATGCAATTTGCACGTCGTCGTCAAATGCAGAGTCGGACGTCACTCAGGGCTATCGAGTTAATAAACTTCGCTCGGATTTTGCAGAAGGAAAAAGGTTTCTACAGAAAAGGAAGTGAGAGACAGCTCTTCGTGGATAAATGAGGCAAGGCAAGTTTATCCGTATTAAACTGCTCATATAGGTGTTTTACAAGAAAATAAGAGAATTACTTTCAAACAATAACAGGGTTGAAAATGCTAAGTTGAAAATGCTAATTTAAAACATTAAATGCTTAAACTTGACCTAAAATGACATAAAAAAGAAAAAAGAAAAAAAAGGAAAGCAACCTTTGACCTTTATGGAAAAGCTGAAACGAACAGTAAAGTTTTTGTTCTGGTTTTAAAGGTTCTGGACTTCTCAAGTTGGCAGGCAGTTGGTTCCAGAGATGAGGAGCAGCAACTCTGAGAAGTATTTTAGGCCAAAGATCCTTCAGCGTATTACAGACAAATACTAGGGCTGAACAATTAATCGCATTTGCAATATAATCGCAATTTTAAAAAACGCAATTTCCAAATCGCAGAGGTCTGCAATTTTTGGCTACATAACAATTAGTTAATCAGACGCGTCCTTTACGTGTTGGGGTTTGCCTTCACATGGAAGGAAAGAGAGCTGCAGCAGTGAGATAATCTAATTTTATTATTTGTTTTAGAGTTTATGTAATCGTACTGTTTTACCAGAAACTTTCAGGAATCTCACAACAGCATTAAGTATGATAATATATATACTTGTTGGTTGGTTGCACAAGGATTGATCTCCAACTCAACAAGCTATTCTCTTGAATAATAATATTCAGATTAATAAAAACTGTTAAATTTCTTGTTTTAAATATATGTTACAAACATCTTTGTCTACAGGCCATTTTTGTTGCTTGTGGTAAATGCAGTGCAGAGAAAAGTCTAAATTAAATCGCAATTATGGTTGAAATATATCTCAATTTAGATTTTTGGCAAAATCGTACAGCCCTAATATGTTTAAAAAGACATGATAAATTAAACTGAAAAAAAAAAAATCGCATTAAATCGCAATATTAAGATAAAAAAAATTGCAATTGGATTGTTTTCCAAAATCGTTCAGCCCTAACAAATACCGTGATTTTAAATCATTTAATTGTTTTTAAAGAGTGCTAAAATGAGGTCCGTGTTTGTGGTGTTGGTTTGGGCCCTGGCAGCAGTTTCATGATGAGCTGAAGCTGCCTAATAAGATTACTATAAGAAGAAAAAAGCCTTCCTACTCCAAATAAAGTCTTTTCACAGGAAACGCTTAATTCTGGCCATGTTAAGACGCCAATAAGCCGATTTAGTAACAGTTGCACGCTAAAATTCAGGCCGGAGTACAAGATGAAACCTACGTTTTTGTTTGTTTTGCCTGCTCTGTGATTACAAAAAAGTGTAATCTTTAATTTTTGGACCAAAACCAACGGCTTCTGTCTTTTCTCCATTAAGCTGAACAAAATTCTGACCGATCCACTCATGGATATTTTGGACACACATAAACGTAAAGCTGTATGTCATCGGCATATATAGAGATGGCATTGCAGGTGGATAAAAGTGGGCCGAGAACACAGCCTTGAGAAAATAAATAATTTTATTGTGATTTTATATTATCGGCATCTTATCGGTGTCCACTCTGTTCTCTCCTGTAGCGTCTTGTTTAATGTTCACTGTTCTTACCTGCCTTAGGACAGCGGATGCAAATTAGCTGTTGTGCTAATTCTGGCATATTTACATTGATGCTTTAAGCTGACATGTTGATGAATGTGCATTGTCCTAATTCAAATAAATAAAAAAAATAATAAATAAATAAACGGCATGTGTGATAGCCGATTGTTCCCATTTCTAATGACTAGATGACAGTAGGTTAGTTTTGCACAGCACCAGACGATTGAACCGATTTTCCAATCTATCAACAAGGGAGTTTTTATTAACGGTAGTGAATGCAGCACTGATATTAAGTATTAATAGAGCAGAAGCTTCTCACGTCATTTAGAGGTATGTAAACTTGAAACCTTTACCAATACAGTCTTAGTGGTGTGGTCAAAAAAAGTACATTAGTTAATAAACAAATGTTAGTCAATAGAAGCTTTTATTTACTTGTTAGTGCTGCATTTAGATAGTAAGGCTCAGTTTTCACCCGATGACTGGCATAAAAACCTGAAAGTGTAACGAAAACTAGAACACAAGAGTCACTAATGTTGGTTTTTCTGTTTATTGCTCACCTGAACCAACATCACAGCTCCAGCATTAGCGTTATAAACGCTTCTGCTGACAGCGACAAAACAAACTGAGGCGCTTTTCACTTTGGAGTTGCTATGCAACGAGGCTGGTTTCATTTTCTGCAGAAAGCAGAAACTTGCTCGTCACCCACAGGAAGTGACTTTATCTGTTGCAGCTCAGCAACAATGGTGCCGAACAGAGCTCAATTAGGCTATTTGTTGATTTCCGACGGTTTTCATTTACAACTCGTCAGATTTTTTGTCAGCAAAAGGAGCGAATTTACTGCTTTTAATTGCAATAACAGGCTGCATGCAAAAAAGCAGAAGTAAAACAAAAATTAAGAGCCGCATAAAGCCCAACCGTGCTTATATTGTATTACACTGCAAGCTGTTTAGAAAAGGATTTGAATAGAAGTATGCCATAAATTGAATAGAAGTACACCAGAGTCTAGGTTCTTATATAGTGTCCTCTTCATTTATTGATAAATAAATAAAAGCTGGTAAAGATGTACAAAAAGCCTTAAAAAACTGCAGCAAAGAGTGACATCTTGAGGTCACCAAGTCTGCATGAAAACCATTATAAGCTAGCAGCAAGCTAACTGGCCATCAAAAGATTGTTTTGGTTGGAGCAGATGAAGATTGAGCTCTCTGCACCAAATGTGTGGGAAAAGAAATCCCAGTGCTGAGCACGGTGGAGGATGCATGATGACGTGGGTCTGTTTTTCTTCCAAAAGCCCTGCATGCACGGCGTCGTTAGCTCTTTAAAATGCCAGGCCTCTCTAAATGTCGGGTGTAACTCAACATGAGTTGTAACTGCAACTTTCTGGGGGGGGATAATGACCCAAATAAACACAAAGATGCTTCACCAAGCACAAAAATCCACCTTCTTCCATGGAGAACGACGTTCCCAGACCCAAATCCTATTTAAAGGACTGAGATAATGAAAAAGTAAGCAAAAGAGGGGAACCACAACTCTGGACCTTCTGCAGTATTTGTGCAAAGAGGAGGAGGAGAAGTGCTGCTAGGGGACGTATAAAGGAGTTACGATATAAAAACATTTCTTAACAGGATTATTTCAAGAGGTTACATTTGTTTCCATTTCGTACGTGAAACTACGCCACTGCCGTTGAAAAGGGATTTATTTTAAGGCTTCAGGAACACCAAGCGAAATGACGGAGGAAGCAACTGTTTGGTGTTGTCGTTTTAAACGGGGCAGCGTGAAGAGTTTGTCACGCCTATGGCTGGTACGTACCCGGCCGTCATGAGTCAGGAGGATGGAGTCGCTCTTGATGTCTCTGTGGATCACGCCTTGAGTGTGCAGGACAGACAGCGCCTTCAGAACCGACAGACACACGGTGGCGATCTGCTCCTCGTTCATCCTGGAGGGTCAAGAGGACAGCGGCGACATCCATCAGTTAGAGCTCTTCCTCCCCGTTTCTGTTGTGATGTCAGGACTTTCACTGAATTTCATGGATGCCACCTTTGAATTTACTGCCCAACTTATTACTTTACACAAAACATTACAACCAGACGTAAAACAGACACCGAAGACACATAAATCTGCAGCTATGGAAAAATACCAGATCCAACAGGCCATAAAACTGAGTTTCTCCATCATTTAGTGTTGCGCTGCCCCCTAATGGACAGACATGTTTCTGCTGAGTGGGGGATTTATGAAAACACTCCCTACACCAGCTCAACCTTCGGAAGACTGAAATACATCTTAGTCAAGCCAGAAAAATGTTCAGAAAACAAAACTTGTGATGCATCCATCCCCCAGAGTAACGTCAACATCAGCAGCTTTCATTCATCAGGAGATGCGGCCATTCTTCTAAAAATACAACCACAGGCTGCAGCTGGTGGAAAAAAAAATTTCAGTTTCTGGTTCCACCTTACAAGGAGGGTTCCTACACATTTCCAAATGATACGATGTTTAGTTATTCGTGGTTTTTTTTTTTATCTTTTAAATCTTCAGACAACAAGAACCTTATAAAGGGCTGTTTCACTGCACTTTGGCATCTGGACCAACTTAGATTAGCTGGACTGAGTATAAATATTCTTTAAATCACAGCTTTTGGTCTTTGGCGCCTTTATTATCTCTGTTTAAATTACGTGATTTGCGTCTAAACCAATATATTCCGTTTCACAATTCCTATACTTTTTCAGGTACCAGATTTCTAGATTTTTCTGACAGTGTTATTTATAAAAATTTGAATTAGGAAAAAAAAAAAACATTTAACCCAACAGAGTTTTTACAGTTTTCATCATCCATGCGTTTCCTAAAACAGTGAACAGTTTCCATGTTTCATACAAATGCCGGCCTGGAAGATTATTAAAAACAAATATATATATATAAACTGATCAAAAATAAAATAAAATACTAAAATAACACATCCTAGATCTGAATGAATGAAATATTCATATTAAATACTTTGTTCTTTACATAGTTGAATGGGCTAACAACAAAATCACACAAATTATTGATGGAAATCAAATTTATTACCCCATGGAGGTCTGGATCTGGAGCCACACTCACACTTAAAGTGGAAAAAACACACCACAAGATCATGGACAGTCTGTGGTGCAACGTGGTGTTGGTGGATGGACTGAGACACGATGTTCCAGATGTGCTCAGTTGGATTCAGGTTTGGGGAACCGGGGGGGGGGGGAGGGGGGGGGAGGGTCCATAGCAGGAACTGCTGACACAGTCCAACCACATGAGGTCCAGCATTGTCTCTCATTAGGAGGAACCCAGGGCCAACCACCAGCATATAGTCTCACAGTGGCTCTGAGGATCTCATCTCTGTACCTAACGACAGTCAGACTACCTCTGGTGAGCACATGGAGGGCTGTAGGCCCCCCAGAGAAATGCCCCCCCCCACACCATCACTGACCCACTGCCAAACCGGTCCTGCTGGAGGATGCTGCAGCAGCAGAACGTTCTCCATGGCGTCTCCAGACTCTGTCACATGAGCTCAGTGTTAACCTGCTTTCATCTGGGAAGAGCTCAGGGCGCCAGTGGAGAATTTACCAACCTTGGTGTTCTCTGGTAAATACCAAACGTCCTGCACGGTGTTGGGCTGTAAGCATAACCCCCACCTGTGGACGTCGGGCCCTCATCCCACCCTCATGGAGTCTGTTTCTGATCGTCTGAGGAGACACATGCACATCTGTGGCCTGCTGCAGGTCATCCTGCAGGACTCTGGCAGTGCTCCTCCTGTTCCTCCTTGCTCAAAGGCAGAGGTAGCGGTCCTGCTGCAGGGTTGTTGCCCTCCTACTGCCTCCTCCTCGTCTCCTGATGTGCTGACCCGTCTCCTGGTAGCTCTCCATGCTCTGGACACTACGCTGACAGACACAGCAAACCTTCTTGCCACAGCTCTCATTGATGCTCCATCCTGGATGAGCTGCACTACCTGAGCCACCTGTGTGGGTCGTAGACTCCGTCTCCTGCTACCACTAGAGGGAAAGAGCCGCCAGCATTCAGAAGAGACCAAAACAGCAGGCAGAAAGCAGCGGAACTGAGGAGCGGTCTGTGGTCTCCACCTGCAGAACCACCCCTTTATTAGGGGGTCTGGCTAATCGCCTCTAGTTTCCACCTGGTGTCCATTTACACAACAGCAGGTGATGGTCAGTCAGTTATTTGCTTCTTAAGCGACAGTTTGATTTCACAGAAGTGTGACTGACTTGGAGTTACATTGTGTTAAGTGTTTCCTTTATTTTTTAGACAGACAGACAGACAGATAGATAAACATTGAGGATAAAGGAACTTATATACCTATAAATCTCTGTGAAAAGCACTTTATTTTTATACAGCCACTCTTTCTTTTTTTTGGTGGGGGGAATTTGCATCCTGGAAAAGCCTTTTAAAAAAACAAACAAAAAAAAACAAAGCAAACGATGACAGCTAACCGGACGCCGTTGGTCTCACCTAGTGTGCGTCACGATGTCGGTGAGGGCTCCTCCCTCCAGGAACTCCATGACCACCCAGAGTTCATCGCCCACCAGGTAGCTGTTGTACATCTCCACCACGTTCTCATGGTGGTAGTCCCGCATGATCACCACCTGCAGCCAAGCAACAGGCGCACGATGAGGACCGTCGCGACACAACTGAGGTGCCGCTGACACTAATTGTTAGTTGATGTTGGTGAAAAATTTATTTTTTTTTAAATCCGTAAACATTGATTTTTACTCGTAGTTTTATTTCATTATTTTCCGCAGATGGTTCATATGAACAGGTAAAATAATGTACCCTTGCCCCGGCTCACAGTCCACACTAATATAACCCCATTGCTTACTCAGTCGTCCATCTCTTATAAATCATAAGTCCACAACTTTGGTAGTTGAGCAATCTGGAGTTATACACAGTCCCACAGTTTATAGTCCTTATTGAGCATAGGGCTGGACGATAATTCGATAACAATATATATCGATCGATAGATGTATATCGATGATAGAAAAAAGGGTCAATAAAACGTTCCATAGAATAAAAGTTTTCCTTCCTTATGCATTCTAGCCATGTAGGTTAATATTACATCATTATCCTCCAAACCAATCACAACGCAGACCCAGGAACCAAGCTCCGCCCCCTTCAAAGAGTTCAGAGAGCACACGTTCTATTTTCTCTTTTAAAAACTTGCTATTTTGGTAAAAATTTGGTTGAATAAAGGGTTGAGTTTGAATTCAGTGTTTGTGTGTCTGTATCTAAATCTAGGTCGATAAGCAACAACATAAAATGACCAGAGCTGCACTTAAAATATCTGTTTTGAATTTGTTGATAATTATCGATATCGATATGATTTTTATTTTATTGATATGCTTTTTTTTCTATATCGTCCAGCCCTAATTGAGCATAAACACTATGACACTATGGAGCAAGTGTTCAGGAAACGTACTGATTTGTTCCACCGCTTCACTATTTATTAGTCGACTGAGCCGTCAGCTGGTTAACACCGATTCGAGATATTGATTATTTTTGACAACCCTACAGGGGACCAAACAAAACCCGCAACAATCTAGACTTCCCAAAAAAAAAAAAAAAAAACCCAACGTCAATCCGGGGAGGAATAAAGAAGTATCTTTATATACAGCAACACAGAAATATAAGACAAAAGAGTAAATAAATAACGTTGTCAGGCTCGGCTATGAATCGTTTTATTAGTTTCCATCTTGACTCTGTAGCCTCCAGCTTCAGCTGTTGTTCGTTTCCATGATGTAACCCGTGTTTAAATCCGTCTCTCCATTGCGTGATCCTGGGAGGATGCAGCCTCAGCCAAGCAGAGGCGCTACCATTAGAAAAAAAAAAGCATCTTAATCATCATTTCCCAACGCTGTCCTGTCAGCTTCTTAGGTAACAACTCCCAGAATTTAGCGGGTTGGGTCCAAAAGTTGTTCAATTCTCAAAAATGCTCTTTATGTTGCTAAATATGTACATATTTCTGAAACTCTACAATCCCAAAACGTTGATTTAGTCACCCCACAGTCAGGCTGCTAGTTCACTTAAGTCCCGACATGAATGTTTCCTCCAAGTCACTTGTTGTATTTTCTTCTAGCTCCCATTTTTCTTTAACATTCCAGGTAATGGCTCTTGATCCACCGTCTGTGATTGATAAGAACAGCTCCTCTACCTTAGTCGCTTCCTTGGAGAGACCCTCCCCCATTTGCTAAACCGTTCTAACTCATGATACATCGGTTAAAGGAGGTAGGAAAAGGAGCCTGTATGCTTCCTCCCGCCGCTAGTTCTGCCTAGGAACCCCCGGTGAAGGATTATCCCACAATCCTTTGTGTGACATGACGTATCAGGACAGCCCCCTCACGGATATTAATGAAAATGTTCGTAGACGAGGCTCCATCCGAATACCCTTATTAATATCTTCTAGTTCCTGTTCCCTGACCTTTCATGGGGTCAACCGTAAGAACTCTATCATGGGGAGGAAAGGAGCTTCGGACTGCTGTGGAGATTCCGGACAGCCTTTATCAAATCCGGGCCTACAGCCTTCTGAAAACGAACAATGAAAGTGTTCGCTCTCTTCTCTCCGGACATTTTCGCCGATTTCCGTGTTGTGCTGATACGTCATGCCACGCAAAGGACTGTGGGATACCTTAAGGGTTCTCAGCGCTGGTAAGAGACATTGCAGAGCTCCTAGGAAAAACTAGCCGCGGGAGGAAACATGCAGGCTCCTTGTCCTACCTCCTTCCTTACTAACTATTCGGACAGCACTTATGGCGACCACTGACGCACTTCCGCTTTGACTAAAGAGTCCTTACTCTGTAAGGGGATTCGGACTGAAGTTAAGTGTCACTACCTGATCGGCCCTGTAACAGGACCCCCGAGCAGGCCACAAAACTGCCTGAGTGTAATGTCTGACTCGGATAATGACAAGAGGGATCCTGGGATGCTTGATGCCGAACTCGCACAGCTGTTTAACTCTCAAGATGAAGAATTTGAGGGATTTGAGGAAGAGGAATGAATCAATAAGTGAGCGTATTTTTCTGTACCATTTTTTATTTTTTTTTTGAGGTTTTTACGGAACTAGTGGCTCGTTTTTCGTTTAGTGGGCTGACAGGAAAGTGGGTACGAGAGAGGGGGAGAGACATGCGGCAAAGGACCACAGGTCGGAGTCGAACCCGGGTCGGCCGCGTCGAGGACTAAGGCCCCCTTATCGTTTTTTTTGTTGTTACGACGGAGTTGAATACAGTTTGATTTACCGGACTGAGTTGTTTTCTTATTTAGTGGAAGTCTGAACTGAAGACAGCCCAGATTTAGTTTGCACACCTTAAAGCCGATCTTCTATCTTAGTTTTCTGAAGCATCTCTGATGAGGTGACCCTCTCCTCCCGGGTACATCCGGCTACAATCTGCCGTCTCCGGGTAAAACAGCGGCCGGATCTTAAATTCGTACCTCGTTGAAGAGAAGTTCTCTGCGCTGTTGCTTCCTCAGGTCCATCTTCTTCACGGCGACCAGTTTTCCGGTGGTCTTCACCGTGGCGATGCAGACGATTCCCGTGGACCCCTCACCGATCTTGATGTAGTGATCCAGGTAGGTCCGCGGGTCGCCGGGGTCAACCACCATCTGTAGCGCCGCTCTGAACTGCTCGTGGGAAACCCTCTGGGGTTCCTTCTGGGGTGAGCGGCCCGGAGGCGGACCGGCTGATGCTGGGGGCCCGGTGGGCACAGGGGGACGCGGGGCCGGGACATTGGGGTGTGGGGTGTGCGGGTGCGGAGAGGACTCGGGGGTCAGGCTGGGGTGGGAGGCGTGATGGGACTGCGGGTGGCTTATTGGGGGCTTGGAGGTGGAAGAACCTCGGGCGGAGCTGCTGGAGGGTCCATTCTGAGGAGAGGCTTCATGGTGTCGGCCCACCTGGACGTCAGAGATGAAAAACAGTATAAACACCGGATCCAGTCAAAGGGAAAGTTCACACTCCACTGAAACGACCTCCATGTATAAAAGTGGTGGCGCCATTAAGAACGGACTTAAGTTAAAGAGCTTCCATGTTTACTTTATGTTGCTGTTTGAAAAGACAAGGGGAATCGTGCATAAAACTCTGATATTGATACCATGAAATTGACGGCTGACGGTAAAAATCAACGCATGAATGTAAACATCCCTGCATTCTAAATTGTGGTAAGTTAAAAAATACAAGCAAAAATACAAGCCTGAATAATCACGGCGATATCCAGCACTTTAACTTTTTTTCTTAACTTGCAACAGGGAAAAACTTGCATTATGAGTTAAATGTGGATAAAATAAAACAAATTTAATCCACGCCCTTCTTGGAACCCAGTGAAATTAACTTCCTGATTCTCCGGCCAAGTTGGCCGGTACATGTAAGAATCAACCGGCCAAGCATATTTTTTTTACCGGCCAAAATATAAATTCTGACTGACTCCTGCTAAACATCTCCACGTAACCCTGCTACGTAATTAGCCTGAGCTAAAGGCTAGCTGTTAGAAAACGGACACGACGTAGTTGCTGTCGTTTTCGTGTCACATGTGTTTGTGTAGGTTTGTTGTCATAAGACCTGAAACAAACAAGCATGACTGAAAAACAACTTATTTGGTGCAAACATTTACTCGCCATGTGGCAGCTAGCTAGCTTTCTGAAATGTACTCGCCCAAACGGAAAATTTACTCGCATCTGGCGCCGGGCGAGTGTTAATTTTGGACCCTGCTTGGAACCCAGCGTCATTTTCATGAAGCTGAACGGGTGACACACATCAGCACACCTTACAGGTAACCCAGGTCACAATCTGCAGTGAAAGATGTCAGACTGAACGAGTTCTGGCCGCAGCAAATCGGACCCGTCGGTCCGGCGTTGAAGGAACAGCAGGTTCCAGGCTCCTGTTACCAGGAGCTGAATCAGAGGGAGGCAAAAATAGGCCAAGAGTCGGTCGTCGGTCACCTGTCCCGTGGGACTGCGTCCACCTTCGCTGTCTGTCCTCGGGTACGTGTTGAACGGCCGTGTGTTCTGTTGGGCGGTCTTCATCACACCTTCAGTCATCGGCAGGTTTGGGGTTCGGATGTTGGGCCCTGAGAGGGGCCTCTTGTCCCTCGGAGACGTGGGACTGCCCTCGCGTGCCACATAGCTGGACTTGGGCCTGTGGTCGCTGGCTTGGTCCCTGCGAACCACCTGGTCCTGAAGAAAAGCACATGGTCTTAGCTGCACTGATGTTTATCGCATGCAGGAGGATAAAATCTGCAGATTTAACAATGAATCGGCACCAAATGTAAAAGAAGAGATGCTGAAACCGGTTTCTAGTTTTCTTTGAGACCTGAACCGCTGATTCCAATTTTGACCAATTGTGATTTTTCTTTTATTATTCTATTTGTACTCTGTTGCTTTTTTATAATTATATAAAAAATACTTATTTTATAATTATGTTGGACATTTTCGCACAATTTAATGCCATTTTTTTTATTACTGTATAGTATTTTTTCTTCTGTTGAGGACAATTTTCTTTTAGTTGCTGCTGAAACACCTGAATTTCTCCACTATGGGACGATTAAGGATTATTCCAGTCTAGTTCTTCTATTTTGCTACAGACAATATGTGAAGCAGGTTCTGTGATGGAGTACTAACTTTTTTTCTATTAAATACGAGAGGAAAAAAAAGAGGAATGCCAAAGATTATCCTAATTAATGCATTAACATAAAAAACAAGGAGAATGAAAGATTATGAGCTTATTTGACATGTTTATGGATTTAAAACGGTGGAAATTCTTATTTTTTAGGGAGCTGATGACCAAAGAAAGCTGATTTCTCTGTATTTCAGCTGCCGACCACTGATCAGAACCCGTGAAAGAAAAACCGGTCGAATGCGATCTGTGGCAGACTGATCGGCGCAGCTCTTTTGGAAAAAGCAGTGTCAGACTAAAGTGGTTTGGATCTGCCGCTGCTGCACCTGGTCCCGAGGATCTCTGTCTCTGTGAGCAGGAGGGTGCTGTCCCGAGCCAATTCGGTCCCTGTAGGCCTTGCTGGGCTCTTGGCCCCGGGGCTGCTGTTGGGGCCGGCCGTGCATTCCCTCGTCTCTCGGATGAGGAAGGGTGCCTCGCTGACCGTGGCGTGGGTCACCTCCCGCCTGGTGGTCCTGCCTGTGCCTGCCCCCCCCCGAGAAGCAGAGCGATGCGGTTAGTCGGTTACTCTAAACCTCTTTGTTTCTTGAGACAACCTCTGGTTTTTCTTACCTGTCTTGTCTATCTGGGTACGCGTAGTGCCTGTGCTGAGGGTCTCCGTTCTCCTGCTCTCCGGCCACGCCACCCGAGGAGCCGGAGTCCCTGCGAGGCTGAGTGGGGGGGCTGCCTCGTCGCAGGGAGTTCGAGCGAGTCACAGACATGGTGTCGAACTCATCCAGCAGCCATGTTAACGAGCCGTCCGATCCCAGCTTGGTGCCTCTCACGATCGTCTTGAGGTTTATGGGGGGGGGGGGGGGCAATATTTAAGATAAGATAAGATAAAATAGACTTTATTGATCTCACAGTGGAGAAATTCACGTGTCACGTCGGCTCAATAATCAAAAGAAGTTGCCAAAAGGAGGAAAAGGTGCATGAGGTTTATACAGTGTGTCCACATATATACAGTGGATTGAGAGAAAGAAACAAAGAAAATAAATAAAGCAGAGATTTAAGATGACTTATGTATATTTAGGTGACTTATATACATATGGATTTGGTGTTGTGCATTAAAGTGGTACCAGGTAAAGAACAACAGTGAGGTTGTTGAAGTCTCTTATTTAGCAGGATTACTGCACAGGGTATTAAATAGTAATTGCACATTAGTTATTGCACAAGTTATTGCTTAACACAGCAGTGTTAAGCAATATAACTGGGTGACTTCGGTTGGTTAAGAGTTATTTTAAAGGTTTTCTGTGAAAAATAACCAACCAGGCGTACAAATATATGAACAATGACAATTATAGTACCTTGTAAAACTATTAACCCAGTAAACTGTTTGCATTTGTCACGTTACAACGTAAAAAAAATACCAGTATTTTGGGGGCACCTTATGCGACAGATCAACACAACTCTGCATAAATGTCAAGGAGGAGGAAGACGATTTTAAAAAGGTTTCAATAAAAAAATCTCAGTGTGGCATCCATTTATTCAGCATCCTTTACTCTGATAGCCCTGCTTAAAATATAAATGCACACTGCAAAAACGGATCTAAAAATAAGTAAAATCTTCTTAAAGTTACTGTGTTTATCCTTGATTTGAGATTATCTGCCAATGGAATGAGTATTTTGACCCCTAAAAGATAATTAGACATCCTGCACTTGAAATAAGATGATGAAGATGAGTTGTTCCTATTTTAAGTGCAAAAATCTTATTTCATTGGCAGATCATCTTATTTACCTGCTCAAATCAAGGACAAATACACTCATTTTAAGAACATTTTACTTATTTCTAGTTCTGTGTTTGCAGTGCAGCTGTTCTGTGAAGGCCTCAGAGGTTCTTTAGAGAACATTAGTGAACAACCAGCATCATGAAGACCAAGGACCCCAGCAGGTTTAGTTTAAAGCAGGGTTAAGGCGGCAAATTTTCGAGCGTACTTTGTACATACTGTGATCCAAGCGGACAATTTAGCCTTTATAGTCGAGCGTAGCAATTTCCTCCTATTTCTTGTGACAAATTTCTATATTTCCCCACACTTCCTGCCGGTGGGACGAAGCGGGGGAATATATAGTAGCAATCTGGGTGAGCCAGATCACCTAGCGGCGTTTCTTGTCCACCAGACGCCCACAGCACACCTGTCGGCGCAGAGAGCAGCGACGATGTGCGTGAAGCAAGAATAAGAAAGCAGGTGTTCTGGTCAGATGAGACCAAAATATTGCTTTTTAAACAAAATGCAATAAATAAAACACTGTGATGGAAACCTAACCATGCAAAAACACCATCCCCACAGTGAAACACGGTGGTGGCAGCATCATGCTGTGGATGTGCTTTTCCTCAGCACGGACAGGGAAACTGTGGATGGGCTTCATCATCCAGCAGGAAAACTACGCTAAACTCACAGCATGAGCTCCAATGATATGGTTACAATGACCAAGTCTAAGTTCAGGACGAAATTTGATGAAGAATCTGTGGGAATATTTCAAAATATGATGGGACTAGAGGCGTTTTAGAGAGCTGTAACTCTGATAAGAGACGTACCCTAAAGGAGTTGCATCTGCAATGGCAGTAAAAATGGTTCTGCAAAGTATTGACCCCGGGGGGCTGAATATCAAGCCACACCAGATTTATTTGTAAAATAAAATGTTAAAAAAAATCATGCATAATTTTTTTTCGTACACTTCACATTTATGCACTAATTTGTTCTATATTTATCCATCACATAAAATTGCCAGAACATGCATTGAGGTTTGAGAAGTTCGAAAGGCAGTCTGTCATTATCACTATTGTATTATTTAATAGGGCTGGACGATATAGAAAAAAACTATATCAATAAAATAGAAATCATATTGATTGATATCGATAATTATCAACAAATTCAAAACACATATTTTAAGTGCAGCCCTGGCCATTTTATGCTGTTGCTTAACAACCTATTTTTAGATAAAGACACAAACACTGAATTCAAACTCAACCCTTTATTCAACCAACGTTTTACCAAAACTGCTAGTTTTTAAAAAAGAACACATGGTCTCTGAACTCTTTGAAGGGGGCGGAGCTTGGTTCCTGGGTCTGCGTTGTGATTGGTTGGGAGGATGTAATGATGTAATATTTACCTACATGGCTAGAACGCAAAAGGAAGGAAAACTGTTATTCTATTGAACATTTTATTGATTCTTTTTTTCTATCATCGATATACGTCTGTCGATCGATATATATTATTATTGAATTATCGTCCAGCCTTAATATGTAACGTAAAAAAAAATGCTTATTCTTCACAATAATTTTAAAATTGCACCTATGCCCGGTTTAATTAAAAAAGTGGTTTCAATAACATTGGAAAAATATGATTACTGTTAAAACATATTTATTATTTGATTTTCCTTTGGGATCAATAAAGTATTTTTGAATTTGAATTGAATTTGTAAAGTGAACCTTTATGCAGACGACGACATTTCTTGCTCTACTGGTTCTATGTAGGAGATTCCAACTAGCTTTCAGCTGACCTAAGTGCTTGAACAAAATGGGATTAGTTTGAGTTTGTGCGTTTATAAACAATGTATTCAGATTTTTTTGTTTTGTTTTTCAGTCCAGCATTGAGAAAGCAGCGTTTGTGGCTAAACCCCACCTTTCGCGGTTCTACGGTAGTGATGACCGTCGCGTCGATGAAAGGTTTGGGCCTCTTCGCCGTGTCTTCGATGAGGGACTGCCACTGCCGCGGCAGCCCCACAAACTTCTGCTCCTGCTCGTCAAAGTCCGTGTGGACGCGGTGCTCGAAGTTGGACGGAGCGGAGATCTGGACTCGAGGCTTCTTCTTTTTGGCAAACATGGTGGCCGAGGCTGCTGCCGCAAGCGAGCATCAGATCTGCATCGACGGAGGAGAAGGTTGTGGGACAAAACGCAGGATTTAGACGTGATTAGCAAACAAATATGCAGCAGAAAAGCAAAAAAAAAAAAAAAAAAAGAACAGAGTTGCAGCTATAAACACAAATTACAAAATAAAAGTGCTATGCATACATTTCGCTAAATTAACAACCAATACACTGGTGCACTTCATCAAAAAGCTCATCAGATTTCACGGCGGCCTCTCTCATCAGGAGGCTGAGCCAGAGCTTCAACCCAAGGCTGATAACAAGACAACAGCTTCAAGCGTCTCCTAGTGGGAACATAACAGCCAGTTTGGAGGAGGATGACGGTTTGTGGAGACGGAGAAGCATCTTTAAAAAAGGTCACTCCCTGAACATAACGGGCAGCTTTTATGACCTCGGTCGTCTAAATTAGCCGACAGAGGATGGGATGAACACGTCTCAGCATCACCGAGTCCGCCGATATAAAAGGAGAACGTAAGATAAAAGTAGCAAACAGCAAAAAATAAAAAAACTAATAAATAAAAACAATACTTGGTCTGCAAGGTGATACCAGCAGTGAGGAAAATGATAAAATTTATAACTGAAGCCGAGTTAAACTAAACCTTAGGTGTAACGCAACAACAAACCTGGAAACAAGCAGCTAGCAGGAATCTATGTGATATATATCTAGAGTCACTGCAGGAGTGCTCCACATTAGGAAAATATGCAATAAAATAATGGTTGGATTTCTGCATTGAT
The DNA here is from genome assembly GCA_037039145.1 of Fundulus diaphanus. NCBI lineage: Eukaryota > Metazoa > Chordata > Actinopteri > Cyprinodontiformes > Fundulidae > Fundulus > Fundulus diaphanus. The sequence goes on along the minus strand of CM073124.1, from coordinate 8,573,163 downwards.
AAGGAGACTATCCAGCTTAAAAAAATATTTCAAATATTTCAAATGAAACAATTTTTGTTTTTTTTTAATTACCTTAATCACTTCCTTACCCTCTAAATCTTAAATTGCATTAAACATCAAGTGTCCACAACCATATGCCAGGCATATAACATTTATTACAGGCTGGGACGTTTTTTTCATGATGTGCATCGCTGCTTATTGCAACAACAATGAATTTAATGTGATATATTGTGCAGCTCTAATAAACTGCCAACAATTTAATTAAACATTGAAGATAAAAGAGCAGAAAACAAAGTTTAACCTGATGTGATTCACGGTTTTTGACTCAACATTGAACATTTTAATTTGATGCTAAACGTTATTCAGAGTAAAGGAATAATGCTCTTTCAGTGAATGACAATATTGATCTGTAACATTTGTATGTGTATTTAAAAAAAAGCTTATCTTCATAAGACGGCGTCGTGGAGACTTGTAAGTCACTTATTTACAGAAATAAGCCTGAATTCAACGGGAAATTGTGAACTTAGGCGTTTTCACACCTTTAGCTTGCTAACTTTGGTTCTTAATGTTTCACTACATGCCACATGAGAACGTTAAGCTTGTTTATTGGTCAGATGTGACCAGGACAGCAGAGGTGTCAAAAGTATTCACACCTATTACTCAAGTAGAAATGTAGATACCAGGGTTTCAAAATACTTCTGTAGAAGTAGAAGTATCAACTCAAACCTGTTACTCAAGTAAAAGTATAAAAGTACTGGATATAAAACTACTCAAAGTATTAAAGTAGAAGTAACCCTCCCACCATTACTATAATCGTAGGGTATGATGTTAATATTTAAAGAAATTGGGATTGGATATTTCACCCACATATGTCCAGTGAAAACGAACCATTTAGTCCAATGCAAATATATTAAAAGGTCCATTTAGGTGCAACACCGAGCATCAAGTATTGGTGCAAAAAGTGAAACTTCAGAGACACACTAACAATAAGCTGTTATTTATTATTAGAATGTAAATGAACATCTAAGTGTAGCTGCAGGATTTACTGCAATAGATGTAAGATAACAAAACTGGACATGAAAATCAGAGCAATACCCTCTTATAACAATTACCCTTGTATGGGTGTCTGTATACAGTAGACAGTGTTGTCAAAATAAATGAATTAATCAGTCAAAAAAAATAAATAAATAAAAAAAAATCCTAAAATTTCAATGTTTTTGTCTGGGTGTTTGGCAAACAGCTTGGTGCAGTTCTGCCTCCAACCACAATCAAAATCACTCTGTTCAGGTAGCGCTATTTATCTGAAAATGTGTTTTAGTTTTTTATTGACAAGCCAGAACAAAAACAGGCTGAAATAAAATAGAATGAGACTATTTTCAAAATGTAAGGAGTAGAAAGTAAAAAGTAGATTAAAAAATAATTACTCGACTAAAGTATAAATAACCAAAGTTTCTACTAAAGGTAATGAAGTATTTGCACTTAGTTACTTGGCACCTCTGCAGTACAGGAGTACTACAGAATATAAAAAATAAAAAACATTTGGAGCCGTCGCCTCTGATTGGTCCAAAGGCTGCTGAAAAAGACAGTTTTAAAAGAGACGTAAAAACAGGAAGCAGGGAAGTCTGAATATTTAAAGTTAACGTGTTGAAAAGTTTTTGGACCGACAACAGAAAAAAAACTTGATCTCCAAGCGTCTGTGAGAAATAAAAAGCCGCTGGTCGGCTGATCTAAGGAGCCCGGCCCGTTTGGGCATTTATGAGCCAACATTAGGATTAAATTTAATTCTGTGATCCACCGGAGGCTGATGAAGGGAGGACAAATAGGTCTATCTGTAGCAAGGATCTGCATTTTCACATCCGTTGCCAAAATGTTGTGATGATGAAGAGAAAAAAACCTTACGGACAGCACAATAAAATAAAAAAATTACCCATCTCCTTCAATATTTTAAATGCAAAAAGTTTCTCTACGTCTCAGACGGTCCATCGTGTGAAACAGACGGTAAATCTGTCTCCCAGCAGAAACTACAATCTCTACACACTTTTCTAAGCATTTGTGTGCAATAGGAAAAATACTAATGCAGCATTTAAATGGCCAGAGAAATAACTGCTGGTTAAGTCCGGTCAAGCTGAAAGTCTTTATTTACGGGTCACCAGCTGAACAATCGCTGCGCCGCTAATATTTCTACTTTGCCCGCTGAACAGCAGTAAACCTGTGGTGCTGCGAAACATTTCCAGGAGGAAGAGGAACGTCGTGCGTTTCCGCCTAGTGCGCAAAACTACAAAAATCAGAGGTTGTTGTGGTTTGACTAAATAAAAACCTGGAGGTTGAAGAGAAAGTAGTCCCTGTAATAAAAACTACGCAACATGCAAGTCTGCTCCAGGAGGCCGAGAGGAGTCCAGATTTAGGATTTTAAATGCACCCAACAGTTTTTTTCTCTCTTATTTACTACCAAATTATCCAAAACAGAGCTGAGGAGAAGGGAAAAAGATGCAGGGATGGTGGGGCAGAGGGTGGGAGCGCTGACTCGGGCGATCTGGGCGGATCACAAGTTAGAGGCCAGGAGTCACGCTGCCGGCTCGACCCGAACGGACCCGGAGTCAGGACAGACTTCCACAGCAGGAGCGTTTGAAGTGAGGCGAGGCCCGCCCAGAAACACCCAGAAAAGAAACCCAGACGCCAACATCCCCGTCGTTAAAAAACATCAGCACACACAGAGAGCGAGACCCGACACTAGAAAAGGGGTTTTCACAAGTAAAGAAGTGGAAATAACAGACGATATGAATCCATCTAATAATAATAATAATAATCTTTATTTCTTGTTGTAACTATGTACTTTCCGATGAAATGTGTCCTCTGTATTCAACCCATCCCTTAGGGAGCAGTGGGCCGTCACTGTGTGGCCCCTGGGAGCATTCTGGGGTTAAGGGTCAGGGACCCAGAGCGGCAGGCTGTGGGAATCGAACCAGGGAAGTTGCACCCTGCTCTAACCACTAGGCCACCACTCCACCTGTGGACAGAGCTGGGTAGTAACTAGATATATTTACTCAGTTACATTTACTTGAGTAACCTTTAGAACAAAATGTACTTGTAGGAGTATTTCTGCTGCACTGTACATTTTACTTCATATTATTACTCAAGTATCGCTACTCTTGAGTAAAACTTCTGGCTACTCTAATTGCTGTGAGTAACTTCATGAGTAAAGAACTGATTTGTTTGAACCAAAAATGCACCAGAGAGACAAAAACCTGGAGTTTATGTTAAAGTGAGACTTCTTAGCTTTGTTATTTTAATGTTATTTTCTATCTGCTGAGTTCACTGAGGCATTTGGAGGTCAGATTAACGTACAGTAAACAGCATCTATTGTCATTTGCACTGTTCTAACATACTTTATATACATTAACTGCTGTAAGTATTGCTTTTGAGTTTAATGTTGGATGTAGAAAAGTGTTTCTTAAGCCTGAATTTATTGTGTAATTTTGTTATTCTTTGAATTTTTTTAATTTTTGCCTTTAATATACCAGGATTTTCACATAACCTTATATTTTTGTCTGTCCAATTACATATTCAAAAAAAATTAATCATCAATTGTTATGATTAGTTACTCAGTACTTCAGTAGCCTTTTTATTGAATACTTTTTTACTCTTTAGTCATTTCTTGGCTGTCAACTTTTTTCTTTTACTAGAGTAAAAATATGCAGACGTAGTGCTACTCTTGAGTACAATTTTTGTCAACTCAACCCATTATTATCTATATTGCAAATATTCCTGATAGAAAATATGATTTCAAAAGCTCAACCAACTTGATAAATGTCCAAATTTGAAATTAAGTTTTCTGTATTATTGCTACTTTATAAACCGCAAAACCCTTTAAAGATTTGAGATTAAGTATTAAACTACAGGAACATTACTTCACTACCAGAATTATCAAAATCATGACGTTTCAGTCATTTTTCCAGTAAGAAACGAGCTCCGGACATCCATCTTCCCACAACAGGCTTACAAATAGTGATGAATAACGCTGTAATGAGTGTGGTGACGACAAAGGAGAGGAGCATAAATCAGCAGAGGTCCATCATTAGTTACAGAGATGAGACGCCGCTGCAGGACCTCAAAAGATCGGAGCGAAGAAGACAAAAACCACGACTGCCCTTCAGGGGGGAAAACAACAAAAAGACTCAGAAGACGGACGTAAAAACTTTGAAACAGTCGCTGTGTTTGCATCCAATTCTTGAGCGAATTTTGAGCGAACTTTTAAAATATCGCAAAAAGAAAAACGTGCATCAGACGTGTTTCCATTTACTGGTTAGTAGCGAATTAAGCAGGAGACGCACAGCGTAACGTCGTCATACGTTGACGTTGGCTGTAATAAACAGGAAGTGGATGTCGCTAACCAGCGCGGACCACAGATCGGTAATGGAGTAATGAATGCGCCGAGTTTTTATTTTATTTTACGGATGAGACTTGTCAGTCCACACGTACCTGTCGTTGATTCCAGACCGTTTTTCCTGCGTTATGGGAATATCTGAGCAGACGCCGTTAGCAGAAACAGCTGATTGGTCATGTGAGGCAAACGTTCGCTACGTTAGAATCTCCTTTTGAGTTAATAACTAAATAAACTGAGACGTTTTCATTGGTTTGTGGCAAAGGAGTAAGGATTAAAACTCCAATTGCAACTATAATTAAAGTTATCAACGTTTGCTGGACAAGTCAACAACTGGTTAAATAACACTTTTCTGGTATAAATAAGTTCATAACTGCTAATTGATAAACCAATTGTTAGTGCTAATCATTACAGGCTCATTTACTGTTTTTCGAAAAAGTCAAAAACCACCTCAAGCGATATTCTTCTAACACGATATTTCAAAATACGCATTTAAAAACGTTGATGGAAACAACTACTGTGTATGCAAGAAAAATAAACAATCCATATAAAAAGAGGTTCAACAAATGAACAGAACATGAACACAGAAGACAGGAATTTAAAAAAAAAAAACACACAAGTCCAGCGGGTTGATCGCATCTTAGGCTGAACAGTATCAGGAAAACATGCGCCTGATGATATTGGCTGCGATCAACCAGCATGTTCCTCACACTTTAGCATCTTGGCCACAAACATCTTTATCAGGAGTGGGCCTGAAATGCTTAAACACACTCGCTGAGGGATAAAAACCGAGCCTCCAATAGGAGACGTCTGCTCGGGGCAGCAGGCAGACTGCCGAAGATTAACTGGAATGTCTGTAACAGCCGGGGTGGGGGATAAGTGTCCCAGAGAGTCCAACAGTAAGGCCAGCAGAGACAGGATGCTCTGTAGAAGCATCACACAGCATTACCAGCTCTTGATAGTTTATGTGAAGTCAGTCGGTTGGCCTTGTACAGCTCAACAAAGGTCTGACGCTGGAGCCACCAGGGGCGTCAGTACATCCAGGACCATGTTTTTAAGAAGGACGCCCCAGAATGCGACCACTCCGCTTTCTATGAACCCACAATGCATCACTAACTGATGACCATCACTTATCCAGCAGCTGCTTCCAACACTATTCCTACTGAATGCATTTGCTACGCCCACCGCTGTCTGTCTGACACCCGCCAGGTCCTTGCAAATTAATTTGCCCATCTCTGTTCTGCAGAAAAACTTTATCAGTACCAAAAAAAATTTTTTTGACAATTTCTCCAGGTTGCTAAAACTACTTTTTTGTCGCCGATTTTATTGTTGACAAGCAAAGCATGAGCAGATAACGACGAAGATTCACTGCTAATAAAAACAAAATTAAAAGGAGCCATTTTTAATTAGAGTTTAATATCTAGTCAGTTAAGCTTGTGGATCATTGATCAGGTCAGTTCAGCAGTAGAGGAGATTGTTAATCAGCGTCGCTGTTAGTGAAATTAACAGCAGGCACTAAAGGGGCAACAATTACTATGTTTACATGCACAAATTTTCACGATTGGATTAAAATGTATTCGGATGAAATGATCTGATTATACCGTTTATATGGGCACACCAGAGATCGAATGTCTCTGACCGAACCGAGGGGGATCTGAGGGCTGACGTCCTCCAGTAGGCCCTGTGCTCACTGGTACTGGACTGTTATTTACCAGAGAACACCCTGTTGTTGTCACAGATGAGAGCAGGTTCCCTCTGAGTTCATAGGACAGACGTGAAGGGGTCTGGAGAAGCTGTGGTTGTGCTGCAGCAGCAGCATCGTTCAGGAGGACCAGCCTGGTGGTGGTCAGTGTTGGTCTGGAGAGGCAGGTAAGAGCTTGCAGGCGGTTCCTGGAGCTAATACTCCAACTCTCCCCTGACCATCAGCTCTATGCAACATAGATTTTGTGCTAAATGATGAGACAAATTAAATTCATTTATTGTAATATGCAGCTCTGACTGAAATGAAAAGAAATATTGTGAAAGCAAAGCGTAACAGGAAAGAAACGGAAACCTTTTCCTTCCGCCGTGACCGAACCGGGCTTTAGTTTCAATCCCAAACTAATCTAAAAGTGATCCGGACTGAACCCAAAAGCTTAAACAGTACCAGAGATCTAGAAAACACCTAAAGATATAAACTTTGAATCTTTTGACTCGTTTGGAACAGTTGGGAAAGGTTATTATAAAATATTGCCTAAAGTAAAGAGCTGCTTCATACATGACATCAGCGAAAGGTCCTAACACGGATAAATCCTCCTGATGCGCCCATATTTACAGCCTGGGAGTAAACGAACATCTTGGCTCTCAAACCCTGAGATTTGTCCTTGATCCGAATCCAGAAACATGATTTTACTGCAGCCCAGAGGAGCCAAGAAACTACAAGAAGTGATGCAATGAGAGAAAAATGACAAACAAGAAGCAGATCAGAAGGGAGGAGTTGCCTAATGCGGCTTTTTAAGCGCTGATTAGTAGCAACCAAGCAGGCTGTTGACGACTGTTTGTATCCAATACACACTTCTGGAGCAGAAAGTGAGATCTACAGAGCCGTAACTTAGGACTCAGTTCATCTGTGGGGGTAACTGGGAGATGAAACCTGGAAAAACTAACAGGTTTACTTTGACCTGAGAGCAGAAACAGCTGAGAGGTCAGAGGCAAATCACAGGTTTCTCTTTCTCTTGATCATCCTTCTCTGATTGTTAATATAAAAACAGCAATAAAAACCTCGTATCCTATCCACCCTGGCTTTTTTTTTCCTGTTTTGGTTTCTCTGTTTGTTTCCCATGCGCCTCCCCGTCCCTCGCGCCCTCTTCATGCATGGATCCGTCGATGCCTGGCTGAGCAACGAGAAAGCCTGTCTGCTCCGTGGACCGAGCCGGGCTGATGAGCTCTGGACCGAGCGGCTGTCTTCTGGCCCGATTCAGGCATTGTGCATGGGTGGTCTGCGCTGTGAAATATGACAGCGGGGTCGGTATGATAATAAAATCTCAAATGAAACCAGATGTGAATAGATAAGAGACGTAGACTCTAAATTATAATTGTGCGGCCAGAATGCGCTCTGGATTTCTGCAGTATTAACAGTTTAAAAAGATGAGATGACGAATATTGTTGGTTTCAGAGGAACAAGATCAGATTTAAACAGCTTTTACCAACAGAAAAAAGTACTTTTTTTTTTTTTTTTTTTTTTTTTTTTTAGAAATCATTATTTTATAATGATGTAATCAAGATTTGACTTCAGGAGGATCCCATATAAAAAACCTTTTTATGTAAAAGTTTCACAAACTCTGTGTTAATCTCTGTGTTAATAAACGTAGATACAGTTCGGGGATCGGTTCTTGTGTCCCAACATTATCAACTGGACCTGCTGCCAGATCACAAGCCTCAAACTCTTGGTGGAAACTGTCACCAATGGAAGATCTCAGAATTGTCTCAGAAATACTGAAGTAATGTTCTTTGGACTGATGAGTTTAAAACTAAATTATTCGGACACCAGAACCAAGGCCATACTTGGCTAAACCCAATTACAGGATTCTGGGAAAAGAACCTCCTTCCACCTGTGAAGCATGGGGGTGGAAGAGTCATGGTTTGAGGATGCTTCGCTGCACCAGGACCTGACCAGAACCCTCATAGAGTCCATGTTTCGGAACTTGAGGAAAATTTGAGACCATCTGTGAGAAAAATGAACTCCAGCAGAACTCGGCCTGCAACATAATGACCGAAACGTACCAGCAAACCCACAGAGGACTGGGTTTGGATAAAGGAGTTGGTGGCCTTGAGGTTAGAGCTAGAGGTCGACCGATATATCGGCCAGACGATATTTTTGGCCGATATTTGCGTTTTTGTCCTGCATCGGATCATCCGATAAGTGCATGCGTATTGGCTGATACCGATTTGTTAGCGTATTCAGCAGCCATGCCTTCAGATCACGTGAAGCGCATACATTGCCACTCCATCCCTGGCAGAGAGTGGCTGGTAATGTTGTAAGCCTGAGTGCCAACAACAAGGGTGCATTTTCAACTTTTGACGAGGGCTGGGTATCATCTAGGATGAGCCGATTTGATACGATTCTCGATACATAGCTCATGATACAATACGATTCTCGATATATCTCTGCTTGACTTGATTTGTCTCCAATATCGATATTTATTACTTTCAAATTAATGCTCAAAGTCATTCAATCCACAAAACCAGCCAAATATTATATTATTAACCTATTAACAGGAACATAAAGTGCATTTGGTCACAGAAACCAAACATGTGGCCAAACGTCTGATCTTAGGGACAAAGGCGCTTCTAAAATCCTGTTGGCCGTTCCGCAAAATTCGTCTGACTTGCTCTTCCTCGCTGTGAACAGTGATGGTGCGATGTAACGCCCCCTAGGTGTAGAGAGGTACACTCACCGGCCACTTTATTAGGTACACCTGTCCAACTGCTCGTTAACACTTAATTTCTAAGCAGCCAATCACATGGCGGCAACTCAGTGCATTTAGGCATGTAGACATGGTCAAGAGAATCTCCTGCAGTTCAAACCGAGCATCAGTATGGGGAAGAAAGGTGATTTGAGTGACTTTGAACGTGGCATGATTGTTGGTGCCAGAAGGGCTGGTCTGAGTATTTCAGAAACTGCTAATCTACTGGGATTTTCACGCACAACCATCTCTAGGGTTTACAGAGAATGGTCCGAAAAAGAAAAAACATCCAGTGAGCGGCAGTTCTGTGGGCGGAAATGCCTTGTTGATGCCAGAGGTCAGAGGAGAATGGCCAGACTGGTTCGAGCTGATAGAAGGGCAACAGTGACTCAAATAACCACCCGTTACAACCAAGGTGGGCAGAAGAGCATCTCTGAACGCACAGTACGTCGAACTTTGAGGCAGATGGGCTACAGCAGCAGAAGACCACATCGGGTGCCACTCCTTTCAGCTAAGAACAGGAAACTGAGGCTACAATTTGCACAAGCTCATCGAAATTGGACAATAGAAGATTGGAAAAACGTTGCCTGGTCTGATGAGTCTCGATTTCTGCTGCGACAGTCGGATGGTAGGGTCAGAATTTGGCGTCTACACCAGATCTCAATCCAATAGAGCATCTTTGGGATGTGGTGGAACGGGAGATTCGCATCATGGATGTGCAGCCGACAAATCTGCGGCAACTGTGTAATGCCATCATGTCAATATGGACCAAACTCCCTGAGGAATGCTTCCAGCACCTTGTTGAATCTATGCCACGAAGAATTGAGGCAGTTCTGAAGGCAAAAGGGGGTCCAACCCGTTACTAGCATGGGGTACCTAATAAAGTGGCCGGTGAGTGTATATCGCCATTGAAAACCAGAATATCGATATTAAATCGTTTTTTTTAAAACATCAATATTAATCTTTGTATTGATTTTTATGCACAGTCCTACTTTTGACGTAGTTTTAACTGCTTAATTTAGCAAATCTGGTCTTTGAAAGTCTGCTTCTTTCTCACTGTGAGCTGGAGGGAACAGCGGTGTGTGTCTGTTTCTGGCTGATCTCTAGCTGGCGAGCTGCCCACTGGGTCCCTGAGCAGGACACTCAGTGCCAGAATGCTCCTTGAGCGATGGGTTAAATGCGGAGGACACATTTTATTGAAATGTATGTTGCAATGACAAATAAAGATGATTATTACTTTAATAAAGACATTTGTTGCACTAAAAGAGAGAACGACAAAAGTTGCATTTTGGATCCATTTTGTTGGGATGGGATGTTTTCATTATTCTAAGTCAGAACCACTGACTTAGGAAATCAGAAAATATGATATGAAAGTGTTCATACGATGAGGTATTGGAGTTGTGTGTGGACATTTTGCTGTGAGACTCTGCAATGCCGCTGCATATTACTCCAGTTCTTGAAGCTGACTTGGTTTTGGTTGGCCACCACTAACCCTAACCCCCTTTTTTTTTTGTTTAAACCGCTGAAATACCTTTTTTGATGCTCACCGCAATGAGCGATAAACCTCGTAATTTTACAGCTGGCCACAGGATTGTGATATTAAACTGCCTCATAATGATGACGGGTCACCTGACAGAGAAAGCTTCCAGCAAAAACCAACAACTCCTCACGTTTTAGTTCGAGTTCGTAGCTTTTCAGTGTGACAAAACACTGCCACCCGTTTTAAAAGGCTAGACACCATAAAGCAACATTTAGGTCGACCTCTATGCTGTAATACTTTAATATCAGCTCGCTGCCGCTGACGGTGACAGTTTATGGGCTGTTCTGTCCACAATTATAAAAATTGGTAACTTCCTCACTATTTTGGGCCAAAATTATAAAGAGCCACGGTGGACAGTCTAAAGAGCAGTTCTGGGGACGTATGCTGCAGACCACTGATCTGTAGCGTTACTGCAATTATTTGATTTCCATTTAGTTTCAGCCAAAAACACAAAGTTATAAATCAAAACATGCTCAAATATGTGAAACATGTATCAAGTATTAGTCTTAATGATAAAGGTTTTTTTTAAGCGTCCTTCGTAGATGAGGAAGGTATTATTAGGAAGATCTTTTTGTGCCCTTTCCATCTGCTTCATATTTTTAGCTACAACAGAAAGCACTACATGTCAAGAGCTAAGAGAGCTTTAATGTCTAATGATAAGACATTCTCACAACCAAGGTAACAAGCAGTTAGTCGCACCGTGTTAATAGAGGTTAATTACTTTGTAGGCGCTGATTTGAAAAAAAAAAGAGGGATTTATTCCTCCCGGTTTAAACTGAGAGCACAAAAACAAGCAGATTTAGGAGATCTAGGCTCTTCTAGTTTTCATTGAATTACATAAAACAGACTGATTTCTGCACATAAACCCACCCCAGCCACCCAAACCGACTCCACAGGCTGGTTTAAAAACCCACAAACACCCCAATCCACCCCCCACCACCCCCACCCCGCTCTGTGCAGCTCCATGTGTCACCAACACTTGTGCAAATACAGACAGATGAATGTGGATGTGGAGCCCAGCAGCTGCCTGCGCGGTCAGCAACAGGTCCGGGTGGAAAGAGAAGGGAGCAGCGGCCCGGTAGAACCTCTCCATGACAACAACAAAGTTATTGTTGCTGCTTTCTCCTCTCTGACTCAGGGTTTCATCCCTGGTGAGAGGCTTTAGTTTACAGCGGGGCTGGTTCAGGGCTTTTAAAAAGGCAGCAGGAAGAGACGTTTAAGTTTGTGGTAAAAGTCAGACTCGCTAATACTCACTTTCAGCGGTGGTCAGACCCGAAGCAGAACCGAGCCCACCGGATAAACCCAGAGCCTGCCTGCCTTCCTGCCTGCGGCAACGCGGCTGTCTGCGCCGTCCGACACGGAGGAGAGGAGAGGAGCCGCGGGAGACGGCCGTGGGCTCGGAAACACGCAGCGTGTCGCCTTCCTTCGGTTTCAGTGTGGTGACGTTTCCGAGTGAGACAGCCGGTCCCCGGGGGGGGGGGGGGTTAGCACGGCTCTGTTAGCAGCCAAACACGGGTAACAGGTCCAACAGCGACGCCTCTTCCTCCTCTTTCTCTTCCTCCTCGCGGAGCTGCAGGTGTTTTGTTACCTGCACTGTGACGTCACACCAATTTGACTTTTTACACTTCCTGTTTCCAGGTTCATTTGCAGGACTGTTTCTATTTACCCCCCCCCCCCCCCAACCTTCACTTTATTTTAATTATAAACAGATAAGTGGACATTTACAAAATCTTTAAAAAAAATTATGGAAGACCGAAACTGAATTAGTAAACCTATGAAAGTAATTGTACCAATTAAAGATTTTTTTTATTATGTTTGTTTAAAAAAATAAATTAATTAATTTACTTTTTTTTATAAATTAACTGACCCTAAAATTGTTATCTCTAATTCAAACATGTTTTTAATGGGGTTTTTTGTTTAAAAGGAGCAATAAGTGAAATTTCATTATTTTAGAATTAAAGAATAATTTTGTGAAGAACTAAAGGTATATTTTTAGATGTACTATGGTTATGGACGACAGTGCAGCAATTTAGCGAATTTGTCCTACGACTGCCGGTTCGATCCCGTGCCACAATCGTCTCAGTCATTGTGTCCTTGGGCAAGACACTTCTCCGGCATTGCCTGCTTACCTGCTGCTGGTGGTCAGAGGGTCCTGTGGCGCCGATGTCTGGCAGCCTAGCCTCTGTCGGTCTGCCCCAGGGCAGCTGTGGCTGCTAATATAGCTCACCACCTTCAGGGTGTGAATGGGTGAATTATGACTGTAGTGTGAAGCGCTTTGGGGGTCGTTGGACTAGTTAAAGCTCTATAAAAGTACAAGCCATTTACCATTTAAACGTCACACACTATCGCTCTGTGTTGTTCTCCAATCTCTTGTGCCTGGCTTTGATACACATCTTGTTTTGGTCTACAGACAGTACGCAATATCCTATAGAGCCTTTAATTTTTATTTTATTTTTACTTACAGAAAGATTTGTTTCTTATAAGTTTTTTTATTTCCATGTATTCTTTTTAAAAATATATATTTTTATTAATACATTTCTGCATCATACAAATAATATAGACGCTCCTTAGTGGGGTCTGCTCCTCTACCATTGGTCAATCAGAAGGAGGGGGAGGATCCGTGTGCAGATCCTATGACTATAGGAGCGGACCTTTAGGGTCTTTTTAAATTTTTAAATGTTCTAAATCTTGAAAAAAAATGGAGAGTTTAGAAATTACTGAAAATGTTGTTGGTGTTTTTTTTTTTCAATGAAAGATGTATAGGCAGGCATAGATTATATACGTAAGACAGATGAGTGTCACATGATCTGCCATGTGACACGCCACACAGGTGTATATATATGTATATATATATATATATATACATATATATATATATATATATATATATATATATATATATATATATATATATATATATATATATATATATATATATATATATATATATATATATATATATATATATACCTGTGTGGAGTGTCACATGATCTGCCATGTGATATATATATATATATATATATATATATATATATATATATATATATATATATTATAAAATTTCACCAAATTAGAATTTTTTTGGTTGAGATCCATCACAAAAAAATAACAATAAAAACGTGTAAATTACAGGTTGAAATATACCAAAATGGGTAAGAAGTCAAGAGAGCGAACACTTTTCCAGCTGTAGCCAATTGGAGCTCAGCAGATTTTTCTTCAGTACCTGTGATGTTTACATTGTTTGAGCTGAGTATTGGGTTACCTTATTAAAATACGCTGACATAAATCTTGGGTTTTGTCCTCCTTTCTTTCTCCTGGATCATATTTAACTGAACGAAAAACCTTAATCTTCCCAAACAGAGTTCAGGGACAGCAGGGAGTCCTCTCTTTTTAAATTTGCCCCACCGAACATTGAATTTTGCAATTTGTTACGCACATTAACTTTCTGCACGTGTAATAAAACAACGCCGTGTTCGTTCGGTGTACGGTTGTACCGTTACAACCCTAATATTCAACAATTTAGCTAAAAAAATTGTGCTAACCTCTCAAATGCTTTCCTTTGCCACTAGATAAATACTCCCGCTTACGCAACAAGTTGTGACAGTCTGCCTCAAATTAGCTGGTTTATCTAATCAAAGCATGCTGCTGTGAAATACCAAGTCTGCCTGTTAATATAAACACATTCATCACCAGACTGAGCGCACACAGACACACAGTCAGGGCCAAATTACAACACATGATGTAAGAATATTGGTCAATCCCTTCCAAAGATTGTTCGATTTTTTTTTAAGAAGAAATTCAAAAGAAATCAGAGCGTGGATCACTGATTACCTACTTCCAACACAGCTAAATAAACCCGTAGTTTGCATAAACAAATGGCTGATTCACAAATAATACACAATTTTGTAGATTAAAATAATCAGAACACAATCAGGTCCAATGTAAAGTTCCCCCAACAGAGTTCATCTTAGATCCCAGGAACGCATTTAATATCTGAACGTATTTAATACCGGACTACAAAGCCTCAGCCCCCATAAGGAGAAAGCCAGTTGACATTCCTCTGAGAGTAAAAATACAGCAGAAACTGGTTCACCCAACATATCAGAGCCAGAGACGCACAAAGCTGCCAATCCGGAGGCCAAGTTCAAACAAAGCATGCACTGTTGCAGCCAATCAGGACTGACTTTCAAAGGCAGGCTGTGGAATGTGGAAAGGTCAACGATAAAGACAGACAGAGAAAGCCGGGTAAATGAGTACATAAAGGTAACTTCCACACATTTCCACACAAACACAGACGAGACATTCTGAGTGCCGACACGCCCGAGGGAAGCCTTTTCATGCTTTCCACGCTCTGACCTACAAATAAATGCTTTCAACAACCTAATTACAGTTTACTAGCTTAAGTAGGGGGCTACTATGACAATACATGCAATAAAAAGGAACAGTGACCATTAAAAAGGTGCCAAGAATATGAAAAATAATCAAATTTGACTAAATTTAGTGATGCCTCTGTGTTCCACATCCATTTTATCTGCATGATATAAGTGACTTTTTTTATGCCATTTCGGCACTAAATTACAAAAAAACTATTTTACAAACATAACCACTTCAAAATAGCTTAACTGATGTATAAATTACAATAAAGTGATAAAAATAACCCACTAAAAAACATTTACACACAAACCTTGAGGAAAACATTTAAAAAAAAGAAATTATTCTTCAAATAAAATTAAGACCTCTCACCATTTTTACATCTTGTTTTAACCAAACTTCTCATGAAGATCCATTAAAGCTTCAACCTTGTATTAAAGCCATGGGAACCAAACTTACGCTGTAGAAACTATTCAAAATATGCAAAAGAAAATAGTCATGTACATACAAAGAAAACCTTGATTATTGTTAAAGAATGACACCCACCACTAAGGGTGAACAAAATAATATGTAAATTAATCAAAAGCTTAACGTGAAGATGCCTGTCCTTGATAAGCTTTAGTGGAAACGACACAATTCAGTGAGTCATAAGCAAAAGAAATTGCCGTATGAATTTCTACACAACAGGACCGGCCACTTACTGTACGAGTTATAATAAATCCAGGAAGGATTTCTGCTTCAGCGGGAAACAAAAACGACTCTCAGTCACACCGAAACAACAACACGGACAAGAATGTGCCAAACCTGATACTTGTTAGCTCACGCTTATAATTAGATTAGATTTCAATAAATTCTACAAATGAAAAAAAAAAACACACACCTACTGAGAGAATGTAGGGTGTTGACGCTAGCAGCAACATGTGCAACGTGTCGGGGCATCCAGCAGCGGTGGGGCATCGTCAACAGTTCTCTCATAAAATGTGTCGACTTTTGATTTTCCAGCTTTCTCGTTTGGGTTTTGAGGGAAAATGATGGCTAAAGGAATTTGGAGCAGACCGATGCAGTAGCAGGAACGTGACCAGATTTACGTTCAAGTTGAGTTTAATGTTAATGTCCAACCAGTTTATTTTTTATTATATATATATATATATATATATATATATATATATATATATATATATATATATATATATAACTGGAAAATCCAGCATATTTGTAAAATAATGTCTTTGGTTCTGAGGAACTAAACACAGACATATCCAAAAACACAAAGCTTATCCATATTCTAATCTCTTTTACCCATCATGATGTGGAAAATGTAAAACACAAACCCTGCTTATAAAGTTTTAAAACGATCTAACTGATTAGATGTAAAATCTGATTGTAGTCAACTAACAAAAATAAATGAAATGTTAATTTGGACTAAACTACTCACTAAAAGCCACTTTTCGCCTTAATAACAGCCTGCTCTTCTGCAGTGTCAGCGTCTTGTTAACCATGCAACTCATGGCAGCACTGTCATTACTTAATGACGTCATGTAGTTGTGCACAAAAGCAATGAGGGGATGATTTTCTTTTGCATCACGTCATCCATCTCCCTTAATGGGGGAAAAAAAAAAAACAGTCGTTTAGTGACGTTAGTCCTGAAAACGCAGCTCACATTTGGGACCCAGCAGAAAAGTGACCTATGAACCTGCTGGGAAGCCACCGCTGTGCTGGAAAGGATCAACTAAAGCTGGTTGAAGATTGCTCACGGTGTGAAAAACGTGACGATAACTGGAGAGATTCTTTGAGGAGTTCTGTTTTGGAAATATTAATAATAAAGGGATCAAAGTGGGGGGGGGGAATCCGGAGAATGGATCTTGCAGCTATAAACATGTCGAGTCCTGACCGAATTATCCAGACTATTAAAGCTGAAAGCTTTTTGATTCCCCCAGCTTTCCCATCTCACTGTAACAAACAGGGATCCACCAGAACCCACAACTGGAACCGAGGCGACACGCTGCCACCGTCCAGAAGTCTCTGTGTTGTTTCCGTAAATCCTGCAAAACACTGAGAGCACACAAGCCCGACCACGATTTCCCAGCCTAAACGGGAAACCACTTTAAGAAAGCCAATGCCGAGTTCACACCGCAGGGTAATTAGCCAGATTTTTGCCCAGAAATTCATCTTCCAACAATCTTAGTAAAACACGCCGATTATCTGGATGTTTCTTATCATTATCTTAAGATCTATTGATCTAGTAGGGACGTCGCAACCAATCTGTCCTCAAATCTGGGCTTTTTGAAATGTTGGATTGTCTCGGCCCGATATCCAATCGGAAAGCGAAGCGACGGACACCTGGAGGAAAAAAAAAAAAAAAACAGCAACTCGCCTTCATACTATAGCGTAGCAAACGCAGAGCCCTTGTTCACGCTGTCTCCACTCCTTTAAAGGAGATAGCTACAAGTAGGTGGCGCACTCACGCTCGTTCCAACCTTCAACTTTACTGTTTGCCTGCTCCCTGGTCCGGTAGCATTAGCATAATGGTTAGCTAATGCTAACCAACATTTAACTTGCCTGTCAGCTTGAATCTGAGAAATCTAACGCCAAGAAGAAGCCGTTTCTCAGCGTTATCACAGAGCTACGCAGATCTGGCAATGCCCGAGCTCCGTCTCACGTGACTTCAATCTACCATTCCGCGTCGACGTTGGCATCATAACCAGAGGTAATCAAAATCTATAAAACTATATACTATACATTTATCTTTCGGTAAAATTAATTATTTTATTCTCCACCACTCTAGACGTTCTGTCAGTGTATTATTCTTGAAAAATTAATCGTTTTGATGAAAACGATTAATTGTAGATAAACCCTTTAACCAACGGATTTTCTTTTTGTAATGTTTTGTCTCTGTTAAAATTAGTCCACAAACTATCGCAATTGTTTTTCTTTTTTCTTCTTTAGGTTATTATGCCGGTTGACAACCAACTTAAAGGAGCATTACTGCCACCTACTGTCCTGGAGTTTAGTCAGATTGTCAGCTAACGATACATTATTCTTCCGTGTTGGCCATGTTTATTTACTCTGAACTGACCTTTGTTCTCGAGAGGTTTTGCTCTGACATATAAATGTTCCTGAGTGAAATCTGTGTGTGGTGTGTTGTGCTCGCCGTGTGGGGTCTATCAGTTTTTGAAAATCCACCGACAATTTCAAACTCTTGTTGTGGGAACCAGGTATAAGGTTAGCGATGGTGACGTAACAATTATGCACCAGTACCAAAGCGTGTTGGGAGAACCGTGCTCACTGAGGGACGAGTGGACTATGAGAGGGACATTATATTTTAATCTTCCTAATTTAGACATGACATTACGAGTCGTACGGACTCTGTTGAAACAGCAGCCGTTCAACTGAGATTCGGCTGATGAAGGACGTGTTTAATGAAAGGACAAACACCGGGGGATTCCTAGGACCGGCGTGGTCGAGAGTTTTTGACTGTCTTGTTGAAAATTATTGCTGCCATCTCTCAACCACTAAGTCCAACACAAGTTACAAACAACAAGAGCACAAACCAGAACCCATGTTTACTGACACCAAAATGGGGACAAAGAATGCAGAAGACATTTTAAAAATACAAAACTACAAATACCAGAAATAAAGCATGGTACCGTGTTTCTGTGGTGCCAAGACAACAGGCAGGTTTTGGTTTTAAACATTGAAAAAAAAAAAATTTGAACATCATTGATATCGCAATGGAGAAATTCACTTCTGCATCTTAACCCATCCCCTCGGGGAGCAGTGGGCTGCCACTGTGCGGCGCCCTGGGGAGCAATCGGGGGTTAAGGGTCTTGCTCAGGGACCCAGGGTGCAGGCTGTGGGGATCGAACCGGGGATTTGCAACCTTCTCAGAGCACAAGCGCACTGCTCTAACCACTAGGCCACCACTCCCCAAATGAAAGCAGCATTAAACTGGGTTTAACGTGACTCAACTTCATTGTCATCTGTGCTTATTTAAGGAAAATACTACTTCAATTTGAGCTTGGCTGCGTTCACACTGCA
Source organism: Fundulus diaphanus (assembly GCA_037039145.1). Lineage (NCBI taxonomy): Eukaryota > Metazoa > Chordata > Actinopteri > Cyprinodontiformes > Fundulidae > Fundulus > Fundulus diaphanus. The sequence continues at coordinate 8,554,388 of CM073124.1, read as the reverse complement.
GATCTTGATGCAAATTCTGATTTTGGTTGCTGAAATCTGATTTTGTTGAGGTGGCCGTTCATACTACCGCCATCATACTTTTGTCTGAACGGTCCAAGAAACGGACCAGAAAGCGACCCACATGCGCAGACACCAGAAGGAGACGTCACACAGCAGCGTGCTGTTTACGGAAGTAAGGGTGAATGTAATTGTTTCTAGAAGTGTTCAATAAAGTTTTGTAAAAAAAAAAAAAAGAAGAAGAAAAACTTACAAGTATACAACAAAAAAAAACACAAATGACGTCCAGCATCTCCCCTTGTTATTATTAGAAAGCTATTGAGCAATGGGAACCGACAATATTAAGACCACATCATAGCGAGATGAAGGTAAGAAGAAAGCAGCACAGCTGTTAATGGTCTTTTACGGAGCACTAGCTGCTACTGCTGTGTGTGAGAGACAGGAGAGGGACGTAGGGCTGGACGATATCTAAAAAAAGCATATCGATAAATTATAAAATCATATTGATCGATATCGATAATTATCAACAAATTCAAAACATATATTTTAAGTGCAGCCCTGGCCATTTTCTGCTGTTGCTTAGCGACCTAATTTTAGATAAAGAACACACAAACACTGAATTCCAACTCAACCCTTTATTCAACCAACCTGTTACCAAAACTGCAAGTATTTAAATGAAAAAGTGTTTAAAAAAAAGTATAAAAATGAAAAAGAACGCTTGCTCTCTGAACTCTTTGAAGGGGGCGGAGCTTTCCTGGGTCTGCGTTGTGATGATGATGATGTAATATTAACCTACATGGCTAGAATGCAAAAAAGAAGGATAACTGTTATTCTACTGAACTTTTTACTGACCCTTTTTTCTATCATCGATATACGTCTATCGATTGATATATATTGTTATTGAATTATCTTCCAGCCCTAGCGTGACGTGAAAGATGGATAAAGGGGGGTGAAAAGATCGGAATCAGGCCGTTGACGCTGCCATGAAAAGAAACATGTGTTGCATTTCCTCGAACTCTGAACGTTGCCTTTGTTTAATACAATTTGAACATTACCTTGAGGAATATATCTCTCCCTTTCTTTAGGCTGTACCCCCTTTAGCTGCATCAGAGGACTGTATGCACATAGACAGCAAAAGTCACAAAATTAACCCAAATTACGCCACACTCTGATAAATATGTAGAAACATAAACATACTTTCTTAATTACTTTGCTGTGCAAAATTTATCTGTAAGTAAGCAGCTCCTTTGTATCTTATCAGCTGCAGCAGTAACAGAGGAAAGCCTGTCCTTCACCTTATCTGGCCTAAAAACTTTCAGTTGAGACCAACAATAACGACCTTGTTGCTCTTTTTCTCGGCGTTCTAAAGCTTCCTATTTAAGTTTGCTTGTACTTGAAAACAAGTCTGACTTCTACAGTGGAGAAGTAATGATCGCTCCATGCTCTATCAGCTCAATCAGGTGTCAATCAGACAGAATATACTCCAGAGACGGGGAAACTCAAAGCCAGATCAACACAGTGCCCGGCAGGACAACAGTCCGCCCATCTGGCAGCTTTTCTTTACTGACTGTAGTGCACACGTTAAGTTTACGTAGTTAAAATGTCTTTCCAACAATGTATGTGGAAACTCAGCTAGTTTTTTTATCTGATAAATGCTTCAGGCTGTGGTTTAAAGCTGCATCTTTGCAGCATATATTTACAAGATGCCATAATTACGCGTCTGTAAATAAAACAGAAATGCTGCTGACGGCAGAGGTCAGAAACGGATCTGCTGCTGCTTCAGAACCCGAGCAGCTCCAGGCCAGTGCTGCTCTGGGCTCATTCCTTACAGGATTTTTCTCTCTTCACTAAGTCCAGTTCTCCTAACACTGGGTTTGGCGCGTGTTATTTATTTTCTCCGATTCTTCATCCCCCCCCCCCCCCAAGCAGGACTTGTGTAACCAGGCTTAGTTTGATCCAGCGGACCTTTATTGTAGTCTGTCTTGAGCTGTTATTTCTGCATCCTGTCTCCCTTTGTACCTATTGTTCAGCCTTCTGACTAACTTCCATAAAAATTAAACAACATTTAAGCCCAATATATTGAATTTAAATAATCTTACTAACGTGTGCAACATCGCAAAAGGACAGCATGGGTGCATTATTTGGTGAGCTATGAAATTCTTTGTGCTTTGCAATCATGTTCTGCATGCAAATAACACATTTGGTCGGTCGGAGGAATTTTACAGATGGAGCCCAAGAAAATGTGAGTTAATCGCCACTGAAAGCAGTTTAGTGTTTAGCAAATGTACAGACCTGTTTAAAATACGCACTATGAGTGTTTTTTTGTTTAGCTTAGTTTTGTCTCTTTGTGGTCGTGCGTGGTCGTCGTTCTCCGGTTTCCCTACGGTGGCCTTAAAGGACGTTTTTAAAAGGCAGCTGGTTGTCGGGTTTGGTCATTTTGTCTTTGCGCACATCACATGAACAACTCTTGCTGCTCGCAGCTGCCATCTTCCTTTGGTGATGGGTAGGGCTGCACAATTAATCGCATTTGCAATATAATCGCAATTTAAAAAAAAACGCATTTTCCAAATCGCAGATGTCAGCAATTTTTGGCTACGTAACAATTAGTGAATCAGACGCGTCCTTTAGGCGTCAGTAAAATGTTTAAAGTGGGTTTGCCAGCAGTGAGATAATCTAATTTTATTATTTGTTTTATCAGTTTAATACATAGACTTGTTTGTTGGTTGCACTTTGCACTTTATGTTCAACAAGGATTTATGTCCAAATCAATTAAAAGCTGTTCTCTTGAATAATATTCTGATTAATAAAAACATTAAAAGTTCTTGTTTTAATTAGTCCTTGTTTGCAAACATCTTTTTCTAGAGACCATTTTTTGTTGCTTGTGGTTAATGCAGAGAGAAGTCAAAATCAAATCACAATTTTGGTTGAAATACATCGTAGGCAGAACGCAATCAATTCTGCTCTGAGTTGAGACGCAGCGGCTCTTTTAGCACCTAATCTACACAGCGATGAAACAGATTGATTTTGTTTGTATGTGTTTAAAAAGACATGATAAATTAAACTGAAAAAAAAATAATCGCATTAAATCGCAATATTAAGATAAAAAAAAATCACAATTACATTATTTTCCAAGATTGTTCAGCCCTAATGTTGGGAGTACTGATGTTAGGAGTTCACTGAAAACACCTCAACCTTTACGCCACAGTTTACCAGCTAAAATCAGCACTGAGGAAACATTGTAAACCTCTGATATTAAAAGGTGATTTGATGACCAGAAACAAGAATCACTAAATTGAAAAAAGTTAGACTTTTTTTTTTGGCTGATTAGTTCTGAGAGTTGCTGACTAAATTCAACTAACATTTTTTATCAGTCGCACCGGCTGCGGTAGGACGTTGCTACAGAGTGGGCCAATCGGTGCGTCTGCTGCATGCAAATATCTTTTAGGGGAAGAGGAAAAGTTCAGGGGTCTCTAAAATAAGGTCTGGATCTGTACCTTTGTGAATTCTGGCAAAAGACCAGCGTAAAACATCAAATCGCAGTTGTCATTGGAATATCAACGTCTGCAATGTCACAAACGCCTGTTGGGATGCAATCTTTGGTAGGATATTATATATCAAGTAGCACGCACTCACACTCTGCATGCTGATAGCAGGTTTGGCCAGTTGGAGGGACTAATAGCCTTTGAAGCGCGCAACAGACACATGCTTTAAGCAGCTGAGTTGTTAAAGTTCACTGAAAATGGAGGCGATAAATCAAACGATGCCCAACGTTTGTATTTCCCTCGCATTTTGTTTTTTCAAGGTCTCGAGAGATTTCCTTTCGCACTCTGTGGGAATTGTGTTAATTTAATCATTTGTCAATCTGTCATAGCCATCACAGGCATTGACCGGTATGAATTTCCCAACAGACCCTTTTCCATTGCAGGAATTTTCTGCCATTACCCAGGATTTTGAAAGCCACCCGCGAGTTTTGACACAATTTTATTGGAGTGGTTTTAATTTCTCAGGTCCACAGTTTCCCAGGTAAAAAGCTTTAGGATAGGACTTTCAGAGAACAAAGGGATTGCTGAGGGGCAGGGTTATGCGCTGAGCAAAGATGATTGGTGGACCTTTTCTTGCAGGGTTCTGACTTCAGCTCACCGGCCATATTTAAGACTGCATGTTGTTGTTGTTTTCTAATTGAGACGAAATTCATATTTATGGTACTTTTTATGATTGAGACCGCACCAAAAGATGGGGACATACGGCAATTGTGTGTTCTCCATCTTGCTTTTTGAACAAATGGTGGGATACGGGCTTCTCAATCAGGCTTTACTGTTTGGCAATGTTTTGTTTCTGCATTTTATTCCTGCTTGCTTTTATTCTGTTTTATTTTCCTCTATTTTAATCATGTAAAGCACTTTGCATTGTATCTGTACTGAAATGTGCTATATAAATAAATTTGCCTTTCCTTGCCTTGGCCGTTGATTTCTTATTACCGCCACCTTCTAGACTGGAGGTGTAGTGCAAGTTCCTGCTTTGAAAGGCTGATTTGAATCTGCCTTTCAAAGCAGTGTCAACAGAAAGCACACAAATTACCTGGCATGTCTTTTACCTGGGTAACAAAAAAAAAATCCCAGGTATTCAAGTCATGGGACTTTGGTGGAAAAGGAGCTATGGTATAACCTGAACAGTTGACATGGTATAAAAAAGATAAAAACAAAAATATATAAGTATCTGCTCTAAGTTTGACAACTCATCTTTTAAAACATTAGTCTAAAAGGATGGGAGGTGCACCTTTAGTTTCCACACCATGACTTTCCAAGTTATTAGAAAATTGAGATATTTCCATATAGCCAAATCTGCCCTTACTGTAAGCAAGAAAGAAAATTTAGTGTCTTCTTTCTAACCTTGCCTGCAAGCTGAATTCTTGCGGTATTTGTACGTTCACAAACATATACGAGAATCCATTTTGTACCGCTCTGGCTTCAACTGTTCAGGATCGAACCAAAACCTTTCAGGCCAATCACGTTGCTGTATTATGGTTTAAGGCGGGGCATACAGCTGTGACGAAAGCTAGAGCTGCCGAGCCCCCAGCTGAACCCACATAAACGTGGCAGCGCAGGAGGACGGGCATTTAGCTGCTGCTATCACATCTGTTTTGTCAGAGTTCACAATTGGCACAAGTGTCACTATCCAAATAAGCACGCATTGACCCGCGTAACTTGTTGTGGTTTCTCATGTTGCCTGCTGCTTATGTCATTTTCATCCGATTCCATGATTGGCTAAAACCAACCTTTGGTAGGCTGGTACTAGGTTTTGCTTCACCCAATTTCCCAGAACGGATTCTATGGGAGTAGAACAGAGAGTAGTACACATCATCAATCTGGTTTGACGAGTTACCTTCTTTCATCCAGCCAACCAACAGTGCTCAGGAACATGTTGGGGAGGGGCAGCGCTGTGTTAAGCCATGCTGATGGAGACGGCTCTGGTCACTCAGGTACTTTCTCTAGCACCTCATTAAAATACTAAAGCCTTTAGGAATGGTACAACTAAATTCTTGCTGTACTTTTTAAGACCTCAATGTGGCTCGATGGCACCTTCTGTCTAATTTATTAAGAGTCATCAAGTTAAAACAATAATCAGAACCACAATCAATGGAAAAAAAGGTAAACTATAAAGTCTTCAGAAAGTACCATGCGATTAAAATGATTTTTGCTCCACTTATTTGTCAAATTACTAAACTACAGAAGAAAATTATCCTTTTTGGTAAATAAGTACATGGGTACAAAATGGCTTGTTTATTATTTAATAATAGAAGATCTGCACTCTGACTGCACTTTAATGCTAGCCTATCAATAATCATAACATGCTTTTTGGATCAGCCATTGCTAATTTAGCATTTAAGCTGAATAGAAAACAAGAGCTCCACAAAGGACCTTTAGACTTGAAGCCAAGAGCCAATGTCATGTCAAAGCTACTAATATTTATGCGATCATTTCATTTCTCCTTTGCAAAATTATCTTTGGTGCAAATTACATCTCGGTAAGCAGAACTTTTGCAAAACTAAACTCTTCAGACACCAAAGATGCTGACGATCAACTTAAATCCCGACTACTCGCTAGCCTTGAACTACAGGCACCTGGACATGTTTTCTTGTCTCTTAAGTGCCGTCATCGTTAGGGCAAGTACACTGACAGAGCCGTTGGGGTCAATCAAGCATTGAAGATTACCATGCAGTGGATTCACTGACTGTGAGTCCACAACAACTTCACTCTGCACCAAGTGCTTTGCAAGACGCTGCTCCCTAGCCATGATGTATAACGTTAGAGAACAGGGACCCCTGCACTCACCTCTGGTATCCCAAGAATGTGTTGCGTGTGCCCAGCGCCAATCGCACAACTTTACTAATGTAAAATCTTCTCTCCATTCACTGCCCACACGAACAATCATATAGGAAAACAGTGCTTGTAAGATTCTGTTGTTCCAAGAACAAATGCAGAAAAGAGCAAAGCGATCCAGAAATATTTCTAGTGAACAATATGCATAAAAAAAGTACTGAGTATAAATAAAAGTTAGGCTGACATCTTGAGCTTTTTAGGAAAATGTGTTACATGTGAAATTTAACGAGAAATGTTCAGAATCAAATCCAAAGATTTTTTTTTTTCATTTAAAGCAGATTCTTTTTGAAAGACCAATACTTAGATTAGAGCTTTTTCTACATACGGCTGAAGTCCATCAACAGCATTAAACAGATTAAAAAATAACTTTGATTGTACCTCAGCGGGGAAATATAGGCGTACCAGCAGCAAAGTGAGAGGCAAGTCGAAGCATGAAGATTCACACAAAGGTAAAAATGTAAAAACAGAAAGTAAGAATAGGAGAAGGTGCAGTACGGGTAATATCACTTTGGATTAATCTAATAGATTTTATCTCAAAACCATGAAAATACTGAGTTTTTCGTTCGTTGTTGATGGTTTAAAGCTACTAGCCGGACTATCAGTAAAATCAATCAAACTTACTTTAAATATATCGATTGTCTATACGCGCCTATCCCTGCAGTACGAGTCTTTGTAGGTTACTGTAATATCAAAGTAAAGACGCAATACTGTCCACTGCAAGTATATCTATCACTCAATCAACATCTTTATTCATTCCAGACACAAAAAAACTTCACTATCGTTTAAATATAGCTGTGTAGAAAGGAATATATTTTTTCTGTACACATTGTAATTTTCAAAATCTCATATTCTGTATAATATGATTAAATTTGACTTTGTAAAGTGCCTTGAGATGACATGTTTCATGAATTGGCGCTATATAAATAAAATTGAATTGAATTGTCTCTTTTAAAAATGATTTCCATATTTTTTGGTTATATTTTATTCCTGTAATATTTCTATATTTTTTTTACTTTAGTGGAATATGTAGTTAAGTTCTGTCTGTGGATTGAATAACAGCTATTCTACTCTATTTTATTCTGTCCTCTATGGAAAAGGTCTGCACTCATAACAACATAAGTCTCAACATCTCATATACCATGGTTGTTGACGTCTGTAAAAACTGACCCTCATCATTTTATAATCATGAAGTAATTTGTACAAAGAATCAATAATTTTGAAACTTTAGGTTTGTTCATGTCCACTAATCTTAAATGGAATAAACATTTCCGCCTTATTGTGAAAAGCACTTACTAATCTGTTTTACAGCAGCTAAATAAGTCCTAAGGATGGAATGCATGACTACTAAGGGAAGACTTCTTGCAACTGCTGACATCGTCACAATATTCAACAAAGTTGCCATCACAAAATGCTCTAAAGTCTTGCAGCTCTAGGTGAAAAAAAGTCTGTAAAAACATGTTAAACAGATTAAAAAAAAGTATGATTTTTAAGATTAGATGTAAAGCGTGTTTTAACACTCATAATTTAGCACCGGGACTACCTTTTATTTCGAAAAACAGTATTTCTAAACCGTCAGGTGGAGATTAAAGAGCTTTAATCTATTTAATTGAATTTATTCCCAATAAATATAGGCTGTTTTTGGCCATTAAACTGAGGACATTTTAACAACCAATTTATTTTCAGGTTTTACAAAATATTTTCTATATAAAAAAATTACAATTCAAAATCAGGAAGTTGTTGAAAAAGATAAAATGAAACGGAATAAAAAAAAAAACTAAGGACCTGCTATAATCTCAGCTCGGTTGTTGTGCCTGTTGTGACGTCACTAACCTAAAGCAGAACTAGGTTTTTTTGGTTTTTTTTTTGTGATTTTATTTTTTTTAATCGTATTTGGTGAAATCCTTCAGTTGAAATCAACACTTTAGGACTCGGCTGCGTTTCTGTGCTCAGTTTCTGTTTCTTAGTAGAAAAAAATTATAATACACGTCTGGGAAGTTCCTTTAAATCTCGGAAAATGTGAAATAAGAACACATTGAGTGGAAGCACAAGTTTACCAATTCGTCAAAGCTTAAAATAATTGACAATTCTGTCGGAATTCTACTGCGGATCAGTTTATCTGACTCTACCAGAACTATCGTGTGCTCTAGATGAGTCGTGCAGCGGTGTAAAACGGACCAAAAAACCGAGTTAAAGAGGTCAGATGTACTGGGGGTACCTTCACAAGTGACTTATCACATTCAGTTTAGGCCATAAATATCAAGAAGTAAACTTTCCACCAGGCTGTGGGCGAGTTTTCATAAAAACAGAGAGAGAGAAGGCTGATCTGCTCGCAGCGGAGACAGCCTGGAGAGAAGCGAGAGAGGCTAACGTTAGCTCCTGTTAGCCCCTTGACGCGGAGCGGGGCCACAAAACAAGCTTTAAATACTTTTTTACTAAAGCCAAAGTCGTTTACTCACCCGGAGAGACACGGAGAAACTCTTTCCGCTGCCTCGGAGGGGTGTCGGTAAACTTCCCCGGGCCTAGAAGAGCATGAGCAGGATAAGTTTGGGGGAAACTGTCTGACACTAGCTGAACTCTCTTACTTTTCAGGCGCCATGTTGAACAGGGAAAAGAGTACATCCGGGAAACTGGGGCCGAGCGTCACCGTGGAAACGGATCGGCGTTAGCACAGTCCCGCCTGAATATTCACGTGACTGTTGTTGTCCTAATCTTTCTGTCTTTCACGTCCAAAAACCAGCACGTTTTGGTGAAGGTTGATTATTTTTATTTTAGTGAAAATAAATATAAAGCTATAAACCCATCAGCTTTATTAGGGTTTTCATTTGCTGAGCGTTAATGTTGTAAAATAACTTTTATTTCGATCATGAAGGCCAAACCACTGAGGGGTTGGGGCTACATAAAACAGTCCATCAGACCTTTTTTTATTATTATTATATATTTAAAGCCCTTCATTTTTGTCATCTTCTTCGCTCAGAATTATAGTGTTTCAAGTAACTAAAGCAAACAGGAGCAGATCGATTATTTATCTATTGTTTGTTTATATTTGCATATTACACAGCTAAGAAAATACTAACGCTATGTACTTTAGTTTTTATTTATGTAAATAAACATTCTTTATTATTTTTCTGCTGAAAATGTATTTATCTGTGGAACTCATCTATATGTATCTAAGCTACATAAGTAGTATATACTAATATATATATATACTATATATATATATATATATATATATATATATATATATATATATATATATATATATATATATATATATATATATATATATACGTGTGTGTGAAGAACAACTTCTTACAATCATAGTCGTTGTTATTGAGATGTTCTCAATGAATCAGTTGTTATTTTGGATGGGAACCTTATCCATGACTAAAATACAATTGTGAGCCATTAGGTGTGGTTCTGTGTGTTTTCAGTAAGCGTGCCTTTATTTGGGCTCATTGTCAGTGTTTGTGTTGGGATTCAAGAGTCTACTGATGTCCTTCTGCAGCTCCAAAGCTTCTTCTTCGGTAGAATCGAGCTGATTTCAGGGTGGACTAGAAGGCTCAACAGCTGTATTTTTATGCATGGTTAGAAGCTGAAGAGGAGCGATGACTCAATGGTAACTGATTCATCTGGAGACACAGCAGAGAAACAGATGTTGCTGATATAATAACAGCCTCCTCCTTTTGGCCCACTCCCCGAGTGTTCTATTGCAGGAGCTATTTGGCAGCAACACGCCCTCTGAGAACACATATTTGGATTCAGTTTGAATCCTGAGCTGATTATCCTGTCTGGTAAGCAATGAGTTTCTGAGCCCCCTTTAGCAGCTGTGAAATAAAAAGAGATTTGTGTTTAGGGAACATGAAGAATAACCTGCAAAAGAAAGTTGGGACAAAAAAAACCCAAAACAATCATTTAACGTTTGTTACGCAGGGAGGAACAGTCTCAGAAAAATAATTCTGTTCTGCTGCGATGGCAGTTTTTTCTTTGACTTCAGAGGGAAATAAACCAGTGAAACGAGTCCTCCTCACCTGTGGAGGGCCTGTTATGTTGCCAGGAAAAGACGCTATGAGACGTGTTTTCTGCTGAGTCTTCATCTGATTTAGAATCAAAGCTGATGAGAACTAGAAGTTCGTGTTTCTGACCAGAGATCAAGCTGGAGGTTTACTCTGTCTCAGGGCAGCTGCTGCTGGAGGCTGAAGAGGATGATGATGATGGTGATGTGGCTGCTGACAGACACTGAATGAGACTGTGTCCCTCCTCTGACTAAAACAAACACCACGTGTTTGTTAAAGAAATTACACATATATTTTAATTTTGTTTTTTTCTTTAAAACAAAAAAAAATCTAAACCGCCAAAATCAACATATAGATTTCTTCTAAACCAATTTCTTAATTAGTTAAATAAATATTTGTTGCAGTTTAAGATGTAAAACACTGTCATCTAGTGGCCAAATACTCGTATTACACCCAGCTGCCCTGCCCCAGTTTTCCACTCAGGTACACAAACCTTTTAAAGGCTGTTCAGTCATTTTAGGCCAGCTAGATAAAGTCAATGAATAAATAAAACGTCCTGAAGTTAACAAGAGAATCTCACTGACTTTATAAGTTCTTGAAAGATATTTTAAAAATTAAAGCTTTCATGTAGAACATATTTCTAAAAAAAAATCAGTTTAAAGAAAAAATATTGCAATTTATTCCAAATTCCATGGAGTTCAGTTCAGTCTCTTTACATAACATCAGTTTTACTCTACAAATAGAAGCAATTAACAAAACTAAGTAAAATCCAAGTGAATCAGGGACCTTTTTTCTCTGTTTACTTAATTTTAATATAAAATATAAAACCCTCAGAAAGCTGTTCAAATAACAAATAATTCATTTCAAGGCAAGGCAAGGCTAGGCAAATCTATTTGTATAGCACATTTCAGTACAGAGACAATGCAAAGTGCTTTACATGATTAAAATACAGGAAACAAAACAGAACAAAAGCAAATAGGAATAAAATGTAGAAACAAAATAGAACATTGAAAAATAGAAACTAAAAGCAAACATTAAAAACAGTTGGACTACAAAGTTGAACTAATGATGTTTCAGTAAAACAGTTTAACTAGAACAGTCGAAGGCAATCCTACACAAATGTGTTTTTAATCTTGATTTAAAGGAACTCCATTTATTTTATAAATCACCAAAAATAATACCAAATAAATCTTGCAATCAATATGCTGTGAGATCAATTCCAGCCTTCTCCTGCCTCATATCAATGTGCTCATGGGCAAGGCATCCAAGTTGCCTATAGGTTGGTGAGAGAGGATGATGTGACAATTAAAGTGCTAAATAATTTGGTCCAGTTAATTCAACTGATTAATACAAGTCATCAAGTAAAGGGTTGTCTGGGAAAATATGCAGATATTGCCTCAAATCCCATCCAGGAGAAAGAATTAGGCAACAGACAAAACAAACACAGAAGCTGTTAGTGAGGAACTCCTGCAAAGGTGAAGAAGAAACACAGTTAGTAACACAGACAGGCAGAGAAACATCAAGAAATGGCGCAGTCCAGTCTGCCGCTTTACCAGCGAAGGAACATAACTGAATGCAGCTCTAACTACAAGCTTTATCAAGAGTAACAAAAGAAAGAAAAATGAGGCCTAATATTGAATGTAGACAGCTGGTTCCACAGTAGATGCTGCTGATAACTGGAAGATCTGCCTCACATTCTGCTTGTAGAAACTCTAGGAACCCACCACGGTGCAGCCTGAGAGCAAAGGGCTCTGATGGGAACAATCAGATCTCTAATTATAGGTCTCATGCATCCCCTAATACAGTGGTTCTCAATCCAGGTCCTCTGCAACTACTGTCTTGCATGTTTTAGATGTACCTCTGCTCCAGCATTCCTGGTTTAAATGATTGCATCACCTGCACAGTGCTGCAGAAGCCTGCCAATCACCCATTCCTGTAAATCAGGCGTGTGGCTGCAACAAAGCACCTAAAACATGCAGGACAGCGGGCCCTGAGGACCAGGTCAGAGAGTCACAGCTTTCAGCGTTTTTTTTGCAGGATTCCTGCTGCCATTCATCTTCTCATCAGCGCTGACCAACCAGAGACAACTGATGCTCCCACCACTGTGGACAGGGTCTGATGGTCTGACGCCATGATGCCCTGCATTGGCGTCACCGGACCAGAACATCTCCTTCCTCCTGATTGCTGTGTCTCCTACATGGATGATGGCAAACTGCATATCTTGGGATGTCATTTTATTAAAAAAAAGAAGAACCTGTTAAAGTGTCTCATTTGGTTTTCATGATGCTGCTTGTCCTCTAACGAACATCCGAGGCCTCGAAGGAACAGCTGTATTTATGCAGAGGTTAAATGGCACTCAGGTGGACGTCATTCACCAACGAAGGTCGCTGGTGAGGGCAGTTTGTTGCGCTGGATTTTATTTTTGCTCAGACGTCATGACGTGAACACAAACTCCAGCCACGCTTTTCAGAGTTTTGCAGAGTTTGAAAACCGTGATCCATTTTCTTTTTTTTCACACCTGTGCACCACTTTGCGTTGGTCCCAAATTCCAACAAAACCCACCGAAGTTTTTGTCCGGAACGTGACAAAATGTGATAAAGTTCCCGAGGCATGACATTTTGACAAAGACATGTCATTTAAATCCCATATTAAACAGGTTTCCAGAGTTTCCTTTTTTCACCTCAGGAATATCGCCAAAATTAGAAACATTTTGTCCAGGAGTGATGCTAAAAAACTAGTCCATGCATTTGTTACTTCAAGGCTGGACTATTGTAATTCTTTACTATCAGGAAGTCCACAAAATGCAGTTCAAAGTCTTCAGCTGATCCAAAATGCTGCAGCAAGAGTTGCACAAGCGGGATCATATTTCTCCAATTTTAGCTTCCCTTCATTGGCTTTCTGTTAAATCAAGAATAGAATTTAAAATTCTTCTTCTAACGTATAAAGCCCTTAATAATCAAGCTCCATCATATATCAGAGCTCTGATTACTCCGTATGTTCCTAACAGAGCACTTCGCTCTCAGACTGCAGGTCTGCTGGTGGTTCCTAGAGTCTCTAAAAGTAGAATGGGAGGCAGATCCTTTAGCTATCAGGCTCCTCTCCTGTGGAACCAACTCCCAGTTTTGTTCCGTGAGGCAGACACCCTGTCTACTTTTAAGACTAATCTTAAAACCTTCCTTTTTGACAAAGCTTATAACTAGAGTGGTTCATGTTACCCTGAGCTACCTCTATAGTTATGCTGCTATAGGCTTAGGCTACTGGAGGACATCAGGATCTAATTTTCTCACGCTATAGAGTTCTAATGTTCTTCAATTATGCATTACGTGTTGTCATTTCTGCTTTAACTTTTTGTTCTCTCTCTTTTATCTTCATAGGTACACCTGGTCTGGTGTTCTGTTAACTGTGACATCATCCAGTGAAGACGGCTCACCCGCTATTACCATCTAATATAGAACAGATTACTGGATCAATGTGTGCTTCTGTGCTTTTTTGTCTGTCTTGTTGTGTCTCTGCTCTGTCTTCTGTAACCCCAGTCGGTCGAGGCAGATGACCGTTCATACTGAGCCCGGTTCAGCTGGAGGTTTTTCCTTCCCGCTAATGGGTGGTTTTTCTTTCCACTGTCGCTTCATGCTTGCCCAGTATGAGGGATTGCAGCAAAGCCATGGACAATGCAGACGACTCTCCCTGTGGCTCTACGCTTCTCCAGGAGTGAATGCTGCTTGTCGGGACTTTGATGCAATCAACTGGTTTCCTTATATAGGAACATTTTTGACCAATCTGTATAATCTGATCCAATCTGTATAATATGATTGAACTTAACTTTGTAAAGTGCCTTGAGATGACATGTTTCATGAATTGGCACTATATAAATAAAATTGAATTGAATTGAACTTTTTTCCCAAATCAGTGTAATAAGGTAAGTTTTTCTCTTAAAAGTGCTTTTAATCACCTCAAAGTAAACCCTAACCCTCAGAAAATAACCCCTATGGCATAACAAGGCAGGTTTGCTGTTCCTGCAGCTGAAACATGTTCTGTTGCTCAGAAAAATTTACTTTTTCTCATCACTATGCCAACTATGATCAATAAGTGCTGAGGGGGCTAATTACTCACATAGTTTTAAAGCGTGTCTGCAACTTTTTATTTGTCTAGTTTAACCATCCATTGTCTTTACCCGCTTATTCGTGCAGGGTCAAAGGGCGGCTGGTGCCTATCTCCAGTAGTCATTGGGCGAGAGGCGGGGTCCACCCTGGACAGTTCGCCCGTCCATCACAGGGCAACACAGAGACAGACAGGACAAATAAGGGCAAGTTAGGGAGACAAACTGACCCAACAGTCCTGTTTTTGGACTAGGAAGGAAGCTGGAGTACCCAGAGAGAACCCACACCATGCATGGTCTTTCTGCAAACACCATTCAAAGTTTTTGTGCGGAACGTGACAAAATGTGATAAAGTTCCCGAGGCATGAATACTTTTTTCCAAATTATTGTGTAATAAGGTAAGTTTTTCTCTTAAAAGTGCTTTTAATCACCTCAAAGTGAACCCCAATCCTCAGAAAATAACCCCTGTGGCATAACAAAGCAGGTTTGCTGTTCCTGCAGCTGAAACTCGTTCAATTACTCAGAAACATTTACTTTTTCTGATCACTTTGCAAACCACCATCAATAAGTGCCGAGGGTGCTAATTACTCACATAGTTTTAAAGCATGTCTGAACTTTTTATTTGTTTCGCTGATTTTCAACTTGCACATCTTGACTTCCTTGATTTTCCCTGGCTGTGTACTGTAAGTTTACTCTGCAATTCCTTTGTAGACTGTAAATCAAGTTAGCTGCTTCCTGTTCGCAAAATGGTCCGGGAAGACCATAAAACTGCTGATTACGTTCACTTTAAAGGAATAAAAGTAAATTTAGCTGCTTGGATGAAAGCAAATAAAGATATTACTGCTGATTTAAACCTTCTTCACACTACTTTAACTTGGCTAGAAACGTTGGTGCAAACAAGGTGCAACACTATTGAAGCGAAGGTTAAACATGCCAATTAAAATGTAAAACGCTCCGGATTAAACAGCCTTCCTCACAGCTCACCGGTTCCCCTCCTCCTCCTGGAGTAATGAAGGCCTCGAGTGGATCATGCAGAGCGGAGCTTCATCATCCTTCCTGCCAACGTGCACGCCGGCCGGCTAATTACTTTAACAGAGGGTCGAGTGTGTCGGGCAAAGGAAGTGAAGAAGAGGGAGAGAATTACCTGTGAAATATGTTCTGAACTGCTTCCCCCGAACGTCACAGCCTCCAGGTTTTACTGCCTGAATACGGAAAATGTTAACCCATAAAACCAGACATTTAAATCCCTGATTTACTCATACTCCCTGTACTTGAATTATTCTTAGATAAATGTGGTTTTGTGGTCCACTCTGAAGTAGATTTATTAAAAAAAAAAAAAAAAACATTTAACAGGCTGCTGTAATGGTTTTATTCTTTTTTTTTTGTATCTAACGAGCTGGGTTGTGACAAAATGGGGGCTCGCCCATGAAAAACCAGATTACATATTACAAATACACAGGAACAAAGACCTTCATTATTGGAGACACGACAGGTTGTCTGATTAAAATAAATTACAAAGCTTTTGGCCATAAGGACTAGTGCACGTCACAAAATAGATGCCATCATCAGGAAAAAACATGAGGAAATGCTGAAGCTGCAGCATTCTTGGCTAAGCACAGCCAACCTAAGGAGGAAACTCAGTACAGCTGCTTGCATCAGGGTTTTCAACTCTTTATTCACCATAAACAACTTCAAACATACAAGATACTTTAACTGCCTTCCCATGCAGGCTCACCCCGACCATCTTTGTCTGACAACCGTGTTGCCTGCATACATGTGGGATTAAATGTCGCCACATACAGAAAATCAGTTACATTGACGGTAAACTGCAGTGGGCTTAGAATGGAGCCTTGTGGCACACCCACAGTGCGGGTTCTTGTTGGAGATACACCTTAATCTACACAGAGACAATGGGAGCAACCTGATCAGTTTGATTTCGTGTGGTTTGTGGTGTTAGTTCTCCTTTTACTGGCTGGGACCCACGACCAGAGATATAACAGAGTGGCTCTCAAAACGTTTCGGTGTTTGCCGAAGAGTTCATGGCTCGAGGATGCCAAGAGAATCGCACGAAGTTTCCAAAGCAGAAATCCCTCCTCTGTGCTTCAAGATTCTGTCCATGAACATCACAAATCTCTGGATGTGTTCTTCCATTTATCCCTTTGTTTTTAAGAGATATTGATTCTTTTTAAAATCTTGTTAAATTATTTAAAAATCTTTTAATCGTGATACTATGCATTGTTGTGCTATTAGGCAAGGCAAGGCAAGGCAAATTTATTTGTATAGCACATTTCAGTACAGAGACAATGCAAAGTGCTTTACATGATTAAAATACAGGGGAAAAAAATGAATAAAAGCAAGTAGGAATAAAATGTAGAAACAAAATAGAACATGGGAAAATAGAAACTAAAAGCAAATATTAAAAACAGTTTGACTACAAAGTTGAACTAATGATGTTTCAGTAAAACAGTTTAACTAGAACAGTCGAAGGCGATCCTAAACAAATGTGTTTTTAATCTTGATTTAAAGGAACTCAGGCTTTCAGCACTTTTACAGTTTTCTGGAAGTTTGTTCCAGATCAGTGGAGCATAGGAACTAAATGCTGCTTCTCCATGTCTGGTTCTGGTTCTGGTTCTGCAGAGCAGGCTGGAGCCAGAAGACCTGAGTGGTCTGGAGGGTTGATGCACTGATAACAAGTCTGTGATGTATTTAGGTGCTAAACCATTCAGGGATTTATAGACTAACAGAAGGAGTTTAAAGTCTATTATCTAAGACTAATGTCTCAGATATCCTGCTGAGACATCAGTCCTTTAATCCTGGAAATGTTCTTCAGGTGCTAGAAGGTCCACTTTGTAATTGTCTTTAGATGGAGGTTCAGGTCTGAGTCCATCACTACTCCCAGATTTCAGGCCTGATCAGTGGTTTTTAGCTGAAGAAGCTGAAGCTGTGTGCTAATTTTTGATCTCTCCTCTATTGGTCCAAAGATTATTACCTCAGTTTTGTTTTTATTCAATTGAAGAAAATTTTGCCACATCCATGCATTTATTTCTTTCAAGCATTTACTCAGTGCTTGAACTGGTTCATAGTCACCTGGTGACATGGTGATGTAGAGCTGTGTGTCATCTGCATAGTTATGGTAGCTGATGTTGTCAGCTTGTCCTGGTCGTGTCACGCTCCCTGATCCCCTCAGGTGAGCTGGTGCATCTCCTCTGAAGGTTTTCTTTTGTATCAGAGAACTGCTGTTCATGTCATCAAGTTGGCTGAATTGGACGTTTAGGGCAAGAAGGCTGTTAAATGGGGTCACAGAGTACATTTATGCAAGAATAAAGGGACAATTTCAACAGAAATCTTCATTTAGCTGATGTTTTTTTAAACTTTCAATTCTGAGGAGGAAAAAGATGAAAAACTCTGAAGAGAAATAAGAAAAAGGAATAAAATAACAGTAGATGTACAAGGTGAAGAAAGAACAAGAGTAAGTGTGAAAATCCTGATTAGTGACAGGTGAGTATTTAAAAGTAATATAAGGCTTTCCAAACAAGGATAAGAAGTGATTCAGTGTTTTGCTCCAAACTCAATCATAGCTAATATGCGTGTATTACAAAATAAATAAATAAAAATTTAGCTTCTAGATTGTATTTTAATGTGAAAATATTCCACAAAAAAACCCTCTCCACTTTAAAAACGGACAGTTCAGTATTTTTTAAGTGAAATTTTAATAAAAGGTTTAAGCATCCTACCTACATGCAGTAGAGAACTCAAATTAGTTTGTTTTAGCCGATGCTAAATTCATTCTTTTTAATTTAAACCTTTATTTTACCAGGAACATCCCGTTGAGGTTAAAAACCTCTTTTTCAAGGGATTCCTGGCCAAATAGACAGCAGCCTTAAAATTAAGTTACATAGACAAAAAAAAGATTGGAATACAAAATAAATTTAAAAACAAAACATGTACATATGAGAATTAAGCTCAATTCTCCTCAGTGTCAATTTAAAAGGTCAAAGTTATTAAAAGCTCGTCCGAGCAGTTCGCTTTCCAAAGAGGATTCCTCCTGTCTTAAACAACTCAGATCTGAAAATATTCACAACTCTTTATGCAAACACTACTGAGAACCTTCAAACTTTAGTTTGTTCACGGCGAAGCCTATAATTATTTAAATGGAGATGGCGGTCGGAGGTGGTGCACCATCAGTGATCTTCCTGAGTGAAACACATACCGGAGGGAACAATTGTTCCCAGTCAGAGGAATAAAGCTGGAAGTATATTTAGCGCAACGATAACGGACGCTAACCTTACCTGCAAGCTGAATTCTCACGAGAATTCGTTTTGTCCCACTCCCGCTTCAACCGTTCGTGACCGAACCAGAAACGCTTCGGGCCAATCACGTTGCAGTATTCTGGTTTAAGGCGGGGCATACCGCTGTGACGAAAGCAGGAGCTGCTGAGCCGTGTTTCCAAGTCTGCTTATTATAAGCGACTTTGGGCTTCTTTTTTTCTAAAGTCGCTTGTAAATTTCGTGAGTCGCGGGTTGCGTTTTTTTGGGCGTACTTCTGAAAGTGAAGTCGCTTATCTGGGCTCCAAAATAGGTGACGATAAATACGGTAGTGCCGCGCTACAGACAGAACTGGCTGAAATATCCCTCCGCCTCTCAGCGTTCACACACTCCTACCTATAGACAAAATATACTAGACGCCTCATTGCGTTCTGGAGCACATCCTGCGTCGCCGCCATATTGGCTGGGTCTTTTATGCTCCAGACCAGGGGTCAGCAACCTTTACAACCCGCAGAGCCATTTCTGCCCTCGGCCCAGCAAAACAAATTTAGTTTAGAGCCACAAAAGTTACACATCTCTTTGAAACAAGAGCTAGTTTTTATAGTATACTATAGGAAATTTGTTTACATTTTTTTAAATTAAAGATCAACAGTTTTTATTAGTTAACCAACAGTATTTTTATGTTTAGGTTTAATACATTTTCTTCAATTGGACCATTTTCATTGTTATAGCAAATGGCATCAAAATGATGAAAAAGCAAATGGTTTGCAACCTGACAAAAAGATACTTCATTTAGCTGTAGTAAAATATTCTATACACCATTAGTTTCTTTCGTTCTGGAAATGTAATGCATATGTTGCAGAAATAATGCATGCTAAAGCTAGCAATTTTAAATGACCTTTACATTAACCAATTTTTTAAGAGCCAAAGCTGAAGGTGATAAGAGCCACATGCAGCTCCGGAGCCACAGGTTGCAGACCCCTGCTCTAGGCTGACATAGAATGTGACGGGAGTAAACGCAGAGGGAGCAATTTTGCCCGTATTTTCTGCAGTTTACAGTTGCAATAACCAGCAATAAATGCTGAAAGTAGATTACGTGGTGCAGATCACCATTTTGGGCTGAGATTCTGGAGATGAGTTTTTACACGCTGATGATATTGCAGAAACCCAACCCATAAACCATACTTTAATGCTTAAATAATTTGTTGTCTCTGTATTTGACAAACTGAGGCTGAATCATGTTGCCAAATGAAAAACCCTCGAGTTACAGCGTCAGCACATCCAAGAAGCCGCGCAAAAACGGTGAACTTTCAATAATAATAATAATACATTTAATTTATACTGCACTTTCCATCAAAGGATCTCAAAGTACTACCGGTAAAAAAATATATAAAAATCTATCGCTTGGAAATTTGAAACACTTTTTCAGGCTTTAAATAAACACTGTGTGTATGAACGTAGATATAAACCGCACGCGAAAAATATGAAGACATTATTGTGGTTGCTCAGGATTTGAGGGTGAAAAAAAGAACAATAAATAATGAACAATAATACATAATACCATATATTTCGGCATGAAAACAGGTATTTATTTTCCCATTGTGTAATCATCAGTGTGTCTATGCACACTACGTCATACTAGACATTTTGAGCAGCTGTGTAATTCAGTATTTTTTCCTTTTCTTTACTTGTCCATGTGATGCTGGACACTGTTTTTGAAATAACATTACGCCGTTGGAGGCAACAGAAGTAACACTGTGTCTGTTTCTTCATTATTCCCCTTTACGGGGAGTGACACAAGCACTAGGCGTCGCTTCGTCCAATCAGCTTAGAGTCCTGCTGCATGTCCGTCCTTTCCCCAAACGGATTCATCCCAGAGTCATGATGTGCAGAACGGAGAGTGGTACAGATAATCACTCTGGCTGGCCAGGTTAAACGGATGCAACATGTTATTAAACTCTGGCTGGACTCGGTTTAACCTTCCTAATGAAATTGTCTTCCTGTCATGTTTCCTTTTTTCACCTCAGGAATATTGGCAAAATTAGAAATATTCTGTCCAGGAGTAACGCTGAAAAACTAGTCCATGCATTTGTTACTTCAAGACTGGACTATTGTAATTCTTTACTATCAGGAAGTCCACAAAATGCAGTTCAAAGTCTTCAGCTGATCCAAAATGCTGCGGCAAGAGTTCTGATGAAAATTAACAAGAGGGATAATATTTCTCCAATTTTAGCTTCTCTTCGTTGGCTTCCTGTTAAATCAAGAATAGAATTTAAAATTCTTCTTGTAACGTATAAAGCCCTTAATAATCAAGCTCCATCATATATCAGAGCTCTGATTACCCCGTATGTTCCTAACAGAACACTTCGCTCTCAGACTGCAGGTCTGCTGGTGGTTCCTAGAGTCTCTAAAAGTAGAATGGGAGGCAGATCCTTTAGCTATCAGGCTCCTCTCCTGTGGAACCAACTCCCAGTTTTGGTCCGTGAAGCAGACACCCCGTCTACTTTTAAGACTAAGCATAAAACTTTCCTTTTTGACAAAGCTTCTAGTTAGAGTGGCTCATGTTACCCTGAGCTACCTCTATAGTTATGCTGCTATAGGCTTAGGCTACTGGAGGACATCAGGGTCTATTTCTCTCACCCTGCTGAGTTCTCCTACTGCTCTCCAATTTGCATTGCTTGTCGTCATTTCAGCTTTTAACTTTTTGTTCGCTGTCATTTTTTTCTTCATAGAAGGTACACCTGGTCTGGCGTTCTGTTAGCTGTGACATCATCCAGGGGAGGCAGATCATCCTCTATTACCATATAACATAGAAAGTACTCCTGGATCAATGTGAGCTTCTGAGCTTTCTGTGTCTCTGCTCTGTCTTCTCTAAGCCCCAGTGGGTCGAGGCAGATGAGCGTTCATACTGAGCCTGGTTCTGGTTCTGCTGGAGGTTTTCCTTTCTGTTAAAGGGGAGTTTTCCTCTCCACTGTCGTTTCATGCATGCTCAGTATGAGGGATTGCTGCAAAGCCATCAACAATGCAGACGACTGTCCACTGTGGCTCTACGCTCTTTCAGGAGGAGTGAATGCTGCTTGGAGAGACTTGATGCAACCTGCTGGGTTTCCTTAGAGAGGAAATCTTTTGACCAATCTGTATAATCTGATTGAAATTTGACTTTGGAAAGAGCCTTGAGATGACATGTTTCATGAATTGGCGCTATATAAATAAAATTTAATTGAATTGAATGTTTGTTTTTTTCCATGGTGACTCTGAATGGAAACACAAACAGGGAGGCAGGTACACAGTTTAAATGTAATGAGTGAGTGTACAATGGAGGCTGGGCAAACTGGGAGGGCTCCGGTCGCCGACTGAGGAAGAGAAAGTACACAGGGCTAAACAGGACTGGTGTGTTTTTGGTTGAAACAAACTTGTTCTTTATTCAGTAAAGTTACTCACAGTTGGTAGAGTAGCCAGAAATATTACTCAGATAAGAGCAGAGATACCTCTTCATAATATTTAATGAAGTAAAAGTAAGAAGTATGGTGCAGTAATACTACTCCTGAAAGTGCATTTTGTTCAAAAAGTTACTCAAGTAAGTGCAACTGAGTAAATGTAACTGGTTACTACCCACCTCTGTAAATAAATAAATAAAAATCAAAAACTTGCCTTTTGCTCTTTTGTGCATCCCATCCCTTTTTGGGATTGGATTATTTTGGTGAATTATTAGCACTACACAGATAAACAACGTGCAGGGTTTAAAGATAAAATAACACTTCTTTTCACCAGTAACCCCCCTCAGTAAATACATCCCTAGGGAAATCAGAAAACATTTGCAGCTTTTGGGTTTAAAAAGACTTAAGACTAAAATCAGCGTCAACGAATGATGCAGAACCTGCTCTTTATCTTGGCTCCATTTGCGCCGCAGATGTTTGCAGGAGAGAAACGAAGCAAACAGCAAAACCTCGGCGTGGTTGGAGAGCTGCAATCTGTTTGTCGCCGGCTGCTGCTTCAGTGTGAACGGAGCGCAGAGCTCTGCTGAGTCATGCCGGGGCTCAGGCTTCAGGTCACAGCTGCAGCTCCAGCCTGCAGGGGAGAAACCGCTGCTCACAACTTCAGCCGCTGATTTAATTATTGATTGAAGGAGGCCCAGCCGCCATCCGGCAGCTGCACACAGTTTTGGCTGAGCTGGTCCAAATAATGCATGAAGTTAAAATCTCCGGAGCACAACACGATGAGATTTAGAGCGAGTGTGACAGGAGGCTGGCTAAAACCCATCTCTCTGGTTTTATAGGACCCATTATCACCTCATTATTGCCCCGGTAATGGCAGAAAAACGGAAAATCAGCATGTGGGATCAAGACAACATTTAAGTGTTTAAGCTCTGATCTACAACTCGATGCAAGGAAATCAGCATTTATTGTTTAATTATGTTGTTATTAGAAATCCTACATGAATGTAGACGGTTCTACATCTAAGCTCTTCCATACCTTCTGTTTCCCACTCTGTGAGCAAGTCTGATAAAAATCAACAAGAGGGATCATATTTCTCCTATTTTAGCTTCCCTTCATTGACTTCCTGTTAAATCAAGAATAGAATTTAAAATTCTTCTTCTAACGTATAAAGCCCTTAATAATCAAGCTCCATCATATATCAGAGCTCTGATTACCCCGTATGTTCCTAACAGAGCACTTCGCTCTCAGACTGCAGGTCTGCTGGTGGTTCCTAGAGTCTCTAAAAGTAGAATGGGAGGCAGATCCTTTAGCTATCAGGCTCCTCTCCTGTGGAACCAACTCCCAGTTTTGGTCCGTGAGGCAGACACCCTGTCTACTTTTAAGACTAATCTTAAAAAGTTCCTTTTTGACAAAGCTTATAGTTAGAGTGGCTCATGTTACCCTGAGCTACCTTTATAGTTATGCTGCTATAGGCTTAGGCTGCTGGAGGACATCAGGGCCTATTTTTCTCACTCTGCTGAGTTCTCCTACTGCTCTCCAATTTGCATTGCTCGTCGTCATTTCAGCTTTTAACTTTTTGTTCTGTAGAACAAAAAAATAGAAAGTACTCCTGGTTCAATGTGAGCTTCTGTGCTTTCTGTGTCTCTGCTCTGTCTTCTCTAAGCCCCAGTGGGTCGAGGCAGATGAGCGTTCACACCTAGCCTGGTTCTGGTTCTGCTGGAGGTTCTCCTCCCTGTTAAAGGGGAGTTTTCCTCTCCACTGTCGCTTCATGCATGCTCAGTATGAGGGATTGCTGCAAAGCCATCAACAATGCAGACGACTGTCCACTGTGGCTCTACGCTCTTTCAGGAGGAGTGAATGCTGCTTGGAGAGACTTGATGCAACCTGCTGGGTTTCCTTAGAGAGGAAACTTTCTGACCAACCTGGAGGATTTGATGGAATTTGAACTTTGGAAAAAGCTTTGAGATGTCGTGTAACATGAATTGGCACTATATAAATAAAATTTAAATGAATTGAAATGCTTGAAAATCAAATTGTCTGACAATTATTGTATGCATATGCAGAGTTTCGGTCCACGTTTCCTTTTTTTAAAACTGTGTGCAGGTGAGGACATGGCCAGGCTGGTGATCTACGGAGGCCCAGAAGGAGCTACTCGGAGGTCCTCGTCTTTGCTGCTTCATGCGGGAATATGTTGGCTTGTAGCGTTTATGCCGACATGCTGTTTGGTTTCCTCCAAACACGGAGCTGTACACGACGGCCAAACATCCCTGTTTTGGTCTTACCTGCCTGGAGGGCGTTGCTCCAGGATCTGGCGCTTCATTGAGACGTAACTCAGCAAACCTGAGTGCTGATTGCTACACTTAGAGAGGCTTTCTCCTTCAACCTTTCCAAAAAAAAACTTTTTCAGTCTCTCTAATTGTTCTTTCATGATCTTTACATTGAATAGGCTACCTGATGCCTGTGGAGTCTGAGCGTGGCAGAATCTGACCTTGAAGCAAATCCACTGGGCCGTCCTCTCCTGGGTAGATTGGCAGCCGTCTGCTGAATAATCCTCCTCTCTGCAGATTTCCTTCAACCTTCCTCAGACTGATGGGCAGCGATGTTGATCGGCCTGAGGTCATTGCTGATGTCTCTCCGCCCCGACATTGTGTTTTAACGCTCCTCGGTTTGCTCCAGAGCAACGAGCTTCGAAAATTACTGACATTATTCAAGCGTTTGATTAGCAGCGTCCGGTTAAACCCTATAGAAACATCAACGGTTTCCTTTCCCACGTTTGCTTCGTCTTTTGTGCTAAATAAATAACTGAGGTTTGGGATCTGTGTGTTTTTGTACCCCTCGGGTTAAATTTAATTAATCTTAGAACCCAGAAAAGATCATATCACTGCAAAAATAGGACTAAAAATAAGAACATTTTTCTTGAAATGAAAGTATTAGTCCTTGAATAGACTTTAAAATCTTCTGTTAGTTTATAAATCCCTGAATTGCTTAGCACCTAAATACATCACAGACTTGTTATCAGTGCATCAACCCTCCAGACCACTCAGGTCTTCTGGCTCCAGCCTGCTCTGCAGAACCAGAACCAGAACCAAACATGGTGAAGCAGCATTTAGTTCCTACGCTCCACTGATCTGGAACAAACTTCCAGAAAACTGTAAAAGTGCTGAAAGCCTGAGTTCCTTTAAATCAAGATTAAAAACAAATTTGTTCAGGATTGCCTTCGACTGTTCTAGTTAAACTGTTTTACTGAAACATTATTAGTTCAACTTTAGTCCAACTGTTTTTAATGTTTGCTTTTAGCTTCTACATTTTATTCCTACTTGCTTTTATTCTGTTTTATTTTCCTATATTTAATCATGTAAAGCGCTTTGCATTGTCTCTGTACTGAATTGTGCTATATAAATAAATTTGCCTTGCCTTGCCTTGATTTGAGCAGGTAAATAGGACTATTTGCCAATGGAATAAGATTTTTTGCACTTAAAACAGGAACAATCAGGGGCGATTCTAGGATCTGAACTTTAGGGGTGCTCAGCCCCCAGTGTTGACTGTGATTCCTGGCATGAACAACAGGCTTTCCATTTTTAGTCCAGATGTAAGATTCTTAGAGTTGACACATTTTTGAGCTAAAGCTTGTCAAACAAGCTACAATATAGGCTCATCCAAAAGCAGTGACAAACACATTGAAATGTTTTCACTTGATAAAACCTTGTGCATTTGTAAAACCTGCATAGTTAGACTAGCTATATTGATAAAAGTGAGGAATAATTTCCCTAGAGACACAAAACTAACTTAGCTTTCTTGAAATTTAATTTTCTCTGGCTTAACAGAGCAAAACATGGTAGCCCACAAAAACCTTTTGCTGCACAGTGTTTGTCAGCTGGCTGAAAAAAGGGCTGATACTACTACACTTTCCTTATTGTCGTATTGCTTTGCTTACAAGAGAGACAAATCTAGCAGTTTGGATATAAACCCAGTTGTGGAGGGCGCGTTTTGTCTGTCTAAAGAGAAAAGAGGTATTTCTTGCTACATTTATACAAATTTTATAACCACGACACACACTAGATGCTGTTTTTTAATGTTTAAAGCATCACAGGATCTGATGAATGTCGAATTGGGACTTTTTTCCATTTGAACTAACAGCAACAGAGACAAACGGTAAATATGTGCCTATTAAACCAAATATAGTCACACTGTTGTCTATCCTGTATTTTCTTTTTTAGATATAGAAATGCACAGAGATAAACCCCACACTTATTTTTTTTATCTAAGATACCCATAAGATACTGCATCATAAAACACAGCAAAATTATACATTCAAGGGACTGCAAATAAATTTCAGGTATTTACTCTGCACTAGAAGAAGTGTCACTGACACTGACAGCATTTCAAATATTAAATTCAAACAACAAATGTACAACTGGGCTGTAGTTGCTCTCTTTAGCCCATTTCATGTAATTTATCTTAACATTCCAAACACATTTCTTACATCATACATCTGAAGTGTAGATAACAGCTTCTCCTTACCTACATCCTCTCCGACAACTAATTATTTCCCTAACAATAGTGAGTTGTCAATGTTTAAATGTGCAGTAAATCTTAATACATAAGGAGCATGGAGGACCCAATACTGTACTTTGAATAAGTTTGATGACACCAAAACTGAATTGTTACATAAGTGGTTGTCCATTTCATCATTGAAATGAGAACATATTAATATACTATTGGTATATACTAGTAAGACTATTAAAGAACAGCAGATTAAACTTTAAGATATGTAAAGGCCTATATTAAATTAATTTTGCGACCACATCAAGTTAAATAATTGCTTACTTTTTGGTGTACCAAATTAATGATTAATGATTTTATGGGCTAAGCCCCTGATGATGCGAATGTCTAGCTCCGCCTCTGGTTTGTACTAATTTACTAATGGACAGTGTGGAAATCTATGTACAATAAAACCAATGTAAATAGTGTTGCTCTGTTTTATTTGTCTTTATCCTAATTCTATAAGTAGAAATAGTCAAATAAATAGCACTATTATTTTGTGGAACCCTAATCATGCTATTATAACTACGCACAGGTCTAAACAAGAATAGTTGTTTAGGCGGCACCTAGTGTTCTTATACTGTATATTATGCAAAAGAAATTACACCTGCTATTTATACCTGAACTGCCTCGAAGGGTCGACAAAAAATGAAAGCAATAATAGCAACGAAATATTGGTAAAAAGGAAACCCTCACCTTTTCTTTTTCAGACAGCTGTGGCTAAGAATCTGAACTTTTAATAGCCTTCAGTCTTTGCTTTTCCATCTTTCCAGCAGTCTTCAGAACTCCTGCCTGGCACAGAATATTTAGTTTTATAAAAGAGATTAGGTTTTTGTTGATAAAATGTATTATACTTCAGAATTAAATGCTATTTTGAGACGCTAACGTTAGTTACTTACATTTCTCCAGTTCAACAAATCAAAACTCTCTCCTGCTTCTTTACAGAACTGCACTCAGCAGCTTTCACCTAATTTAGTGCAGATAATATTTAGTTTCCTAACTGGGACTAGTTTCGTAGTCTAGTATTAATTGTGGTAACGGCAGTATCCCAGTATGAATCAAAACAAATAGACCAGTTCACGCGTGACGTCAGCGCTACATCCGGGTCACGGTGGTTGGCAAAAACAGTACTGTTCTCGTCTACTACATGACAAAACGGGTGATTTAGAGCGTATTTTTAGTTAGTTTACTTTTGGAATCTAAACAATGTCTACCACTTGTTGTGCTCCCGGTTGCACACAGAGGCATTCCAAATTGTTGGATGTACGTTTCTGTCGTTTACCGAAGGAAGAAGAAAGAAATGGATATTTTCAATGAAAAGAGCGCAGGCAGACACTCCCAATGGACTGGGGGATCCATCATACCACAACAGAATGTGCAGTCTACACTTCATCTCCGGTAAATACAACTTAATTCTGCTCTAGTCATTGTTCTACTTGAATAGCGGCGGAGGGGGGGTGGCGATCGCTAGACGGGCCGGGAGAAGCGGAGTCGATGCGCTGCAGCAGCTGCATTACGCCCCCGTTCACGGGCGCTAGTACTTCTGTGTTTACGCTGCAATGTCGCCGACACCCCCACCCATTTTAACAAGACAAAAACACCAAAATAATCCGTAGTGAACTATGTTTTTTTTAACCTACCGGGCGGGTCTTCCTGTCCGACTCCGCGTTCGTATGTTACACAAACATGTCTGAACATCCATCCATCCATCCATGTTCTGACCCGCTTAATCCCTCATGGCGTCGCGGGCGTTGCTGGAGCCTATGTCCAGATATAATATAATTGTAGCCGTCCAGTGGTTTCATGCTTCCATGCTCTCTCGTCTGTACTGGCCTGCGTGTTTATAAGGTAGCTGTATATGTCGCGGTACTGAACGCTTGGCAGCATTTCACAGACTCGCTCTGTCCCTTCAGGCTTTTGCTGTGTGGATCTGGCAATCTGATACCATCAACCATCAACTTAGTCTTAAAACGATCTTGTGATACGTTATCTAAAGAAGATAAATACGCAGAGAACTCGTCAGTTTCTCTGTTTGCGTCCGCCATTGTGTTCGCTTTTTGCCAACCAGTCCGGCGCGCATGCGCGAAAAACCCGAATCAAAACAATAACAATGAACTGGTCTATATCGCGCTCCAAGCACGCACAAACATGCACGCAATAGAAAACAGCCAATCAGGAAGAGGGAAGGCGGGATTTAAGGCAGCACAACCAATGAGAGTGGAGTTAAACAGCACACAGCACAGTCCTGTGTGCTGCAGATTTAAAGGGACAGGAAAGACAAAGCAGGCAGTGGAGCTGCGCACAGCAGCGTTGAAATGACACCGTGGTAACGCCGAGCGCTTCAAACAGAGGCGCTCCGGGCGAACCTGTGCATGTATCCACGTCTGGCAGAGCCGAACCGACACGCAGGAATACTCTGAATCAGTATTTTTTTAGGGGTGCTGAGCTAAGATTTTAAAATGGCCTAAATACGCCACTGGGAACAATTCGTCTCCATCATCTTATTCCAAGTGCAGGATATCTAATTATCTTATTTTAGGGGTAGAAATACTCATTCCAATGGCAAATAATCTTATTTACCTGCTCAAATCTAGGACAAACACATTCATTTCAAGACAATTTTACTTATTTATAGTTCTGTTTTTGCAGTGATTATTGTTACACCCCTGATACCTAAAACCTTAGAACCTGATTGTGTGGTTATTCGGGCTGTCTGGACAGAAATATCTGAGATAGAAAGCAGCATCGTGCTGACGTCAGCGTGCCCCCCCTCTCACCACCACCCTGCTATATTTCAGCTCAGGACCACAACATGGAGCCAGCAGCGGCGTCTGTTTCCCCTCATCTGTCGGAATAACAAGACACGCTCACAGGCTGGAGTAAATGCATAGTTTATCATATCGTAACAGTAGACTCACAGGGCTGCACCGTACATAAAACAGTCTGGTTACATGTAAGGACTGCAGGCTAGATCATGAAGTTGAGGTGAACAAATGGTGTCATCAGAAGGAGAACGTGGCACCGCATCGTAACATTTATGATTGTTCTGTGAGGCGAGGCGAAAAACAAAGAAACAAACAAAAAGGGGTTAAAGATCAACCTGCGTTTCCTACGGCGGGGATCCCAGTAGAGGCTACGTCTGCTACAGCACAGCGTCCTGATACCTGAATGAAAAACAGCTTCCAGCCGTGCAAAGGAAAGGGAGAAAAGGCAACCGTTCTGCTGCAGGGGAGGACGTCCCGGGGGGAGGAGGGTTGCTTCTCGAAGACGGGTCCACAGAAGCGTTCAGCGTTGAGTTCGCTTGTTCCTCTGTGGGTTAGGAAGTTGCAGGCGTGCGTCGTCTTCCTGGCTGGAGTCCCGCAGAGGCTCCGGAGCGGTGCTCCTCCTGGGCAGGCTTATGGATCTAAAGTGTCTCAGTTTCAGCTCTTAAGGTAGTAAAGGGGTTAAAGCATGGGCGGATCAGTGAGCGTGCCAGCCGGGCGCAGACGCCGCGTTTACACATCAAAAACGTCGTTTAGACGTTTTAGGAGAAAAATGCCTGAAAAGTGAGATGCTGTCCTGAACCTTTCTGAGAATTGATTTCGCTGTGGATGATTTTGTAAACCATTTTTAAGTGTAACGAGTGGAAATGATGCGTCTTCGGTGTCCTGTTCTGTCCATCAAAGCTAACAACCCAAAGATGCTTTATATATATATATATATATATATATATATATATATATATATATATATATATATATATATATATATATACATACATACATACATGTAGGGGAAAAAGGGCTATTTTTAAAATTTTAGTTAATCTGAGGTATAAATTCCCAGCCAGCATTTGTTTGATGGCTCCCATATGGATGTTTCCCCCAGTGTGGGTGCTGGTTCTTGGATCTGTATTAAGAAGATCAGTTTGCAGCGTGCAACACATCCAAGGCCCACATCGGTCCAGTTTAGTCCAATTTAGTTTACTGCATCAAACCTGTGTGGTAATTAGATGCGTTTCCACTGCAGGAACCTTCTCTAGGAACTAAAGAAATGTTCTGGGACATTTATTTTAACCACATTTTTCAGTGCAGGAACATTTTCTTGGAACCGGGGTCATTTTATGAGCGTGTTTTTCTTTTTCCTGTCATTTCCTTGGCAGGAACCTTTTCTGGGTCCTTTCTTTGACCTCTGTATTTTCCACTGGAGGAACCTTTTCCAGGAACCAGGGTGATTTTCTGGGGATGTTTCTCGTTCTGCCATTGGTTGAACGGCAGGAGCCGTTTCTAGGAACGAAGCGTTTTAAGGAACCAAAATCATTTTCTGGACCATTTCTTTTAACCGCGTCGTTTTCAGTCCAAGAACCTTTCTGATGAACCAGGGTCATTTTATGGGGGTGTTTTTCTTGTTGTTGTTGTTTGTAATTCCTTCCATTTCCATGGTAGAAACTTCTTTTAGGGATCAGTGTCATTTTTTGCGGGGCCATTCTTTGACCCCTTGTTTCCACTGAAAGAACCTTTTTTTTTTCGGAAATCAGAACCATTTTCTTCTTCTTTTATCCCTGTCATTTGCAATGCAGGAAGCTTTTACTTTTTTTTTTAAACCTTATCAGTTCCACTGCAGGAACTAGAGCCAAACTAAATTACCAAGCTAGAAATCTCCCTCAGAAAGTGTCTCTGGAGTATAGGCAGTACTTTTCTGCTGGACACTAAACTCTGGGTGAAATTACACAACACGAGTAAGCGATATTTTGGTTTGCAAACAGTGTTCAAGCTCAGTTTCTTAAGCCGGACATCAGTGTTTAACCAGCATTCATTCATTTATATTGATGAATTCAGCTCACCGTAGTGGAAACGCTAATTAAATTAATTAAATAAAGCACAAACTTTAGTTTTCTCGGGTGGCTGAGGGAGCAATGCTACCATCAAAGGTCTTATTGGGGATTTAAACCAGTAATGTCAAATTTATTTTAACAGTGTTTATGTTCTGAAATAGCGCTGAACAATTAATCGCATTTGCAATATTTCCAAATCGCACAATTTCCAAATCGCAGAGATCTGCGATTTTTGGCTTTGTGACAATTAATGGATCAGACATATCCTTTAGGTGTTGGTAAAATGTTTAAAATGGGTTTGTCTCCACATGGAAGGGAAGACAGTTGCAGCAGTGAGATAATCTAATTTTATTATTTGTTTTAGAGTTTATGTAATAATACTTTTTTAACAGAAACTTTCAGGAATCTCACATTATTGTACATGGTTAAATTGTTTAAAATCGGAGTTAACAGCAATTTAAAAACTGCTTCTGATTCTCAAATAACTTTAGTTCAGTTTTAGAGCATAACCGCTGTTAAATACTTCTAAATTTGGCTGGAAAACATTTCCTCTGCTCTCAATAAATAATGAAGTCTGCATTGGCAAAGTGCATTAAAAGCTTACCAAAGTCACACATTTCCATAAGGTTTTCAGCGACCCTAAACAAGTTATTTAAGGTAATCGCTGTCGCTGTTGTTAAAACTTTTGACTATTTTCTTTCAGGAACTGGAACTCCTCGGCACACATCTGGATATCAGTTTCACAATTTAAAATCTGTTCTATTAACCAGGGCTGGGCAATATATCAAGATTTTTAAAAAATAGAGATTTCTTTAAAAGAAATATAAGTTGAGACTATATTGTTTATATCGAGATGTATTGCAGTGGGTTATTTTTCAGCGGTTTCTCATATTTATCTACATCTGTTTGTTAAAAAATGTGCCTGCGAGACATTTGGGATAAAGCTTTGATTCAGAGACGCCTTTTTATAATTACTTTATGAAAAGAAAAACATATCGAGATAAATATCGTATGTCGGCATTCGGCCTAAAAATATTGAGATATTATTTTTGGTCCACATCGCCTTTCTAATAACACATTTCCACACAGTGTGGAGTGACGGTATTTGTCCCAAATGCAATTTTTGGACCCTACAGTGGAAACACACTTACAAAATGTAAGGTACAGGGATATTAAGCTTCAATTATTGCAGAATTAAAACGTACCTTATATACAAACATTTCCACCCCCTATTTTTAAGACAATTTCCGTCCACACTTGCCATATGGGCCCCATATGTAAATGCTGTCTGGGAAGTCTTAGGGAGAATCCTTTTGGGATTTAATCTTCCTGGGTCTCCACGGGGAACTGCGTTGTGAAATGTAGCTTACAGGAGCTTTTAAAGGATAGTCGGCTCTCCGGGAAAATGTCACCCTTCATCCCGAGGGAGTCTGGTGCCTCTTGGAGGTCTCTGTGCCCAGAGGCTGAGGCAAGCTGAATCCGCCCATGAGTTAAAGGTTGACTGAAGGGCACCAAAAACCTAATTTCTGTGTCTGCGTGATGGACAGAGTGAGTTCTGCAGAAACCCGGAGGGTTTTGGGGATAACAATGGAACAGCCCCTCCGTCCGTGCAGGATCTTCCGCTCTCCTCCATCACTCCCCCGGCCCCCCTGCCTCCTGTCAGGTGTGCGCATTCACCTGTCCGACGCGCGCCTCCTGCCCAGTCATCCGAACCTGGCGCACTCGGTGGAGTTGGCCACCGCGGCGCTGGTGTTGGTGCTGGTGCTGTTACCGGACGACGCGTTGGACGTCCAGAAGAACGCGTAGAAGATGGCCAGGATGAAGGCGGCCACGGACACGCTGAGGAAGTACGCGATGGCCATGGCCACTTTCACCCAGATCTTGGTCGACATGTTGGCGTGTTTGGCCCGCAGCTCCCCGGGGTAACTCGGCCTCCGCTTCGTGTCTCCGTTCGGCGTCTCCGAGGACACCCTGACCTGTCTGCCGACCGCCTTCATCTCGGCACCAGCGCTGGGATCTTCTCCTGGGATGTGTCCTCAGGTGGATGCTGTCTGTTCATTTGAGTCCAAGGACGTCAAAGGGTTGGTCTTCCTCGCCCTCCGGTACCGGTGTCGGTTCGCAGAGCAGCGGGTTCGGCCGCGTTGTTCCAAGAGAGTCGGCGGGACGTTGCAGCAGCTTCCCGACCCCGCAGAGTCCTCTGTGCGCACCGGGCAAACTGAACTCACTGATGCTCTCCGGGCAGGAGCTGCGTGGGACCGTCAAGCTGCGGAGAGCTGCCCGAACCGCTTCCGGTGCGGGCGTTTCAGAATAAATGCACAGACGCTGAACATAAACGCGTCACTTAAACCGAGCAAAATCACACAAACTGATTAGAGAACAAATCACCTGTGGCGTCTCTGAATGTGGGGCCAGTGGGGCCTGGAGCTCTATGTTCACAATAATCAGTGGGACAGGATCGTTCTTTATAGAGCAATACTGTAAAAAAGACAGATTACCTTGGCAATAAAATTCTGTAATAAACATTTGTGTCTATGTATCTAAGTTCAGTAGCTAAATCCTCTTGAGGTGCCTTGATATCGAGGCCCACCAGCGTTTGTTTAAATAACAAATTTCTGAAATCACAGCAGGCGTGCCCAACACCAGCGGCCTTCAACCTTTACAGTCTAAAGAGCCATTTTGCCTTCAGTCCGCTTGAATTAAACTCGTTCAGAGCCACAAATGTTGCCTGGCCTTTGGAAAAAAAGACACGTTATAATTTGTAATAAAGATCTACTGTAGGAAATATGTTGTCATTGTTAAAGAAACGCCCTTTTACGTCTATTTTGAGGTTTAAAAAAAGAGGATGTTGATACAGACAGACAGATAGATAGATATAAAATTAAATATTACTGGCACTTTTGGCATCATTCTGTTGTGAAAATTAAAAGCAACTAGTCCAAGAAAAAACTGCTAAAACCTGCATTTATTATCATTATTGCATTTAAATACCATAATAAAAATATAACCTGTAGCCAAAGTTATTAAGAGCCACTGTGGAAGGTCCAAAGAGCCACTGGTTGCAGAGCCCTGCCCAACATGCCATCAGTAGACAGCTGTGGGGCACAAATACTACGGCCCCAAACTCGGATCATCCAATCAAAATACTGGAAATGCTCACATTGCGTTTATGTTCAGCCAGAAAGTGTGCGACAATCTAGTGTCGGTTGTCCTTGTTGGCTCAATGAAGGGTTGATGTGAATCTTTTCTGTTCAATAAATTATCATTATTAATGAGCCTTTTTTTGTAATTTTATGTATAAAAATTAAATTACATTTATCTTATATAAAATGGGTTTTCGAGTGTGTTGGTTTACGCTAATTTATCCGTTTCATTTAACTTTGATTAAAGTCAGGTTGCATGCATCACCAAAAAAAATGAGTTGTTGCCAATATGTGTTGAGTTTTTGTGCCCCACTAAACTTATCATGCCACTGCAAATTACCTAATGTTATGTGAATGGTACTGGACCCAAACTGACAGAATTGAAAATAAAATCAGAAATATATAAATGGTGTAGTAAATAAATAAACCAATGCACTTTGAATGTACCGATTAATAAAATAATAATAATAATTTAAGATTTATTAAGAGCTCAGCCCCAGTTACACCCATCACCCTCTGTGACTCCACCATTGACACTGTGGAGTCTTTCCACTTCCTGGGAACTATCATCTCCCAGGACCTAAAGTGGGAGCTGAACATCAACTCCCTCACCAAGAAAGCCCAGCAGAGGATGTACTTCCTGCGGCAGCTGAAGAAATCCAACCTGCCAAGGACAATGATGGTGCAGTTCTACTCCTCCATCATTGAGTCCATCCTCACCTCCTCCATCACCATCTGGTACGCTGGTGCCACCGCTAAGGACCAGGGCAGACTGCAGCGTGTCATCAGGTCTGCAGAGAAGGTGATTGGCTGCAATCTTCTGTCTCTCCAGGACCTTCACGCCTCCAGGACTCTGAGGCGTGCAGGAAGATTGGGGCTGATCCCTTCACCCCAGTCACAGACTATTTCAGTCACTTCCCTCTGGCAGGAGGCTGCGGTCCATCAGGACCAAAGCCTCACGCCACAAGAACAGTTTTTTCCCATCCGCTACCGGCCTTATGAACAAGACCCAGAGCCGCCCGTGAAACTTGACACTGCCTCTCTCCCCCGTTCAGGACCTACAAGCTACACCAACGTAACATCTCCAGACCTTTTGCGTTACATTAACTCACAGTCTATTGTGTATATAGCTATAGATTCTGTATATATATATATATATATATATATATATATATATTTTGTCTGCACCATCAACACCAAGTCAAATTCCTTATAAGTGCAAACCTACTTGGCAATAAACTTGATTCTGATTCATTGTTTAAAATATCCCATCAACTTTTTTTTCCTTCATCTACCGTACATGTAATCTTGTTTTTGAAAATATTTTTTTCGGCAATAGTGGCAGAGAGAGAGGGGGAAAGGTAAATTTTTTTCTCCATTTATTTCCAACACTTATTTCCAACATTTGATTTTGATTTTACTTAAGTAAATATACACAAGCCTTTTTTATTTTAATGTATTTAGCTTTAATTTTTCCCTTTTCTTTTTCCTTATGCAATTCTGCGTTATTATGCTAATGAGGTGGGCGGTCCTTCATCGAGTCAGCTCCTCTGCTATTGGCCAGGCGCAGATCCAATTCCACCAAACGGAGGAACCACTGGGTTGCAAAATCGATCTGCACACAAATCCTGCGCCTTCCTTCTAATTAACCAATTGCAGAGGAGCTGACCCAACAAAGGACAGCCCACCTTATTTGCATATTGAAGCAGAAACGCAGGGTCATTCTTTTCCTTTTATTTTGAAGGGCAGTTAGCCTCATTTCCTGTCTCGCCCTTATGCGTCCGTGCGCAACTTGACGCCGTTTGGGTCGAGGAGGAGCTGAAAGTACGCAACATCCATCCATTGGGTCATAGTTTGAGAGCAAAACGTCCCGCAGCAGAGGAGAGATGGAGGCGCAGGGCTGCTTCACATCAACACCGAGGTTCTGGTCCGGGAGGGAAAACTCTGCGCCACAAGCAGCTGGAAACGGTCCATGAAAACAGGCGCTGCAGCAGGAGCAGCTTTCTGATCAGACAACGGACAAATCAGCCCCCAGAACTCACAAAAAATACAGTTTAACTTCTCATGTGACAATAAACACAAGGAGAAGACATTTACGGCTGCCAATCTTCCCAAAAATGGATATTCCAACAAGTTCACCCCCGGAGCGACGTTGGAAAAAAAAAATACTGCAGAACCAACTAACAAAAGCAAGAACTCAAGAATCTGTTTTATATTCTACAAGCTTAAATAGCTAAGATCACAACAAAACAACCAGAAAAAGACTAAACAACAAAGACTTGGTTGGAGGGTTGAAGGAAAAGGAGCCTTAGTTAAGGTAACATTAGGTATAAACAGGCATAAATATACATATTTAACATTAGGTAACATCTGAATCAACTGGAACACCTGAAAGCAACACCAGACCTTATACCAGCTGTCAAGCACAGCGGTGGAGGAGGGATGATGTGGGTTTGCTTAGCCACCACAGGACCTGGGCTCCTCTAATATTTCTTGATCCAGATTGTGGACTTTTTTTTTAGCAGGCAGGTTCTGAGGAGGAGAACCCTTTTCAAGCTATGGTCAGGCGGCCCCCCCAGGGTAACCTGACTCCGCCAGATGGATTTGCTCCGCATATCCATCTGGAAACCTTCTGTTGAAGTAATTTTGGGAAGGGGCGAAAATACTGGTTAGCTGATTGGCCTATGTTGGTGATAGACGGGCCAAATAAACCAATCAGATCAACGAAGCATATGACGTACTAACAGCGACGACGAAAACACAACCACAAGCTCTTGCCGAAACCAGTCGGGAGAAGAGCAAAAACATCTTTTCCTCTGAGAAAAGTCTCCAGAGCAGTGTTTTGCTCTTCTTTCAGTGAATAAATACTCTGTAATTCTGATAAAACTTGCTCGATAGCCACGCCAGTGTTTCCCGCAGCGCTACCGCCTCGCTAACATAAAAAAAAACAAAAAAAC
Source organism: Fundulus diaphanus (assembly GCA_037039145.1). Classification (NCBI taxonomy): domain Eukaryota; kingdom Metazoa; phylum Chordata; class Actinopteri; order Cyprinodontiformes; family Fundulidae; genus Fundulus; species Fundulus diaphanus. The sequence goes on along the minus strand of CM073124.1, from coordinate 8,516,748 downwards.
TCGATATGCTTGCATGTTTATTTGACGCGGTTGTTTGTTGTTGCTTTCGCGCGTGCATACAGTGATTGGCAGGGAAAAAACGGGCGGAAATACGTGGATACACCCCCCCCCCCCGGTCCGCGAGTCGTCCACGCAAAACTTGTCTTCTTCAACACCACCCCCTCCCCCCCCGTCAGTCGTCTGCCAGCCAACAACTCAGCGCCTCGCCTAAGCAAATTCCTGCGGGAAACACTGCACGCTAACGCTAGCTGAAGCCGCCATGTTCTTTAGACTGAACTGTCGCGCTTCTCGTTGCGTCACACCTCAACCCGCCTCAAAGCCAACGCTGATTGGACGTTCGTTTGGTTAACTGCTCCAAATTTTCTTTAACGGAAAGTAGCCAGACTGATCTGCGAGTGAAACCTTATAAGCTCGCGAGATCAGGATGGTCTCACGAGGCTACCCCCAGGGGGGTCATAGCATGACATATCTGATTAAGTGTAGATATGACCAAGACATGCACTTTCAAACATAAAAATGGCCATTCCACAAGGCTCTATACTTGGCCCTCTGTTGTTTAGTGTCTTTATACTATATTTCCTTTCTGACAAAGCTTCTAGTTAGAGTGGCTTATGTTACCCTGAGCTATCTCTGTAGTTATGCTGCTATAGGCTTAGGCTGCTGGAGGACATCAGGGTCTATTTCTCTCACTCTGCTGAGTTCTCCTACTGTTCTCCAATTTGCATTGTTTGTTATTTAAATGTTTAACTTTTTGTTCTCTGTCATTTTTCTCTTCATAGAAGGTACACCTGGTCTGGTGTTCTGTTAGCTGTGACATCATCAGGGGAGGCAGATCATCCACTATTACCATATAACATAGAAAGTACTCCTGGATCAATGTGAGCTTCTGTGCTTTCTGTGTCTCTGCTCTGTCTTCTCTAAGCCCCAGTGGGTCGAGGCAGATGAGCGTTCACACTGAGCCTGGTTCTGCTAGAGGTTTTCCTCTCCACTGTCGCTTCATGCATGCTCAGTATGAGCCATCAGGAAAGCCATCAACAATGCAGACGACTGTCCACTGTGGCTCTACGCTCTTTCAGGAGGAGTGAATGCTGCTTGGAGAGACTTGATGCAATCTGCTGAGTTTCCTTAGAGAGGAAACTTTCTGACCAACCTGGAGGATTTGATGGAATTTGACTTTGTAAAGAGCCTTGAGATGACATGTATCATGAATTGGCGCTATATAAATTGAATTTAATAGAATTATAAATTACCTACATCTGCACTGCTCAGGTGCCAGTTGTCAGCTCTACGCGGATGATGCAGTTCTTTATACACCCGTTAAGCCACCTGAGCGGGCTGCAGCTGTACTGTCCACCAGTATGTTTGACATCCAACAGTGTCTCATCCAAAATCAGTTAGTTCTAAATCTTTCAAAAACAGTCTCCATGTGCTTCTCCATGAAAAAACAAACAAACTTGAATTTAAAGAAAGATTTAATATTGAATTACAAAATGAAGAAATCCTTCCAGGTACATAATTTAAATGTCTTGGATTAGTTTTAGATCCTCAACTTAAATTCGACAAGCATATAAAGAAAATGTCAGAAACGATACAAAGTAATCTCAACTGTGTCAAATTAATCAGAAGCTGCATACCTGCATAAGGAAGAAAAAAAAAATAAAAAAATAAAAAATAAAAATAAAATAAAAATAAATAAAAAAGAAAAAAAAAGGAAAAAAAGAGAAAAAAAAAGCTAAGCTGCCCAACCAGGCTGTACGTACATGCTATGGCGTTTTCTCATATATCATACTGCATGACAGCATGGGCACAAGTTTTTCCTACTGCAACCAAACGCATAGGGCCACTATACAACCGAGCTATAAAAGTTATGGATAAAAAGCCAATACATCATCACTGTACCATCCTTGACAAATATAAATCAATGAGTTTTGAAAGTTTTAGCAATCTTTGTTTCCTTAAACTTATTCGCAAGTGCATTAATCATTTAGCACCTGAGCCACTAAGTAAATTTGTTGAAAGACAAAACAGCATCCGAAGAAGCTCCTAAACTACGATCCGGCAGGTCCAGCTTTGGACAGAAGGCCTTCTCTGGGCTCTGCAACTCGTTACCATCTGATGTCAAGACTGTACCTGATTTTAACATGTTCACTACTGCACTACTATAATATGCATGTTTTACAATTTGATCATGTTTTTATTTTTTAAATTGAAGTAGTGTCGTACGTAAATTCTGTTTTTATACAAAAGCCCAACCAGGGACAGGAGTTGAAAATTAGCATTATCTATAAACTTTACATGCAGCACTTCAGTGACATGCTTTGTTTTGTCCCTATGTCTGTTTGCATTGTCCCTGTCAAAAAAAAAAAAAGATTAATTTAAATTGAATCGAAAATCGACTTTGAGCTGCTTCCCTCCAGATCTTCACTGTAAAGTTCCTGCAGTGAAGACAAAGTGAAACAGTTATACTTGCTGCTATTGTTAGGCTTGATAAAAACTAAAATAAAGTTAAAGTTTCCATTGATCATTGAATACCAAGGTGTTCAGGACTTCATTGCAACACCTTGGGGGATGGAGAAAAGGTTCAGCAACTGCTTGATGACGCACCCGTTGACCTAGAGCTGTAGTCTCAAACTCACATCCTCGAGGGCCGGTGTCCTGCAGCTTTTAGATGTGTCCCTTGCCCTACACACCCAAATTAAACGGCTAAATTACCTCCTAGCATGCAGTCCAGCTCTGAAGAGCTCTGCTAATAAGACAAGAAATTCCTTTATTGTCCCACAAGAAGGAAATTCGGGCGTGACAGTAGCAAAGGAAGAGTTACATAAAACTTTTATAAATGTGGAAAAAAAACAAAAAACATGCAAGTTTAAAGTCAGTTCTACAGCAACCGAAAATAAACTTATCAGAAAGGCCAAACTTAAAGTAAAAACAAATACCTGAGTAAATGAGCAATTATTTATAATAAATACGACATACTCAGGTAAAACAGATTTAACAGCGAAAAAGCTCCAGCCTATTTACAGAACTAAATGAGATAATATGTGATATGCATGATGGTACAGGAACATCTTGGAGTAGCTAAGTTTACCTTAGTATCTGGGAGAAAGTGTAAAAAGCATGTTTGTGGGGGTGGATGATAGCTGAGAGCTGGAAGCTCATGTTGGAGTCAATGTGTTGCATCTAAAACGTTTCAGTTTCAGACCAGCGTCCTAAAGAAAGCAACTGAAGGACATGTTGCTCATCCCATATATTTAGAATAAAATAGAAATACCTTCAGTGTCCCGCTATGGTCAATAACATACAGGATACACCAGAGCTACGCGACATTCTAAATTCACTTTTTTCATTCATACTAAAGTTGATTTCAGATATTCAATCACCGCCAGTTCAGAGCTTTTCTGCTCAGCTGGGTTTCTCTGAGAGATAAAGTCAGTAGCGACCGAGCCGCTGCTGCCATTACCTCTTTTTCAGTCTGTTGTCTCTCTGCAGAAGATAATAGTCTCATAATGATAACACTGAATTTTACAAGCATTGCATTTTTATGTCTCAAATTCAGTCTAAATAATAAAGGACAAAACATGGAAGTATGAACACTAGGGATGCACCGATGTGGAAATTTGGGCCGATATCGATATCTGACATTAATATTGCAATTATGTATGATAACCAATATTTACACATTTTGCAAAATTTTGTAGAAGCTGAAAACTATGAAACCACATGTGGAGCTGTTCTCAAAAAAAAAAACAACAACCAGTGAGCTGCATCTAAAACTTTATTTTATTCCGTTACTCTTCTTGTTTACTCACACTTGCATTTATATAGATTTATTTTACATAAAGTTCAAGTGAACTCTGCCTCTTGTAGGTCAAAGGTCAGTACTGGTAGCCCTTCGTATGAAACACCAATGAAGTAGCTCCGTTTCAAAAAGGTTGGCGACCCCTGCTCTAGACTTACACGCTGTTTTTTCAACACTTTGAAAAATGACTACGTTGCATTTCTGCTTCATTTAAAAACCCCACAATCCTGTCTGCGATGCATTACTGTCACATGGTCGAATAAAAACTTATGACCAACCCCCTTCCTGGAGCACCGGCACAAAGGGCAACTTTGGAAATAAACATCGCTTGATCATATCGGCCCAGTTTTACTAAAGCCGGGCGTACACTGTACGAGTTTTTGCCCTTTTCGGGCCGATTCTTCTGTCGTGCGAGAATTTTTTGGATCGGCCGAGTTTCAGCTTGATCGTGCGTCCTGCGTCATGTCGTATACAGGAGGGTAACGAGGGGCGATTCGCCTCTCACGACCACCTCACGATCAGGAATCGGCCGGTCGGTTGAAAATCAAACATGTTTAAAATTCAGTCGGCGATGGAGTTGAAGTGGAGTTACGACCGTCTATAAGTCGATTTCAAACGAAAACACAGGAGCAGAGAGAAGCATGGCGGCGGTACGTGTGACATGGAGTCAAACTACGAAGGAGCAACTGGTAGAATTGCCAAGGCAGCGCGTTTTGTTCTAGTGAGCCTCATATTTAACAGTGAGCATCAACACTTCTGCCTTTTTCTTCTTCTACTGTTGACGTTGGGCTTCTGGATAGGCGAGTCCGAGTAGCGCCATCTCTCTACGGGGCTGAGTCTGACGTGGTTTTTAGACGTACAGCGTGAGCAGTCAGGTCGCATCAGAGCGTCGGGCCGCGGTGTAAGAACAGATATGGTCAGCGGTGAACTTTTAAACCCCGCAGTTTCGTTGTACAGTTTGAGCTATATACGAGTACCACGACTGAAAATATCGTACAGTGTATGCCCGGCATTATTGGACCGATACCGATATGTTAAAAACCAACGTTAATGCTGATACATTGTGCATTCCTAATGAAAAGCACAGTAATGGCTGCTGTGCGATGCCATAACGATGCCGGTTCACCTGCTGGCCTCACTTTCTCCAGCTGCATTTAAGAATCGGCCTGAGACTCCTGCTGCGGTCTGGATTTAAAACTTCACAGAAGGTGGAGCAGACTTGCGCTGCACAGCGGCGTACCTGTCTGGGCGACGCCCTGTCTGTTGGAGCCGTCGCAGGACGCAGAAGAAAAAGCAGCTAAAGAGCAGCAGATGCTCTGAGATGAGGGAGAAACGTCGTCAGAGGCAGGCAGGATCGCGCCCGTCAGTTTCCTTTTGCAACTCATTTAATGTTAGGTTCAAGTGTTCAACTCCAAGAGACGGTAAAGAATTGGTCCAAAGACTTTTAGGAACTCCTCAAATCGGGCCTAAAGTCATTAAATTTGCGACTCCAGTCCAGACCTCAGCGTTTCGAGACACACAAACAAAAAAAGGGCGGACGAAACGATTTAAACATTGTCACAAAGGCAAAAATATTAAAAATGCATCATTCATCCATCCATAGTCTTCCTCTTATCCGGGGTCGAGTCGCGGGGGCAGCAGCTTCAGTAGGGAGGCCCAGACGTCCCTCTCCCCAGCCACTTGGTCCAGCTCCTCAGGGGGAATCCCAAGGCGTTCCCAGGCCAGCAGAGAGACATAGTCCCTCCAGCGTGTCCTGGGTCTCCCTCTGGGCCTCCTCCCGGTGGGACGTGCCCAGAACACCTCACCAGGGAGGCGTCCAGGTGGCATCCTGACCAGATGCCCGAGCCACCTCAACTGGCTCCTCTCGACGTGGAGGAGCAGCGGCTCTACTCTGAGTCCTCCCCGGATGACTGAGCTCCTCACCCTATCTCTAAGGGAGAGCCCAGACACACTACGGAGAAAACTCATTTTGGCCGCTTGTATCCGGGATCTCGTTCTTTCGGTCACGACCCAAAGCTCGTGACCATAGAGGTTTGGGTCGTGACCATAGAGAAAAAAAATGGCTGGTCATTAAGGTATTCAATTGTTGAAACACAGCTTTTTCACTAATTTTATTGATAAAGGGAAGCTTTGAGAGGTCAGTAGTGGTTTGCCCAAGTTGTTCTTTCCAAAAATAGTGTGACAATTGCCATTTTAAGGGTCCAAAAAAAATAATAACCCGGCGGAAGCGATGTGATTATGAGAGTCAAGTCAGACAGAAACCTCTTAAAGCTGTGGGTAGCCTTTGATAGATCAGGCAATAATCCACCTCCCAAACCCCTTGGTCAAGGATATTTTAACCTAGGCACCAAAGCAAGTACAACCAGCTACATTCATATATTGAATTCCTCAAATATAGTCTTTTAACAGTTTTATTTGAAAAGAGTAAATTCTTCCAAGACTTTTTATATCTCATTGCATCATTCATTAACACAAACTAAAATAGAGTTTACGTGCTGGATTTAACAGAGGCATAAAACGGCAGAGTCTTTGAACCCAAACTCACTTTTATTCATCAGATCCTGAACACAGAGACTTTTTTAAAGCAACCAGTTTGTCGTTTTGTCCCCAAACACCACAGCTGCTCGGACAAAACACACCATTTTCAGACAAGAAAAAACAAATAAAAGCCCTCTTGGTCTGCTGAGGTATGAGAGGAAGTGATCGAAAGAGACAAAAAAAACAAAAAAAAAAACACACATTTTGCGTCTGTAAAACTCAAATAGGATGCACATACTTTCTATGGTAACGTATAAAAACAGACTTTCAGCTGTAGAGGCAGTGTTGCTCCTTGCTTGTAAATCACAGAACGGCCTGATGATGAGTTATATTGTTGCAGCAACAAATGCAGATATAATCCACGCACACTGCCTGGCAAAAGTATTCACCCCCGGCTTTTTTTATATGTCATTGCATCTCAACCTGGAATCAAAATGCATCGTTTGAGAGTTCGCTCCACTTCATTTAAAGAACTACTTTGAAGATGAATTTTTGTTTTATTTTAACTGAGAAGTAAACAACAAATGGGACCAAGAAAGAAAACCCACAGAAAACCTCAGCGTAGATAACTGCTCACTCCCCCCCACTGTCAGTACTTTGTAGAGCCTTTTGCAGCAGCAGTCTCTACGAGCTCGCCACATCTGGCTTCTGGGATTTCTGCCCATTCCTCGAGGCTAAACTGCTCCAGCTCCTCCATGGCGGATGGTTTTCGCTCGTTAACAGAGATCTTAAAGTCTGCTGTGGAGCTCTGCAGCTCCTTCAGGGTCACCTTTGGTCTATGCGCTGCAGCTCTGATCAACGCTCTCTCTGTCAGGTTTGTTGTGGTACCATGGGCTTTCCACCTGAAGATGATGGTTCTCCATGGGAACATTAAATATTTGGATATTTATTTATAACTCCGCCCTGACTTGTACTCCTCAACAACTTTGACCCTGACTTGTCAGGAGATCTCCTTGGACTTTTATTTCACCAACTATGGGACTCTGGAAGGACTCTGGAAGGCCTGGAAGCCCCTAAAAAGTCAGAACTTTTTACGGGCTTCATACCAAAAAGGTTTTTTTTTATTCATCATTTATTTAAAAAAAAAATCTACTTTCATATCACCATCTTCGAGCATTTTCTGCAGACAACAGAATTACAGGTTGTTATGAAAGAAAATGGGTGTGAATACTTTAGCAAGGCGCTGTATGAAGAGAAGTGAGGAGCAGGCAGGAAATGAGTCGGTTTAAAGCAACAAAAAAAACCTGATTGTTCAAAATAAAAAGAAATAAAAACATGATTCGATATGGTGCATCATTGAAAACAACGACAACTTGTCACATGATTTTCCGATGCAATAAAAACAGACGTTATAAAACGTGAGCCGACTCGTTGGACCAATCAGGTCAGGGGTTTAAATTCCCTGGAAAAGCTCCGCTAATGAAGCAGAGAGCGCCGATTAAAATGCCACAGCAACAAAAAATGCAAAACGCATTCACCATTCAGACTGAAAGAAACAAACTCATTTAAAACAGACGTCATGTCGTCTTCTTCAAGCAGGAAGCAGAGGATGTGTGAAGGCGAGATGAGCTAAACGGTAAATTACTGCATCATTTACATTAAAACCCTTTGCAATAATGTCTATATTCACTTTGATTTTATATACAACATGGGATTAATGTCTCACGTTTCCTTTATGATGCTGAAGCAAGCATCCTGCACCTCTGCTCTGTCCTCCAGGTGGATTTAAAACCAACAATCAGACTTTTTAACCTGAGAGCGCAGCTTTGAAGCCCCCAGCTCAGAAAAGCTGGCGGCCGCAGGTGAGTTTTAGGTGTCGTGCATCAGCTGCTCTGAGGGGTAACACCACCAAGTCGGGCTTTTTCTCTCAGCCTCGTTTTTGTTTGATGTTTAAACAGATAAAAAGATGAAGTTTCTAAGAAATGGCTTTAGGAAAATGCAGCTGAAATCTGGTCAACTGTGCAAATAAGGGAGCAACATCTCCTGCTTCGGGTCTGACAGGAGGAGGGTTGGTTCTGACTCCTCACAGACCTGCAGCAAACAGGTGAACTAATTTAACATTACCTGATCTAAACGGCTTCCAGTCCTTGTTAAATCTGCTGTTTAAAGCTAGATCTGGCAATTTCCCCAAGTCGCTTTTTGAATAACTGCGCATGCTCAAGACCGCCTTCCCTGCTGTTCCGCTCCTCAGTGGGATGGCGTGGGAAAAAAAAAAATCTCCCAAATCCTCTCTGGTCTTATTTCTTTCTACTGAGGCCTTCCTCTTATTCTCATAAACATCAATAGGGTTCACTTCTTACGACTCTCAGATATGTTCAAAGTATACGGCCAGAGCAGCAGAGCTACAACGAACGGCTAACCGCTAAGCTAACCGCTAACCTAGCCGCTAAGCTAACCAGATAAGTGCGCATGCGCAGCCAGCAAGCGGAAACTCGGAAGGAAAGAGCACAGACACTGGCGCAACTTGAGCGCGTCAGAATGATTGGCATGTGGGAGAACCGATAGATAACGTGATACCCTGGGAATTTAAGGGACCGAGGGGGGTGAGTATATAACTTCTATGGGTGAGAGCAGAAACAAAATTATGACAAATCCATGCCATTCGGACCAAACAGCAGACATTGGTTATAGTTTACGATTTTTTTTAACCTCCTTTTTTGTGAATACATAATGTATTGACTACTTTCAGGATGGAAGGACGATTTTACCCAGTATAACAAAAAGTGTTTCTGAACGGGATTACCGAGTATAGGTTTAACTCACTTTGCTCAAGTTTTCGTTACCATAAGGAGGCTTTAAAACCTACTAAATTAGTTTACAGCAAATGTGTTAAAAGATGCTATAAATGCCCCGTTTTACACGTATTTTCTTCGCTCACAGATTTATTTTTCTCTTTTAATCGCATGTGAACGTTTCAAATCAAACACATTTAAAATGAGATAAAGATACCCTGGGTAAATACAAACCGCAGTTTCCAAAACATGACTTATACATAAAGAAAAATAAACCTTAACTTATGTGAAAAAATAATTCCCCCATTCACTAAAACCCTTAACCAATTGTGATTAGCCGTATTCTTTAGGGATCTGGGGTCGATTTAACAAGCCAAAGCCAGGTCCAATCACTGCCTTGACCCGTAGGAACAACTCACTCCCCCTTGACTTCAGCACAACATCGGGTTTAGTTCTCAATGGAGTTAGAAATCCCTTGATTTTGTAAGATTAAAAAATATAGAGGACTGAAGAAGCCGATGGAGATGTTACCAATGATGCCTCAGAGAAGAACAGAACTGATGTGGATCAGAAGCAATGATCCAAAGTCTTGAAACCAGCTTGGAGCGACTGGTGGGTCCATGGATGTAAAGCTCCCTGACCCATCCTCCTCTTCCTCATGATGGTGATTTAGGTCATTTATAGCTGGAGACATCGGTGCCTTCTGTGCTCCTTCTCTGCTCCTGTCAGTGTCAACCTGTCGACAGAAACATACGAGGAAAGGCTGAGTTTCAAAGACTTAGATGAATAAAAATGAAATTACAACCCAGCTGCAACATGAAGACCTTTGGGATAAAAACTCATCCTGATGTCGATTCGGGCAGCGAAGCCCTTATTAATCAGAGCATTCATGCACTCTGATGCTGCTAAATAGAAGTAATTAGTACACACACACACACACACACATCCAAAAGTTTGTATTTCTACACATATTAGAACTTTGTGTTGACTTCCATGGATTTTAGTAATTGCACTTATGCCTAACCCTATCAGTTACCCTTACCTCTACCCTAAACTTAATTCCCACTATAACTAACCCGAATCCTTAAGCCTAAACATTTGAGCACAGAACCGACTATTGGACTATTGTAATTCTTTACTATCAGGAAGTCCACAAAAAGCAGTTCAAAGTCTTCAGCTGATCCAAAATGCTGCAGCAAGAAGAGTTCTGATAAAATCAACAAGCGGGATCATATTTCTCCAATTTTAGCTTCCCTTCATTGGCTTCCTGTTAAATCAAGAATAGAATTTAAAATTCTTCTTCTAACGTATAAAGCCCTTAATAATCAAGCTCCATCATATATCAGAGCTCTGATTACTCCGTATGTTCCTAACAGAGCACTTCGCTCTCAGACTGCAGGTCTGCTGGTGGTTCCTAGAGTCTCTAAAAGTAGAATGGGAGGCAGATCCTTTAGCTATCAGGCTCCTCTCCTGTGGAACCAACTCCCAGTTTTGGTCCGTGAGGCAGACACCCTGTCTACTTTTAAGACTAATCTTAAAACCTTCCTTTTTGACAAAGCTTATAACTAGAGTGGTTCATGTTACCCTGAGCTTCCTCTATAGTTATGCTGCTATAGGCTTACCCTGGACTCACACGGTTCTGATCCAGTGCTGCTTCTCCACAAACCCCACTCACACTGCTCATAGGGAAACAGCGGCCAGCTGCGGGTCGCGAGAACAGAAGTTGATGCGGTCCTTTATGCCGCATAAATGATCAAAAACAGTCATGGTTTTCATGTTCTAGGGCAAAACTCGTTATCCGTGCGCTTAAATATCCTATTTTCCCCTGTGTTTCTGTTTTGTTTACACTAGTTAAGTTAGCGTAAGTTGGTGGGGTCATTTTATTCTGAAATTTTTATATTTTGATATATTATATATAAATTTAGATATATAAAGTACTGTTTTCCATCATCCCCTGTACAGTTAACACCTCTAAATGTGGGCATTTCTGTCTATTTTCCATCAGCGTGACTCCCATTGCTGCAGCGTTCAAGGTTTTTAATATAGTTCCCCAATAGCGTGGGTTGTGCGCACCCAAACTTTAATTCACCTCCATTATATTTCAGCTCTAAATGTTTCTTCGAAATCTGGAACTGAAGGATCCGTTTTAAACAGTCATGTACTGGAGAAAAAAACTGCGAGGACACAGAAATGTATTTGAGCCCAACAGAACCTAAAGTCAGTATTTCTTTAAGATTTCTTTGTTTGAGAACAGTGTGGCGCCCCCCCTCCCCCCTATGATCTACAAAAGGGCGGGAATCACTATAGCAACCAGTGTCTCTAGGGCTCTTGTTTTAAATGCGGTTAAAGGACAAGGATTTGGTGCTATAATGTAGCTTCCGCTCCTTATTTTATTCCTTAAAGTGTTTTGTGTGTTTCCATATGCACTGCAAAAAGGGAACTAAAAGTAAGTAAAATGTTCTTGAAATTTGTGTATTTGTCGTAGATTTAAGCAGGTAAATAAGATAATTGGATATATTTGCTTGAAAAAAGATGGAGATGAGTTGTACCCATTTTAAGCGCAAAAATCTTTTTCCACTGGCAGATCAGCTAATTTACTTGCCCAAATCAAAGGCAAATACACTAATTTTAAGAAAATTTTACTTTCTTTTAGTTCCCTTTTTGCAGCGTGCGAGTCGTTTGGTTTAGGGCTCCATGAAATCCGCCTGTGGCCTCTCCCAGATTGTCCATCGGAAACATCAGAAGATTTAATTCAATAATACTTCAAACGCCTCCCTGATATCTCCACCATCATCTGTCCTGCAGGCTGCGGCTCATTTCCTCCGAAGGAGCCGTTTAAAAGCTTTAATTGAGCCTCTAATTTCCCTGGTTTCCTGATCCCAACACACACACACAGCCGTACGGCCGTGTACTTTATGCCCACATGAGCTCATCCGACTTCTACTGGTAATCACACACCAGTTACACGAAGCGAAAATGCAATCAGTGCGCCTCCTAATTCCCAAGAAAACGACTGTCCTTACGATCACCATCCGATTAGGATGTTCTTTCAAAGTTTTAGCCTAAAATCTTTGCCAGTGAGTAAACAGACCAAAATGTACATCAGAAGTTTGAAATAAAAGGGCCACTGAAGTAATTTATGACAAAATATCACGAAGGGGAACAACGACCACAGGTTTCCACATCCTAATCCACCGCCTTCAGATACGGAGTAGATGCTCCTTCAGACCTGAGGCTCTAATACAATAAGACTAAATTAAATCATCTGAGACCAAAAAAGGCCTTAGATGATTTCAGTTTAGTTTTTAAAAAACACCCCAGTTTCATTTGAAAATAATACATATATCAACACAGTCTAGTTTTATCTATTTTTACCACCTCTGAATGAACTTGAGAATAAAACAAAACCAAGTGAGGCGTTTAACTTTCCAATTTCATAATAATTCATGAACTTTTAATGAATTTAGGTTTATAAATTTGCCAAAATGATTAAATGCATGTTAGTTTTAAACTTGAAATAAGCAGTTAAACGTGTAATTAATTCAATTATCTAAAGCAGGGGGGTCCAAATAGTGGCTAAAGAAATAAAACTCAGAACTGAGCCTGGTCCTGGTTCTGCTGGAGGTTCTCCTCCCTGTTAAAGGGGAGTTTTCCTCTCCACTGTTGCTTCATGCATGCTCAGTATGAGGGATTGCTGCAAAGCCATCAACAATGCAGACGACTCTCCCTGTGGCTCTACGCTCTTTCAGGAGGAGTGAATGCTGCTTGGAGAGACTTGATGCAACCTGCTGGGTTTCCTTAGAGAGGAAACTTTCTGACCAACTTTCTGATGGAATTTGACTTTGTAAAGAGCCTTGAGATGACGTGTTTCATGAATTGGCGCTATATAAATAAAATTGAATTGTATTTTAGTTGAGTAAAAGCGATAACTCAGAATTCATATCTTCCCGTCCGCTCTCAGGGTGAACTTGCTTGGACAACCAGACACGGACACGTTAGCAATTGTTTTGAAAGTTCTCCTAAACCAGGCATGTCCAAAGTGAGGCCTGGTGGCCATTTGTGGCCCCTGGACTGATTTTGTGTGGCCCCCCCAACTGCATTTCAAGAAAGATTTGGTCTACTGGAAAGATTTGCCTGATGGTAATGGAAACATTTTATTTCTATCAGGGTAAAATTAAGATCTTATGACTGAAAATGTTGGGTAAAACAAAATGTATTCATGTTTTAATAACCACACTTTTTACATTGTAGTTAATTTCATACTAAATATGACCACATCTGTCTGAGGACTTTAACTCAGATGTAAACTTTTGTGCATTAAAAGCTGTTTTTTTTCCCCAAACCATTTATTAAAATTGGCTAAATACAGCAAGTGTTTTCAAAGAAATACCGGCCCAAATCCTGTTCTCATATTGCTAGACTGGATTGAAAAACAAAAGACTTAACTTTTTTTTGTTCTAACATAATTTGCATCTTTTAATCAAGAAAATGTGCAAAAAACGTTTTTATCTTTGGGCCTACAGGGATTTAACATCCTTTACCTTCAGAAAATCTCAATAATTAGTTTAATTAAAGTTATCATATTTTGTAAAGCAAGTAAAAAAAAAAAAGTCACATTATTTTTGGGTTATTTTTTATCACTATAGACCAGTTCACGCGTGACGTCAGCGCTACATCCGGGTCACGGTGGTTGGCAAAAACAGCGCTGTTCTCGTCTACTACTGTGACAAAACGGGTGATTTAGAGCGTATTTTTAGTTAGTTTATTTTTGGAATCTAAACAATGCCTACGACTTGTTGTGCTCCCGGTTGCACACAGAGGCATTCCAAATCGTCGGATGTACGTTTCTGTCGTTTACCGAAGGAGGAAAGACGAATAAAGAAATGGATATTTTCAATGAAAACGATGCAGGCAGACACTCCCAATGGACTGGGGGATCCATCATACCACGACAGAATTTGCAGTCTACACTTCATCTCCGGTAAATACAACTTAATTCTGCTCTGGTCATTGTTCTACTTAAATAGCGGCGGAGGGGAGGTGGTGATCGCTACACGAGGCCGGGAGAAGCAGAGTCGATTCGCTGCAGCAGCAGCAGCTGCATTACGCCCCCGTTCACGGGCGCTAGTACTTCTGTGTTTACGCTGCAACGTCACCGACACCCCCACCCATTTTAACAAGACATAAACACCAAAATAATCCGTAGTGAACTATGTTTTTTTTTAACCTACCGGTGGCGGGTCTTCCTCTCTGCTGATGTTACACAAACATGTCTGAACATCCATCCATCCATTTTCTGACCCGCTTAATGTCCCGATATAAAATATTTGTAGCCGTCCAGTGGTTTCATGCTTCCATGCTCTCTCGTCTGTACTGGCCTGCGTGTTTATAAGGCAGCTGTATATGTCGCGGTACTGAACGCTTGGCAGCATTTCACAGACTCGCTCCGTCCCTTCAGGCTTTTGCTGTGTGGATCTGGCAATCTGATACCATCAACCATCAACTTAGTCTTAAAACGATCTTGTGATACGTTATCTAAAGAAGAAAAATACGTGGAGAACTCGTCAGTTTCTCTGTTTGCGTCCACCATTGTGTTCGCTTTTTGCCAACCAGTCCGGCGCGCATGCGCGAAAAACCCGCATCAAAACAATAACAATGAACTGGTCTATTGTCCATTTTTTTGCCCTCGAGTACTTTTGACTTGAGAATTTCGGCCCACGTGACACCCCTGTCCTGGACTGTTTTCTGTATGCTGCAACTGATTTTAAATTCTTAGACCTTTTTTAATCTGTTATCAGACAGCGTTCGCTCACCTCAACTGTCTACTCTGGAGCACCAAACTAAATGTCTAAAGTTCTCAAAAACCTGCTCAAGCATATTCTACCTTTTTTTGTGTGCAAAGCGACCTGGGATGATATTTGTTGTGATTTAGCACTGTAGAAATAAACTGAACTGAATTAATAATGTGCTCCTGACGTAAAATGAGTACAATTTTAGACTTTTTAAGTGTGAACATGTAGGGGTGTCCTAATTTACTCCTCACCAGAATTTTATTATTGTCAAAATTGATAATATTCACAAGACTCTAAACAACCAATAAAGACAACACGCTAATAACAGCGAGACAGAAAATTGTAAGGGTGACAGTCAGTAACGATCCTTTCACCGTTTGGTTTTTAATGCTAGTGCCAAACCTAAAATAAATAAATTAAAAAAAACACAAACTTTCCCATTAGTCTAAGTGTTGACACAGAGGACTGGAGCTAAATGGCTGTAAAAAGAGAAATAATGACTTCAGCCAGTGGTTTATTCACTTAGCCTCACTTTTAAACCGCAGCACGCAGACGACAGACGAAGGGATAGCTGGTGAGGAAATGTGAGCGGATTATTGATTCTAACGAGGATGAGCAATTCCCCTTCCCATCTGCAAATGGTCAAACTAATGATTTATGAAACCACGAGGAGCGAGCGCTGGATTCAAGGGCTCACACTCAGACAAGACAATGACATTGGGAAATTCTTAATACAGACGCTCGTTCCTGAATGATTCTCCCTCTGGGCAGAGTCAAAACATATGGCTTAGAAATTAAGAGGTTGGGGTTAAAATGTTTTTAGTTGAATCGAGATGTGGAGAAAAATGACATTGAATCAAATAAAAAACGTTTAAAAGGGCCTACATGATGTAAAAATAGGGCTGGGCAACGATTAAAATCTTTCATCGCGATTAATCGCATAATTTGCGATTGCATTGCATGTGAGCAACATGTGTTAATGCGCGATAAAGTAAATATCGCCGTTAACAGTCTAATGAATTAACGCGAAATTAACGCGTTAACTTGCCCAGCCCTATGTAAAAATCAACTTTTTGTGAGCGTTTAACCATGTTACGATGCAATTCCTTCATCAAATTCATGTCCAAAGTGATATTTTGCTTGATTGACCGCGCCGCCGCTGCCCAGTGAACACCACCAACGAGCGGGGATGTGAGGCAGAGCGTGATCATTTCTGCTCAAAGATGAGACAAAGTGGCTTTTTTAGGGCCTAATCTGCACAACGACAGCAGCTGCCCTTTACCACGCTGCAGCGGGTCTAGGGCGCCCCCACATGGGGAGAGCCGGCGTTGCTGTGTTGCAAAGATTTTCCTTCCACTTGACTTTCCATTAATATCCCAGAAGAGAGTTTTATATGAGCAGCCAGCTTCTATCTCTCTCCATCTTTCCTCAGAAATTGGGACCGTTTACAAAAAGCAGAAATATTTACCAATGCAGGTAAAAATCTGTCACGACTCTGAGCGTGCTCTCTCACCTGGCGGGAATGCGAGTTTACCTGCGTGTGAATTAGGGCTGTACGATTTTTGCCAAAAATCAAAATTGCGATTTAACTTGGGACTTTTCTCTGCATTAACCACAAGCAACAAAAATGGCCTGTAGATAAAGATGTTTGTAAACGAGGACGATTTTAAAAAAGAAATTTAACCGCGGAAACAAGCCGTAATGATTCACTCTGGCGACGCCTGATTGAGGCTCACAGTGCTTCATAATTCACAAACGGGAGTCAGTAAAGATCCGTACCTGATGACGTCTGCTCTGACGGCAGCTCTGCTTCGGCGGCCGGAGCGTTGGCGTCCCCGGCCGGCGTCGCCTCGTCTTCTTTTCCGGACGCCGCTTCTGCGGGGGAAATCAGCTCGGCCTCAACGGATGCAGCGGCCTGAGGAGGGTCCGACTTGTCCTCTGACAGAGAGACGACGAAGGTGAAATATAGTCCCAAATTATCTGATCTCTCTGATCTAACAATTCACACTCTAACAAGTTGTGTCAGTTAAATAAGTAAATAAATAAATAAACACCAGCGGTGGATGTAAAAAGATACTTGAGAACATTAGAAGCAGAACAGGTAATACAAAGCAGGAGCTTGTAATAGACTTAATTTGACTTTCCTGTGGAAAGTGGGATCAGAAGAGACACATGAACAGGAGAGGAGCACTTCCCATATTTAACTTTTAGAAGGCAGGAATGATTTCTGACACCCGTTTAATTTGCAGATTGGCATCATAAATTTCCTCTGAAGGAAAACTCTAACGCTGTGCGTCTCTGAACACAGATGCATGAACTAAACTCAAGACACTACAGTCCTTTATTTAATTTTAGAGTAAAATAGTAAACCTGACGCTTTCGGACGTTCTGGTAGGGCTGGGCGATATAGAAAAAAAGCATATCGATAAAACAGAAATCACATTGATCGATATTGATAATTATCAACAAATTCAAAACATATATTTTAAATGCAGCCCTGGCCATTTTATGCTGTCGCTTAGTGACAGAAAACAATTCAAACTCAACCCTTTATTCAACCAACTTGTTACCAAAACTGTAAGTTTTTAAAAAAGAAAAAAAGAACGTGTGCTCTCTGAACTCGCTCAAGGGGGCGGAGCTTGGTTCCTGGGTCTGCGTTGTGATTGGTTGGGAGGATGTAATGATGTAATATTAACCTACACAATTGGCTAGAATGCAATAGAAAGGAAAACTTTTATTCTATTGAACTTTTTATTCAATTATCGTCCAACCCTGTATGCTTGTTAACATGTTAGATGTTAAAGAAGAACATCCTGAGGCCACACCCACAGGGTCTATTTTATAATTGGTCAGCCTGTTAGGGCACCTCTGGATGTGAAACAGTCAGTAAGTTGTTCTCGGCTGGCTGCTCCTGGAGAAGTCGCCCTCCAGTCAGACCAATCTGTCACCAACACTTTTAATCCAGCTGTAGTAAAACTCAATCCGTATTAGGAAACATTTTTTTTTATTGCCAACATAGTCTCTCCTTTTGCACTAATCACTGGAAACCACTTATTCATCTTTGACGTTTGGCATTTTCTCAATACATGAAATAATTTTGCCTCTTTTGTGCAGCTGGTTTCACTTAACCAGATCTAATTTCTTTAGATATTTACAATTTAAAAAACTTTGTATCTTCGCATCCTGTACTGATTGCTTCCCTCCTCGTCCACCTGGTTTCTCTGCTAGATGATATTTTTAAAACAGCATTTGATCAGAAATAAATGATTGGGAAAATGTATTATAAATCAGTCCATTACAGCTCGACAACTCCTAATTATCTTAAAGCTAAGTGGGGAAGATGTTTTTAACAGATTACGCCGACGCCGCAGCATCACTCAGTTTAAAGCGGCACACAGACTGCTCTGGTCAAAGACTGAACTGTCCAGATTTAGACCAGGTTTAAGTCCCGAGATAAGTGTAAACAGGCTCCTGCTACCCTCCTTGTCTTCTCTATTCTTGCTAAAATCCTTAGAGAGCCATATGATCTGTGGACCTTTGTTGCACATGGGAGGCATTTAAGTGGTCATAAGCTGAACAAGATGGACTCTGGTACTTGTTGTTGTTGCACTGGAAAGACTCGTCGCTTCCTCCGTTTTCACAATGCATCACAGCAGTCAACGTAACATCTTAAACTGGGAAAAGATAAGACACTCTGGACGTTATATGGACGTTCAAGCTAATTATCCCAAAGTCAGAGTGAGTGCTGCTAAGAAGGACAAAAAAACCCAAGAGCTCAAGCTCCATCTCACCAGCATTTTAAATATTAAAGAACATTAAAGAATAGCAACTAACGGGTTAAAGCAGGAAGGCTCTTTTCGCTAAATACAACACGGCAACATTTGAAACCTGGATCTGAATGAACTGGACTTCCTGAACAACGTCCTTTGGCCACCTTGATCCGACCATGACTGCGTGAACAATGATCGTATTGCAAGTAAGAGACAACACGCACAGTAGGGTTGTCAAAACTATCGATACTCTGAAAAGTATCGATACTCAACTGCTGTATCTGGATACAATACTAATGTGGTATCGATACTAAATATTTTGCATACGAGGCAAACGAAGGAGGAAAACCCAAAGATCCTGACAAGCCTGTGAGCAAACGGTGCCTTAAAGTGGCGGCAATGAAGTCAAGCAGCACAACAGACTTGGCCAAAGATCTGAGGGGCCGACACCCTGGCCTTCATGATGAATTAGACAGGTCAATAAGTTAAAGCTAGTTCTTAATTTAATTAAATAAATGAAAGACATTACTGATGTTAGTGCGAACGGTGGTCCGCATAAATATTGTGTGATTAGCTGTGGCTAGCATGTTGCTAGGCAGGCATTACATTTGGGTTATTAATTCATCATTTATTTGCACACTCGTGTTCCATGTAAAGATCCTTGAGATGACGTGTGTCGTGAATTGCCGCTATATAAATAAAATTGAACTGGATGTTGAGATTGAAAAAGAGTTTTTCATGTTACTAAAATATTTTTTATGCCTTTAATCATTAGTAATTTTTTTTTTATCATCGTGGTACCGAAAAGGGTAACGAGTTTGAAATTTTTAGCATGGTGACAACCCTAATGCGCAGCAATTAACCAACGATATCGGCAGGGAGGATAACATTTAGACACCAGGATAAGGGAAAAAGTCTGGAAATATGAATTTTTACTATTATTATATTTATTCACAGCTAGAAAAGACTTGAATCAAAATCTAGACTTTTCCCGACTGTGTAGGGAACCCAGTTCTGGTTTTTCTTTGTTCAGTCAAGGTTTTCTATAGAGCTGGATCAAACAGGACCAAACGGGGCCAAACGGGACCAGACAGGACCCAACTGGACCAAATGGGAAAAAACGGGAAAAAACGGGACCAGGCGGGAAAAAAACGGACCAAACGGGACCAAACGGGACCAAACGGGAACAAACGGGACCAAACGGGAACAAACGGGACCAAACGGGAACAAACGGGAACAAACGGGACCAAACGGGAACAAACGGGACCCAACGGGACCAAACAAGAACAAACGGGACCAAACAAGAACAAACGGGACCAAACAAGAACAAACGGGACCAAACAAGAACAAACGGGACCAAACAAGAACAAACGGGACCAAACAAGAACAAACGGGACCAAACAAGAACAAACGGGACCAAACAAGAACAAACGGGACCAAACAAGAACAAACGGGACCAAACAAGAACAAACGGGACCGTCAGTTCCTGGTCTGAAAGAGGCTTTACTCATGAGGGATCAGAGGAACAGCTCTTATATTCTGCATGTTTTTTTACCTTCTGATGGAGCAACAGGTGGATCCTGGTCAGCCGTCTCTGCATCCTCGTCGACGTCAGAGCGCGACGCGTCAGGAAGGGAGGACGGCGCGGGGTCAGGGTCCTCAGGTGGGGCGGGATCAGAGGGCGGGGCAGCAGGGGGTTCTGAGATGGTCTGCTCTGGCTCAGATACGGTAACGGTCTGCTCAGGGGTTGCTGGAGGAGGAGATTTATCCATGGCTGTCGCCTCCGTCTGCTCCTCCTGCTGTGGCTCACTAGGGGCCCCAGCTTGGCTCTCGTCCTTCTCCTCCTGGTCCTTCTGAGGAGGACTGGATTCGGTGCTGGAGGGCTTCAGCGGGCTCTCCCCTCCCAAGCTGCTCCTGGGCGACTGCATCTCCATCTCCTCTCCCCAGTCCGACACAGGCTGGTGGCCTTCCAGCGGGTAGTAGGGGCTGGGGGGTTTCCCAGAATCTGACGACTCCTGAACGGCCGCTGGGGGCGGGATGCGGATCTTTGGCCTCGGCGTGCGCTGCTCCTTGGGGCTTCCTGCTGATTTCGTCTGCAAACATTGCTTGGCAGACATGGACGGGACGTTTTTGTCTTTGCCTTTCTTCTCGCCGCCTCGGGGCTCCGGTTCTGAGTCGCTTCTTTCTCCAGCTTCCTCTTCATCGCTGGCGTCCTCCCATTCGTCATCATCATCTCCCACCTCGTCTTTATTTTTCTCTTCCACCTGATGAAGAAAACACAAAAGGAGGGAATTAGAGAGAAAGCTACTGGAAACGGGTTAAGGCTTTATGACAGCAGACTCGAACCCCAGCAGGTCCAAAAAGCCCCTTACCTTCTGTTCCTTTGCTTCAGGTTTGGGTTTTTCTTCGTCCTCTTTCTTAGTTTTCTTTTTTGTAGGTTTCACCTCTCTCTTCGTCTTGTCCTCCTTTTCTTTCCCCTCCTCCTCTTCTTCCCTCTCTCCTTCCCAGCGGTTGTCGTGCATGCTGTCATCAATGAAAGCAGAAGCAAAGTTACTGCTGATGACCCAGTTTGGGCCAGAAATTGTCTTAAATCTGACTGCAGAACACTTTTATATAGACGAGTTCATGGCTGAGTACATTTAAAGGTGCTCAGGTTTGGTTGCTGCAAAACAGGCCCCAAGCACCATCCCTCCACCACCCTGCTCATCAGCTGAGGTGCCGGTATGCTGTTTTCTTTTAATTTTTTTTTTTTTTTTTATTTGACAGGGACAGTGTACATTAATTAGCATTCCTGCAAATGCACCAGAAATAGCCAAAAGGCTATTTTTCATCTGTTGTCCCTGGACAGGTCTTAAAATTGTCTACCTAAAAACACAACAGTAAGAATTTTACAGTGAACAATACAAATATGAAAAAAAACAACAACAAAAAACAGCTATAACTCTTCAAAACGTGTTTAAAAATACAGAGTTCATGTTCGCTAGACTACAGATTTTAGGTTAATAAAAATAGAATAAAACATTCAAATAAAAATTATTATATGTGCATCTTATGGCCAACCATCTCTGCTTTAATCTCTACTTTAATCTTGTGCTTCATTCAGTCAAGGCAATTTAGCCGGCCCATAGGGGCCATAAAAGGCATATCATGTCATTAAGTAGAGGCATATATCCTTTTAAAGTGTATAAAGTGGCTAAAACTGTGCTACCTGTAGCGAATGTTGATTTTTTTCCCCCACTGTGTAGTAACAGCATCCTACCACTAGATGTCAGTTTTCCCACAACACATTAAAACAACCCAGAAATGAGAAAAAGTGATGCAGAATGATGAGTTTTTTAAATTTTAACTCACACCAATATGAACTTTTATTGCAGATAAACTGGGCCTAAGGGTGCTACGTTAATGTTACTGTGCATTTTTATACTCCTACTGAAATTAAATCAAAAGTATCATCTATGCAGGTGCAACCGGCCCTTTTAATGACTTCATGATGCCAAAGTGGCCCAATATAGAAATTAATGTGACAGCCCTGCTCTAGAGAGAAAAGGCTTGCTCCTTCAACCCATGGTAGCGAGTTGTCATCGCTCATCCTTTATCCGCTTGTCCAGTCGAGAATTTTAACCTCCTGAAGAGCCTGAGACACAGAGGAGCCCTTGGGTCGTCTGCAGCCTCTGACACATTGCACGGCCTAATATTAGGGTGAATTTGCAGGGATGATCATTTTTGAAAAGATCTGCACTAGGGTTGAACGATTTTGAAAAATAATCTAATTGTGATTTTTTTTTTATCTTAATATTGCGATTATTTTTTTTCAGTTTAATTTATCATGTCTTTTTAAACATTTACAAACAACAAATCAATCTGTTTCATCGCTGTGCAGATCAGGTTCTAAAAGAGTCGCTGCGTCTCAACTTGGAGCAGAAATTATTGCGTTCTGCCTACAATGTATTTCAACCAAAGTTGCGATTTCATTTTGACTTTTCTCTGCATTAACCACAAGCAACAAAAAATGGCCTCTAGATAAAGACGTTTGTAAACAAGGACTATTTAAAACATGAACTTTTAATGTTTTTATTAATCAGAATATTATTCAAGAGAACAGCTTTTAATTGATTTGGACATCAATCCTTGTTGAACATAAAGTGCAACAACAAGCAAGTCTATGTATTAAACTGGTTGACCAGAACTTATTGCTGTGGTGAGATTCCTGAAAGTTTCTGGTAAAACAGTATGATTATATAAACTCTAAAACAAGTAATATAAATTAGATTATCTCAATGCTGCAGCTCTCTTCCCTTTCATGTGGAGGCAAACCCACTTTAAACATTTTACTGACACCTAAAGGATTCATTAGTTGTTACATAGCCAAAAATTGCAGACCTCTGCGATTTGGAAATCGCGTTTTTTTAAATTGCGATTATATTGCAAATGCGATTAATTGTGCACTTAAAATCTTTTCCACATTCCTCACTATAGACCGATGGACTTCAGGTTGTTTGCAATTTTTCCAGATTGATGTTGCAGGATGAGTTGCCTCTCTAAGGTCATTGCTGAAGTCTTTCCTCCTTGGCATTGAGGACACACACACACACACACACACACACACACACACACACACACACACACACACACACACACACACACACCTGTATGCTCCAGGGTACTTTGAGGTTAATCAAGTACATCTGATCTGCAGAACGTTGCTCGTGGTTTTGCATTTAAACCCAATAAAAGCAACAAGGATGCACTTACTTTTCCCAGCACTTAGATTTAAATAATTTTAATAAGCTGGTAAGAAAAGGTCCATCAGGTCCTGGTAATTAAACCCTTTAGAACTGAAATAGATCCTTCTGGGTTGGTTGAAGAAATTCCAAATAATTTGTTAAATGAAAAAAATTGGACTCACCTGTAGCTCTGTCTCTGTCCTCGGCCCCTCCCTCTGTTTCGGTCCCCACGGGGCCCCTGGCTCCTGCCCTGGGACAGGAAGTCGGCAAACGTTGGTCCTCTAGGAGGCCGCTTGCTGTCGTCTGTTGGGGATATTGATGGTGAGAGTAAATTCATCTTAATCGTGCTTTATTATTAGCGGAAAATAAAGACACAGCGCATGTAATTATAAAAGCACATATTTAAAAACTTTGCCCAAATCGCTGTATAACAAAAAAGATAAAAGAGGTAAAATTAAGGGATATTAAAAATGCTACAAAGAAAAATACTTAAAAAAAAAAAAAAAAAACGACTTAAAAACAGGAAGTTACGGTGCGTGTCTATTATCTAAAGGCAACATGTTCCAAAATTTGGGTGCCAAAACTGAAAAAGCAGATCAACTGGCCCGCAAAGGAAGATAGGAGTAAATCAGTGAGCAACTGTAGAGTATTTAAATATTTATGATAGAGATGCACCGATCCTATAACCTGGATCGAATATCGGCTCTGATATCGATTAATTAGCTGGATCCGACATCGGAGGAATTAGGGTTGGACGATAATTCAATAACAAAGTATAGCGATCGACGTATATCGATAATAGAAAAAAAAGGTCAATCGTCCAGCCCCAGGTTGTATGATCCCGATCAAGACATTTCTTTTTCTATTAATATCATACAAAGCAATTACAGCAATATAGGCACTTCAATTCTATGCTTGTAAGGCCAATTACGTCATCACGCACAGCAGCTAGCGATGAGCAAACACAGAGCAACATGGAGCAAGCGGCAACTTGATACGCCAACATAGGGCTGGACGATAATTCAATAACAATGTATATCGATCGATAGTTGTATATCGATGATAGAAAAAAGGGTCAATAAAAAGTTCAATAGAATAACAGTTTTCCTTCCTTTTGCATTCTACCCATGAAGGTTAATATTACAGTCGTTACATCCTCCCAACCAATCACAACACAGACCCAGGAACCAAGCTCCGCCCCCTTCATAGAGGTCAGAGAGCACGCCTTTTTAATTTTTTAAAAACAGTTTTGGTAAAAAGTTGGTTGAATAAAGGGTTGAGTTTGAATTCAGTGTTCTTTACAGCAAAAAACAGCAAAAAAATATCCAGGGCTGCACTTAAAATACATGTTTTGAATTTGTTGATAATTATCGATATCGATTAATATGATTTCTATTTTATCGATATGCTTTTTTTCCCCTATATCGTGCAGCCCTGCGCCAACAAGTCCGACTGCAACATGCAATATCTGCAACGCCAAAAGCCCCATGCTGAAGAGCATGCTTTTATTTTTTAACAATGTTTATGTCAAGCCTGATGGTTTCCTGTTATAGAACAGGCGTTTAAGCAAAGTATTTTCGTTTAGGTTCATGTTGGAACGCATGCTGTTAATGTCAGCCATCTTTATCCATTCCAGAACCAGCTAGGATGCATTTTCTGGATCATCGTCCTGTTGGAACGCCCAACCTTCTAAAATTCTCAAATCACTAACTATTACCTCAAGCTGAAGTACGAGAAATTGGAGGCAGCCCACTGTGAAAGCGAATGAGCATCACAGGCAGAAAAACAGTTCCACAGCATGATGCTGCCAAAACCATGCTTCACAATCACTGAAATTTTTTTGGATTTAAAGCCCCGCTCTGAATCCTCCAAACATATTTGGACAATCCTTAAATTCCTTTTCCACTGCAGGGACTTTTGACCATAAACCGGAAATTTCCACAGTCCTCTGCATGTTTTGACATTTTTACCAGAGTTTTATCACAGCAGTGCAATTTCCCAGAAGAAAGGCCCTGGGGTCTCGTTTATAAAACATTGCGCGTAATCCAAACTAAAAGTGTACGTACGCCCAAAAAACGTAAACGCTCTGAGGGTTGGAGAGTGGCCTTACAGCAGCAGTGTGACATAACAGTTATGATATTACAGGCTTCATTATACTTTTTAGTCTTTGTAGGAAGGAGAGAGCTGGCAAAACAGTTAAGTTTAAATATTATTTTCCTATATGTTGCAGTGTAGTCACAATATATGATAAGAGGTTTCATAAACCTGCCGAGGCACAGATGTGACGCAGAGTTGACTGACGTGAGTAAAGTTGCTGTAGATCGGCTTATTTAACTAATAACGGTTGGTCTTCAATCACAGCGAGCTGCTGCTTTACTGCGAGGCATTGCAGAGGGTCAGGCTCGGTCCGGCATTATTTAATTTTAATTTATTAATTAAGAAAACCGGGATTATGGCAGTTCTGCGATACTGTCGCTAGATGGCGCCACGTCTGTTTATATTTGTTAATCGCGCCTGAGAGCAAATTATCTTTCAGCTCAAAAAGGACCATGAAAACACTATCAAGATGGAGGCTCGATGTATATAACCTCATTTCATCATGATCAAACGGTTTTTGGTCTTTTTTATAAGCATATTACGTGGCTATATACTTTTAGAGGGTAACGCTTGACACTAGTTCTGCTGTGTTTTATGTGATTTGCATATATCTATGTCGCAACTTCTTGTTGGATAAGTTGAATCTTCATCTTTTGATCAGTTAACAGGACTCCGATTTCACCTTTAATAAGTAGTGTAATATACAATTTGTACTCCTAATAGAGAATGTCACTGTAAATTTGTGCCATGGAAAGCTCGATGGCAGCATGAAAACATCTACTGCAGTAACTATTTTAAATAACTAATGTTTTAAGTTGGGCTTTAATGATGATTTGTCGACGGTCACCTTGAAATAACTTCACTTACTTGATTTACAAC
Organism: Fundulus diaphanus; assembly: GCA_037039145.1. NCBI lineage: Eukaryota > Metazoa > Chordata > Actinopteri > Cyprinodontiformes > Fundulidae > Fundulus > Fundulus diaphanus. The sequence goes on along the minus strand of CM073124.1, from coordinate 8,490,417 downwards.
ATGTTTGAATTTCTTTCCTGTCTACTTTGCGTTAATGTTGGTAGATGAGGCAAAAATGTCTTTTAAAGTCAATTATAAAGACACAATTTCCTTATGATTACCCAGGTTCGATTGTTTAAAAGGACAGATCATATTTGCCCAATTTAATTTCACTTCAGTTACTACCTGTTTGATCCAGAACAAAATTTTAAATAATTTTTCCTACAGAACAAAACCCTGATAAACCCACTCCATCTTAAATTCGGCATCTGATTGTTCTACATGTTCTCTACTGAGAAACTGTATCTTAGACTGCAGGTTTACTGGTGTTTTCTCGAATTTCTAAAACTACAACTGGAGGCAGATCTTTCGGATATCAGGCTCCTCTCCTGGTGAAACTCCTTCATATACACTGGTTTCAGCTGCTGGTTTCTTTCTTTTAAAAAGGAAGTTATTCCTCTCCACTGTTGCCATATGCTTGACCAAGAGGGATTGCTACAAGTTCAACGCATTCATGCAAGAAGCTGTATGTTTGAGACCTTCTTTGGTCAAGTGAGTTTGACTGTATTATAATAAGGAGTAAATTAAATGATAGGCAACTGTACCTGAAGATAGCTGGACTGATTCATTGAGTCGAGTAGAATTGAGTTAGGACTGAATTGGCGTAAGCAATATATTAATTTAACCCATTTGTTTTTAAGTGCATTGAGCGGAGATTTTTGTGTTAACCGGTGCTATATTCAATTCAATTTATATAGCACCATTTCACAACATGTCATCTCAAGGCTCTTTCCAAAGTCAGATTCCATCAAATCCTCCAGGTTGATCAGAAAGTTTCCTCTCTAAGGAAACCCAGCAGGTTGCATCAAGTCTCTCCAAGCAGCATTCACTCCTCCTGAAAGAGCGTAGAGCCACAGCGGACAGTCGTCTGCATTGTTGATGGCTTTGCAGCAATCCCTCATACTGAGCATGCATGAAGCAACAGTGGAGAGGAAAACTCCCCTTAAAGGGGAGGAAAACCTCCAGCAGAACCAGAACCAGGCTCAGTGTGAACGCTCATCTGCCTCGACCCACTGGGGCTTAGAGAAGACAGAGCAGAGACACAGAAAGCTCAGAAGCTCACATTGATCTAGGAGTACTTTCTATGTTAGATGGTAATAGAGGATGATCTGCCTCCCCTGATAATGTCAAAGCTAACAGAACGCCAGACCAGGTGTACCTTCTATGAAGAGAAAAATGACTGAGAACAAAAAGTTAAACATTTAAATAACAAACAATGCAGATTGGAGAACAGTAGGAGAACTCAGCAGAGTGAGAGAAAAAGACCCTGATGTCCTCCAGCAGCCTAAGCCTATAGCAGCATAACTATAGAGATAGCTCAGGGTAACATGAGCCACTCTAACTATAAGCTTTGTCAAAAAGGAAAGTTTTAAGATTAGTCTTAAAAGTAGACGGGGTGTCTGCCTCACGGACCAAAACTGGGAGTTGGTTCCACAGGAGAGGAGCCTGATAGCTAAAGGATCTGCCTCCCATTCTACTTTTAGAGACTCTAGGAACCACCAGCAGACCTGCAGTCTGAGAGCGAAGTGCTCTGTTAGGAACATACGGGGTAATCAGAGCTCTGATATATGATGGAGCTTGATTATTAAGGGCTTTATACGTTAGAAGAAGAATTTTAAATTCTATTCTTGATTTCATAGGAAGCCAGTGAAGGGAAGCTAAAATTGGAGAAATATGATCCCTTTTGTTGATTTTCATCAAAACTCTTGCTGCAGCATTTTGGATCAGCTGAAGGCTTCAAACTGTATTTTGTGGACTTCCTGATAGTAAAGAATTACAATAGTCCAGCCTTGAAGTAACAAATGCATGGACTAGTTTTTCAGCATCACCCCTGGACAGAATGTTTCTAATTTTGGCGATATTCTGAAGGGGAAAAAAGTAAACTCTGGAAACCTGTTTAATATGGGATTTAAATGACACATCTTGGTCACAAATAACACCAAGGCTTCTTACTTATATATATATATATATATATATATATATATATATATATATATATATATATATATATATATATATATATATTAGGGCTGTCAAAATAACGCGTTAATTTCGATTAATTAATTTAAAAAAAAAAATAACGCATTAAAAAAAATAACGCAGATTAATCGGTGAGGCGCGCCTCCCCTGGGGGGGCGCCAAAGAGTCACAGGGGAGGCGCGAGAAGACAGAGAAGAAGACAGCGCTGCCGCTCAACTCTGTCAAACAGTGTAGCGATATTCGTGCCTTCTGTTTTAGCGCACAGGAACCAATCCAAGCGCGCAGTGAAACAACTCTCAACGCTCAGAACCGGTCTGGCACGGTCTGAAAAACTCTTCTCAACCCGCTGTCCTGGCGGTGAGCTCCATCTCTGCTGGCGCGCTACACCAGCTGTGCGCTCTCTCGGCTGTTAAAGCCGATCACAGGCAGTTTTTTTCATCCAAACAGAGTAGGGCTTGCAAATACTGCATTCAGATGAATTAAATCAAAATGCTGCAGCCTTTGGCAGAAATTACTAAACATCACCGAGGGATTGAAGAAAAACAAATAAAAAGTGTAATATTTTAGCCTAAAATATTTAGGCTAAAGTATTTAGACAAAAATATTAGAGTTATTAAGTGAGGTGTGAAAAGGAGACAAAATGTTTTTGTCTCTTTTCTTTCCAGCTTCTGGGAGGTGATGGAAAAGTTTATTCTGATCATAATCATCATGAATGTCATCATTATTTAAAGAGCACTTTAACACGAGGTAAAACAAAGTGCCAAACATCAGAAATACATCAGATAAGAGATAACAACTAATAAAATGCTTATTTGTTAAAATAGCACTAGGTCTAAATTGTGTATAATTAGCCTAAAAAGTAGATTGGAATATGGAATATGTTGACGTCTGTTAAATTCAGGTTATCTTTTTTATTATTATTTCAGTTAATGTCTCCTGTTGACGTGAGTTCAGTTTGACATTTGCATCTGTGTAGTTCAGTTTGTCTGCTGTTGAAAACAATTGTTTATGAATTTGCTCTAATGACAGCTCAATTTTAAGCCCTCTCTCCGTGATGTTTCAGTAAAAGTAGCATGTAAGATGGAAATATTTGGATGTATATTTTATGAATAGGCCTTTATGATTTTTTTTTTACTTTGTTAAAAGAATGCTGGTTATTCATTGAATCATTTGAATTTAAATATTTAAAATACTTTCACAGCAAAAATTATATGCGATTAATTTAGATTAATTAATTACAGAGTATGTAATTAATTAGATTAATTTTTTTAATCGATTGACAGCCCTAATATATATATAAAAAGTATGTTGTTGAAGACTCTCTGTTTTTCCAAAACAGTGGTGTAAAAAAGTGAGAGGTGGTGTTGAAGCACGAGGATTTCTCTCCACCTTCAAGAACCGCTTTGAAGATTTGATTTTTCAGCACCCTCAAAGCTAAAAACACAGCAGAGAGACAACTTACAAAAATATCAAACCCAAACAATATTAGCAGAAAAGCTGAAAATAAAGCTAGTTTTAAAGCAAATAAACAGATTTTCTTTATATATATTTTGCATGTTTTTGATTTTATTTTTCGAGACCACCATCCTCTCAAAATTTGGACAATGTCAAAGCAAGTTTAATTCTGGTGCTTTGAGTTAGATTTGAATAGCTCCAGGAGCTGCATCATCGAGCAGGTGAGCCAGGATTGTTAGACTAATGAAGTGAGTTTTATTTTTTGCAGCAACACACAAACAGAAGAAAACAAGCAACGTGATCTCAGCCCCATGCTGTGGTCTGACCTGAAGCTCGGCCCCGAGGTTCTGTATGCGGGTAAAGCTTCCTCGCTGCGGAAAGACACACCAAACACCTTGTACATGATATAAAGTTTGACCCCATAACTCTGAACATATCATTTGACCGCTACATGGCCAAAACATTGTGGCGTAAAAAGACAAATGAAAGCATTTAAACGTGGTATTCGGATGTAAACTCGATGCATCGTCTTGTCCAGGGATTCCCAGGGGTGCGCGAGCTGAAAACCGTAATGGCGGTGTTTGACGGTGTTTTTCCCCTACACTATAAAAGACGTGTAAATAAACATTTCCTTTGTAAAGATTAAAAAAACTGTAAATTTAATCAATAAACAAAATTTATTGTAATGATCCGTGATAGACTTTCTTGCTAAGTGCTGTTGCACACTTACTGTTTCTTCAAGTTAGGTTGTTTTGGGGTCATACCGGAACAAATGTGTGGCTTCCGGGGGGAGGAGTGGTGGTTCGGGGACTGGCGGATTTCTCTGTTCGTCCTAAAAGTGTTAGCATCAAAACCTCGGTCTGGTGCTTGGGTGACGGAACGTTACAGTATTCACACGAAAATGTATTTATCTAAAATAAATCTTCTACGCTTCATTTTAAGATGAAATATCCGCATTGTGCTGTATATGCGCACATGGCTTGGTCTCTGCTTCAATCATTCTGGCAAAGATGCTGAATTGGCTGAAATCAGGGAAACTGTCAGGCAGGCGAGACATCTAATGGGAAAGTTAGCGATGAAGGAGGAGAGGAAGGGAGTGAGAGAGAAATCAGAGGCAACAGAGGAGAGATTTGCAACGGATCCGGAAGAAGAAAACGAGCGAGAATCAGAAGATGTCTCTTTCTCTCTCCTGACTTTACGTTGTTTACGTCAGCAGAGGAAAAATTTAATTCTGTCCGAAAGTTTTATTTACGAGATTAAATTGAGTGACCGTCTTTATCGATCCCGCAGCGCTGCTCATGGGGCCGTGATTGAACCGGTGACAAGCTCTGACACGCATGACATGCCCACACCGTTGCAGCCTCCGCTGCTGCTGGAGGGAATTAGTGGTGATAGACGCGATTTCTTGACTATGCTCACGCACAGAGCTGTAATACTTTTCATTGTGATTCAGACAGGCGCAGTTCATTTTAAAGATGCGGTTTAGCGCATATTCAGACAGAAACAGGAAAACCAGAGGGGCTGCGGAGAGCTGAGGTGTGTTGCTATGGGCGTGTTTACCTGCTGAAGGTAACCGCTGTGAAACAATCAGAAAATAACTTTTTATTTCTCTGATTAATAACATCTTTATGGAGCGCTCTGTTATTGTTACTCTGTGCTGCTCTACCAAAGTGTAGCTCGCCGAGTCGCTCGTCATCGGACACAAATCAAGTCAAACTTCTTCATGTTTGTATTTTGTGGCATAAAAGGTTTTTTTTTTTTTTCTTTTTGAAGATTGGGGGTGCGTCAACCCGGTTGGGACACGGAAGGGGGTGCGCAGCTGAAAAAGTTTGGGAACCCCTGGTCTTGTCTGATCAAAGGCTTTGGTTCCTTTATTTGAAAGCAAACATTGTGTCACAGTCTACCAGAGTAGATAAACTATTAAAAGTGTCAGTCATGATAAAGATATTGCTCTTTCTGGGGATTACTGTAGAAGGATGCAACAGTTGGAACAAACTCCCAGTTTTGGTCCGTGAGCCAGACACCCCGTCTACTTTTAAGACTAGGCTACATGTGGGCCAATCTACCGGACAGCTGACGATGAGCCCACACTGGGGCGTCAGCAGGACAACGATCCCAATCACAGCAACAAATCTACAAAAAATTTATTATTAACGTAATGCTGGTCCAGAAAAAGTCCAGAACTCAACCTGACCTAACACAGAGCTGTGCAGACACGAATGTTTGCGAACCTTAATGAACCACAGAAATGCTCTAAAGAGGGCGCCAAAGTTCCTCCACAGTGATACGAGGAACTGATGAAGTCAGACGGATTTACTGTTGCTAAGGGTGTTTTCCACAGGCTGTTGATTCATGGGATGTACTCAGTATCCATAATGGATTCCCCACTATGGCTCCATCTCTGTTTAATAAATCATAACAAATTTTGTTGTGTGTTTTCATGCACTTTAGGTTAAATGCAAATTGGTTAAAAAAAAAAAGAACAGATCCGCTTCATTATGACTTGAATTAAGAGGGGATTCATCCGCTTTTTACTGCAACTTTAATGACTGATCAATCTGAAGAAGAACGAACGTGACAAAACACGTGTTTTGGAGGCGATTTTAGTGCTAGATGTCGCTCACCATCAGGCACGGAGGACAGCCGGCGTCTCTATAAAAGCTCCTCTGATCACAGAACGACTGAAGCTTAACGCTGAGGCTAATTTGGACTCTGGGGAAATACAGCTAGCATTTACATAACCGTCTTAATTAGCTGGAGGAAGGAGACGATGGCGTCTATTGTGTCAAGTTCTCGAGAAGCGTGTATGTGAGGACGTGAAGCCGTGGAGCAAATTAATGGAAGTAGATCGAGGGTCAAATGGTGATGCATAAGGGAAACAGCCTGCTGTGGTCGTTTGTCAGTGTGTGTGGGGGGGGGGGGGGGGGGGGGGGGGGGGGGGGGAGAACCTACCTCTCCTGCCACCCTCCTCAGTCGTTATGCCCTCTGCAGCCACATTTGGGTCCTCCTTGAACCTGTCAACAAAGCCACAGGGGAGTCTCGTATTGAGTTTGTGTTTTAATGAACATCAATTAAAAACACTTCAGGCAGAATAAATCAGAGACGAAGCGGTCTTCATCACCGGCATCATTCTTATTGCCGTAACTACCCTTTGTGAGCACCTTTGCTCTTTATTAAAAGCCCTTTAAGCCTAGACGTCAATAACCATCTGCACAGAAGAAGTTTGAATTATTTATTGAACATTTGGTATGTAGCCCTTTTGCTCCAGGCCCTGCTAAGCTGCTCCTCGTTAAGAAGTGTGGTGGCTGCCTGTGAGTAGGGGTGGACAATAATTCAATACCAAAATATATCGAGATATAACTATTCAATAAAGGTGAAATTACATTTATCATATTTCAATATGCATTACAGTCTGTGATTACAGCATTTTTCACCGACCGATGTTCTGGGTTTTATACAATTTATTTTCTAAAGCAGATATTTCCAAAATGTTATAATTATTTTGTCATGTTTATAAAACTCCTCCAGTATAAGTCTGTACAGGCATCTGTCGTGGGCGTTCTTGGCAGTCTGAGGCTTTTATTTTGTTAATATCGACATCGTAATTATATGGTATTGACCGAAATTAAGAAATATATCATGATATAAGTTTTGGCCATATTGTCCAGCCCTACCTGTGAGGAGAAAATAGTTGCTATTCGGAGCAAATAAGGTCTATTGTGTAGTAAAACTTAGGCTACGTTCACACTGCAGGTCTTGATGCTCAATTCCGATTTTTTGCTGAAATCGAATTATTTTGAGGAGGCCGTTCTTACTACTATTAAATGCTACGGCCATCATTCTGCTGTCTGAACGGTTCAAAACCACAAAGCGAGCCACATTTACAGATAACAGGAGACGTCACACACAAGTGCGCTGTTTACGGAAGTAATGGTGAATGTAATTGTTTATAGAAATGTTCAATAAAGTTTTGTTAAAAACATCGGAAAAAATAAACGCCGATACCGACTGAGCAACGGGAGACGACAATATTAAGACCACATCGCAGCAAGATGAAGTAAGGTAAGAAGGAAGCAGCACCGCTGTTAACGATGTTTTATGGAGCGCTAGCTGCTGCTGCGTGTAGTGAGAGACAAGAGAGTGACAAGAAAGACGGATAAAATGCGACATGAGCGTTCAGGCTGCGGACGCGTTGAAAAATATCCGATACATATCCGAATTAGTGCCACATTTAGAAGAGGCACAAGTCAGATTTTTTTCTTTTCGGGTGAAAAGATGGGAATTGTGCCGTTCACACGGCCATGAAAAAGATGGATATGGGTCGAATATGGGCAAAAAGATCGCATTTCCCTGCAGTGTGAACGTAGCCCAAGTTCAGCCTCTAACATAATCCTCTAGAGATGCACCGATCCGATATCAGCTCCGATATTGACTACTTAGCCGGATCGGATATCGGATGATTGATGCCGATCCAGCATTACGATCCAGTCATTTCTTTGTTTATTAATATTATACACAGCAATACAGTTACGGAGATCTAGTCACTTCTATTCTGCTGAATTATTCTAATTCAACGGAAATCTGGGAGTAGTGATGGACTCAGACCTGAACCTCCATCTAAAGACAATTACAAGGTGGACCTTCTATCACCTGAGGAACATTTCCAGGATTAAAGGACTGATGTCTCAGCAGGATCTGGAAAAACTAATCCATGCGTTTATCTTTAGTAGAACTGATCACTGCAATGATCAGAATAAATGATCAGCATGAAAATTTTTCACTAGATCGTTTTTATTGCTTTAATCTACTTTTCTTGTTAATAGGTTTTGGATTACGGCGAGAAACTCAAGGTACTGCATATCTGATGCTTTTTGACATGGGTGTCTGTCCTTGGAGGATATTTTATGGCTAGAGGACAAAACCAACGGCCTCTGGTGCTGCTGTGGTTGGAGAATCAGGCAGAAATCAGAAAAATATCCCTCCTCCTCACATGGTATCGGTCTTCTGAGCGTCCCACTCCCGCCTCCACTGGCCCGTCGCGTTGCGGTGGCGTGCTAATCTCTCCTCGTCGATCTGCTCGCGCTCCTTCTTCCAGCGGAGGTACTCGGCTCTCTCGCGGCCGGTCATCGACATCGTCATGTCCACAGAGCCGCCTTTCGGACCCGGCCGGCGACTCTGCACAGACGAACAGCACCGAATCAGAATGAATCGTTCACGGTTTGACCCCCCCGGGTAGCGATCGGAGGAAAGACTTACGGTCCACTCTCTTTCTAGCTCGGCTCCTGTTTTGACGTTTTCAAAGTCCAGCCCCCCCCAGTTCCGCACGTGTCTCCGGCTGCCTTCCTTCCGGTCTATGTCCGCAGACGGACCCGAGCGCCTTGGGTCGTCCAAGAAGTTGCGGAGCGGCTTGTCTCCATCCGACTGAACAGACAAATTACAAAAATCAGACACTGCAAGCCGTGACACAATTAACGCTGCATGAAGAGGAAGACTGAAACCGGCGGCTCCGATACCCTCTGTCCTCTTTCATACTCCGCTATCCTCTCCATTTCCTCATTCATCTTCTCAATGTTCTGTCGCCTCTTCTCCTCCCATTCCTGCCCCCCCCCCCCCCCCCCCAAAAAAAAAACAAAAAAACAACAACAGAGATCAGATCAGTCGTTTTACAAATGCAGGAAGTTAACATTCAGACAGGAAGTAAACTGGATGCTGAGAAGCACAGCTGCAGAGCTCCAGCAGTCACAGACACAAAGGTGCCAGTCATCCCTCCCAGCAGCCGTTTGGACTTCAGAAACATCCCTGCTCCCAATAAAGTGTCTTTCATTCATGCAAATGGTCTGCTGATGTTTTTCTTGCATACGAGTATTGCATATTTCTTGAAGATCACTCTGCTCGTTTACACACTTCTTTAATTTCCAGAGTATTCTAGTTTTAATAAATGTACAGCATTTCTTTAAGCTTTAGATTTAGCCTTACTGTACAGTCTCCTATCCTCTTTTGTTTTTACCCATGTCTGCCTCCACATGCTTCCATTTGCCTTTCACTTTGCTGCTGGTACACCTGAATCTCACCACGGTGGGACATTAATCAAACCTGGCAGCCAGATTGATAATGTGTAGCACTCCTCGTTCTGCACATCATCTATCTGGGTCTGCTACCATTAAATAGGTCTGGGGAAAGGAGGTGACATTCAGCGGAAATCTCTGAGCTGATTGGGTGAAGCGACACCTAGTGCCCGCCTACCAAAGGCTGGTTTTAGCCACAAGAAGGTAAGCCAGTCAAGGCACTTCTTGCTTTTCTACCATCAAAGAAGAAATCGTGGATTTTCACATCACAGACGTGATAGCAGCAGCTACGCGAGGGTAGAGCGTTCTATACCTCGGGGCCCCAATAGAGAGGGCCCCGTGAGCTGAGAACCACCAGGAGCAACTGATCAGCGCAGCTAAGGGACCGATTAGGGGTGTAGCGGTGGAGACGCTCGACCAAGTAGGGCGGAGCCAAGTTATTTAAGGAAATATCAGCCATCGTTGTTATATCGTTGCATCCCTTGAAAACCCCATAAATAACCTTTTTCTCCAGTAATCATCCTTTCTCACCTTGGATTTCCTGTCCATTGCACCTGGTGTACCCTCTCCTCCTCCTCCTCCTCCTCCACCTCCTCCTCCTCCTCCTCCACCTCCACCACCTCTTCCTCCTCTTCTTCCTCCTCTGCGTCCCTGGCCTCCTGGCTCACCAGGCTCTCCCTCTCTGGGAGGTCTGGGCTCCCGGTCTCTCCTCTCTTGGCGACCTCCTCCTCCTCCTCCTCCTCCTCCTCCTCTCTGACCGCCTCGACCAACTCTTCCGGACCCCGACCTCCTCGGGGGGCTTCGACCATCGCTGGGCCCTTTAGGACTATCGCCCTCCTCAGATGTCTTGCGGCCGCGAGGCGTGCTGGGCCTCCAGTCGTTCACAACTCTCTTGTCCTGCTGCAAACAGACACATCGCAGAGGAACAGATGTAGAAGAGGACAACCGTACCCAGGGTTGAAACATCTGCATCGTGTCACTGGAGGTCAAGGAAACTGCAGCAACGTTCTTCCAGCAGAAATCGTTTCTTTTGCTCTGAGAGCCAGAAAACTAGACCAATTTTCTACGATCTGATGCGCTCCATCTTTCTTCAAACATAGTAGAGGTCTAAACCTGTTCAGTAGCAGCAACATCTCAAAATTCAAATGGCCTTTTTCCCCAAACCTTTGCTAGATCAGGTGCCTGCCGGACACCAAGGTGTCTGAGCCCACCTGAGACGACCTCAGACTGTGAGCGACTGTGGCTTGATGGGTTGAGTAGTCGTCTGGCAATCAGAAGGTTGTGGGTTCGATTCCAGTGCCTTGCCACATGTCGATGTGCCTCTGGGCAAGGCACTTAACCCCAAATTGCCTACCGAGCTGCGTCTCGGTGTATAAATGTGTGTGCGTTAGTGAGAGCGATTGGGTGAATGTGGCTATAGTGTGCATCGCTTTGGGTGGTCAGCATGACTGGAAAAGCGCTATACAAGTTCAGTCCATTTACCATTTAACCAACTCTCCTCCCTGTTAAAGTGGTTTTCCTCTCCACTGTCGCTTCATGCATGCTCAGTATGAGGGATTGCTGCAAAGTCATCAACAATGCAGACGACTGTCCACTGTGGCTCTACGCTCTTTCAGGAGGAGTGAATGTTGCTTGGAGAGACTTGATGCAACCTGCTGGGTTTCCTTAGAGAGGAAACTTTCTGACCAACCTGGAGGATCTGATGGAATCTGACTTTGGAAAGTGCCTTGAGACGACATGTGTTATGAAATATATAAATAAAAGTGAGTTGAATTGAAACTATTTTACACGGCTGGATGAATTTTCACTCTTTTGTAGAAAGCTTAATATCCGCTTATTGTATCATAAGTTGTATTTTCCCTTCCCTCCCGTTTTGGTTATGATTTTTTTTTTTTGTGTTTTATTTACCCATCTATCTTTGATGTGTTCTGTCTAAACTGCATGTTTGCATTTCCATCTTTTCTTTTTTATCTTTTTTTGTGTTTATTTACTTAGTTTCCTCCTTTTCTTTTTTTTTAATTGGGCCTTTGACCTTCGACCCCCAGCCCCGGATCTCCTGGTTGTTCCCTGGCCAATACTTATGATCATAATAATATTTATTATATCAATAATAAATAAAATATGCGGCGAGAAAAACTGCCGGTGCTCAAGCACCTGCCCCTTTGCCCTGGATGAGTAAAATACGCTTGCTGCTGCTGCCCTGCTTTTTTTTCCAACATACTAATAATAATAATAATCCCTCTCTATGCTTTTATTTCCTCTCAAAAGTGTTTTAATATTTTAAAGGGACTTATTCAAGTTATTGTGGTAATTCTGCTCTGGCCGATCCCCGGCCCCCCTGCCTCTCCCTCCTCCTCCTCAGGCCAAACCACAGCAGTCGCCACAGCTTCAACGATTCGAGTTAATTGTTCTAATTGACAGAAGCTATTTTTTAGTACTATTGGATATAAATTCAGAAATTAAGGGCAGTTGGAATCCATCCCAACATGCCAAATATATTACTGATGAGCAGAGTGTGAATGCATGTCATTTAAAATCTAACGTACCAAATATTGCATCCAAGCTATTTTATTGTACAACTCCGGTGTTCATGTCCGTCAGTCTGTTTTTAACCTTTGTTAAGTGCTGCGTGTTACACTTGTCTGTTTAAAAATTGGCCAACAATTACAGTTTGATTGACTGGTTTTAAGCCGACACCAGATTTAAACATTGGTGACCGAGAGGCTAAACCTCACAGAGTGATGGGGGCTATTTCTATCATGAAAAAAAATAATAAAAGTGACAAAATTTGAGTTAATTGGAATCCATACGGTCATCATTATAATGATTTTCAATTTCATGTTTTTAATGTTTTACCTGGAGGTTATTCGGCACCAGCAGGAGCCGTTACAACATAATGTTATGAGCCCAGCACAGGGGTCTGCAACCCGCAACTCCGGGGCCACTTTAGGTCCTCCGCAGAGGCTCCTTATGACTTTGGCCAAAAAAGATGAAGAAAAAAAGTAAAAACAGATGGTTCTAGCATTTTATTCATGCTGTATTTGTACATAATTTCCACTAGAGAATAGCTATTAGGCTGCAAACTAAATCTTCTGCCGTTTCCACAAATTTCATTCAAGATTATTTATCGTATTCTCGTAGTTTCATATGTTTATTGTTCTAAAAACTAAAAATAAATACTTGCTTAATGTAATCATTAAAAAACAATGTATTCATTAGCTGTTCATAAAAATTTGAAAGTTCGCTTTTTTCCATGGGATTTATGGCTCCAGTCATTTTATTTATCAGGAATGAGGGCAACAAACGTCACTTTGGACTGAAAAGGTTGCATTAAATCGATTTAATCGATTAATTTTAATTTATGATTTTTTAAGATTTAATTTTCGGAAAAAAAAATTCAAGATTTTATTATGTCAATGCGCTTATTAAGCTTCGATGAAGAGAACAGCGGCAATGCTATGAATATATGTTTAGGAAAATATATTGTAAAGATATTGTAAAGAGAAAACTTTTTTTTGCATAACACGAGGCTCTTAAATTTTCTCATTTACTTATTTTTTAAGTTAGTTTGAAGTTACACAAGTGAAACCTGTTCTCAGCTCATTGTGTAAAACCACTAGCAGCAAAACCTTTGTTGATATTTTCATATTTTACAACCGCAGGGCCGCCATCTTGTTTCCCCATCTTGTATCTAGTTGCACTTTTAATTCACCTCAACTCCAAGACGAAGAGCTTGAAATAAAACCACGTTTAAAAAAAATTATTTCTTTAATTTCTTTTTGAGAAACAAAAACGGAGAAAACAAAAATCGATGAATTGGATTTGGTGAATACAATCGGAGATTTTATTTTTAAGCCATGTCACCCAGCCCTATGCTGACCTGGTGCAGCAGGTCCAATCCAACTGCAGTCAGAGTCGCCCAAATCAAATCTCAGAGCTGGATCAACGTCTGAACCAGCTCCCCAGAGAGGAGATGAAAACTCATAAACTCTCATCTGGTAACGTTTAGGAAATTCAGACCTTGTTAGGTTGAAATTTATCCCAGCCAGGTTTCCTCCCAAGGACCGTGGACATCACAGACCCGGTTAAGATGAGACTAATTTCATAAGGGCCATAAACAGGAAGGAGGGTGATAATTCAGCAGGAGCTAAACTGAATTTCCAAGAATAGATCAGGACTAGTGAGATGATGGCCGAGCTATTTAACTGTAAATCTGAACATAGAAATTATGTCTACTGTGCCACATGACTGAACGCCGCCTGCGGGGCATTTTGAGCCAATATGTCCTCCACTGAACCATCAGCCAGGGTGAATTTAGCTTTTTAAATATGCTTGTGAAATAACCGCCTTTTTTGCCACCGTAGTTTATTGTATTTGTTCTGTTTTTATCGTTTTACCCTGTAGCACTTTGAGATCTAATTTAAGATGAAAAGAGCTTCACAGATAGAAATTGGGTTCCCCCTAAAAGTGTAAAAGTGCGTCTCACCCCTGCCGGCTTGGAAAGATCCACCGTGACTGTGAAGTTCTCCTTCTCTGTTTTCCGCCGGTCCGCCTCCCGCCGGTCCGCCTCCGCCTCCGGCGTGCGGGGTTTCCGAGGCGTCGTCACGGCGATACCTTCCTGCTCTGCCTTCTTCTTGTCTTCCTCGATTTCCTGTTGGGACCGAGTTGCCGAGTAAGCTGGACGCCATCAATGTCATAATCCCACACCACCCCAAAAATAACAATCAAATTAGCTTTTTCCTCATTTCAAGGACATCAGCAGGATTTAAACGTAGGTTTTCTGTCTCCCTAAGTCACATTAAGGATGTTTTAAGACCCTGTAAAGACAGCTATGAACGACAGTTAAGACCTGCATGAATTACAATGAAAAAAAAAAAACATGATAAGTTAACTTATTAGCTTTATAAATTATATTTAACAGAATAAATTAATAAATATTAATAAAACAAGTTAAAATAACTGTCAGTTTAGGTTGATGTTTTTTGACGATGGCATGCAAATCACGGACCAACTCCCAGTTTTGGTCCGTGAGGCAGACACCCCGTCTACTTTTAAGACTAGGCTCAAAACTTTTTGACAAAGCTTCTAGTTAGAGTGGCTCATGTTACCCTGAGCTATCTCTGTAGTTATGCTGCTATAGGTTTAGGCTGCTGGAGGACATCAGGATCTATTTTTCTCACTCTGCTGAGTTCTCCTATTGTTCTTCAATTTGCATTGTTTGTTGTTATTTCAGGTTTTAACTTTATGTTCTCTGTCATTTTTCTCTTCATAGAAGGTACACCTGGTCTGGCGTTCTGTTAGCTGTGACATCATCAGGGGAGGCAGATCATCCACTATTACCATCTAACATAGAAAGTACTCCTGGATCAATGTGAGCTTCTGTGCTTTCTGTGTCTCTGCTCTGTCTTCTCTAACCCCCAGTGGGTCGAGGCAGATGAGCGTTCACACTGAGCCTGGTTCTGGTTCTGCTGGAGGTTCTCCTCCCTGTTAAAGGGGAGTTTTCCTCTCCACTGTCGCTTCATGCATGCTCAGTATGAGGGATTGCTGCAAAGCCATCAACAATGCAGACGACTGTCCACTGTGGCTCTACGCTCTTTCAGGAGGAGTGAATGCTGCTTGGAGAGACTTGATGCAACCTGCTGGGTTTCCTTAGAGAGGAAACTTTCTGACCAACCTGGAGGATCTGATGGAATTTGATTTTGGAAAGTGTCTTGGGATGACTTGTTTCATGAATTGGCGCTATATAAATAAAATGTTATGGAATTGAAAAATTCTGTATTTTATACACATAGGCCACCTAAATTCAATCCCTTCTTAAAATACACAGAAAGCTACATAACGGAAACATGAGCTAGTAGGGGACAAGTCACTTCACCAGCAGAAAATTGCCTATTTAGTTTTTAAATGTTGATGACATGAACAAATGTACAGATTTAAGACAAAGTTTTAAACACAACCAGATTTTCTGATCTCATTAATGCCCTAGATGATAAACATTTATCCTTTTTAAGATCCTGTATAAACCATGAAGACAGAGATAGGGTGTATTTATGTAAAATTATACCTCCGTACCTGGTACCTCTTAACCAGAGCTTCGTTCTTCTTCCTCAGAGCTTCAATTCGTTTGTCCAGCTCTGCATCCTTCTCCTCCTTGGACTTAAGGTCCACCACTAAAGACTGGGAGACGAAGAGGAGGAGAGGAGAGTAAAAAAAAATTACTTTAGTCTCATTTAACACAGTTTGCAGCGATGGATTATGGTCCATCATATTCATATACAGTGCTACGGGCTAAACCAGCTCTAACACAGCGTGATGTTTGTTTTGCTCCATACTTACCATGGCTGACCTGGACTTGTCTTCAAATACAGGTGAAAAATGGTGTTCTGTAATGTAAAAAAAAAATATATATATACAGTTTTAAAACTGCCACTCAGTTAATATTGATTGTAAACAGGGTATTTGTTTTATTCTCATCACGCACCACCGTGACACCCAAGGCCACACTCAAAACCTTTTACCCATGCTAGAATAAAACATGTGCTAATCACACACAGACTTAGGTTATTTCTACGTTTGACAAGCTAAAATAATATTAATTGAAACCAAGACAAATCCCAGAGGAACCCCACAAAGCAATCTCGACTGAAATCATTTGGTTTAAAAGAAGCTATAAGTAAGATATTTACTACAAAATCAACCTAAATCATTCTCATTTGTCACCTGGGATGTTAGTAACATTCCCTATAAACAGTCGGTCCTCTCCATCAACAATGTCTTAGTCACGTTTTTCTCCTTTCAAACCTAGAGGAACTACTTCTGTTCAGAGTGTAGCCCGTGTTTACTTCCTGGTTCCTGAGCCAATCATATGAGAGTTCCCAAAACAGAGCGCAGCATTTGGTATTTTATGTTGGCAAAAGAGCAGCAGCCTGCAAACATGGAAGCCAGTAAGAGAAGCAGACCAGAAACAGAACAGAATAAAACACCATAGACCTGTCTAATCAGTAATTATTTGCTACTTTTTACTGAATCTTAGCTATAAATAGCTTAGATTTAGCGCTGTCGTTCACTACTAAGAGACACCAGCTATAAAATCTGAGGTTTTAGTTATTCGCTGCTCTGGAGCAAACAACTGTGTGCTAACAAGACTCCAGGGAGGAAAGTCATGAGCAATGATCTCTGAGATGCAAATATCGCTGTCCACTTCATACAAGCTGTGAAGCGTGGAGCTAAGGACTGGTTTTGCTTCCCTAGTGCCTTGTGCACCTTTCAGTCACCGAGTTAATCATGAACTCTTCAGAAGAACAACGGTTTGCAGAGTAAAATACGTCCACCTCTCTCCAAACAGCAGAAAACCTGCAACAAAATGGCTGCAAAACAAAAATAATCAAGGTACTGCATTGGCCCAGTTGAAGTCCAGGCTGTAGCTGGGCCTGAAAAGAGCTGTGCAGAAACAAATATCTACAAACCCTGATGACCTGGAGCAGCATTAGAAAGTAGAGTGGATCAAATTTGCCCCAAACGAATGTAAGAGGCTGATAAAGTCAGATAGCGACTCATAATTATTGATGGTAACGATGGTTATACAAGCTATTAGGGAGTCCTGATAGATTTCATATTAAGGTATTGATAAATAGGGAAACTATATATTTGATATATAGATAGATTATTGAATTATCGTCCAGCCCTAGTACAGAGTAGGCCTGCACAATTAATCGCATTTTCAATGTAAGCGCGATTTAAAAAAAACGCAATATCCAAATTGCAGATGTCAGCAATTTTTGGCTATGTAACAATTAGGGAATTAGACGCGTCCCTTAGGTGTCCGTAAAATGTTTAAAGTGGGTTTGCCTCCAAATGGAAGGGAAGAGAGCTGCAGCAGTGAGATAATCTAATTTTATTACTTGTTTTAGAGTTTATATAATCATACATAGCATTAAGTTCTGGTCAATCAGTTTAATACATAGACTTGCTTGTTGGTTGCACTTTATGTTCAACAAGGATCGATGTCCAAATCAATTAAAAGCTGTTCTCTTGAATAATATTCTGATTAATAGAAACATTAAAAGTTCTTGTTTTAAATAGTCCTTGTTTACAAACATCTTTATTTAGAGGCCATTTTTGTTGCTTGTGGTTAATGTGGAGAAAAGTCAAAATTGCAGTTTTGGTTGAAATACATCGTAGGCAGAAAGCAATCATTTCTGCTCCGAGTTTAGATGCTGTGGGTCTTTTAGCAACTAATTTGCACGGCAAGGAAACAAATTGATTTGTTGTTTGTATATGTTTAAAAAGACATGATAAATTAAACTGGGGGGGGGGGGGGGGGGAAATCGCATTAAATCGCAATATAAAGATAAAAAAAAAAATAAAAAAAATCGCAATTAGATTATTTTCCAAAATCGTTCAGCCCTAGTACAGGGACAGCTAATTCACCTTTGGGATGAATTACAACAGAAACTGAGAGCCAGGCCTTCTTGCCCCACATCAGTGTCTGACCTCACAAATGTGCTTCATGGAAGAATGATTAAAAAAATCCCATAAACACCTCAGAACCTTGTGGGCAACCCTATGAATTAAAAAAGGGACGTCAGTGAAGTTACTGCGCTTGTAGGGGAGTGAATACCTCTGGTGATATGGTGTAGATAGGAACACACGTGAGATTTAATTTAGGTTTCGACGCAACCCAAATGAATAAATCCTTCGGGCGTTTTCAAAGCTCCTGTAAGCGTCTTAGAGCTGCGCGCACAGTCATAATATCTCAGCTCCCACAGCCATTCACACTGATTCAACCCGGTCTACACTCTTATTATTAAGCAGGAACAGCAGTGAATTTGTTTGAGTGTTGTCTGCTGCATGTAATCCAGGCAACACGAACCATGTCTGAGCAGTTTCTAAGCGCCAAACCTGCATTTAAACCAAACACAGACACAGCCCATCGGTCCGCGGGCAACAAATGACAGAAAATACGCTTTTATCTCTTTAAATATCACACTGTAGTCATTTTACCTTGTGCCAAAAGCAGCTAACTGGTCCTCAGAGGGTCCTCATTATTGGTTTTCGGCTAGCTAAAGCTAACTTCCTGCCAAAAAAGGACCCGCTCGGCGGATTTAAAGGGACAGCGCTGTTTTTTAGCCCAACATGGACACAATCACTAAAACTAAAAGAGCAAAATAAAAAAATAGAAAAATAAGGGCTCTTCAATATTAATTTAAATGACTGGTAAAAAAAAAATAGATTTTAAAGTAGAAATAAAAGCAATTTCGCCGAGTTAGACTAAATGTAATGGTAGCTTTTGGTCGCTAGAGGGCGGGAGAGGCTAACTTCTAAGCACGCAACGATGCTCTGCAAACTCTTAAAGGTATACACGCATAAAATGTTGCTTCCTCCTGCTGAAAACTTGTTCAGACTCTGGGCTTAACACAATGTCTGTCTGATTAAAGACAAAAAAACTCTTAATGGGATGAATGCAGAAGATGAAGTAAAGGTAAATGAGCCGGTTAATGTATTCAATTCAATTCAATTTTATTTATATAGCGCCAATTCATGAAACATGTCATCTCAAGGCACTTTACAAAGTCAAATTCAATCATATTATACAGATTGGTCAAAAATGTCCTATATAAGGGAACCAGTTGATTGCATCAAAGTCCCGACAAGCAGCATTCACTCCTGGAGAAGCGTAGAGCCACAGGGAGAGTTTAAAGTATATGTCCTCTTCAAAGTTTAATCATAGCATCAACACACACATACATCCCCCTAAAGCAGGGATCATATGAGGTGCCCTCAAGCCTGTAAAAAAAATAGCTCAACCCTCCATGGAGCTGCATCTAAAATGTTATTTTATTTAGTTGCTCTTCCTTTTTAATCATACTACATAGTTTTAACATGATAAATGCATTAAAAACATGTTTATATTACATAAAGTAAAGGTTCGCTCTGAGTCTTCTATTTCAAAGGTTAGTACAGGTAGCCCTTCGTATGACAGTACCAATGAAGTAGCTCTCAACTTCTAAAAGGTTGATGATTCCTGCCCTAAAGGAAAGAAAATTGCTCACAGCTCTCTGTGTACACAACCTAAATCCTGTCAAAGTGAGTAAAACGATTGGATGGATGGATGGATGTGTCATGATATTTTGCCAACTTTTGGATGTAGTACACATGACATTAGTATTTACTTCCCAGAGGGATGATGCACACATTTGACTGGACAGAGGTGAGCAAATCTGATTCTTTGATTAATTCAGAATCAGTACAATTGAGACAAAAACATGTCTGTTGTTACATTTTTTCATTAAAGACTCCAAAGCGGCTGGAGTATTTTTACTGTCACAGCTTTAAAATGCCACCTCTTTACCCCTAACTAGCACTGTCTTGTATAAACAAAGACAT
The DNA here is from genome assembly GCA_037039145.1 of Fundulus diaphanus. Lineage (NCBI taxonomy): Eukaryota > Metazoa > Chordata > Actinopteri > Cyprinodontiformes > Fundulidae > Fundulus > Fundulus diaphanus. The sequence continues at coordinate 8,470,492 of CM073124.1, read as the reverse complement.
GCAGACGATCATGTGCCCCAGTTTCAGTAGGGACAGTCAAAACAAACAACTACTCTGCTGTCAGGCGGTACACAGTAATGAACACGCAGGATTTGCTAATCACTTGATAAGGTGTTGATAACACGAGAAGAGACCTGCTGCCACGGTAAAAGTGGAGACAGGTGGGGACAGGTAAGGGAACGTGTCAGACACCAGCATAGATTACTCTGATAACACTGGTCTATTGTCACAGAGAGAACCATAAATTCAGCACAACCCCACATGATTTCTGCTAACACCATGCATCACCTTAAACCCGCATGTCACTAAACAGAGCATGATCTAACACTTACAGTCACTTAAAGGGGTTGATGTGTCCTTCTAAGACAAAAAATAGTCATAGTTCCGCATTTTCAATTACGGTTTGTCGTAATCACTGGAGACACTTAAAAAAATCAGTAATTGTGATGAAGCACATAAAAAAATGTCTGCCTATGACTAATTTTACGTTTAAATCCATTAACACAAGATGAAATTTATACTAACACAATAAAAAGGTTTTTATATCAGTTTTTATAAACACATTTGAGTAGTCAGCTTTATCGCCAGATAAGACACAAACTGCTCACACATGGCTTTACATAAGCCCTTTTATAAAGAAAATTAGGGATTATCCCTCATAATGTAACTTGATACTGATTTGGCATGATGAGATTACGTAAATCTCATGACATGGCAGTTACAGGAAAAAAGGAAGTGCCAATAACAGTGAATACAAGGAAAGTCATGTAATGCTGATGTAATCCCATTAACCTTTGAACTTTCTGACTTGTGAGATAATGATATGATTGTAGGAGCCATTTTTCCCCTCCTGTGTTTATCGTTACCAGGGGGCGTATTTCATTTTGAGTTCTGAGTGTCTGATGGGGGATGGGGTTATTTAAGGTCAACCATGATTGTGTTCAGGTGTTGTTGAAGAGGCAACAGTTTTCTACTGTGCTTAGTTAGGATTGAAGTTGAATATATGTGGATCTAAATGGAAATAGTGAGACAATGGACATTGTGCTAACAATAAATTACTTTACTATAAGTCAAACTGAAAATTGGATTACGAATCTTAATTGAGCACACGTAAAACCAACGCCTTTCAGAAACAACAACCAGTAGCCTAAAATAGAGGATTTTAGCCGCTACTTTTCTGTTGTAAAGTCCCATGTAAGATTATTTTATTGCTTCTGTTTACATCCCAACTCAAAACCAAGCCAACTATTCAAATTGCAACATGGGAAGCCAATGGGATCCATTCATTGGTGCCCTAAGTAGCAAGAAGGCACAAGGTTACTGGAGTTCTGGGCACAGTGCAAAGAAGGTGCTGGAATAAAGACTCAGAGGCCACAGTTCTCAACTGGATAAAGATGAATATGTTACTTAGTATCTTGTGTAAGTGGAAGACGATGGATAGATGGATAGATGAATAAAAGGAAGGATAAATTTAATACGCCCATATTTGTAATGGTAACGTCTGAAAGCATGCAACTCATTGCTGAAAGACCTTTTGTTATGGTGATTATTGACGTCTCAACAGACAAACAGATGTCATTGTCGTGCAGTGTCTCCCAGTCCACTGTTGGACAATGTCCCTGCCCCAATCGTGAAGACGTTGCAGAGCTGGAGAGTTCTTTCAGTGACAGACTGCTGCATCCTTGGTGCACAAAGGAGCGTTATCGCAGATCCTTCCTCCCAGAAGCTGTTAGACTTTATTACCATCACTGCTCCCGACGAACTCAGTAAGATGTTTACATCCCTGCTGTTATCTTTGCACAGTATTTTTTATATTGTAAATAGTCTGTTGGTGTTTTTTATGGTTCAATATACATGCGTGTTTTGCAAATAATTTTTAAATCACCCTACTCAGTTGCACACTTATTTAATTTCTTGAGAAAGCAGTTTTTAATAACTAATAACTCTTCCCTGTTTTTCTTCTACGGTAAATTTGCTCTTTGTTGCTCTTACACCTAAATTTCCCCACTGTCGGGCAATAAAGGATCTTTCTATTCTATTCTATTCTATTCTATCCTCCTCTTATGCTTAAATAGTTGCCACTTAGTAAAGTAAAATGAACCAATCATTGCTCATGAAAAAGATAAACTGCTGCTTTTATAACTTCCTGTAGGGGCGGACTGTGCTGCAGAGCTAATGCTAGCAGCTAGCTTGTACTTAAGCATGAACAACAAGAAGAGATTCAGTTTTCACAGTGTTACTTTGATTAATTTCTGTTCTTCTGATTTAATTTTTTTATTGCCTGCGTGATTGCTGAGATTAGTGCCTACACCCTTCATTAGGGGGTCCATCTCCAACCACCCCCAGCATCCAATGCTGACTTTGACTACTGCTAGCCATGTATGCTAATAAAACTGTATTATGTAGCATTTTAATGGATTCAGTTGCTACAAGAAAATGTCAACCAACAGAGCTACAAGCTGTTTAATTTGCCATCTCATTCACACAGTTAGCAGTTGTATGGCTGCCAAATCGATTTTTGAGTTCTGGGCCTACTTGTACACTAGGGGTGGGCAAGATGGAATTTAAAATTTATCACAATATGTTTGGCAATGTTGTGATAATGGTAAAAGTGATGATAAAAGACTATTTATAGCTTCTTACAGTCATTTTCAGGTAACTGTATGGCTATGACTACATGTCAATTATTGCCCAATAAGCACAAAAACTGTCCTCAAAAACATTTTCAAATGTATCACATATTACAACAAAATTCCAAACATGTTTCATCACGACTCTAGTTATAAAAAGAAGTGTGATTTTTTATTAAGAAACTGCAGACCGTAACTGCATGTAATTGTATTTTTGAATTTATCAATATTTATTGATGCTCTCAATAAACCAACAGTGGAGAAAATAGCAAAAATAACAATCCTGACAATCCTGGTAGTTTGGGGGGGTTTTCAGACACCACTAGCTGGAGTTTATCGTTGTCAAGAAAAATCCAAATTCATTTTTCACGATAACCATAAAACAATACAATAAAGGCCCATCCCTACTGTACACCTTTTAAATTTTGAGTTTAATAGACAGTCCAGGTTTTTTTTCCAACTGGAAATGTGGGAAATGTGGGAAATGTTAGATTCAGAGTACGAAGGAGATTGCACCACATTGTGCCAACAAAACCTGATGCAGCAATCTCAGCAATTTAATTAAATTCAACATCCCAGTGTAGAAAACAAACATTATTTGACTTTTAAGGGTTTTATAGATACAAAGATTGCTTCACATTCATTACTTTTTTTGCCTAAATATCCACCAAAGTCCATTAAATTGTATAAAAGTTTCAGACTTTTTTTTGGCTTGAACTTGTTAAACAACTAAATCTTTAATCCTGGTTGCACTTGATATATTAATTGGCAGGTTTATGTCACCCTGTGAGACAGGTCAGCGAGAGCACATGCATGCTGGATTAAAGAATGGCTTAATTACCCAGGAGCTCCACTGGTTTGAAATGGCGCACTGGTGGAGAGATGTGGATCCCCTTTCAGTCTAAGCCTAGAAACAGGGGCTGGGGGTGGGACGGACCCGATGAGCTCATTGTTGACAGAGCCAAACAACAGCCTCCCCAGGGACAACATGAGAACCCTCGAGTGTCCCTGATCACGCAGCGAGGAAAGTGACGGTGGTTTCTCTTGTTGGTATAAACAAGCAGCACTTGGGGGGTTTAAGGCACCAGTATCAGCATCTGCACAGAGTATCACCGGGCAGACGTTACGGATGATGCTTTCACTTATCTAGAGGGAAGTCAAGAAGTTTCCTCTGAGAAATCTGAAAACTTTCCAACATGAGAACGTCGTTGACCTTTGCAAATAATTTCCGTCTTACATGGCTGCTCAACAGACGCTGAGACGTTTCTCTATTTATAACCCGGTGATGAGCGAAAGGATTCGCGTATAAGAAATAAAAAACATCAAGTTCCTTCATATTTGGTTGAACCAAAACATCTCTGTACAAGTTAGACTTTTATAACGTGGAATATTTGAAACTGTCCCTCAATAACTAAAGCACTGTTGAGTTTAAATCTACTCATTACTGTTATCAATGTCAAATTATTGCTTCTTTTTTTTTATGTTGCTTTTGTGCTATTGTTTTTCCAAGGTGGAATCATTTTACAACATGCATCGACACTGATTTTATTTTTTTTAAAAGGAGTTGTGTCCACAACAAAATACAGCCGTAAAGATTAAAATACCTTCTCAGTACTACTTTCAATAATATGATTATTATCACTTTTTGTAGCCAGCAACAAGCTTCTTGGACACACGAGTCACTGAATGTTTAACCAGACGTTTAGCAGAATTAGTAGGGATCATTAAAACTGGTTGGTTTCCTGCCATAAACACAACTTTCAAGGATGGTCCATAAATACTGGGTTAAGGGAGGACTCCTTTCAAAATCCGTTGTCCTGTTGGGACAACCGACCGTGCTCATTTAAACTATTTACTTGTCAATTTGAGGTAAAGTTGAAGGAAACTGTCCTTCATTCAGCCCCATATCATGGACACCACCACTTCCATGCTTAATGGTTGCCACTGTGTTTTTAATGAATGAAAGCTCCACCTGGACTCCTTCAAACATTGTCTTTAAATAAAAAATAACAATTCAGAAACAAGAGAGACAGAAAGCAATCAGAAGTCAAATTGAAAGGAAAAAAACAGGAAAGTCCAACATGACAGTGAGACGTTTGAGTCAATGTGACTTTGGTCATATTCAATCAATTAGATTATGCTTTCCAACGAGGCTCGATTATATTACCAGTTTTGACAGTACCAATCCTCAAGGTGATACATTAGCTTTCATTAAGCCCTTATCTATGTATTAAAATGTTTTTATTGCTGATGTAGTATTCTAATCTTAAATGTCAGAAATGCATCATGATTAACAGAAACAATAGCTTGAAAACATCAGTCTGTTTTTAATTAATCTTCATAATGTGTTTCACTTGGTGAACTGAGTTATTGAAACAAATGGGCCCGGGGCTGCATGTTGGGGCAGTTGGTACCTCTGTTGGTCTGAATTAAGGAGGTCTTAGGTTCAGATCCCAGCCCGGGGTCTTTCTGCAACGTATCCCAGTAAATGCATTGGTTCTCTACAGGTACAGGTGTCCTCAGGTGTTAGTGAGTGGATGGTTCTGTTGCCCTGTGATGGACGGGCGACCTGTCTGGGTGTAGCCCTCCTCTCACCCAATGACCGCTGGAGAAAAGCACCAGCCCTGCAGGTGACCCTGCAAGGATAAGTGGGTATAGAAAATGAATGGGTTTGGATATATTATTGACACTAGCTGTATTAGACAAATCAACAATAAATTATTATTTTTAATAAGAATTTCAGTGGTGTGTCTTAAAATCATCCATCCACTGTCTACTCATCCGTTCGGGGGTGCTGGTACCTACCTCCAGCTGTTTTATCAACATTCAACCAAAAGAAATGACAAATGGGAAACATTCCCAACATTAATTATATTATATCCATGGATGTTACTCCTAACTGCGACAGCAGATTTCACAGGAGACGGGCAGAGAGATGTAAATCCACAAACCCAGAGATCTACACGTCGTTGGAAAACTGCGGTGGAAATGACGTCTTTTGTCTCTGAATCTGTCAAAGCGTGAATAAAACAGAACAGCGGAATCCAAACTGTACCTGTACACTAGTGATGGGTCGATGAGGCGTCATGAAACGTTTCGACACATTGCAACTCTGTGCCGATACTGTGTCACTGAATACTGACACCTGCTGGACCTTAAAAATCACTACAGGCAACCTGGTTGACAGAGTTAACTGACACTGATTTGATGACCAAGTATACACAATACAATTTAAATCATTGTATGTTGCATTGTATTATTTTGTATTTTCATTTGAATTAAACATATATTTGATTTTTTTTAGATACAGTCAATAAATAATGTGAAGGAGGATGCTTGTGGACTGGCTTTTTTATTTATTTTTTTTACAAATGGTTGATCGGGCGCTGTGTTTAGTTACCTGACTGATATCATCTGTTCTGAAATCGGACATGCTGAGTATGACAAAGGGAGGAAAAACTACTCAGAGTAGCAACTTTCTACTCAGTGTAGATCAGCCGTTTTTTTCTGAAACGACGCTCAGAACAAAGACGCACAGCGCAACCCGCCCAACCAAAAAAGCGTTGCAGAACCCATCCAATCCATCAGTGGTGCGCTCCGATCAGCACCTGGCGCTCACAGAGCGAGACTGTGGTACAACACCATCACACCAGAGTTGCAAAATAGTTAAAAATTAACCATTATTAACCGTTATTTTGTTTACAGTTCAGCTTGGATTTTCTTTACTGCGCAGCATAGCTCTGCTGTGCGCGCTGCTGTGCGCGAATGCACACGCGTTAGAGGGAACAGAAACAGTTTGGCGCGTCAGTCAGTTCGAAACAGGTGCTGTATTGGTCACGTGACCGAAACAGTTCCTGTATCGGTCACGTGACTTTTCCGTAGCAATACACACATCGACACGGGTTTCGCTCTATGAGACCGACACATGCTCCGACGCATCGGTGTTGCCGGACCCATCACTACTGTACACAGCATGTAATGTTCACATCCCAGCCCAGAAATGAAGCCTTGTGTGAACGGACAAGATGCGCTACAGATGCACATTCCTCCACACTGTGTCGACCCGAGCTATCATAACTGGGATTTGGTCGGCTCACACGCACAAACACACCAGGTCCATCTGTCCATCTCTGCCAGGGGGGAATCGATGAGGTAATGGTGCTCCTCTTCAGAGGCCTGACACCTTTGCTCTCTCCTCACATAGAAAGATCGTCAGATTTATTCCCACTATACAGCAGATGGGTCTGTTTTCGCCGTCTCCTTATTGTCAGGAAATTATTTTTATGAGATATTCATAATAAACAGAAAGGTTAGATTAATTTTAGATTAGTTCCACTTTCACTGTAATGTGGAGTTTATGTTAAAAAGCTCCAATAGTTAATCAGATTTCTTCTTCTTTCTTCGTGCAATAATGTGCTGTGTTTATTATTATTATTATTATTATTACTACTATTATTATTATTATTATTATTATTGTGTTATATTATTATGTTATAAAGGTCACTCATTCCTGCTGCTACCTGATCATACTCGCTGCTTTATAAGTGTAACTATTAGAGTAACGACTGCAACCATGCACCATAGCTGCAACAATAACTGTAATAACTTATGTGCAATAAGCTATTTAAACAAGGTGCTATAATCCGTGCAATAAGCCTGTTCAATAGTCCTGTATAAACTGTATAATAACATATGTGCAATAACATATTTATACATAGGAGTGTACAGAATTGTATATTGTATATAGCTGTGTAACTGTATCTAACTGATTCTACTTACCTACCTTGACACCTTCTTCTGACTTTTGACTATTGAGCCGATGGGACAAGTGAATTTCTCCACTGTGAGATCAATAAAGCTTATCTTATCTTATCTTATCTTATTGCAGAACCGGCAGCTTCCAGTGGGAAACCCAGGCATCCTTCTGCTAGCCGTCAGTCTCCAGCTCCCCACGAAGGGGTTCAAAGTGATTCTTGTACCAATAAGGAAATATATGCAGATCCTCCAGCATGTTCTGGGTCTCTTTCTAGTGGAAAACCTCCAAAAACCATCTGAAGGAGTTGCTCACATCACCTGAACTGATTGCTTCGGATGAGAAGGATTGCTGCTCTACTCTGAGCTACGACAAAACTCTTCACTTCATCTCTGCGCCATTACCTGATAGCCTTATGAGGAAAGACATTTCTCCTGCTCGTGGTGCATATTTCTTGACCATAGATGAGGGTTAGCTCATAGACAGACCCGGAAAACCGAGAGCTTGGCCTTTTGGCTCAACGTCCTCTCATCCGTCTTCTACTCCACCTCACCATCTCTTATGAGCCAGAGGCAAAAAAAAGATGCTTAGGTGTCTTCGCTTGAGGCACAGGCCGACCCCTGACCCTGAAGGAGCATCACACTTCATTCGTGTTGAGAAAAACGGCCTCAAACCCAGAGGAGCTGATTCTGATCCTGCTTCAAACTCGACTGCAAGCCTCACCGATGCTTGCTGAAGATTGCGGGTTAGAGGCGGCAACAGAACCGCAGTCTGTGACGAGACCCTGAAGTTTCTCCAGGCCTTTAAGATCTTGTCCGCTAACCTGACAAATATCTCCAAACCCTCCACAGGTGGCTTCATGCCTGCCGGTGCCACGACGTGACGGCGAGAGACGACCCACGAGACGTTATCACCTCTGCTGCCTCTTTAGCTGATAATTATCACAACGCCAGGAGATAATTTGTTTATAGCAGGTGTGGAAAAAGACGAAGGGAACAGATGAGGAGCCCTAGGAGTGTTGAGCTTACTTTGATAAAACAGAGACTGAATGAAAAGAGCATTCTGAAATATTTAAAAAGTAAGAAAAAAATGAACCAAAGGTCATAAAATACAGACGATCTGGTTAGATCCTCCTACTCCCAGTCCTGTTCCTCAGGAGCAGAAAGCCCTGCGTGTTTTACACGTTTCCGCGCTTCAACACACCCAGAATAACATTTAAATAAGTTGTTTTAAGGGTTCTGCAGAACTTGATGGCATGTTTTTAAAGTACTTTGAATCATGTTGGAGCAGGAAAACATCGTCAACAGGGAGGTCCTCCCAGGACAAGGGATAGGGAATCCCATGGTACTGGGTTTTTGACGTTTTTAAATGTTTGACTTAGTGATATTTTTAATTTTTATCTCAGGATTCATGCATTTGATTGCCGTTTCTATTTTCTGAGATTAACTTAGTTTGACTTTTACCTGCAGGCGCCCAGACCTGACAACCGGGTCTTTTTGTTCCACCCGTTTATGATGCTGAAAGCTCGTTTTTGAAATTATCCACAAATGGACCACTTATTACTATAGATGGTGAATATTGAACTTGTGACTGAATAATCAAACATGTCTTGACCCTTAAAAAAATATCCATACCCCCCTGTAATTTTACACAACTGATCGAGTTAAAACCACAAGATTTATTATGTATTATTTGGATTTTATGTGACCAATCAAAGCTCCAAATGATCGTATAAAGGAAGGAAAATGTCATTTTTTACTGATAGAAATCAGAAAAGTGTGGAGTGTATTTAAATTTAGAGCTCTGTAGAAGCAGCTTTTGCTGTAATTACAGCTGGAAGACATTTCTAAACATATTTACACATCTCAGACATCTCACATTTTTCTTCTTCTCAAACATTAATTTCTCAGTTAGATTTCGGTCTAGGCTTTTCCAACACGTTCATATGTTTTGAGCTAAATCATTTACCCTGTTCTGCAGGAAGGTGAACCTCCAGTCTCTGCTGCAGCCTCTAACAGGCTTTCTTTCAGGATTTCCCTGGATTTAGCTCCAACCATCTTCACCTCTGAGCGTCTTCCACGTCCCTGCTGAAGAAAAGCATCCCCGCAGCATGATGCAGCCACCACCTGTTGTCCTTTTTCACGATGAATGCGGTGAGTTCAGGGCGTTAGCTTTCTGCCACACAGCAATATGTTAAAAGGAAAACTTTCAGTCTTGGTCCAAACTTGGTCCAGAGCAGCTTTTTTCCCCCAACTTTGCTCGGTCCTCAGATTATATCCTCATATCTGTGCGCAGGTTGGCTTGTTTCTCCTACCTCTCCCTACCACGGTGTGATTAGCAGGTGTGATCCAGCAGCTGCTGCACATCCGGCATAATCAGGAGGAGCCTGAGGAAGGAGCAGATCCCCCAAAGGCAGGTGCCAGCATTGCTCTTGTCCTTAGTAATTCTTGATTTATCTGAATTTGCCCTGCATTTTTCAGGTACTATCCGCACTCATGCATGAGTTCCTGCTTCCTTCCTCCTTCGGCTTTCCTTCTGTGAATCTCCTCGTTGCTCCTCTGGCCGCCCTCCTGCCATCTTGCCGCTTGGATCACTCAGCTGCCTGTCCTCCCTCCACCAAACGCCTGCCCTGGAAGAAAGGGAACAGAGAGGCAACGTTGACACAGCCTCCCTCCATCGCCACCGGCCAAACTAGATTCTGTGGCCATGCTCACCTCCTCCGGGACTTTTGTCGGTTCATTACCCACAAACGCTTACCTCTCCTCCTCAGGGCCAAACCAGGATCCCGCTGGAAACCCAGATGAGCTTTTTCCCCCAGTTTGTTTTCAACAAATATTTTAAACCTGTCCATAATTGTTGCCAGGGTAGTCCAGGTGAAGTCCTGCAGAGCTGCTTTTCTGCAACCCTTTGATGCATCCCTTATCTAACACGCCTGAATTAAAAGACCAGGGGTCCGTTCTTCATACGTTGCTTAAAACATCCGAGATCAAATGACACATCCAAGATGATTTCATCGTGCTAATCATGATCCGGCTAATTGGGTTCTTCGAACACACCTGTTGTTTATGATTAGTATCGCTGGATTGAGTTATCTGAGATAACTGCGCGTTCATGCGTTTGTGTATCGAAATGTATCGATAGTAGAAACAATGATCAGCAACGCTGCTATTGGCTGTTCAGCATGGCCAAAGAACACCCACAGTTTTTCTCACAAGCAGAACAAGAGCTTTTAATGGAAGGTTATGCCTAATTTGAGTCATTAATTAAAACGACAGGGAACACCTCAAAGTCTGCTAAAGCCAGGAGAGAGGGCTGGCAAAAAGCAGCAGACAAATTAAATGCATAAGTGCTGTCCATGTTAGATGTTTCTATCACTTTCTACAGCATGTATTTTTGCTTTTTAATAATTTCATATTTACTTTGTTATTTTATGTCAGAGCCTCCACGGGAGCCACTAGAACATGGGGAAAAAAGTGAAGTACGAGAATATTCTACAAAATCGTAGCCTTTAATCATTATACTGTATTTTAAAAAGCCACTTTTTCCTCTTTTTAAAAGCCACTTTTAAATGATGTTTGTCTGTTTATAACAGCCACCAAGAAAAATCTCTCTACAATTACACTGTCGCGCTGCGCTAAACGATCCTGTCTGTCTCGCAATACACGATTAATTCGAAAAACTCTGCAAATTATTCTTGCACCTTCCGCAACAGGTTGCTGTCGTAAAAATGGACAAGACATGGCTACGACAGACTTCCCTGTCTCCTCCGCTTATAAAGCTGCGATCTAATCCTGTTTACATGAAATAAGCCTGCTCTCGAGCAGGTTTAAGCTGGCGCACATGTTGCTATGACAACAAGTCCAGGATGAGTTTCGAAGAACCAAACGATCCAAGATCATCAACAAATCGTCAACAATCAAATCCAGCTAACTGAGTTAGCGACGTACGAAGAACGGACCCCAGGCCTCTGCAGAGCTTAAGGACATCCTGATGAAGGGCCACTGGACTCAGGAGCTGGAGCAGGGATGCATCTAGAAGCTGCAGGATTGTAGCTCTGCGGGACTAAACTTAAATATCCTCTGAAGTTCAGCCGCAGCTATCTGAGACTTGTTATCCAAACCAGTTGTTTTGCATTTATATTTTGAATACTTTATTGCATTTGATGAAGTGCCAAGCATAAAATGGAAAATTGTTGCTGCAGACTTTAATACCAGGAGCAGAAATGGGGGAAAGCGTTTATCACCCTCGCAGCCAAATATTTGTCTTATGAGCAGGAATGGATCAATAAGATGGTGATACCTGAGTTTACCTTTGAGTAAGACGCACACAGTCTCTCTCTTTCAGAGATTACAGCTGCGCTGAAGCCAGTCACAGGTTCAGGGAGGGAGGGCCGGGATGCAGAGCAGAGGGGGTGAGCGTGAACAACATGAGGTCATTGTTGCAACCCAAACAGTGGCTCAGCTTTCAGCCGAGGTGACAAACGGTGAGGCTGTCTGCTTTGGTTACTGCAAGACAAACAGCAGCTAAACATACACGGCAGGGATTCCTCGGGGCCGGCAGACTCATCGTGTCTCACGCTGGCCAACGAGTCCAAAGACATCGACACCAGAGCTCACTCGACCAGGCTGAGTTCAAGGCTAGAGTTTAAAAATCACAATAAGACACTGTTGAAACGTATAACTGGGGGAAAAAAATCTCTTATATACGTTTATAGTCAGGGATCAATAAATGAATAAGGCATTGTGTTCCTGTTATTTAGTTGTTTTTAATATTAGATTAATGGTACCTCTGGTCAAGATGTTAAGTTAATTCATCTTTCATTGCCGCTGCATGATCTCACTCTGAAAAGTTTAGAAAAATCCAACTGCGTTTAGTCATAGGGGGAAGGAAACATGTTCAAGATTAACTGCTTTTAGCAAAATCTTACTTTCCACATCCTCCTTTCGGCCTCAGGCTCATTTCCCAAGGTTGGAGCATCTCTCTGCGATGGACTGGCGACCTGTCCAGGGTGTACCCCGCCTCTCGCCCATTGACAGCTGGAGATAGGCACCAGCACACCTCGTGACCCCAATACGGATAGACATTTCCCTGCAGTGTGAACGTAGCCTTAGACAGTACAGTTAGGCCATATTTCTGTTGAGCAATGATGGATTTACTGACTGAAAAATGCCTGTAGGTCCTGGAGGAAGATCCTTCCCCCCAGGAAGCAGATCCTCATACTGGGTCCAGATGGAAACACGCCTGGAAGCGACCGTCCTCCAGACACAGCTACAGGTGGTGGTTTCTGGAGGATCTGGTGGACCCAGCGGTGCCGACGCCCTTTTTCAGCTTTCCACATTACATACATCACCATGACTCCACATCCGCCACAGTGTGTTGAACATAAGGCTGGACAATAATTCAATAACAATATATATCGATTAATAGATGTATATTGATGATATAACACAAAAGGTCAATAAAAAGTTCAATAGAATAGCCAATCACAACGCAGACCCAGGAATCAAGCTCCGCCCCCCTCAAAGAGTTCAGAGAGCACGTGTTCTTTTTTCTTTTTTAAAAACTTACAGTTTTGGTAAAAAGTTGGTTGAATAAAGGGTTGAGTTTGAATTCAGTGTTTGTGTGTTCTGTATCTAAAAATAGGTTGCTAAGCAACAGCATAAAATGTCCAGGGCTGCACTTAAAATATGTTTTGAATTTGTTGATAATTATCGATATCGATCAATATGATTTCCATGTTATCGATATGTTTTTTTTCTATATCGTCAATATCTAGTTGAACAGACAGGAGGAACTGGCAAGCGGATAGACGCTCCTCCTGTCTGATGACGCGGTGAAGCGAGCTGGAGGAAAATGGCTGCGTTGGCGATCAACGCGGAAAATTCGCCTTGTTCGCGTTTGGTGTAAACGCACCTTAAAATGGACCGGGAGCTGGTAAATTAGAGTACTAAAATGAAAGCTTGGATTTGGGTCTTCAAGGTTGGATGTGTCTAATGCAGACCATCCATGTTCATGATGATTTATTTCTGCTTTGTACCAAGGGCTGTATCCAGTGTAGAGATATAATTTGACTCCTTTACGCATTAAATATCATGCGGTTGGAAAATTTAACACAAACAAAGCAATCCTGTCTGCGACAGGCATCCTTACAGTTGTTTTAAGCAGCCACAAAGTCAACATCTGAGTGAATTACATTTGTTAATAAACAGGACTTCTTCTTCTGGGTCCAGCTTGTTTTGCTTTTTCAAGAAACAGCCGATGAAGAGCCAACCTTTTCGTGACCTGTAGGTGGTGAAAATAAAATCTAATTGTGAAATTAAAGGACTGAGAGAAAAACAGGGGGGAAAAGACTGACCTGGTGCCACTACAGAAACGAGACCCACGGTAGCAGATCTCATTTACATCCTTATCACAACTACACAGGTGTAGATTACCTGTCAGAGGGTGTGTGTGTGTGTTATTAAAACCTTATCTGGTGCCGTCATACTGTCTCTCTGCAGCATGACTGCTCTCAAGTTACATTGAATACCCTCTAAATCCAATCGCACACCTTGGAGGACAATAAACAATACTGATGAATGCAGATCTGAACCAAAAACCTTGCAGGTGACTTCATCCCTGGTGGCCTCGGTCATGGGTTGGCACCAGCCGGTGTTCTGGGTGCAACAGATCCGCCTGCAGCAGGTATGCGTTCAGAAAAGAGGATCGAAAATTTAAAAAAGCAACTTGTGAGTGCTAAAAATAATAAATGTGCGGTTCTGAGGCATTAAATAAAAACTGCTGATAAAGATTTTGGTAAAAAAAATGAAATAAAAACTCCTCTTTCAGGGACCGACTGCTGCATCCGAGGTGCACAAAGGAGCGTTATCGCTCTTCCTCCCTCCCAGCAGCTGTTAGACTTTACAAACATTTCTGCTCCCAACAAACTCAATAAACTGTTTACATCGCTACCATTTTTACACAGTATTCTGTTGGTGTTCTTTGTGCACAAATATACAGTATATTTCCATAGTTTGTAGATTTTCGAACCCACCCTACACAGTTGCATGCCTTTTAATCGGAGTATGCTGTTTTCAATAACTAAAAACTGTATTGTATTTGTTATTATGTTGTAAATACGCTCTTACTTTACAGTTTCCTCTTCAAATTTTGATTGTTTTATTCTTACCGTTGTGTGAATCTGCATGCTTCAATTTGCCTGTCTCATTGCTGTTGGTACGCCAGAATTTCCTCTTAGGGGGACATTAAAGATGTTTCTATTCTGTTCTATTATATGCTAAATACATTTAAAGCAAATAAATTATCTCTCAATAATCATAAAGACCAGAATCCCAAAATGTTCACTCGTTCTGTACTCCAAAAGTCCCTCAATAAAGGTTTGATATAGTGGCTTTAATCCCTGCTGTACAGGGTTGTCTTCTGCTTAATGATTGCTTTTGTTTTTGGTCTCGTATAATTTGTAGGCGGTGGTTTCACATCATCAGATCCACCGGCCACAGCGGCAGATGCATGTTTCAAGCATGTGACAGATATTAATGAAACAGAGTTTTTTTTAGGGATAAAGAAAAATAGTGTCAGAAATTATTAATATTTAATAAATAAGAATATGCATTCAGATGAGGCTCGTTTGTCAGTTTAAAATTAATAACTTTTAAGCAGATAAACTGTCATTATCTGTGAGGTTTTAGCAGAATACAAGAATTTGGCATAGACTCAATAAAAGGTAAAAACTTATCGAATAAACTCAAGGATCATCGGGCATGGAGAAAATAACGGAGTAGCACCGAAGATAAGGAGAAAACCAGGGAGTTTAAATACAGAGGAATGTGGGGGAGAGGGAGAAATAGGTGAAGACAATCAGAAGGAAGTGAGGAGCAGCTGAGACCAATGAAGACAGATGAGATGAAGGTAGGAGTCCAATGAACAGGAACTGGAGGGAAACACATGGGAGGAATCTAACTAAATGTACACAGAATGAAATAAAAACTATGAAATAAAAACAGGAACACACAAAAAGAGAAAAAAAAACCATGAACTCAAACAGAATAAGAAAGTAACTAAAAGTGTGAAAATACAAACACTCAAACATCCTGACATAAACACAATCTCCATTAGGCCCACATTTCTGTATTAGTAATGTGGTTTTATTGGTCTGAGGTAATACTGTGATCTTAAATATCGTGTTTCCATGAGCTGTAAGCGGAAAAGCATCCAATCCGATTTATTGATAAAGCCCATTTAAAAAGCACAAATGGTTGACCAAAGTGCTGTACATTAAGAGATTAAATAAAAATAGTAAATAAAGTAAAAACAGACATAAAACAACGTTAGACAACACAACAACTTATGCTGTGTTGGACACCAGGGACCAAAGAAGAGCGTGAGGGTGAAACAAAAACAATTAAGACACTTGAAAACCAATTAAATGTTTTTAAAATCAGTTGTGTAGCACAGAGGGAGCCGGTGAAGAGCAGCCAGTAGCAGCAACGTGCGATCGAGTCAAAATTAACAGAAATAAAGGCTTGAAAACATCAGAATCAGAATCAGATATACTTCAATAATCCCAGAGGGAAATTACTTTTGTTACACACTCCAGATATACAAACATTTTTAGATATATATTTACAACATTCCACACAAAATAATATAAATATATACATATATAACTCAATATATATATGTATAACTATAGATCCAAACAGTGCAAAGAATGAATAAATGTCAGTTACAGAGGGGGGGGGGGTGTCTGAATCACTGAGGGAGGCGTTGTAGAGATCGATGACCACAGGCAGGAATGATTTCCTGTGGCGCTCTGTGGTGCATCTGGGTAAGAGGAGTCTTCTGCTGAAGGAGCTCCTCTGCTGGGCCAGTGTGTCGTGGAGAGGATGTGAGACATTGTTTAAGATGGACTGAAGCCTGGACAGCATCCTCCTCTCTGCCACGGTCGTCAGAGTGTCCAGCTCCTCCCCCACAACATCACCGGCCCTCCTGATCAGTTTGTTCAGTCTGTTGTTGTCAGCAACCCTCAGCCCACTGCCCCAGCATGAGACAGCAAAGAAGATGGTACCGGCAACAACAGACTCATAAAAGATCCTCAGCATCGTCCCGCAGATGTTAAAGGACCTCAGCCTCATCAGGAAAAAGAGTCGGCTTTGGCCCTTTTTGTAGACCGCCTCTGTGTTTCTGGTCCAGTCCAGCTTATTGTTAAAGTAC
Organism: Fundulus diaphanus; assembly: GCA_037039145.1. Lineage (NCBI taxonomy): Eukaryota > Metazoa > Chordata > Actinopteri > Cyprinodontiformes > Fundulidae > Fundulus > Fundulus diaphanus. Next base: position 8,453,896 of record CM073124.1, on the reverse strand, counting down.
ACTGTGTGTAGTTGATTTATAAATATTTGGTTCATTGGTGAGTTGAATGAACTTTTAATAAAATTGTAATTTGTTGAAGACGGCCGTAAACCCCTCCTGTGACTTCAGCCACGTTTCTTTAGAGCTCCCACGGTTTTACACATTTCCAGAGATTCTCTGCAAGATGTTCTTTCTTTTTTTGTGAGTTGCTGACTTTCAGCTTTGATTAAAGGGGTTAGTTTGCACAGAAAACACCAGAAAGTCTAAATAAAACACAGTATTCATGTTTGTGAATGTTATTTAAATATTTGGGCTTTTGACTAGGCATCTGGTTTCTGTCTCCAGGATAAAATAATTATACTTTATTTACTGTACTTGATCTAAAACGGCAAAAAAAAAAAGATGAACTGGAAGCACAGCGTTGGATTTACTAACCTTTTGGTTTATGATAGTTATTTTCTGTGTAATCAGATTTGTTTTGGTAATTCCAATTATAAACATTTCTGCTTTCATGCTCCACAAGTTTATTCCCTTATATTCAAATCCAGGCTCTCCGTTTTCCATTATTTTTAGCTCTGTAAAACACTTCAAGTTTGTATAATGCTAAACTATTTTTTGCATGCATGATAAATATGAAAAACAACTTTAACTCTGCTTTGAGTTACTTTTTTTCAAAAGATGTAAAGAAAAACAGACTTAGTTGCGCAAATATAATAAAGGAAGAGAAACTGATGTTTATATTGGGGGAAAAACATGAAAAACCAGGAAAGATTTAAACTTTTGTTTTGAAATTAAATCGACAGAAAATAAAGTGTTTATTGTTTTTGTTAATTTGAATGCAGGGATAGAGATCAGTGCTCGACTCGACCTTTAAATCTGGGCTGAAAGCATTTTTGATTCAAACAGATTGATTAACTTAAAGCTGAATCACTGACAAGATCCAAGTGTGACATTATGAAGGTTGAGCCTCTGTTTCTTTTATGCAACGCTTTCAAGTGTCTCGCACATCAAACTCTCCTTTCTTAATGCAAAACTTAAAGGCCTTTCTTTAGATTGTATGAAAATACAAACCTTGGCTTACTAAAACCTTTTTTTACAAATGATTAAAGGGGCCCAGTCACGTACTATGACCATAAAAACCCCATATATTCATCTTCAGATAAAATAATATACGCCCTGATGGTGTTTATTTGTCTTTTCTGAGCCTCAAAAGAGCTTTGCATCGGCGCGGTCAGCAGACATAACCATTGTTTCGCCGTCTGCCGGCAGAACCGCGGAGCTATCGAGAGCAAGATGACTCCTGTAGGAGCCAGCAGACCGTAGTGCAACCTAAAGTATTCAATTCAATTCAGTTCAATTTTATTTATATAGCACCAATTCATGAAACATGTCATCTCAAGGCACTTTACAAAGTCAAGTTCAATCATATTATACAGATTGGGTCAGATTATACAGATTGGTCAAAATGTCCTATATAAGGGAACCAGTTGATTGCATCAAAGTCCCGACAAGCAGCATTACTCCTGGAGAAGCGTAGAGCCACAGGGAGAGTCGTCTGCATTGTCCATGGCTTTGCTGCAATCCCTCATACTGAGCAAGCATGAAGCGACAGTGGGAAGAAAAACTCCCCATTAGCGGGAAGGAAAACCTCCGGCAGAACCAGGCTCAGTATGAACGGTCATCTGCCTCGACCGACTGGGGGTTACAGAAGACAGAGCAGAGACACAACAAGACAGACAAACAAGCACAGAAGCACACATTGATCTAGTAATCTGTTCTACATTAGATGGTAATAGCAGGTGAGCCGTCTTCTTTGGATGATGTCACAGTTAACAGAACGCCAGACCAAGTGTACCTACTATGAAGAAAAAGAGAGAGAGCAAAAAGTTAAAGCAGAAATGACAACACGTAATGCATAATTGAAGAACAGTAGAACTCTATAGAGTGAGAAAATTAGATCCTGATGTCCTCCAGTAGCCTAAGCCTATAGCAGTAAAACTATAAAGGTAGCTCAGAGTAACATGAGCCACTCTAGTTATAAGCTTTGTCAAAAAGGAAGGTTTTAAGATTAGTCTTAAAAGTAGACAGGGTGTCTGCCTCACGGACCAAAACTGGGAGTTGGTTCCACAGGAGAGGAGCCTGATAGCTAAAGGATCTGCCTCCCATTCTACTTTTAGAGACTCTAGGAACCACCAGCAGACCTGCAGTCTGAGAGCGAAGTGCTCTGTTAGGAACATACGGGGTAATCAGAGCTCTGATATATGATGGAGCTTGATTATTAAGGACTTTATACGTTAGAAGAAGAATTTTAAATTCTATTCTTGATTTAGCAGGAAGCCAATGAAGGGAAGCTAAAATTGGAGAAATATGATCCCTCTTGTTGATTTTCATCAGAACTCTTGCTGCAGCATTTTGGATCAGCTGAAGACTTTGAACTGCATTTTGTGGACTTCCTGATAGTAAAGAATTACAATAGTCCAGCCTTGAAGTAACAAATGCATGGACTAGTTTTTCAGCATCGCTCCTGGACAGAATGTTTCTAATTTTGGCGATATTCCTGAGGTGAAAAAAGGAAACTCTGGAAACCTGTTTAATATGGGATTTAAATGACATGTCTTGGTCAAACATAACACCAAGATTTTTTACTTTATTACCAGAGGCCAAGTTAATGCCACAACACAACACTAGAGGTTCCTATAATGGGCAGCTTGTTTTACCAGGTCCAAAAATCAATGCTCTAAACGAGATCCTTTATATATAGATCATTGCATCTTTGAAATAATCTACCTCAGTACATCTGCTGCACTCATAGTAAATTATCTTTTAAAAATAATCTGAGACTCCATTTGATGCCCTTGAAGTGTTTTTGTTTTATTGGCTGTTTATTATATTTGTTCTTGTTTTATTGGCAGTTTTATTTTACTTGTTCTTTTGTGTATTCTCTGATAATTTTTGAGAAATGACATTTTTGGAAATTTTATATTTGTGACTGTGCTTTTTATTGTATGTTTTTAATGTGGACCCCAGGAAGACTAGCTGTTTGCCATGGCAACAGCTAATGGGGATCCTTAATAAAAATTACAAAATTACAAATTACTGTATTATTTATTGAATCGTTTCCACCTCAGAGCAACGTTCTTTACCAGATCTGTGCAACGTAAACATCTGACAACGTGTCACCCGGAAGTTTGAGGAAGTGAAAGCTGTTGGAAGGTATTTGTCTCGGCATGTACCTGAGAGAGGCCCCGCCCCCTGACGCCCAGACAAACAGGGTGGGGGGAGGGGTTGGGGGGGGGGGGGGGGGGTCCTGGCCTTTCCAGCTGATCGAACAGCCTCTGACCTGCAGCCTAGCAAGCCGCTGTCTCATGCCCTGCAGCTTCTTCAGGATAATAGGGTGAGGGTCAGGGGTCGGGATGGAGGGGGGGTTCTGGGCTTGTTTGGGATGCTAATATTATGCAGGGTTCTCAGACTGCAGAGGGTGAAAACTGCGATAATTAGGCTGCTGCTGTGACCTGCAGCTTTTCTATGTGACGTCGCAGCCAAGAACCTGAATGTCAACCTGATGTGGCGGAACTGAAAAGGGAACATGATAAAACTTTAACATGTGATAACATCCTTAGTAACTGTCTTGTCATTATTACTCATCACAACACAATACTAAAACGCATTCATAATCTATGGAATCTGAAGTTTACAAATCCATTTCTAAATACACTTAAGAACAATTGTTGTGAAACATTAGCCGTTGTTAACCGTGATTAATCCTTACACATTACAATTCTCTGGAAACATTAACAATAGTCACGTTGTTGACTACCAACATAAAGCTATTTACAGCAAGGCATAGCTCATGATTCATGCATTAACATCTAGGCTGCATTCCTTTAACTTCCTCTATCTTGCAAAAGGTCTGAACACATTAACCCCATCTTAAACGCCCTTCATTGGTTGCCCGTACGTTTTAGGATCCGTTTTAAAGTTCTCTTATTTGCTTTGTAATCTCTTAATGGTGCGGCCCCCCTACATGTCTGAGCTGCTGCATCCCCATACACCTGCCCGCTCCCTTAGGTTTGCCGACCAGCCGCTCCTTACTGTCCCTAAATCAAAGCAGAGACTTAGAGGAGATCGCTCCTTCGTTGTGGCAGCTCCACGGTTGTGGAATAATCTGCCTTTGGATGTCAGGCAGGCCTCCTCTCTCTCAAGACTTGCCCAAGCATTTTGCACATCCTGAGAGGTTGACTCTATTTTTAATTACTTTTAATTAATTGTAACTATTATAACAGTTTTTAACTATGTTATTTTTATAATTTAGCTTGTCTGTGTTTTGTCTATTTTAATTTTACTGTTATTTTCAGTTGTACGTCCAGCACTTTGATGAGCATTGTTATTTTAAAGTGCTTTATAAATAAACGGGTTATGGTATGGTATGTTGCCTTGCAGCAACAAGGTCCTGGGTTCAAATCCCAGCCTGGGTCTGTTATTGCATGGAGTTTGCATGTTCTCCCTGTGCATGGTGGTGTTCTCTCCAGACACTCCAGCTTCCTCCCACAGTCCAAAAACATGTCAAGTTAATTGGTTTCTCTAAATTGCCCTTAGGTGTGAGTGTATCCAGTGGTTGCCTGTCCTCTGTGTCTCTGTGTTGACCCTTGATGGACTGGGGACCTGCCCAGGGTGTGTCCCGCCTCCTGCCCAATGGCTGCTGGAGATAGGCACCATCTCCCCACGACCCTGCACAGATACGGCAGATAATAGATGGATAACAACAAAGCAAATTTTTATCTTATTTTTTACTTAATTTTTATGTAAATGTTTGCAACTTACATAGACATATACATACAAGCCCACATTTAGCCCGCTGCTCTTCACTGACTATATACTTAATGGAATTTTAAAAGTCAGGTTAAACTCACAAGTAAAGTAGGTTACATGATTTAACAGGAGAAACATACAAACATAGCTATAGGTGTTAAATTAATCAGCAACGCAAATGAAGATAAATGAGTGAGAAAAAAAAGAGAATTTTACTGCATTAGTATGGTCATGGCCCGTTTCCATCTGTTAGCAAATATGTATTTTTGAAGCCTCAGGGAATAAGTTATTTGTTCGATATGATAGATTTCCCAGACCTTTTTAATCCACATATTGTCCGTTGGAGGGTCGGGCTTCAACCATTTAACTGTGATAAATTTAAGAGCCGCAATCAGCAATATTTGTAGAAGGTATTTTTTTCCTCTTCCAGTAGTCATTTGGTATTAATCCAAGCGGTACCATCTCAGGATCTTTGTTAAACGTTTTCTGAAATACTGAAGTGCCTCAAATATGTCTTCCCACATTTTTCTCAATTTAGGGCATGTCCAAAGTAATATGAGTAAGGTTACCAATGTGTGACCCACAACTTCTCCAGCATTTATCTGAGTGTATGGTTCCCATTTTGAATATGACCACTGGTGTACAAAGCAATTTTTCATTATAACTTTGGCACAAAATGTTACAAAATCATTAAACCGATAATTGACCCTCAGTGGGTGCAACCAGCTCTATATAACCAGGTGTTTTGGTGGTTTGGGGTGTTTGTCAGTGCAATGCCAGGGCAGAGAGACACCAGCAATGACTTTAGAGGTTCAAACGCTTTACGAAATCTTCCATCTGATAATGACGATGGATGGAGGTTGAATTTAAATATTTACGTACCCGCTTTGCTGCTTCCACAGGATTTAAGAGTGAAAAGTAGCCGCCAGGTCCAGATGATCCAGTGCAGATCCGTCAGCTGAGTACCATCGTTGTGAACTTATATAAACGCAGAGGCTGTACCAGTCAGTGTGTTAAGACCATGCCAAGCTTGAAAAACATCAGCAATGACCGTTAAGAAGCAACTGTCCCTGTTCGACAACCTAGAAAGGCATTTCTAAACTATTTGCACAGTATTTGCTCAGAGAGAAATATTATTTTTCAGATGGAAAACATCTAAGACAGCGGCCAACCTTCCCTGGAGTGGACCGCCCAGCAGATTCAGCCCAAGGTTAAAGCTTGAAATGCTTAGGGAAATGACTAAAAACAAAACTCCATCTGTGACTCAGCTTGGAAATTTAAATGTTGAAGTTCATCACATATTGTTGTGCAATCAAGCAATGAGGAAAAGTCAGACTGCCTTGTAAGCAAAGAAATTTGAGACTTTAACACGCCCCCAGGGACGGCCTCTCTCAGCAGGGGGGCTCACTGTATAAAGGCTTGCTGCCTGAATACATTCGCTCTCATTTCCCGCTGCTACGTTGGAGCAGCATTGGGGAGAAACTCTCATCCTCCTCTGCAGGGCGGAGGACCCGACTGGAGTTCGGAGAACCGCAGGCTGGATCGAAGCTAAGTTTGCGGTCAATCTTCTGCGTAACCAGACGCCAGAGTAAAGAATCCATCTACGCCGAAACCAGCCTTGTGATTTTTTTTTTTCAGCTGTGGCAGGAAAACTGGACTCGAGACGGCGTGGAGCGGTCTCCTCTTTTGCAGCCAGGCCAAGCCCCACAGGAGCAGCTAGGCTAGGGAATTCGAGGTGTGGAGGTCCTCTATTCCACAGCCCCATGCACACATGCTGCAGCCGTACACAGTGAGCGCTGTAAATTCCTTATTTATATTATTTACATAAGTTATTCTGATAAATTTTCCCCGTGTCATAGAAAACCCTTCAAATCTCTTTGGATGAATCCTTTACTAATACAAAATAATACAATAAGAGCTGATCAGAAGTGTTTACTGAAGACCGACTCTTCCTCTCTTCACACAGAGAACAGTCAGAGTTTACAGCAACTGAAAATGTGCGTAAGACTGAGAGGAAATTGGGCTTGTGGGAGAAAGGAAGGGTTTATTTTGACTGTGGCGTGGGTGTAGTGTCCTAAGTAATGAAGCCATAAGTTTGACGCTCTTCTTTTCCCCTCTGTAATCCACTTGATGGCAAAAAAACCAAACAGGATCCTTTCCATTAGGTTCAACCGTTTACTTTAAAGGTACAAACCATACAGGTATGAAATCCATCTAAATAAAATAATAAAAGAGGATTAGGAGAAATGTGAACGAGGTCAAAAAACTGTGTGGCTCCACTCCAATTGCCTGATTTACTGAAGCGTTAGCTCGCTAGCAATTAAATATTCGCTAATGAGCAATTAAATATTCACATTTGCTAAAGAGCTTTAGTATAGTTGCTAATATTACATATCCTTACTCATGACAAACCTTTTACCTTCTTGTACATATTATTTAACTTATGAATAATCCCTTTTATCTTGACTTCAACTGACTTTAGGCTTCTACATAATCACCCCTGATTGTTAGTGAAAGTGTCAACCTAAATAAGAAGAGCCTAAATAATATTACAATTACTCAGTAAAATTCAATTCAATTCAATTTTATTTATATAGCGCCAATTCACAACACGTCGTCTCAAGGCTCTTTCCAAAGTCAGATTCAATCAAATCCTCCAGGTTGGTCAGAAAGTTTCCTCTCTAAGGAAACCCAGCAGGTTGCATCAAGTCTCTCCAAGCAGCATTCACTCCTCCTGAAAGAGCGTAGAGCCACAGTGGACAGTCGTCTGCATTGCTGATGGCTTTGCAGCAATCCCTCATACTGAGCATACATGAAGCGACAGTGGAGAGGAAAACTCCCCTTTAACAGGGAGGAAAACCTCCAGCAGAACCAGAACCAGGCTCAGTGTGAACGCTCATCTACCTCGACCCACTGGGGGTTAGAGAAGACAGAGCAGAGACACAGAAAGCACAGAAGCTCACATTGATCCAGGAGTACTTTCTATGTTAGATGGTAATAGAGGATGATCTGCCTCCCCTGATGATGTCACAGCTAACAGAACGCCAGACCAGGTGTACCTTCTGTGAAGAGAAAAATGAGAGAGAACAAAAAGTTAAAAGCTGAAATGACAACAAACAATGCAAAATGGAGAACAGTATGAGAACTCAGCAGAGTGAGAGAAATAGACCCTGATGTCCTCCAGTAGCCTGAGCCTATAGCAGCATAACTGTAGAGGTAGCTCAGGGTAACATGAGCCACTCTAACTATAAGCTTTGTCACAAAGGAAAGTTTTAAGATTAGTCTTAAAAGTAGACGGGGTGTCTGCCTTACGGACCAAACTGGGAGTTGGTTCCACAGGAGAGGAGCCTGATAGCTAAAGGATCTGCCTCCCATTCTACTTTTAGAGACTCTAGGAACCACCAGCAGACCTGCAGTCTGAGAGCGAAGTGCTCTGTTAGGAACATACGGGGTAATCAGAGCTCTGATATATGATGGAGCTTGATTATTAAGGACCATTGTTCTTTGCCTCACCCAAATAAGGTCTTACCTTTAGAACAGACCATCAGCCATCTTCTGACTCATGAAGAAGACACAGCTTTGTTATAGGGTGAAAAAGCTCGTTGGTCTTGTTTTTTACTTTCACCTGACGAACAAGGCCATTCCTGAGGAAATAACCCAAAACTTTGCTCTGTTAACGAAGAGGAGGGGGCTCCGCAATGAGGGTGGAGGTTCATTAGAAGGAGCTGCTGATGAGCTGCCGGGCCAGGAAATGAGCAGAAATCAGGCAAGTCAAGAGTTTTCTTTCAGCTTTTGGAAGAAAACGTTTGCTGTAAGAGGGAGCAAAAGGAAAGGACATACAGCATCCTGCATGGGAGCATGTCAGCACTTGTTATAAGGAGAAAAGAAAGCTAATTCACATCATTGATGTGTATCCTATGCAATAAAAGCATCCTCAACTGGAACAGAAAGAAATAAAACAAATAGACATTTTTCTGTCACTTCAGTCTAGATTTTATGTTTGATTATGATTATCACAAAAATTTTGTTACTTTGTTAATTTTTTTAATGTTTGTGTCCATTTATCATTTTTGATTTACTTGATTTTTACATTTAAGAAATGTTAATGTTGCTGTTCAAAACATGTTTGTTTTTAGAAATTAATATAGGGAATTGTGTAAATTTGTTAATATTGCAGATATACTTATGTAAGTGGAAGCAGGTTGAGATAATCTAATATAATGTACGGACATTGGGGGAAGTTTGAGGTTTTTCTCACTCTTTGAGTATGTATGTGTATACATAATTTATAAACTCATTAACTTCACGTGTATTTGTAAGGCATTTTCAAATTCCAAAGATGAAATAAATAAATAAATTTTTATTAAATCCTGCAATTGAAAACTAATAAAATCTATAAACACATAAATATACAACACACGCTGTCTATTTAAAATAAAGCACCACTTCAATATATTTTTACTCAAGTCAAAGTAAAAAAAAAAGTGCCCAACCATGGGCACTTTGAGTAATGAAATTACTCAAGTAACAGTGAAAAAGTATTTGGTAAGGATACTCAAGTACTGAGTTAATATTTATAATAGATTAAATATTTAAAAAATATGTAATTGGTCAGGCAAAAATATTAAATTATGCACAAATTCTGGTATTTTAACAACTAACATAAAAAATTACAAACAATAACGATTACAAAGTAACAAATTTAGGCAGAAGAAACACTTTCCTAAACAATGTTTTTCAGCATAAAACGTATTAAACCAAGCAGGTACTATCTATCTATCTATCTATCTATCTATCTATCTATCTATCTATCTATCTATCTATCTATCTATCTATCTATATCTATATATATATATATATATATATATATATATATATATATATATATATATACAGTAAGTTCGTACAGTGCAAAATACTTCCAATAACTATATATACTGTTTACTGTGGTTACTTGACCTGTAAATGGCTTGATGAGTTCAGCAGATAGAAAGTACCAATAAAAATAACAAACCTTGGGTTCAAACAAGAAGTGTCTCCTTAATATAAACTGTAGATGTCTCTCTGGTGCGTTTTTGGTTGAAACAAACTTGTTCTTTATTCGGTGAAGTTACTCACAGTGGGTAGAGTAGCCAGAAATTTTACTCAAGTAAGAGTAGTGATTCTTCATAATATTTACTCAAGTAAAAACAAGTACAGTACAGTAAAACTACTCCTAGAAGTATATTATGTTCAAAAAGTTACTCAAGTAAAGTAACTGAGTAAATGTAACTGGTTACTACCCACCACTGCCTAAAGGCAACTGCTCAACCAGCTATGACTCGGGCATGAAGTATCTCAGATGCATCCTTATTAGTCCTGAACACGGAAAGATTTATTTCCTGGAAAAAATAAAGGTTAACTAAAATAAATCTAAGTCCAAACTTTGACGAGACCACTCCAAAAACACTAATTTCGGGTAAAAGTAAAAGTAAGAAGTACGGTGGAGTAATACTTACTCCTAAAAGTGCATTTTGGTCGAAAAGTTACTCGAGTAAATGTTCCGTTTTATGTGTTCAGTGGCCAGGATCGCCTCCGGACGCCCGGGTGCGTTTTATTTTGAAAGGAAGAGCGGAAGTGGTTGACGCCGCTGCTTTTATTGTGACGGCGGCGTTGAAAAGGAGAGTGAGCGGCGCTCGGTCGGACACAGCATCACAGACGGGCTGCAGCGCGCCTCACAGGAATCTTCTCACCCTGGATCGGGTCCGTTTCGGATGGGTTCGCCGACATTTCAACTCGATCCATCCCGGGACCGCTGACATGCAGTGACACCGACACCGGCCGGACCTTTTTCCGCCCATGTTCTGAGCCAAACCTCGTCTCTGGGTCTTCTGGAACATTTGTTTCTCGCGGATGTCCACCTCTTTCCCACCGCAACATCACCACCAGACACCACCAACACGGATCGTCATTTTCACCAAGTAGGTCGCGAGTTTTGTCGGCGCAAGGTTGCGTCATCTCCACGGCCGTGGGGCAGCAGCAGCTGCAGCAGCGCGCGCCGTCAGCTTAAAACCGATTTTTTCCCTTCTTCTTCTCTTCACATCTGCTCTCACGTTCTCGTCTCATGCAGCTCGGATGAGACCGCTTTGTGACAGACATGCCCAGACAAGCCCGGGCTCGGGAATATAGGGCGAAAAATGTTTTAAATCTGCGCTGTTCTGATTTAATTATTACATTTAAACCGCGCGGCAAAAAAATAAATAAAAAAATGTCATTGTCAAATTTTGATAAATATTTTTAAAAAAATAATAAAAATAAACCGATTTAGTAGGAAAGAAAACAACAATAACTTCACCTTACACGAGTCTTGACGGTTTTTTTATACGCGGTAAATAACCGTTTGTTGTTTACAGAACGGCGCGCGGCACTAATATTCGACCTTTTTCGACGCGTTCGCGCATCCTCGTGCACGGATTTGTTTACAAACACAAGTCTCGTGCTCAGGGAGGAGGGAGGGCGTCTGCTGCCCCCTTGCGGTAGACGGTCGAAAGCAGGTGAAACTGGAGGAGGGGAAAAAAAAGTTAATATGAAAAAAGATCAATGGGTTTATGAGTTGTAATCGCTTATCGCTTCCTCCAAACATATATTTATGATTCAGTCGTATTTTTAAAGCATCACATTTGTTTATTATAACAAGAAAATACTTTTTTTTGTGTAGCTATGTTGGTTGATTATCATTACTTTAAGTAACTATTATTCAGATCTGTCTATCTATCTATCTATCTATCTATCTATCTATATATATATATATATATATATATATATATATATATATATTAGGGCTGGACGATAATTCATATCGATCGATAGACGTATATAGATAATAGAAAAAAAAGGGTCAATAAAAAGTTCGATAGTATAACAGTTTTCCTTCGTTTTCCATTCTAGCCTATCATGTAGGTTAATATTACAGTCATTACATCCTCCCAACCAATCACAACGCAGACCTAAGAACCAAGCTCCGCCCCCTTTAAAGAGTTCAGAGAGCACGTGTTCTTTTTTAAAAACTTGCAGTTTTGGTAAAAAGTTGGTTGAATTCAGTGTTTGTCCTTTATCTAAAAATAGGTCGCTAAGCAACAGGATAAAATGGCCAGGGCTGCATTTAAAATATATGTTTTGAATTTGTTGATAATTATCGATATCGTTTAATATAATTTCTATTTTATCGATATGCTTTTTTTCTATATTGTCCAGCCCTTGGTTGCTGTGTTGTGATTCATTATTATTTTTTTCTTCCTTTGCAGGATTAAGTCAGCTAATCAGTCAATGAAAATTATGTATATTAATGAATCGGATGATTAAGAATCTATCTGTGATAATGCATAGTGAAATGAGTTATAAGTCTGGCTGTAAAGTGTTAGAGCCAGCCTGCAGCAAAGCTCACAGTGTACCGTAAACAAAGATAAGGACGCTGACGCAGACTGAAGCAACAGGTTGATAACTGTCTGAATCGTGTTGGAGATGGTTTATGAGATGAGCTGTTCAAGGTTAGAATGAGGGACTCCTAAGTGTGAGGCTAGCCCAAACAATTACAATTAAATACCCAAATAATCAGAGTGACCTATTGTCTGAGTTTGTCATGATGCAACGGAGCATCTACACCTGCTCTTAATCTCTTTTTCCTTGAATGTCAAGTAATTTTCCGTTATAAGCAGGAATGCTGTATAAAAGAAATAATCAAACGAGGAAAGGACTGCAGAGTGGTCCCAAATTAAAAAGTTTCAAGAAGAAATTAACCATAAGAGGATGGAAGAAGCTGCACTTTATCCCAGCTAATTCAAAGAGGAGGTGAACTTTGGCCATGATTGGCAAGACTGTCAATCAAGTCCTCTCATCAAAGGGCGGGATGGCCGAAAGCAGCGATGCGGCAAAAACTGACCTATCAGAGGAGGTGAGGTCTGACTGCGATAGCAAAGCTGTCCATGAATACGTCACGTCTGAGGGTATGAAAGGCTGAAGATGGAAAATCTGACTAATCAGCAAACAGCAATGGACAGCAGGATGGTAAAGAGGCCTTCCTAACTGCTGGACAAGAGAATAAAAAGGGGAGGGGGTAGATTTCCTCCCCTTGGACAGTTTGGGAGAATAATTACAAAAACTCAAGACAAAGACCTGGTCAGCAGAAAAAGCCTGACCGTTCAAAGTTTGTTGTTCCGCTCTGGGAGCTTAGAGATCCCTACGAGCTTGGAGTGACCTGACTTTGGCCTGAGAGAGCTGGCGATCTAGAGGAGCAGCTTCTACCTCGAAGACATCAGAAGCGAAAGCGTTGCCCCGGCTGTCAGAGCACGGTCAGAGGTGAACAAGAGCCAGCAGCAGGACCGAAATGGACCCGTCTCGTCTCCCGGAAAGGTCAGCGAGGGAGAGAGCAGACCTTGTCGCGCTCAGCGGCAGGACGGCCTTCAGCAGGGAGACGACAAGAGGAGAGAGAGAAAAGGGGGCCGCGGGCCATGAGAAACCATTCTGTTCTGCCCGGGTATTCCACCCTTATTATAGCCCCTGTCAAAAAGGCTGAATTGTCGTCTTAAAGACCAACCATGGTCTTTGATCGTAAATTAGCCTTTGGCTAGAGGACCCGATGTACAGCACGGCTCCTGCATGTTCTGCCTCCCTCTGTAAGGACACATTTGCAATTGGCTCATTTGTGTGTACTGTAGGTATTATGTTCCACATTAGCTGTTTAAATACTGCAGACACACCGGTTTTACCATTTTAAATCCATACCGAAAGGAAGACTGAAAATAAAAGCCGAATTCTGATTATGCTTGTGCTTTGTGCTCCTTTTGATTGATATTATAAATGTGGATTTGGTTTGAAAACATTTCTTCATTATTTAATTATTATTTTTCTTTCTAAATTATATTTTAAAATGTTGAATTGTTACATAAGAAATTTTTCTTTCGTCTGCTTGGGTAGTACGGAATCAGGCACTTTCTATCCTATTTCTGCACAGAGCAGATAAATGTCAGCCTGTGCCATCAGTTCGTGTTCATTTATTCGCTGGTAACCCCATAAGTGGCTGAATATTAGTTGATATTTCTGTCTGTGCTTAATGATTTTAATTTCACGCTTTCCTACGATTCAGGCTCCTGCTGAGATGGCCCGAGCTGAGACCATCGAGACCCTCGGAGAAAGCAGAGGAGGAGGAAACGGCCCACTTTCTTGTCACAACACCTGCCGCATGGAGCTGCCCCAACACCCTCCCACCTGGACAAGCCCGCTCACCGCCAGGAGTGGCGCCCCCCCTCTCCAAAACAGCTCCCACAACATGGAGCCACTGCAGGCCCTCTATCTGTCCAACGTGCTGCCTCGCCCCCAGCAGGAAGGCCGAGGCGAGGCCCAGACACACCAGCAGTCGCCCGCGTCGTCACCATCACCGACACCCCCACAGTGTCCGGTCAGGGCTGAGAGTAGTGGGAGAACGCTTTCAGCTGCTGATTCGTCAGAAGAGCAACCAGGTAAGAACCTGGTAATTACTCCAAGCTGCCAAAAAAAACGTGACTTTCAGGCTTGTTCAGGGGGGATAAGAGCTAAAAAACTGTAAATAGAGGTGGACAGAAACCAAAGCAATAACTGTGATTAGAGCTGAGCTGTATCTGGAGTATGTGGGCGGATCATCGACATATATGGATTTTCTAGAGGCTAATTTTAACATTTTAAAAATATGAATATAACTTTACTGACAATAAGAATGTTTTTTTTGTTTTTTTTTACCCATTAACCCAAATGAATTCTTGAAATTCACTGATTTTAGTGTTTATTCAGGTCAGGGAATCGGCCTTAAAAAATGTCATCTTAAAATTAAGTAATTTCTATTTTTTGGCACACTATGTGTAATTAAAAGGGTTATGAATTACAATATTTGGGTTTCTGTCAGTTTTTGTCAGCAATGAACTCGCATTTTATTCTACAATTTTATAATCTCCATCTTAAATATAGTTCACTGGCTTTTTTTTTCTGTAAAATCTATTTTAAATGCAGTTTACCCTAACATTGTGTATCAGAGATTAATCCATCTGCAATAGAGATTAGAGATTATATTTTGAATTAACTATAGGTATTGCTATTATTCACAGGGATTATTGATTAACCAAGAAGTATCAGCGATGAAATCACCGATTTTCTACGTTTCAAAATACGTAAAATCGTTTTATGCTAATCATGCAGCAAACGGACAGCTAGCGCTAAATCTGGAGGCAGTTGAATCGTTAGCATGCTGCTTCCATTACTAAAGCACCGTTTTAAATCACAGCTCAACTGATGATGGTTTATAATGGTGATATAATGTGGAATGTGGAAAGCCAAACAACGGGTCTCGGCGTCCCCGTGTCCACCAAATCCTCCTGAGACGCTCCCAGTTCGGCGCGTTTTACCACCAGCTCCAGGAGCTAGATGAAGGTCGCTGCCGGTTCTTCTGTCTGTCCAGGACCCGGTATTAGAACCTGCAGGTCCGTGTCAGACGACGGGACTCCATCCCCACCAGTCAGTAAATCAATCAGTGCCCAATAGAAGTCAAATAACTCGATGGTGTTCACAATCAGATACGGTCCCTGATTGGTTAACGCGACATGAATTGACAGAAAAGTTCAAGTTGTTGAACTTAAGCGAAATTACGCTTTGCTCTACTTGCTCTAGTCCACTGTGCCTGTTCGCAGTTTCGGTTCGCTCTATTCACCAAATTCACACTATTCGCATCACTCGAAACGGGCTGTTCGCATCGTCGACCGTTGATTTGCTCCTGATCGCGCCTTTACTTAGGGATAACAGGAGAACGCCCTGTTCGCGTTCAGCGTGAATGCCAACAAGGCCTTTAATTTTTTTCTTTCTTGGCAGCTCACCTGCCTTCACATATAAAATCTTTCCCTGCTGTTTTTTTCCTCTGGTAGCTGAAAAAGTAACCTGATAGCATCACTCTACTTTGTGCCTGTATCTGTTTTATCTGCAACAAATTATAACAATTAAACACAAGATCAATAAACACTTCAGTTGAGGCCGGACAGTCGCACTACATGATATTTTGATGATTTAAAAATTTTAAAAGATTACAAATAAGTAATGTTTTATTTAAAAGAAAGTCATAGTGAATGCATCTACTACATATATGGTATATTTTTATGCATTTAAACATTTTTTAAACGGCCATAAATACAGTTGGACAGAAAATTGAGGTGTCACGTCAATGATCTGGGTCTGTTTTGACAAACGGTGTTTTGCAACAGTAGGTTTGGTTTGGTTATAAATAACTATCAATAAGTTAGTAATTTTAATCAAAATTACCACATTTGGGCACCACCTGATTAATAACAGCCAATCAGGTCTCAGTTACAGTTATTGTTTTCTGAATACCTGCCTGGTGAGGTGTGGTATTATAGGCCAATAGATGAATTAGTGAAGTTCTCAAACATCAACTGAACACACAAATAAACCAAAACATTCTCTCCAAAATACATTAATTTATTAATAAAATACTTTAACTTCAACTTGAAATACTTTAGTCAACAAACTCTTTAACTAGACAAGCAACATACAACTAAACAACTATGTAAAAATCAAAAGAATAAGCAAAACTAATAAACAGCGGAAGAAAAAGGAATAGATACCAAAAATGAAACCACTAACCAATAAATAAAGTTCAGTGTAAATATATGTTTAAGAACCATGTGTTGTTGGTTTTTTTTTTAGGAATTAGGAGTGAGGTCAAAATAGCTTTAAAACTAAATACAATTACCAATTACTAATTAGTTTGTGTTCAAATCACAATACAAAGCAAAAGAGAAATAAAAATAATCTTTTGATAAATTCATGTGTTAAATGTAACTTGGGAATGCACAATGACGCTGTTGGTCCTGGGTTCAAATCCCAGCCCTTGGTCTCTCTGCATGGAGTTAGCATGTCCTCCCTGTGTGGATTCTCTACGGGTACTTTAGCTTTCTGGCAAAGTCCAAAAACACGACTGTTAGGTTACGTTGTCTCTCTAAATTTCCCTTAGATCCGAGTATGTGCATGGTTGGGCGTCTCTGTGTTGCCCTGTAATGGACTGGCAACCTATCCAGGGTAGACCCCGCCTCTCGCCCAATGACCACTGGAGATAGGCATTAGCCTTCTCAGGTCAAACAACAAAAAAATATTAGCGCTATTTACCTACAGCTCCAAGTCTCTCATGCACCTTTAAGCACTATTAATTAATACAAAGATTTTCTGCGAGTTTGAGTACTGGCAGCATGCTGCGACCGATTGTTGCGTCAACACAGTGAGATGTGTTATAAACAGCCGAGTTAATGATGCATGCCATCTTAGCATTAGCAATTTATACTATTCCTGAATTGTAGTCTAGGGTCACAGAAAATCATCCCAAGGACCGCAAATGGCCCTCGGGCCACACTTTGGACACCCGTGCCCTCAGAGATAAGTTGAATGCAGAGGAAAATTTAATTGGAACTGACAAAGTTGCAAAGACAAAAAATATTATTATTATTATTATCATTATTATTATTATTATTGGTAAGACTCTACATAAACCTGCTCCAAGAAAACCCAAACATCTATCTCCTTAAGTATATCATTAACTTTACAGCCAAGATTAAATGCTGGTAGTGCAAGGTGCACATACACCGCTTATTGAGCAGGAGTAACAATTGTGGAAAAGTGGAAAATATCTGATGTGACTCAAGCACAGAGAACAGTTTGCCTTCTGAACCTCCACTGTAAGGTAAACATGAGCGTTATCAGTCAACGGAGCAGTGTTGGTTATGTAGCAGTTGCACTCGAGCCTAAATTTTCGCGGCTGGGGTTTGTTTGGGTAGTCTGAGACGATGAAGATGAAAAGTCCCTCTGGTTGTCACCGGTTAAACCCGTGACTCCGCTGTAGCCGAGTGGACAGACGTCATTGAAACCGCAGTGGGCGCTGACATAAAACTGCCCGGACCGGTTTTGTTTGCAACATGGCACACATCAGGCATGATGAGGGATTGCTGATATGTGTAGAACTGTTAATCCAAATCTCAGTAACCCCAAAGGAAAAGTCTTGTCTGGCTGTGATGGGGGGGAAAAAAGGGCCGGTGTTCATTTGGGACGGAGCCAGGATGCAGGGACAGATTCTTGAAAATGTAAACAGATACTGTGCAGCTGCCTCAGCCTCCTGCACCTCCTCCCTGTGTGTCAGCTCAGCTGTGCTAGAGGCATGTCCAGACTTGTCCTCTGCAACCTGACAGGAGTAAAGAAACAGTCTACAGCTCAGAAACGTTATCAGTCTAGTGGAAGAGATTTTATATGCAATTGAATCTGTTTTCTAATGTGTGATTATATTTAGTCTACTTTAAAAAGAAAATATCTCCATGCTTTATATACGAAATAGTGTATAAAGAAATAATAACAATAAAGTTATTTTCCATTTTTGCTATTAGGAAAAAAATTATTTCCCTCATAGCATAATTGATTTGCTGGCACACAAAGACTTATTAGTTTTGAATGAATGGGCTTCGACAACAGGATCATGGTGGGTGATCGACATGGCAGAAAATATAATAATGTATGGCCAGTGTTGATCAGGTAGGCCTTAAATTAACAATGTTCATTGTTGTTCATCCACGATTTCAAATAATTCTACATTGGCTTTTTCGTGCACTATTTGCCAATAGCCTATTATGAAAGACTAGTTGAAGCCCAAACTACACAAAAATAACTTCATTTTTAGAAAAAAATCCCATCTGAGCACCTTAAGCAATGAGTTTGGAGTCGTTCTCTGAAACAAGGGGAATCCACAATTTTTCCTTCGTGGATATATTTTGTGTTTTCCCCACTTCTGCTTGAGGCTGCCTCTTAACGTCAAGCTTAACAGTAAAGGCCTTCAAGCGCACTTATGCGCAGCTTAGTCAAACTTAAAACTATTTGGACTGTTTATAATTAAATTGACCAATATAGGTTCACATGGATTATTGATTAACCAATAACTATCACCAAAGAAATCACAGACTTTCTATGTTTCAAAATACATAAAAGCGTTTTATGCTAATCAAGCAGCAAATGGACAGCTAGCGCTAAATCTGGAGGCAGTTGAATCGTTAGCATGCTGCTTCCATTACTAAAACACCGTTTTAAATCACAGCTCAACTGATGATGGTTTATAATGGGAATAAATCTGTTAAGGAGATTGACTGTAATGCAAATCAAGCACGGATTTGAGAAATAATGCTTTTAATTTGGCAAGCTAAATTGTCGCTAATGTAAACCGCTAGCTTGCTACTTCTTATACTTTACTACATACTTTCTCACACTCTTCATTTTCACCACTGTCTTGGTGATGATGATTTAAACTGATAACAGTGGTATAAACATATTAGAGAACTCAACAGACTGATTAACTAACAACTTGAACGCAAACCAAGCAACAAATTGACAGCGCTAACGTTAGCGGGGCTTTACTAGCCTGGCGGGCCGCCATGCTTTACTCCCCCCGCCAGGATAAGCGTCGTCTGTTTACTTTAAACGTCTCGATAAAACGGTCGGTGAAGTTCCCGCCCTGGGAGAAAACCTCCTGGTCTAGATAAGCTAACTCCTCGCTAGCCATTCGCCCGACTAGTCCATCAGCTATTAGCGTGCTCCACTTATTTTTTTCCCCATTTTCAGGCTTTCTTATTACCCCACAATTGTGTTTTAAAATTGTATCTTGGCAAGCTACAATTTTAAAACAGCTGTTGGTATAAGATACCTAAAAGCTTATATTATTAGTTTTAAGATATTGTGATATAGGTAAAGCTGCTTTAAAACTCACTGCCAGTGTGATGAAGTACGAGTATTTTAACATTATTTCAATACAAACGATTCCAACCAAAAATAGGACGATAAAAAGAGGACAATGCTTCTGATTTGGTTCCACATTCTGTTGCTATTAGAGTTATCAGATTATTGAATTTGAACTGGGAACTGTGTCTATTTTCTTCTCTTATTTAGTATTATTTTGTCAACGAGTCTTAACTGAAGTGGTCCGGGGTCTCCGTGTCCTTTTGTCAGTCTTGTCAAGCAGTCAGGTTCATCCTAATCTCAACCTCCTTTCCTCTAATTCATCCTATCACATCTCAGCCCTCAGGCACTGTCGTCCAATCACACGCAGACATTGCCATGAGTCAGAGTCACCTTGGCAACAAGTCAGGGTTTTCCTGTTTGTTTGGGGGGTTTTTTATGCCTCTGCTCTCTCCTTTTCCCCCTTTTCCGTCTCTCTGTCCAAACGTCAGAGAGATTTTTAACATGAACTGAAAGTAAGAAACCTTAAAACCTCCAAATTACATGTTTGTGGTCAATTAAGATGTTTAAAATACTAAATCCTAACACAATTAACAAGGTTTCTTGTAAAAGTAAAACCCACATTTTACGGTTGTGCTGATCAATTAAGGAAAAAAAGAAGTGCAAAAAAAAGAAGTGAGTAGCAATAAACAAATCATTCCGTAAAATTAACTCTTTGTAAAATTAGATTTCCTCCAACTGGTTTATGCAGCTAGACAAAAGGTCCAGAAACCCGTTAAATAAAAGAAAACAGACAAACACACAAATAACAGAAGTTAACATACCAGACTTATTAAGCAGATTAAAAGATTACGCTTCCAAATTCCATGAACAGGGAAATAAGTCACAGTCGGGCTCCTTGAGAACTGTTTGTGGATTTGTGAGAACTAAATAACCCCATGGGGGGGTAATACACCCCCCCACCGCCCAGGCCCCCTATTGCATATACTCCTAACAGGACTATATGGTGCCATAAGTATACAACGCTCCATTACCACCTTTCTACACCTCAGTAATAAACATAAAACGGTGCCACAGATTGTGTTGTGGCTCAGCTCTCAAATGTCATGTAAACACTGTGTTACATAATAAGTGTGATAACCCAGTAATACCATAAATTCATCTCATGCGGCCAAATGCAAACCCTGTCTGGACTGATGGTGATTCGCCCACCTCGGCTTCAAGTAGAAAGTGAAACTACTTTCTGACCACTTTGGCTAATAGTTAGATTCTCAAGTGGTCGGATGATCCTTAGATATGGAGAAAGAAATACAAGGGAAGGGCGTTGACATCGACATAAATGCACTATTCAAACCTGGAGTGGATCGGAAGGGACACACATAGTTCAGAGATGTGACAGAGCTTCAATATTTCACCGAATTTGCTCCCTTTCCACGTTTACATCCTAAAATGTTCCTTCCCTACTCGCCCGCCACAGACTCCAACAGGGAGGAGCAGGGCCCTCTGCCCGACCTGCTTCCCCAGCATGAGCCCCACCAGCGTGGCCCCGGAGGAGAGGCGGTGCAGCAGCTGGACGTGAGGAGGGTGGGCCGCCAGCTGAGGAGGATCGGAGACGAATTAGACGCCACGGTCTTCCACAGAGCGGTAAGCAGGGTCCGAAATTAACACTCGCCAGGCGCCACATGCGATGAAATTTTCCGTTTGGCGAGTAAATGTCAGAGGGCTAGCTAGCTGCCACATGGCGAGTAAACGTTTGCACCAAATCAATTGTGTTTTTCAGTCATCGTGTGGGTGTATGCTTCATGTTCCTCTGCTGTCAGCTCGTATGACAGCAAACGTACACAAACACACATGTGACCCGAGAACTACAGCAGCTACGTCACGTCCGTTTGCTAACAACTAGCGTTTAGCTCAGGCTAATTACGTAGCGGGATTACGTGGAGATATTTAGAAGGAATCAGTCAGAATTAATATTTTGGCTGGTGAAAAATATGCTTTTATATTGCTGGTTGATTTTTTTTTTTTTTTTACATCAGGAAGAATCAGGAAGTAAATTTCGGACACTGGCGGTAAGTGAATGACAGAGATCTGACGGTGATTTGAACCGAGAATGTGAGCCTAAAGTTTGCTTCTTGTTCTTGAACGCGCCACAGTTTCACGGACGATTCTTCTTCTTGTGCAAGCACGCAAATATCTTATCGGACCAGTTTGTGTCTGCACGGGCAAACATGGGAGTTTGCATTCATATGCGAGTGCTTTTGTGTGTGCGAGGCCGCTGTGGAGACAGATCAATATTTGTGAGAGTCAGTCGATGACGTCTGTTTGCTAAGACGCTCTTCTTTCTTTCCTTTATTCCTCTGCTCCACAAAATACAGACATTTCGCATTTGCTGACTCCTAACCTTCCTTTTTGGATCTGCTTTGTTTTCCACTTTGTCCCTCATTTGCTTTTTTTTTTTTTTTTTGGATGATTCTCTGTACCTTTTTTTTTTTTTCCCCTCCTCCAGCCATCAAAAATTAGATTTTGTCATAACAGGAAGGGATTTTAAACCAAAAAACCCCCAAAAAACTTAAACCAAAAAAAAAAAAAAGTAAATAAATTAGCACCCGCTAAAGATAGTAAGTGGAATAGTCATAAATCCGTAGTTACACGTCAATGCTTTCCCTCCTGCTGCCTGTCTCCTTTGTTATCTCCTTATCTCTCTCCTCCCTCCCTCGCTTGTCGTTCTTGATCGCGTGAGGAGTTGGCACTCGACCTCCTCCCTCCCTCCCTCCCTCGCCCTCCCGCCTTGTGCACATAAACAAAGATGACGTCACCCATCCTCGGCTCTCGCTTCACCAGGTCGCAGACGAGCTCCGCGGCTCTCGGAGCTCGTCTGTCACCCCTGTCTGTTAGGGGAAAATAATAGAAACCCGCTCTGCTCTCCCAGGATCAGCCGGCTCTTTTCAGTCATGGCCGGAGCAGTCGTGTAAAAACGGCAAATGCAAGGGTGCAAATTCAGTGTCGTTCTTGGGGGGAGTTGGGATAATAAACACATTTTTCCAGAGCATTTTCTATTTTTTTGTTAATTTTTTTCTCTCTCTCTCCGTCTTGCAGGACGTTCCCCCCCAGTGGCATCACTGGAGAGATGCCACCTGGGAGCTCCTCAACTTCTTGGCCCAAATGATGAGCACATTCTACAGGCTGAGGTAGACCTCCTCCATCCTGGCCATGTCGCTGGAATATCGATCTTCTCTTCCTCGCCCCGGGAGGGAAAGACAGGGGCTGGCAGGATGAGGCGTTCTGTCAGTCAGTGTGCTGGTTCAGACTGCAGCTGATGGATGGACCTTCTGTTTATTTTGTAAAGTTTGTATATTTCTGTTTTTTCATCCCCGTCTCGGGGGGTCAGGTCCTTGTGTAGCAGATGTGAGTCCGTGTGTGGATTCGTTGAAAATACTTGGGTCAACCTGTGGTTTGTGCGACGCTGAGAATATCTAGCTGTGATATCAGACCCGTTAACTTTCCCTTTAACTGCAGATAAAAGCTCCTCTCTTCTCCCACAGACCTGATTTGACCCTCTTCTGATGTACGAGTTGTTTTTTTGTTGTTGTTTTTTTCCGCAACCCGAGTCCCCCGCTCCCTTTTGAAAGCTGTGAAATCGGAAGCCGAGGTTGCGTTTGCAGGGAATTCTTTGGGGTGCAAACCTACTTTTGAGCAAAGCACAGATGTAACGAGCCTTTCCGCTGATCTGGAACTGCTTCGCTTCACCACCTAAACGTGCCTTCCTGCCTGAGGCCTCACCTCCAACATGGCGACAATCAGCAGCGCACACATTCACTCAAAGTGCTTCGTTTTGCAGCCGCTGAACCCGAGAGCGGTTTGCATTAAATTCAAACGTGGAGAAGCGGATTTTCTTCCCTCAGTGCAGACTGGCAGGCTGTTTACAGAGATCGTAGTTCGTCGATTGACTGTAAATTGTATTTTTTAACATGAATTTATGTTATTTTATAAATCCATGGACGTTAAAAGAATATGTAATGTTTCTGTTTTCTTTTTAAATTCCTGGACGTTTCTTGGTTATAACAGTTGACATTTAAATCCAGTGGATTTGACAAGGTATTCAATTAGCAGCAGGAAAAAAAATTGATTTGTTTTAAAATTGACCCCCTTTTTTTTTGTGCGATTGAAGATAAAGCTCTTCTTAAGAAGAGTGTAATTTATTTTTGTTCCTTGTTTTTGATGATGATGTATTTATTTTTTTCATTAACTAAGACTTAAACTGTACTTTAGTTGTAGCCAATGAAAGAGGTGCTCTCGCATACACCGAAGGGAAGTAGTTGCATTAAAAACAATAATAATAATAAAAAAAGAGCTTTGATCGCATTGCAGCTCAGAACAAAACGAAAGGGATGATCTGTGTGTGATGTTTGTAGCAAATACAATAGAAAAACGATGAACTTCTCAAAGCTAAAAAGAAAAGGCAATGAAGTAGAAATGCGGCGTCACAGACTCGTACCTCAGCAGCTTAAAACTGACTGAAAAAAACAGGATGTACTGCAATTTGAACGTGGCGGTTCTGATCAGGTAAATAAAAAAAGTTTAATGCACGTACTGTAACAAACTTTGGGTTCACGTTTACTGGAATATTTCAGATTTTAATTCAAGAAACTCCACGCAGTTTCAGATTTTTCTGCTCGTCCCTCTCGATCATTTGTTGGATGTTTTAAATATTTCCTGTATAAACTTGTGACGGACCAAACCGAGTTGGACCTGCTGCGGCGACTCGCTTCCTGAACTCATGTTTCCTGGTGACATTCTTCTTGATTCGTTTCCCCGACAGCAGAGCCATTAATTATTCACGTCCGATGGTTTGTATTTTTTTTTTGCCGTTTTTTCAGCTTTTGTTTTTTTTCTATTGTAAAAATTCTACATGGATTTTGTACTTTTTCTGTTTCTGAAAATAAAATCAAGAATAGAAAGGAAAAAAAAACATCACTTGTATGGAGTTTGACTTTTAGCGTCATTAATCAGTCTCAAGAGGAGGTTTTAGGACTTGTGAGAATAACGTTTCTGCCTATAATGACAGATAATGATAGGCAAAAAGGCAAAAAAAAAGTTTCTGTACAGATATAAAAAGCACTAAAACCCTTTTTAATAGGTTTATCTAATTACATTTATCACTGTAGGCCTACTGTAGACACAGGAAAAGGAAGTGCATCCCGTTCTAATTCAAAGGTTTTAAGATTAGATAGATTTTTATTATTACAGACTCAGAGTCCAGATTACATACAAAGAGAATACAAAGACAATATAAGAATAAAAAGTACAAAAAATAAACTATACAAACACATGACTTCTAGCCTTACAAGAGGCAATCATACCAATGTCTCCAGAGTACAGAAGAGTACTTTATTGCACTATATTTAACATTTGCCAACAGTAGTATGATTTTATTATTAGACTCATTCAAGCGACAAATAAATCTATACATAAGTTTTCTCAAGACAGCCATCAAAGTGCTGACTCGGGCAGATACAAACAGTTCACTGGCACTGGACCATCTGGGTTTATTTAACAAAAGTCTAAGTGCATCATTGTAAGCCACCTTCAATTTTTGAAGACTGGCTTTTTTAAAATTGCACCACAAATGTGCAGTATACAGTGATGTACAATATGATCTAAACAAGTTCAACTTCACTTCATCCGAACAGAATCCAAATTTACGGACAAGAATATTTGCCTGAGCGTATAACATTCGAACCTGACGGTAAATGTCCTCATCATCAGACAGACAATCTGTCAACATATGACCAAGATATTTCACTTCAGTTGAGACTTTCAATAAAGACCCAGACAGTTTGAAATTTGGAAATAGTCTATTTTTGTCCTCCTTAGTGCGACAGATCAAGATGGTGCTTTTTGAAGGATTGAACTTAACATCATGTAACTCACCATATGCTGAGCAGACATTAAGCAGCTCCTGAAGACCAGCTGAACTTGGGCTAAAAACCACTAGGTCATCAGCATACATCAAATGATTAATAATAGTATCACCAACCATGCAGCCGGTTCTACACAGGTTTAGCTGCTTAGAAAGATCATTCATATAAAGTTAAACAAAATAGGAGATAAAATGCTTCCTTGTCTGACTCCATTGCTGACATGAAAGGATGCAGACATACAGTTGTCCCATGTCACTTGCATAGTTTGATTAGCATACCAGTAGGACAGACATCTTACTATATACTTAGGTACACCAACTTGGCACAATTTTAAAAATAGTTTTCTATGATTAACACGAGTATCAAGACATAATTATCTGGTTCTTACCATGTTTTAAAGTGATTTAGATTTAAGCTTAAGTGTAGAAAAACACAGAACAGGGTCCACTCTGCCGGTGTGTATTATTAAATAGAAAAGAAAGTACACCATATCATCCAACAGCTGGGAGAACCACCTTTTAGGGCAATTATCCTGTTTGTGGTGTTCGTGGACAGGTTCTCAAAGCAGGGTGTCTGGTTGGAGAACCCTCGGGGTCTCATCTTTGCCTTTTCCAGGTAATCTGGTTCTGTTGGGTTCTTCTGGCCTTGATCTCCAGCACGAGACCTGGAGCGGTTCAAGAGTGAAACGTGACCTGGAGGGAGCTTGGAGTGGAGCCGCTGCTCCTCACCGGCAAAAGGAGTCAGTGGGTGCTTCATGGGAACCATTGGAGTATGGGGCCAGATAACCGTCAATATAAACGTATACGTAGGGTTTCTGGATTTGTGAATATAATTCAATAAACGTGAATCCATTTAAGATTTGTATTTGCTCCTTGCTGTCAACTCATACACGTGATATCAGATGCTTCATCTGGGAGAGTTTTAAGTTTAAAAGTTACAATTTTGCAACAATTTTTTCGGGTACAAATCACAAATTTAGGAGTATGGATCTACAAGTTGGTGGTACTGCAGCTGAAACTTGTTCACCAACCACCGATAAACGAGAAGAGGCCCGAAGACGATGTATTCTCACAGAGGAAACATCTGATGTCACATGTCATTACCGCCCCCATCTGGTAAGGAGTGTAACAGCGTCGTCGGGGGTTCTAGATCCGTACTTTGTGATTTGTGAATTGGTGAGTTGTACTTGCATTGTCGCAAAGTTGTAACTTGTTTTAGTAACTTCTAAACTTGGATTCTCACGGATGAAACATCAGGATTTACGCGTATGTATGAGTTGAGAACACAAATTTTACATTTAATCACGTTTTTGACTCGCCATACGTTTACAAATTCAGAAACCCACGTTACGATGTTATTGACAGCTATCTTACCCCATATTGGGGGGTTTCTGGGCCTGTCCTACTGGGAGGAGAACCCAGGGGCAGACCCAGAATATGTCAGAGTCGACTTTACATCATTTCTGGCCTGATGAACCGCCTCCGGATCCCCTCAGGAGGAGCTGAGTGTTGCTGGGCAGAGCGTTGTCGGCCTTTTCCTCCTGGACCTTCTACCTCCGTGAACTGCATTTGGATAAGGAGGAGACGATAGACGGATCCTATTAAAAATGCTTTACAAAGATCTACTGGTGTTTACCTTGAGCACAGAGTGATTTAAAAATGGAGGGAAGAAAGATAAAAATGTGTTGTTGTTGGTTCCAGTTTTAATCCTGCCAGCGCGCTGCAGAGAAGCAAAACAAGGCTTAAACTAAAACTAGTGGGCCGATTAGTCAGCGCGGGGCGCCACTGCTCTTTTTCTGGGATTAGGAAAAGAGATTAATTACAAAATGCCTCTTTAAGCTCATTCTGCCTCCTTAATTAAACCTAAACTCTTATCTGCCAAGAGGCTAACCCAACATTTTCTTCATGCGCACCACACAAAACGCTGACTTATGGAAACGTAATTATTTTTCTCCTCTCCAAGTCTTATTTTATTTGTCTTGTTTTTTAAGCGACCAAAGTCTCTCTCTCTGTACATCTCTCATTTTCAGGTTTTTTTCCCTCCAGTTGCAGGTATAATCCAATCAGATCCCCCTGCTGTGTGGTCACTCTCTCTGCCTCCTCTTAGCAGCACAAAAACAACAGCCTCCTGTAACCAATCAGGTCGCTGATGCTGCACCGGGGGGGCCGTATGATTGGCTCGTTCTGAAGTTTAAGTGAGGATGCCGGTTCCCAGAGCTGCCTGTTGACTCAGTAACAGAGGATCAGCAGGAGAATCAGTCTGGAGATCACAGAGAAGATGCTTTAATTCAATAAAAACAGGAGTATCCTGTTTAAAAAAAATCGTCACTTTCATTGTTTCTATGGATGACGGCCATTAAAACGCGTTAGATCGACCAGATTATTTATTGCAGGCATTTAAAACTGAACTGAACTGATTTTATCTTGCTGAATAAAGATCTACGCGGTGAATATAAAAAGTCTACACACCCCTGTTGAAATGCCAGGTTTTTGTCATGTAAAAAAAAAACAATGACATCAAGATAAATAATTCCACCTTTAATGTCACCTAAAACCTGTACAACGCAATTGAAAATCAAACAAAAATCTTTCAGGGAGGTGAAGTAAAAATAAACAACTGAGATAAGGAGGTTGCACAACTGTGCACACCCTTTCATCTCTGGGGAAGTGGCTGTGTTCAGATTCAACCAATTACATTCAAACTCGTGTAAAATTGCAGTCAGCACACACCTGTCACCAATTAAAGCGCCTCTGATCAACCCCCAAATAAAGTTCAGCTATTCTAGTAGGCGTTTCCTGACACTTTTGAAGCCACATCTTCCAGCGCAACCCATGGTCCGCAGAGAACTTCCAAAGTGTCAGAGGTATCTCATTATTTAAAGATATCAGTCAGGTGTAGGCTGCAAAAGAATTTCTAAGGAATTAGATGCACCATGGAACACAGTGAAGACCGTGATCCTCAAGTGGAGAAAATGTGGCGCAACTAGGGTGACCACCTGCTAATAAGCCCAAGGGGGGACAAGGGGTATGTTTCTGAGGGACAAAGTGGGACACTGCTTGGCGCGGCGGTGCCCCCACCTCATGGGCAGACTCACTGATAGTGGTTTACACATTTCTAGCACATACCACCTTACATGGTATATTAATAATGCCCTATTCCAATAAACATGTGTAATTGCTGATGTATGCTCATGAATAGGCCAACCAATGTGTATTTCTTTCTAAATAAAGATTCATAATACGTTGAACATTCAATGAACAGATGCACTTCCAATTCCAATTTACTTTAGCTATTTAATTTTATTTATTTTTCATTAAAATTTATTCACTTTAAATAAATTATAATTTAAAAATTAAAGGATTAACAGGAATTGTAGTTGCTCTAATCCACAGGAACTGTAAAAAAGTCTTAACTCACGACTCCAGAGGTTCACAGAACGAGAAGGGGGAGGAAGGATGGTGAACTTGGATGTTGGTAAAGGCAGGCGCAGGAAAAAAAAACTGTTCAACGTTCTGGGGACACCTTTAGGACTCAAACCTTTTCAAGCCAAAACATGAAGTGGGCAGAATGTTTAGATGTCCACTTATAATTAAACTTATTATCAGTTTAATCCAAAACATTACAAAATTAACTGACCAGCAATCTAATCACAACGAGCCAACAGCCAGGATGTTTCTGAATCAGACCATTCATCAGCCTACCTTCCATAAGGTCGCCGCTGCATGACTGAAGGCTTCTCCTGGAGCCGCAGCACCAGAGCGCTCCGGTCGTCTCGGTAGAGCCGGTTGATGCAGTCAGGATCCAGCAGAGTGAACGTCAGACTAGTTTTGGCTTGAACGGCCATCAGCCTCCATGAATACCAGGTTATCCTTGTTGATATTTATTAACACCGATTCAACTTTTTCACTGCGGAGGTTCGCTTCGGTAAAGTCGCACTGCAGAGCCGTCCGCACCAAGTGACACAAAACAGGTTAAAATGTCCTCGTACGTTATATGAGGCACTTCTTCATGTCATCTTCTCAGTCATGAATAGTTTGAAGCTGTGGCCATAGTTACTTCGTCGTTCGAAAATAAGGTGGATAGAGCGACCAACTTTTTTTTGAGAAAGCATTGATTATGCGTGACACAGTCTCAATTTGCGGGACGCATGAATTGGGCCTAGGGTGACGGGTGGTCACCCTAGGCGCAACAGTTAAATCAAGAATAATTAAGCTCCATCATGTATCAGAGCTCTGATTACCCCGTATGTTCCTAACAGAGCTCTTCACTCTCAGACTGCAGGTCTGCTGGTGGTTCCTAGAGTCTCTAAAAGTAGAATGGGAGGCAGATCCTTTAGCTATCAGGCTCCTCTCCTGTGGAACCAACTCCCAGTTTTGGTCCGTGAGGCAGACACCCCGTCTACTTTTAAGACTAATCTTGAAACTTTCCTTTTTGACAAAGCTTCTAGTTAGAGTGGCTCATGTTACCCTGAGCTACCTCTATAGTTATGCTGCTATAGGCTTAGGCTGCTGGAGAACATCAGGGTCTATTTCTTTCACTCTGCTGAGTTCTCCTACTGTTCTCCAATTTGCATTGTTTGTTATTTGAGCTTTTAACTTTATGTTCTCTGTCATTTTCTCTTCATAGAAGGTACACCTGGTCTGGCGTTCTGTTAGCTGTGACATCATCAGGGGAGGCAGATCATCCTCTATTACCATCTAACATAGAAAGTACTCCTGGATCAATGTGAGCTTCTGTGCTTTCTGTGTCTCTGCTCTGTCTTCTCTAAGCCCCAGTGGGTCGAGGCAGATGAGCGTTCACACTGAGCCTGGTTCTGGTTCTGCTGGAGGTTCTCCTCCCTGTTAAAGGGGAGTTTTCCTCTCCACTGTCGCTTCATGCATGCTCAGTATGAGGGATTGCTGCAAAGCCATCAACAATGCAGACGACTGTCCACTGTGGCTCTACGCTCTTTCAGGAGGAGTGAATGCTGCTTGGAGAGACTTGATGCAACCTGCTGGGTTTCCTTAGAGAGGAAACTTTCTGACCAACCTGGAGGATTTGATGGAATTTGACTTTGGAAAGAGGCTTGAGATGACATGTTGTGAATTGGCATAATAAAAATAAAACTGAATTGAATTGAAAATCAAACATTGAAAAGTGAAACAACGATAAATCATTGTTAGAAAGTAAAAATTTATGTTATAATTTTATGCTGCAGCTTTTTTTTAATTAGATGTTTTCAGTGTCACTGCAAAGTTCCTTCAGCTACGATGTCATTGGGATTTTTCAATTTCTCATGCTGTCACTGGTTTAGCTCCATAAGCACTCAATGAAGTTAATCATCATCATGTCATTTCTTTCCATTCAGGCTCATGTTGTCAGGTCTCAAGCTCTAAACAGGTTGAACGACCCGCTTCTCCCACAGGCCGAGGTTGGACACACCCATGGTGTTGCTCTTCCATCATAGAGCATCGGTTCTTCCCGTCTTATTCGAGACGATAAGAAACACTTCAGCTTTGAGTCTGCACAGCCACGACTGGCCTAAGGAGTCACATACTTGGTGTTTATAGGTTATTACCGACTACATTACACCTTATCCTTCTTTAATAAACAACAAGTGAGACCAAGTCTAGAACTTAGGAGAGAAAAAAATCAAATGCCACCTATGACTGAGTAGCTGGTAGACCCTTCATCAGTCTCTGCCTTCTGGAAGAACGTCCTGCTTCAGTTCTTTAGTTTCTGCATAGCTCCACTAAAAGAATTTCCATCAGGTTGGGGTCTGGACTTTGACTAGACCATTGCAACAACATATACTTATTTTCTTTCTCATGGTCTGCTGCTTTGTTTTGGGACTATTGTCCTGAGGCGTTTGTGCCGATTTGGTCCGTCTGGGTTTCTCCAAACATGGGGCCGTCCATTACGGTCAAACGTCTCCACCGAGGTGTCATCTGTCCAAAAGGACATCATCGCTCCACAGGTCTGATTAATTCAGATCCAGCTTTGAAATTTAAAGTCATGCCATGTTTGTTCAGTGTTTTTTTTTTTTAAGCTCATTCTGTTTTGATGTTCGACATTTAAAATGCTGAGGCCTGTACAGCTCGAGGTGATCCTGCTACACTGCAAAAAGGGAACTAAAAGTAAACTTTTCTTGAAATTAGTATATTTATCCTTGATTTGAGCAGCTAAATAAGATTACTTGCCAATGGAATTAGTATTTTCACCCCAAAAATAAGATAATTAGATATCCTACACTTGAAATAAGATGGAGATGAATTGTTCCTATTTTAGGTGCAAAAATCTTATTTAATTGGCAAATAATCTTATATACTCAGAGAAAGACACAAATTTCAAGAACATTTTACTCATTTTAGTTCCCTTCTTGCAGTGTAGAAATCCAGTCCTGGGAAGATTAGCAGCCGTCTTAAATGTTTCCCACTTATAATCTTTCTCATTACAGAATTATTAACTTCATATAGTTTAGATAAACGGTTTCCAGATTGGACAACAGCATCTCTAAGGTCATTGCTGATGTCTTTCCACTCTGGCATTGTGTTAACACACATTGGCCTGTCTCAAAGCAGTTAACTAAAATAAAAAACACGTTTAAAAGAAGTTCTCACAACTACTAGCGGTGAAAGTAGAGGCTGATGCCTCGAGTTTTATCTGACAGAAGATAAACATGACACAAAAAGACTTGTTTACATCATTTTATTAGCAAATGTAAAAAAGAACAACAACCACACCATCCAACACCTGACAACAGACCAACAGGCTCATTTAATGTTATTGTAGTATTGCTGTTGATGGACAACAGAAGCTGATTCGTTGAACTTGTATTTGTGTTGAAACCGTCACGAGGGCAAAGTTTGAGCTGCGTCTTTAGTTTGGTCCGAAGTAGTCCACCATGCCGTTGCCTTTACGACCGTCAAAGAAGAAGAAGTTACGATGAGGAGCGTCTCTTTGGGAGAGAGCCTAGAGAGAAAGAAGACAAGAATGTATTACATTGCATCTATATAGCTCCAATTCACACCACATCATCTCAAGCCTCTTTCCAAAGTCAGATTCCATCAGATCCTCCAGGTTGGTCAGAAAGTTTCCTCTCTAAGGAAACCCAGCAGGTTGCATCAAGTCTCTCCAAGCAGCATTCACTCCTCCTGAAAGAGCGTAGAGCCACAGTGGACAGTCGTCTGGATTGCTGATGGCTTTGCAGCAATCCCTCATACTGAGCATACATGAAGCGACAGTGGAGAGGAAAACTCCCCTTTAACAGGGAGGAGAACCTCCAGCAGAACCAGAACCAGGCTCAGTGTGAACGCTCATCTGCCTCGACCCACTGGGGCTTAGAGAAGACAGAGCAGAGACACAGAAAGCACAGAAGCTCACATTGATCCAGGAGTACTTTCTATGTTAGATGGTAATAGTGGATGATCTGTCTTCCCTTATGCAGAGATTTGGTTGTTTTATACTATTGCAATTAAATGTTTGATCGGGATGAGAATATTTTGGAGGCCCACGAAGCAACTTTCCAAGTCATGGGAAAAGTCTGGGATGTTTCTTCACGTTTTCCTCGTCAAGAACCAGACATTTACGTACAAGAGGAGCTAAAAACCCAAAGAAAAACTACGACAGGGAAATAAAACCCCCCGAAGAACTACCAATTCAGAAAAGATTTAGGTAAAGTCTGGATTCTTTGAAGGAAAAAAACCTGGAGTGGCTGAAATCTTAAATCTTTCCTTTGACTTGGTTCATCTGAGAGGTGTGAGCCTGTGAGTGAGCGCTGGAAGCTGGATTGGCTGCAGGTTGCAGACAGTTTCATCATCATCATCAACCAAGGAAGCGCTCAGCGGTCTGATCCAGAGCCGGCCACCGTCTCCTCCTCCCTCTCACCCCGCCAGGAACCTCTACGACTACCTCAGCTTTACGGCGCTGGGCAGCAAGCACCAAAATGAAAACACTTTGAAATTTCATGTTTCTGATTAGACAAAGGTTTTAATCTTAACAGTTATTTACATGATTTATTAGAGCAATGTTTGATTTTGGAAGCTGCACAAGGATCCAATAATCCCGTTTTCTGAATCTTTTGAAATAAATGTTTTATTTGCTGCAACAGCGAAAGGACCTCAGCTGAACCAACAGTTTAAGACTCCTGTAGCGGTCCCATTTCGCCGTTTTGTCTTTCAGGGTAAATGGCTTTATTATATGCCCCAAGGCATCGGAACAGCTTGAACCATTTCTTCAAGTGTTGCCATAAAAGCTCCGCCACACAGAAACTAAGTAGCTGCTCTTCTCCTGGATCCGACCCGGCAACCCGCCGAGAGGCCACACGTCAGCCGACAGGCCGACCATCTTCATCGCTGAGCGAGGTGCCAGCTCTCTGAGGCCTCTGCAGGATCCTTACGATGGCTGTCAAGTCAAATTACACTTGAGATGAGTGTATTTTTAATAAATAAATAAAGTTATAATTTGCACTAAAAGAGATTGAATACGGGGGTGCAATTCACTGACGGCAGTAGTGAATTGCACGGAGACAATCCACCCACAAGACCAACGGAGACAATCTGCTTAATTGCTGCCTGGTGCGCTCAGGAGCTCATGACGTCACATACGCGGTGCATCCCTGAAGCGCAGGTGTGATATCAGTAGGAGCAGAAGTTATTGAGACACGGACGAGGATCCTGTTAAAACTAATACCAACGCAGCAGAGTACTTTGAACGTCTACAACGATTGGAGAGGCAGCCGGTAAGAAGTTAAACTTAAAATCTGTGCTACAGAGTCGCTACTGTTGCTGCTGAGCTGTTTGAGAGTGGTGTTTGTTTACGTGTTAGTGTGCAGCAGAATGGATGCGTAGCTCTGTTCAATATGGTTTTGCCATGCTTTGATTGTCTTGAGGAAATGTGTGGTAGTATGGCCATAAGCTGCGTATTTCTTAAATATTATTAGAAAGTGTTTGGTCGATTGGTGTGATAAGAGGGTCTGCCTTTTAATTGGGTTAACAGATATAAAGGATAAATAGGTTAAATGGGGTTTTGTGCAATTAAAGTGGCAATATGTGGTTTGTGCTACGTAAGCTTGTATGTGTTATTCATCAAGTAGCATTTTGTATTGAATGGAGTATTTAAGGCTGACATTTACATGTATATTTGTAAAAATTTATGGATATTTATGTGTGTAATTTTTTTTTTTTTTTTGTCTAAAGGTTTTTTACCTGTTTGACCACTGCTAAAGAGAATAAAAGAAAAAAGAAGTGGAAAAGAAGCAAACTGAGTGGATTCCAGTTTATTCTCCATGTAGACGGGTCATAATCCCTTTCAAGTTGGGGAAGCTGCATAACTGAGTTGGCCACTTGACAGTAAAAAACCGGTTCCAGGAATTGGAACCCAGATAGCCAGAGAATACAGCTCAGATTGACAACCGAAGACCAGGCGATTAAGAAGTGTGGAAAGCCACCAAGCTCGGACCTGGGGAGAAGTCAGGAGCTTGATTACTGGCGCGTAGAAGGAAAGTACAAGGAAAATTTAAAGCAAAGAAAGTGCACTTACTTTGTTATCCGTGAACGACCTGCAGAGATGTTAAAGACCGCTGACGAGCTGAAAAAGGACCGGACTGTGGCAAAGAGAGCATTTTCCCGCATGGCTAACATCCTGCTGAAGACCTATGATAACAAATCAGTATTAGAACTAGAAGATGGATTCGGTAATCTCACACAAGCAGCAGAAAGAGTCTGGGAAGCCAATGATGATTTAGAAGCTAGACTTCTCGAGGATAAAGAGTCTGAGGTGGGTGCTGAAGAAGCAGAGTTGTCTGATCAGCAAAAGGCAGACCTAGTAAAGACGGCTGGTGAGTGTGAAGAAACATTGAAGGAAGTCAGACGTCTTCTCCAAAACGTGCTGTGGGCCCAAAATGGAGAACACGATGTGCTCACGGCGCTCCAAGTGGCAGAAGTTGAAAGCAGGCGCACAGGTGCAGTGGACGTCAACAGCAGGCTCGAAGCCTATGAATTCATGCTGGGTCACCTTCAAGATCTTGCGAAAGCAGCAAAAGTGTCCTTTGAGCGATGGAAGCGATGGACACCAGCCAAGCAGAAGCAAGACATCCAGGGACGGTTGAAGGATCTCGACCAGAAAATTCCTTTGCTCGTGTCCAGGAAAATGGACTTCATTTGCGAGAAGATGAAAGAGGATCAACGACAAGTAACCCCTGTCTTCCAAAATCTTTCAGCGCCTGTCATTAGACTGAAGCCAACTTCTCTTCCCAAATTTTCTGGCAACAAGCGTGACTTCCATAGATGGAGGAAGGACTGGGAGGCTCTGCAAAAACAAGGTGAGCCCTCAGGCTCAAAGGAAGTAAAAAAGTTCCAGTTGCTGGACAGTCTGGAAGAGAAGGTCACTCAGGACCTGAGGCTCTCCCATTATCAGGAAGTAGATGACATCTTTCGCGTTCTTGAAAACCGTTTTGGGAACCAAACCGCCATTGCCATTGAGATTGTGGAAGAGGTGCAGAGAATGCCAGCTGTTAGGAACCACCAACCTAGGAAGATAGTGGAGTTGATCCAAACAGTTGAGAAGGCACTGCAGGACCTGAGCGACCTTGGAGATACAGGGGCAATCAAAAATCCATTAGTCACAAGGTCTGTTGAAAGTAAGCTCCCCGAAACCCTGAAAAAGGAGTGGCTTGTATATGCAGCTGACGGTCGAAATGCTATAGTCCCAGGCAACAGATTTGACGGCCTGCTGGCTTTTCTCAAGGAGCAAGAGGCCATTTATGAGCAGCTCGAGCACTTGAAGGAAGAGGAACCAAAGAGAGAAGCGAGGTCTGATCCAAGGCACGCAAGAACAAGGGCCACAAAGTCAAATGATGTGCCAGCAGGATGTGTCGTCTGTGGTGATGGAAAACATCGGAAGAAGCTGTACTTCTGTAAGCAGTTCCGGGCCCTGACGCCAGCAGATAAGAACATGGCGGTCAAGAAGCTAGGGGCATGTGAGAGATGTCTCGAACTTCATGATGGCCGAGCATATTGCAAACCCACTTACCTCTGCAAGCATCCAGACTGTAAGGACCAGCGCCTTCCTGAACACCATTATTATCTGTGTTCAAATGCTGCACCAAGAGGCGGAGCCATGCCGAAGAGGAGTGAGTACCAAAAGGCAGGCAGGAATGGATATACGGCTAATCAGGAGGACTTTATCCGAAAGCTCCCCCCAGAACTGGCAGAGCAGTGTCGACAAGCTTTCTCCAATGCCGTCTCAAAGACATTAAGCACTGAGATCACGCCATCCAGCCTGCTTGGGCAGCATGGTCTGCAAGAGTTTCCAGTCATAATGATGCTACTCGAAGTGACGGCCAATGCCGGGCAAAAGATTGGCACTCTGATTGACCTAGCATCAGATACGAACTATATCACCCACAAAGCAGCAGGGAGACTGAACCTCAGGAGTGAGGCGATCACTCTCGTCGTCCACGGTGTTGGGGGCATGAAGACCCACGTGGAGACAAGAAGGTACTTGTTAAAGATTAGAGTAAAGACCTCAAAAGGAATCCTGCAGTCCCATCAATTAGTCTGCTACGGGCTCAACAATATAGCCGATGTCCACAAGGGTGTAACAGCACAGCAACTGCATAGGCTCTTTCCCGACGTGCCCATTGAGGAGCTTACAAGACCCAAAAAAATTGATCTTCTAATAAGCCATAGAGAGGGCAAGCTGGCACCACAGCGAATCAGAGTCGTTGGAGACCTTGTGCTCTGGGACGGGCCATTGGGGAAGACCATTGGGGGCACCCATCCGGACCTGTTTGAAGATGTCGTCGTGTCAGCCCACACATCAAGCACTCATTTCGCTAGGTCAATGAGGACAGCCGCCACAAAGTATGAGGAGTTCCTGGCCAGGCCCCCCAGGCAACAACCACCAATCGGTCAGCTCCCCCATGGCATCCAGGTGGCCACGACTTTAACCACCTGCCACGACTTCCTGGAATGGTGGAGGTGGGACAGTGTTGGCGCTGCCTGTGAACCCAGGTGTGGAGGCTGCCGGTGCGGAAATTGTCAACCAGGAGGCAAAGACATGACCCTTGCTGAGGAGCGGGAACTGGAAGTAGTGAAAGGGGGGCTCACATACGTCACAAGTGACTACCACAGCAAAGACCCTCACTGGCATGCCAGATATCCTTGGCTTGAAGATCCTGTTTCACTCCCAAACAATAAAGGAGCGGTTGAGGCCACCTTCCTTAGAACAGAAAGGCACCTCGCTAAGGAGCCTAAATGGAAAACTGCCTATGCTGCCCAGGTGCATGACATGGTCTCTAGAGGAGCCGCAATCAAGCTGTCTAAGAACACAGTTTCTAGTTGGACCGGACCAGTGTGGTATGTTAGCCATCTCATAGCACTAAATCCTCACTCCATAACGACCCCAGTGAGGCTGGTCTGGAACAGCAGCCAGAAGTTCAGAGGTGTGAGCCTGAACGATATGCTGATGAAGGGCCCAGATGTCCTCAACTCTATTCGGGCTGTCCTCCTGAGGTTCCGAAGTGGAGTTTTCGCCGCCATCGGTGACATAAAAAAGATGTACAATTCAGTCTGGCTTGAGGACCGTGAAGTGCATTTACACAGGTTCCTGTGGCGAGACTCTGAAGATGAGGAGTTAGGAGAGTATGCCATTACAAGGGTTAATATTGGAGACAAGCCAGCAGGGTGCATTGCACAGCTTGCTATGCGGGAGACCTCAAATCTGCCTCAGTTTATGCATCTGGAGGAGGAGCGACGTATACTTGAACAAGATAGCTATGTCGATGACCTCCTTACATCAGACAATGATTTCAGTCACCTGAGAGCCGTGGCTACCAACATAGAGCAAATTCTTAAGGCCGGGGGATTTCATCTCAAGCCGTGGGTGTTCTCGGGGCAAAGTGGGAGGCAGGAGCCTCAGGGGGAGCCAGATGATCAAGTGAGAGCCAAAGCTGGAACGATGGTCCTTCCCAATCAGATGGGTGATGACGACAACAAAGCGCTCGGTTTGGGCTACGTCGTTGAAGAAGACAAGCTTCATGTCATGACTGCAATCAACTTTTCAAAAAAGAAAAAGAAGATGCGGCTTGGTCAGAACCTTCGTCAAGAGGAAGTGCGGTCTCAAACACCAAATCCCCTGACAAGAAGGGAGCTGCTCAGTCAAGTAGCTGGACTTTATGATCCTGGTGGCCTCGTCACTCCTGCAAAACAGAGGGGAGCTATCCTGGTACGCAGAGCTTTCCAGGAAGCCAAAAGCAAAAGTTGCCCTACTAAAGATACATGGGACACAGCACTTTCGGAGGGGCTAAGGGAGGATGCAATCGAGCTATTCGAACAATATGTTCAGCTCTGCAGTGTCAAGTTCTCCAGGGCTCTAACCCCAACATGTCATGCAGGTGAGCCATATGCAGTCACGTTCTCGGATGGGAGCGAGCACGCCTATGGGGCAGTGATGTACCTGAGGTGGAGCATTGACCAAAAGCCTGTTGTTCGATTGGTGGAGTCTAAAGCTAAGTTGACCCCCTTGGATCAGAAGGGTGATGCCGTAAAGTCAGAAGTCTGTGGAGCCGTGTTTGCCTCCCGCCTGAAAAGGTACTTCGAAGCTCACAGCAGAATTAAAGTTGAAAGATGGTTCCACTTTGTTGATAGCCAGACTGTCCTTGGTGCAATCCAGAGGGAGAGTTATGGGTATCAAACCTTCTTCGCAAATCGCATTGGGGAGATCCAGAGCAACTCACAAGTCCAGGACTGGTGGTGGATTCCTGGGCCACAGAACATCGCAGACCTGATCACGAGAGGCGGAGGGCCCGAAGACTTAGATGAGGGCTCTGAGTGGCAGAATGGTCCTAAGTTCTTACATTTCCCTGTGAATAAATGGCCTATCAAATCTGCAAAGGAAATTGCTGCTGCTGCAAGGGACAGCATCAATAAGCTGCAGAAGAAAGCTTTTGTGGCTGTGGTGACGAGGTCCCAGACTGTAAAGCAAGCAGCACTTCAAGATCAGGGCCAGACTCGAGCTGGATGTAGGCCTGCAGTTCAGAGTCTCGTTGACGCCACACGATTCAGCGACTTATCTAAACTTGTGAAGGTCATTGCCTGGGTCTGGAGAGCAGCAAGAAAGTTTCTTGGACCAAGCCGAACCCTTAGTAGACCAAAGTGGGAGGCGGTTCTTTCAAGTGGCATAATCACGGTTAGAGAAAGGAAGGACGCACTGAGTGACCTTTTTCTTGCGGCACAAGAGGGCGCCAAATTCCCCAGCACGACGACCGATAGACTTGTCGTCTATAGAGCACAGGACACTGGACTTCTCGTCTGCGGGGGCAGGGTGCAGAGCTTTGAGGGAGCCCAGGCTGCCGTCCCTCTTTTGCCGGGTGACTCATGGGTGGCCACATTGCTAGCTCGAGAGTCTCATAGTAAGGGTCATGATGGAGTAGCTGGGACATTGCTCAAGATGAGAAGGAAGGCCTGGGTCATCAGAGGAAGGAGGATTGCGCAAAAGGTTGTCGATGCGTGTCTGCATTGTAGAAAGGCAAAGGCAAGAAGGTGTCGGCAAGTCATGGCTGACCTGCCACCTGAGAGGACTGAACCTGCTGCACCCTTTGAGTTTACAACTGTGGACCTCTTCGGACCATATCAGGTCAAGGATGACGTTAAAAGAAGAGTGGAGATGAAGGTGTGGGGCGTAGTCTTCTGTTGTATGGCTAGCAGAGCCATCCACACTGAGTTGGCCAATGCAGTCTCCACAGATGCCTTTTTGATGGCCTATCAAAGGTTTTCAGCGATCCGGGGGCACCCGCGAAAACTTTGGTCAGACCCTGGCACCAATTTTATTGGTGCGAAGTCGGTCTTGGCAGATTTGCACAGATTCCTGGATAGCCAGAATAGAGTTGCTCTGGAAGAAACAGCTGCAAGGAATGGGACTGTATGGGAGTGGAAGATCCATCCAGCAGATTCTCCACACAGAAACGGTGCTGCAGAGGCTGCTGTACGCGTTGTGAAGAGGGCGCTGAAGAGTCTGGGGAAGGGGTCCACACTAAGGTACAGTGAGTTTCATACAGCTTTGTGTTTGGCTGCCAACCTGGCGAATGAACGGCCGATTGATGCCAGGGTGCAGAGCCAGGAGGACTGTATTCAGTATGTGTCACCTAATTCTCTGCTGCTAGGAAGAGCCTCCCAATGTGGCGATGTCAAGGTCTTTGATTTTACCAGTTACCCTTACAGGAGACTTCAAGAAATGCAGTCAGAAGTCAACAAGTTCTGGAAGAGCTGGAGCCAGATTACCGGTCCCAACCTCTTTGTAAGGAGTAAGTGGCACACCAGTGAGAGGAATGTGGCTGTCGGGGACATTGTCTGGCTGTGCGACCAAAATGCGATGCGGGGCCAGTTCAAGCTCGGCAGAGTTGTCAGCACCAATCCAGACAGTAAGGGAGTTGTGCGGGACGTTAACGTGAGGGTTGTCCCAAGTTACTGTGTCCCAGTTGTGAGAGCTGTGGGAGCAAGAAAGTCAAAGGCTGATGGGCAAAGAGAGGAAACTAGAGCAACAGTCCTTCGCAGGGATGTCCGGCGGCTTGTCGTCCTGTTGGCTGCCGAGGAGCAAGGGGGCCATGGGGTTTGACTTTGGAGTGGCGACCTTCCCAGTGTGTTCACAGGAAAGCTCGAGTGGGAGGTGTCAAGTCAAATTACACTTGAGATGAGTGTATTTTTAATAAATAAATAAAGTTATAATTTGCACTAAAAGAGATTGAATACGGGGGTGCAATTCACTGACGGCAGTAGTGAATTGCACGGAGACAATCCACCCACAAGACCAACGGAGACAATCTGCTTAATTGCTGCCTGGTGCGCTCAGGAGCTCATGACGTCACATACGCGGTGCATCCCTGAAGCGCAGGTGTGATATCAGTAGGAGCAGAAGTTATTGAGACACGGACGAGGATCCTGTTAAAACTAATACCAACGCAGCAGAGTACTTTGAACGTCTACAACGATTGGAGAGGCAGCCGGTAAGAAGTTAAACTTAAAATCTGTGCTACAGAGTCGCTACTGTTGCTGCTGAGCTGTTTGAGAGTGGTGTTTGTTTACGTGTTAGTGTGCAGCAGAATGGATGCGTAGCTCTGTTCAATATGGTTTTGCCATGCTTTGATTGTCTTGAGGAAATGTGTGGTAGTATGGCCATAAGCTGCGTATTTCTTAAATATTATTAGAAAGTGTTTGGTCGATTGGTGTGATAAGAGGGTCTGCCTTTTAATTGGGTTAACAGATATAAAGGATAAATAGGTTAAATGGGGTTTTGTGCAATTAAAGTGGCAATATGTGGTTTGTGCTACGTAAGCTTGTATGTGTTATTCATCAAGTAGCATTTTGTATTGAATGGAGTATTTAAGGCTGACATTTACATGTATATTTGTAAAAATTTATGGATATTTATGTGTGTAATTTTTTTTTTTTTTTTGTCTAAAGGTTTTTTACCTGTTTGACCACTGCTAAAGAGAATAAAAGAAAAAAGAAGTGGAAAAGAAGCAAACTGAGTGGATTCCAGTTTATTCTCCATGTAGACGGGTCATAATCCCTTTCAAGTTGGGGAAGCTGCATAACTGAGTTGGCAACTTGACAATGGCTTCGCCTTCGTTGCGGCCCAGTTCGGATGCGCAAAGCTGCTGCGGTGGGTTTCGCCCGTGTTTGCAAGCTCACCTTGACCACTTCCTGCCCGAGGACTCCACCCACAACGGCGCAGACCGGAGACATCTCTGAGAAGCAGTAGCTGAGGACAAGCAGAGCAGGAAGAGGTTACGGTTGAAGTTCAGGCGGTAAACATGTCTGCAGGCTGGATTTCCTGCAAATCACCAAAGCAGTGCATCCCCTATTTATCTGTGTTTTAGGCTGACGTGGGATGTTTAGATGTCCCACATTCGTCCCTCCATGTG